>JAVGWX010000007.1:19860597-20529352 GCA_036924085.1 Ariolimax columbianus
CTGGTTAGATTCTGGTCAGGTGGCTGCTAAGTTGTATGTGTTGAGTGTGAAGTTGGAAAATGGTGCTTTGGTCTCTCCTTTTCAGAAGGTTGATGTTGTCTTTGGAATTTGGAATGGCCATGTGTTTGTAGATTTCTCTGCAGTATTTCTCATTGCCCATCTATTCAGCCAGACCTCTGTTTTTGCAATCTTCAGTAGTTATTTGATTATTGTCTGTAGGGTTGTTGGTGTGTATTGTTGTTCTTGACTTGATCCCTTCTTAGCTAGTCTGTCTGCCTTGTCATTGCCAGGTGTATTTGATTGTCCAGGGATCCATTATATAACTATTCTGACTTCATGAGATGTGAGAAGTTGGTTGGCATCTAGGGATATTTGGGTAAATTCAGGCTTACAATGACCACCAATTTCCAGAGCTTGAAGGGCAGATAATAAGTATGTAAAGATTACGATGCTTTGGATTTATGATGAGAAAGCATTACATACAGTCCTCAAATGGCACAGAGTTACTTCCAATGCTTATTTCTGCCTCATAACTTGAACATATCTTCCCACAGGCATCAAATGGGTCATCAGATGTTCTGTCTGGATACTCTGTATATATGATATGTAGACTCCATATCCTGCTTTAATGGTGGACATAAAAGATCTGTCAGCATAGACATGTATCCATTCTTCTGGGTAGGTGTCAGTGGTTCTCTGTGATGCTCTTATGAGACTTACTGGCTCATACCTTCTTGTTGCACTCATCATCTGTTAGTTTTGTTTGAATTTCTGGCATTTTTAAACGTGCTTTTGGTGGTAAATTTCTTGTTGTTCTCCGTGTTTCTTGTCTTTTATCTGGGACGTGATATTTGTCTTTAATTTTAATGACGTGGTGGACTGACTTTTGTTTTATTCTCTGCTTTTGCTGCCATTTTTCTACAAGCCTTTTATTGGGGTGGTCTTTGCTCTTTCTTTTACTCCTCTCATAAACTTCCATAACGGCCACATCTCTTCACATCTCAAAGGATTTCACATTCACGTATATTTCACATGTAGCAGTGGGTTTTGAGCTCATTGCTCCATTAATAAAGCACACATCATTGTTCTGCACTCTGTCCATGGATTCTACATTAATCTGTGAGCATGTTGTCAGGAGTGCATTGCTGTATTCTAAAGCAGAGCGTACATATCCAAGATACAAGCCTCTCAGAGTGTCCTTCTTTGATCCCCATACTGTACCGGCGAGCTTCGTCAATAACTGTAGCCGCCTCACGGCTTTATTTTTAACATTTTGAACATGTTTCTTGAGACTGAGCTGTCAGTCGAGAGTGACTCCAAGATATGTAAACGCTTTCTCTGTGAGTAATTTCTGTTTGCCGAACGACAGACTTGAATTTTTTTAAGGCTATTTTGTGGCTCTTGGCAAAGATCTTCAGCTTACACATTTCGCAATACTCATGCAGTCTTCTCAGGTCTCCATTTAATCTTTGTGCTGCACTTTCTACATCTTCATGGCTCTGCCACATTGTCAAATCATCGGCATACATTGCTTTGGCAGCTTTGATGTGCTTGACCAGGTCATTGATGTAGATGAGAAAAAGCGTGCAGCTCAAAGCAGAGCCCTGTGATAAGCCTTCCTCTAAGACCTCTTTAGAGGAGACTGTATTATTCGTCTTTGTCTGGATTGTTCGGTCAAGAGGAAATATTTTATCCAGTTGTACAGGTTTCCTCTATTGCCCACGTCAGTCATCTTCATCAAGAGACCTTTTCTCCATACTCGATCATAAGCATGTTGTAAGTCGAGGAAGTTTTCTACTGAATGTTTCTTTTTGTGAAACCTATCATGAATTTTCTGTGTTAACCTCAAGAATTGGTCTTCTGTCCAACTAACTTTTCTGAAGTCTGCCGGTTCATAGCAAAGGATTTCTGAACTCTCAAGGCACCAGTAAAGACGTGCATTTACCATTCGTTCTGCTAATTTTCCAAGGCATGATGTTAATGAGATGGGACGGTAGCTTTTTGGTTCATCTGGAGGTTTGTTGCCTTTCAGGGTCGGAGTAATATGTGCAAGCTTCCAGTTTGATGAAACCTGACATAGTTTTCCTGTTCACGTATCTTTGCAATAGGATCCCATGGTTTAGTCTACAGAAAAGTGGTGCATTTCCGGAAAGTGCGCTGAGACTGGGTTCTCAGACAACTAACTGACGAACACAGATGAAACATAATGATCCTATCTATGTACTGATAAACCGATGGAATAAGTGTATCAATGTTGGAGATGGGATAAGTGTATCAATGTTGGAGATGGGATAAGTGTATCAATGTTGGAGATGGGATAAGTGTATCAATGTTGGAGATGGGATAAGTGTATCAATGTTGGAGATGGGATAAGTGTATCAATGTTGGAGATGGGATAAGTGTATCAATGTTGGAGATGGGATAAGTGTATCAATGTTGGAGATGGGATAAGTGTATCAATGTTGGAGATGGGATAAGTGTATCAATGTTGGAGATGGGATAAGTGTATCAATGTTGGAGATGGGATAAGTGTATCAATGTTGGAGATGGGATAAGTGTATCAATGTTGGAGATGGGATAAGTGTATCAATGTTGGAGATGGGATAAGTGTATCAATGTTGGAGATGGGATAAGTGTATCAATGTTGGAGATGGGATAAGTGTATCAATGTTGGAGATGGGATAAGTGTATCAATGTTGGAGATGGGATAAGTGTATCAATGTTGGAGATGGGATAAGTGTATCAATGTTGGAGATGGGATAAGTGTATCAATGTTGGAGATGGGATAAGTGTATCAATGTTGGAGATGGGATAAGTGTATCAATGTTGGAGATGGGATAAGTGTATCAATGTTGGAGATGGGATAAGTGTATCAATGTTGGAGATGGGATAAGTGTATCAATGTTGGAGATGGGATAAGTGTATCAATGTTGGAGATGGGATAAGTGTATCAATGTTGGAGATGGGATAAGTTTATCAATGTTGGAGATGGGATAAGTGTATCAATGTTGGAGATGGGATAAGTGTATCAATGTTGGAGATGGGATAAGTGTATCAATGTTGGAGATGGGATAAGTGTATCAATGTTGGAGATGGGATAAGTGTATCAATGTTGGAGATGGGATAAGTGTATCAATGTTGGAGATGGGATAAGTGTATCAATGTTGGAGATGGGATAAGTTTATCAATGTTGGAGATGGGATAAGTGTATCAATGTTGGAGATGGGATAAGTGTATCAATGTTGGAGATGGGATAAGTGTATCAATGTTGGAGATGGGATAAGTGTATCAATGTTGGAGATGGGATAAGTTTATCAATGTTGGAGATGGGATAAGTGTATCAATGTTGGAGATGGGATAAGTGTATCAATGTTGGAGATGGGATAAGTGTATCAATGTTGGAGATGGGATAAGTTTATCAATGTTGGAGATGGGATAAGTGTATCAATGTTGGAGATGGGATACGTTTATCAATGTTGGAGATGGGATAAGTGTATCAATGTTGGAGATGGGATAAGTGTATCAATGTTGGAGATGGGATAAGTGTATCAATGTTGGAGATGGGATAAGTGTATCAATGTTGGAGATGGGATAAGTGTATCAATGTTGGAGATGGGATAAGTGTATCAATGTTGGAGATGGGATAAGTGTATCAATGTTGGAGATGGGATAAGTGTATCAATGTTGGAGATGGGATAAGTGTATCAATGTTGGAGATGGGATAAGTGTATCAATGTAGGAGATGGGATAAGTGTATCAATGTAGGAGATGGGATAAGTGTATCAATGTAGGAGATGGGATAAGTGTATCAATGTAGGAGATGGGATAAGTGTATCAATGTAGGAGATGGGATAAGTGTATCAATGTAGGAGATGGGATAAGTGTATCAATGTTGGAGATGGGATAAGTGTATCAATGTAGGAGATGGGATAAGTGTATCAATGTTGGAGATGGGATAAGTGTATCAATGTTGATGGAGATTATGAAACAAGGGGCAATGTAAGTGCATAACAATATTATTTTTCTAAATATACATTCGTGAATTTTTGTTTGACCATCTCTCGTAATATACCATTGTAAACTATACTGATATACAATCTTACAACAACAGCGTATACCAATATTTTCAAAAATGTATCTCCGGGATCAACTTTTATTTTATTTGTTACGAGGGGTTCGAACCCGTGTCGTGACTATACAACAGGAATCCTAACCACCTCGGCCAACCCGGACTTTGTCACAATAATACGTTTTCTAAATCTGTACAACCTTCATGAGCTATTTCCTGTCATGACGGTCTTAACATCCAGGAACATTTTCTGCTCATTGAAAAGAAAAACCAGTAAATTATTTAGGTGAAATGGCATTCTGTGTGTTCTTTCAGGAGACAATTCTGGAACGTCTGTAGCGAGTTGACAAATCTAGACCAAGAGCTGCTTGATCTGGGAATTGTGACCTATTTTTGGCCTGAGAATGTGAATAAATAAAAATGTGAAGTACTTTCTTTGAAAAGACGTACCAGTTTGGATGTGTTATTCGATTTCTCGTTTGCTGTTGAGAATAATGCGGGTAAGTACTTTCAACCGCGTGGGTGGATTAAGATCTTGTTTTGCTAGCTCTAAACGTAAATAATATGGATTTGTAAGTCGGCAAAGTTAAAGTAACTTCACCTTTTCCATAACCTAGGACAAGATTCTCCAAACTTTTCAGTATAAGGACCAGATTGTAAATCTTTCACATTTTCGCGAACCAAATCCGACAAAAGTATCAGTTTTATAAATAAGCTTTATTTATTAATAATATGAATATGATTACCTGGAATTCGCCAGTGACTTAAATTCACTACAACGTGACTGAAATCAACTGAAAAATAAAATGGAGCTACCGGGTGTGGGTAAGGATCGGGAGGGAGACGGGCTGCGGGTGGGAGGTGGGGGGGGGGGGGTGGTGGTGTTAAAGGATTCACAAAGGCAACATACGATTCTCATAATAAATAATTGCTGACGTTAGTCACAACAAGCTGAGACTCACCACACTCCAAGATGTCCACTCATTTATTTACTTAGACAACAAAATCAGCATGATTTGGGGGTGGGGGTGGGGGCTCTATGCAAAAACTCTATGCATTAAATATCCATTTAATGATACATACAATAAGAGGGATTTCCGTCACATGTGACATATTGAGAAACTCCAATAAAATCAAGTCCGAAGTGAAGATTACAATTTTTAACGCGAATGTAAGGTCCACCCTGTGATATGGCGCTGAAGCATGGAATACAGCAAAGTCGATAACATAGTAGGTGTGAACATTCTTAAACAGATTTCTGCACAGAATATGTGATGTCATTTGGTATGATGAGTTCATCAAAGAGAACTTCTGATCTAGACAGATCTTAGTGGAACACGACAGAAAGAGAAGACGTTAGGGCTAGATTAGGAGTACACTGCTCCTAGCACTGGATTAGGAGTACACTACTGGTAGCGCTGGATTAAGAGTACATTGCTGCTAGCGCTGGATTAAGCGTGCATTGCATAAAGAGACAGACGACATTGCAGGCCAGAAGCTGGTCTGGAACTCGAGTTGTATGAAGATTAGGGGCAGACCAAAACACACTTGAACAAAGTGAACTCGAGTCTAACATGAGGGAAGCTAGATTGTCCTACGTTGGTGAAGGGAATAGGGGGAAAACGTACTGGGAAGATGTTGATTGATAACTTATTCTCCGCAGTGAGCTGAAGGGTTTTAATTTATTGAGTGATTGTTTGAATACTTTAAAAAAATCTTTTCTGGATATTAGATTCAGAACAAAAGAGAAATGTGATACTGACTTAGAAAAGATGCCATATTGGCACAGGGAAATAATGTACACAGGGACATAATGTACACAGGGAAATAATTCATACAGGGACATAATGTACACAGGGAAATAATTCATACAGGGACATAATATATTTAAAAAATCTCAAGCGAAGAAAGACTAGATTGTCCGCATGATGAGTTATCTCCAGTTGTATCGATTAGTAGTCTTAGCTCTGGATTTAACAGCACCGATTATGGCATGGATATAAACGCGGATAAGACAACGTTGATGGCAAACAGCACTGAAGGAATCAACGATATAATCAAAGCATATGGACAGGAGCTAGAAACAATTAACCGCTTCAAGTATCTGGACTCAACGATCAGTAACGAAGGATCAACACCAGAGGTCATTGCCAGAATTAGGCAACAACGAGCTTGCACTATTGAAACCTATATGGTAAGTTACACGACTCTCCAACCCCTTCTAATGCTCTCATTGGTTCTTTCATTATTCTGCAAAATATGGACAGTTACAGCAGACATCTAAATAAAAATTTAAGCCAAGAAGATTAAAGGTTATATAATACTCCTAAATATCACCCGCAAAGACTGAATCACAAATAATGAATGACGTAGAAGAATCGAGTGCAAGTGGACTTTACGACAAGATCATCACAACGATCAATAGACAAACGCTGACTTGGTATGGCCACATCTTGATGTCCACGGGCCTTACAAGTACGATTTACGGGGCATACTACAGGGCAAGCGAGGTCGGGGACGTCCGAGAACACGGTTGGAAGACATTAATGGACAAACCTACGGCCCGAGGAGGCGTAAAAAGCGACCACGGACAGAGAAGGGTGGCCCAGGATTGTGGAGGTGTCAGCAGGGATTTAGCAAAGACCTCAAGGGTAACGGTAAACTGAACTGAACATAAGTTTTGAAAAAAATGATATTTGGCTGATCAACCAGCAAGAGATACCGCATTACCAAATTGCAAATTAATTAAATCAATACAAAATATGACCACTACTTGAAAAGCCTAAGTCTTCAACCAATTCACAACAAGTCTGCTTATCGTGAGCCATCTCAACCAGTTACGCCAACGTCTTACCTGTCGCTCAGATTTGGCATTCAGCTCCTTCTTTTGCGAGAGTCTTGTTCGTCCAAAATTCCTCTTGCCATGTGGATTCCAGAACAGAGATTGTCTTGTAATGTTATCAACTAGTTTCGGAAATGTGTGGCCTATCCATTGCCTCCTCTAGATTGCCATGCTCCACTGATACCTGGCCCGATTTTCCCAGCAGTTCAAGGTGTATGATCTTATAGTACAATTTCCATTCGTATGTTATGCGCAATAACTATTCACAAAAGTAAACCTTTTTCTTAAGTGGTTTTGTTGTCCTTCATATTTCAAAGCCCAATAACAGAATGGATTTTACCTTGGAGTTGAACATTTAAAATTTGACCAATCAGTCATAGTTCGTCTTTCCTTTCGGTACATAGGCAATTAAAAAACCTAGCCATCACACACGGTATTGGCCTGCTATTTCTGTATCTCTCCAGGTGTAATAAATTAATCTTAATTTCTTCTAACATTCTCTTCTCCGTGTATTTTTTAGTACTCCCCCCTTTCTCTCTCTCTCACTCTCTCTCTCGTTCTCTCTCTATTTCTCTCTTCCTTTGAAGACTCCATAAAAGAGCTTGTCAGACTAAGTTAGACGGTACCTCCCGTAGCGTTTGTCTTATCCAGCCCCATTTTCTTCTCTTATTCTGTTGTTCCATGCAGTTTTAACGTCTTTTGATTTCCGTAAGGTCCCCAATGCAATGACAGCTTATCTGGCATTTTGTATTCCTAACTTAACAGTGTCATCTGTAGCTCCTATTGTGTCTATTTTAACACCAATATATATGTAACATTCCACATTCTAAAACGGTGTTTCTTGACAGGATTCGTACAACAGATAAGCGATCAAAGTCTCATATTTCAGCTCCTAACAGGATACACCAGAGTTAAGCCAATTGAAACGCATCAATCTCCAGTACCTACCCCTGCGCAGACATTGCTCTCACGCTGAGGAAACAGTTCGACACCTATTCATTAAGTGTAAAGATTGCTAATATAGACACTTACTCCTGCCGAAGACGGATGTGTCTGACCGAAAGGTGCAAACATCGCAGCCAAGCTGTAAACTAGCAACACAACGCATTTCGTTCTCTGGACAAGATCTTTTTACTTCCAAAGCCCTATTCAGGGTTTGGTAGCGGGAGATTGAGAACGAACGCATAATAAAAATAATAATAATAATACGACAATTGCTAACACACTGCACGGAGCAGTGAAACAACTGAAAAAGACCGGCATTAAATAAGAATGGCATCGGGCTGCTAGGCAGGCTTGGTCTACAGCTGTGGGATAACAACAACAACTACATGATTCATGTTGTATACGTCTCTGTGAATTGCAAAATGATAGACATTTTCAGCAGTTGTAAAACGTACATGTCCCAAAGAATGACGTCGACCGTTTCTGAATACCTTGTATACAATATTGGGATTGAGTGTTACTGGAGTCCTTCATTTAAGCAACCTGGGAAACATAATTACCATCTCTCGACACGTCCAGATCACGTCCAGCGCTTCAGGTGGGAAGAAATCAATTATAAACAATTTGTCCAGGTCAGTGAAAATTATGTTTTCTTGTGCCAGGAATCCAATACTTCCTCTATGAATGCCACTTTAGATAATCGATAACATGTGTATATAATGGGCGTCTTCTAAACGTACGCCATACTTTACAAGCATGGAGTGAATTTTGTTGGAATGTTCAAAATAGAAAGGAAATCAAATCCCACATACAGGCATTCTCATGGTGACATTTGTTCTGTTTTTTCTCTGAAACAGGAGCATAGGTGTGCAATAAGACTCGGGACTTCAAGTCTTAACTCACAAAAGCAAACATTAGAAATTAAAAGAACAGATAAAATAAAAAGATATATATATATATACGTATATGTATGTATGTATGTATATATGTACAGTTGCATATTCAATAGGATATCTCACAAGTATCGACAATATTTGCAACATTAAGGAAATATAAAATCGATACGACATTCCGTGTTATATGAGACCGTTTAATTTGCATTTCTATAAATCAATAATTATTTAATTGAGTATTACTTGAGTAATCTATTTTGATTTCAGAGCCCCGATTGTCTATCTGTACCATATTATTGTTGTGTAGTGGTAGCTAGTAACTAGCCTCTTCCCCCAAACCCCTGGAGCACTTTCAACCCGTTTGTGTAACTCTTCACGAAATAGAAAATGCTTTATGTCTCTTGATCAATCGCTCACTTAATTTTTCAAGTACAGGCAATTTCTTTATCGATGTCACGAGACGATAATAAAAGGAAGATATCAATAAATGTGACTGAAGAGAGAGAAGGAGTGACGGATTTCATAGAGCTTTGCTTATACAATAACAACAACAGATGTGTTCCTGTGATCGTGTTGCGTTTGAGAGAGTTAGTGAAAATCGAGATGATGAACGAGATGAGAGAAGTTTAAAAAGGAAAACAAATAGAAGGAAAGACAACTGAAATGACAATATCCGATGAAAACAAACGAAAGGGGCAACTATACATTGAATGAGAAGAGAGGCGGAAAACAAATTGATAAAGGGAAAAGAATTGATGAAAAAAGAGGGAACAAATAATTTATGAAAAGAGAGGAATTGATGAAAGAGAGGGAGCAAATAATTTATGATTGGAATTCAAGAATAAAAGAATAAAATAGTTGATAAGATTTGATGAAAAAAGAGTAACAAAAGAATTGATGAAAATAAAGGAAAACAATTATTCATAAAAAGACAGCAGTAAAGGAATTGATGAAAATAAGGGACGAAAAAACTGATTAAAAGAGAGTAACAAAAACATTGATAAAAATAAAGGAAGAAAATTATTGATAAAAAGACAGGAAGAAAGGAATTGATAAAAATAAGGGAAGAAAAGAACTGATGAAAAGAGAAATAAAAGACGTGATTAAAAGAGAAGAGTAAAATACTAGATTGGAAGTGACTAGAAAAGAATAGACGATAAGAGAGGAAAAAATTAACAATCAAGATGAGTTGAGGAAAGGAATTGATGAAAAGTGATTAGGACATGAATAGACTAGTAGAGAGGACTTTATGAACAGAAGAAAAGAGAAGAGAAAAAGTGTAGGCAGTGGTTGTGATAAATTAATATAAGAAATTCGAGTGAATGAAAAACCTATTTAAGGAATGAGATTTAGAGAAGAGAGGAGGCGAAAAAGAAAAAAAAATATGGCAATGAAGTGAGAAAGAAACGAACAGACATGCAAGTAATATGTTAGAAGAAGTAGAGAAGAATGAATGAAAAAAATGAAGAAAAATCGATGACACGACCATATATAAGAGTAGGGGAGGGAAATAACAGAATAGAGGAGAGGTAAATACGTACACATCTGCTTATTGTATAATATTTTTAATATTACAAAATAAACATAACTTTTAAAATAACATTTTTTGGAGAGGAAAACTAACGTCTAGTCAGGCAAAACACACTGATCAGACATGTTCGTCAGGGTCAGGCAAAATATATTGATCAGTCATGTTAGTCAGGGTCAGGAAAAATATACTGATCAGACATGTTATTCAGGGTCAGGAAAAATATACTGATCAGACATGTTATTCAGGGTCAGACAAAATATACTGATAAGACATGTTAGTCAGGGTCAGGCAAAATATACTGATCAGACATTTTAGTCAGGGTCAGGCAAAATATACTGGCCAAGCCATCAACTTCGAATTCCACGTTGTCCTTCCTCGAAACGGGCTGTTTTCGTGGCAGCCTGAATAGCGAGGTAAGGGATCAATATGATTCCCGTAGTAGTGAGCGACACGCAAATAACGCCAAGAATAGCACAACCGTCTAGAAGACCCTGGCCCACTATCATCAGCCCGCTCGGGACGTGAGGCAAGCTACACCAAACTGCAACTTAACGTCCTTTTCAGGGCGCACAAAAGAGTACATCTTCTCATTGTGGGCATTCAACAACAACAACAACAACAAAAACAGCAACAAAACAACACCTTGGAATATCCACTGGTAAATCACGCTACCCAAGCCTTCCTATCATTTCTAGCGACCAGAAATTCTTAAATTTAGTTTTATTTGAGTTTCCTTCTTCTCCTTCTCAAGCCCATCCACCAACCTGCACAAACTCTCTGTGGTGTTATGGTAGTCGGGCGAGTGGTCTGCTCCCCATGCACAACCTTCATATGTTTGTGTAACTCGTCGCTGAATTCATTTTTCCGTGTTTTGGCAATTTCCTCTACGATGTGGGGTGAATGCATGAAGTGAAAGAATGGAGGGTTTAATGGAACTTTGATTATACAAGAAAAACAAGGGATTTGTTATCCTGATCGTTATATCGTTGGGAAAGAGAGACAAAGAAAGAGAGAGAGAGAGAGAGAGAGAGAGAGAGAGAGAGAGGGGGTTTGGGAAATGCAGAGAAAGGTCAGATGCTGGCCTAGATGAGATTTACAGTGGGAAAAAAGAAAAATGAACTGGAACAGAAAAAAAATCAATGGAGGCAAACGAGAGAAGAAAAGAAATCAAGAAAGGAGAACAAATGGACGAGATGAGAGGAACAGAAGAACATATTTTAAAAAAGACGAGAAAGCTAATATAGAAAGAGTAGGAAAAGGAAAAGGTGAAAATAGAGACGGATTGTTGTATAGTAAAGATGGGATAAGAAATAGATAACACATTAAATGAGAAGGAAACAGTAAAGACAAACAATGATGAATGTGTGAAACATAGATAGATGAAAGAGTAAACAAATTTACCGGACAATATATGAGAATAGCGTGAGAGAAGGTAGATAAACTCAGGGGAAGTAGTGAGGTAACAATGTTGCAGGGCTCACAAGTGCAGTTCTTGCGTTTGCTGAGAATGACAATAAACTGTGTCGGTAAGCCTAGAAGAAGTAACGGACAAAAAGGTTGTAGCGGCCACAAGTTCAGATCTTGCGTCTGCTGAGAATGACAATAAACTGTGTCGGTAAGCCTAGAAGAAGTAACGGACAAAAAGGTTGTAGCGGCCACAAGTTCAGATCTTGCGTCTGCTGAGAATGACAATAAACTGTGTCGGTAAGCCTAGAAGAAGTAACGGACAAAAAGGTTGTAGCGGCCACAAGTTCAGATCTTGCGTCTGCTGAGAATGACAATAAACTGTGTCGGTAAGCCTAGAAGAAGTAACGGACAAAAAGGTTGTAGCGGCCACAAGTTCAGATCTTGTGCCTGCTGAGAATGACAATAAACTGTGTCGGTAAGCCTAGAAAAAGTAACGGACAAAAAGGTTGTAGCGGCCACAAGTTCAGATCTTGCGTCTGCTGAGAATGACAATAAACTGTGTCGGTAAGCCTAGAAGAAGTAACGGACAAAAAGGTTGTAGCGGCCACAAGTTCAGATCTTGCGTCTGCTGAGAATGACAATAAACTGTGTCGGTAAGCCTAGAAGAAGTAACGGACAAAAAGGTTGTAGCGGCCACAAGTTCAGATCTTGCGTCTGCTGAGAATGACAATAAACTGTGTCGGTAAGCCTAGAAGAAGTAACGGACAAAAAGGTTGTAGCGGCCACAAGTTCAGATCTTGTGCCTGCTGAGAATGACAATAAACTGTGTCGGTAAGCCTAGAAAAAGTAACGGACAAAAAGGTTGTAGCGGCCACAAGTTCAGATCTTGCGTCTGCTGAGAATGACAATAAACTGTGTCGGTAAGCCTAGAAGAAGTAACGGACAAAAAGGTTGTAGCGGCCACAAGTTCAGATCTTGCGTCTGCTGAGAATGACAATAAACTGTGTCGGTAAGCCTAGAAGAAGTAACGGACAAAAAGGTTGTAGCGGCCACAAGTTCAGATCTTGCGTCTGCTGAGAATGACAATAAACTGTGTCGGTAAGCCTAGAAGAAGTAACGGACAAAAAGGTTGTAGCGGCCACAAGTTCAGATCTTGTGCCTGCTGAGAATGACAATAAACTGTGTCGGTAAGCCTAGAAAAAGTAACGGACAAAAAGGTTGTAGCGGCCACAAGTTCAGATCTTGCGTCTGCTGAGAATGACAATAAACTGTGTCGGTAAGCCTAGAAGAAGTAACGGACAAAAAGGTTGTAGCGGCCACAAGTTCAGATCTTGCGTCTGCTGAGAATGACAACAGACTGACTCGGTTCAGTTCAGGCAGGTCGTAACTAGCTCTAAAGGAGTGATAGTTGTAACCTGAACCCTCAGTGAACACCTCCTTTCAGAACGGATCTACCGCGGGCACTATAGGCGCACATTCCTAACGTTAGAGAAACCTTTTGTTCCACAGATCAGTTTCAGCGATCAGAAGTTTGCAGACAGCAAGAGATCAGCCAAATCACCAAATGCAGAAGTGCATAACGAGGTCACGAGATTAGATAAATTAAGTCTAAGTGACTTAATTAGTGACCAGAATAGTACAGACAATAGCGGCGAGATAAACGGTTAACACTAAAATCAGATTAATGGGTACACTGATCCTGCCAATATTCCTCTACGCTTGTGAGACATGGACAGTTACAGCTAACCTTCAGCGAAGGATACAGGCCTTGGAGATGAGATGTTTCCTAAGACTTTTAAACGTCACGTACAAAGATCGAGTTACAAATGAGGAAATACGAGATAGAATTACAACAGCAATAGGGCCTTTTGAAGACCTCTTGGCAACTGTCAAAAGAAGGAAACTCGCTTGGTACAGTCACATATCGAGATCAAACGGTCTTGCAAATACGATCCTGCATGGAAAGGTGCAAGGCAGGCGACAAAGAGGCCGTCCCAAAAAGAGGTGGGAGGACAACATAAAAGAATGGAATACTCTCTGACCAGAAGCGGCACAGCCAGTGGCGGCTGACAGAGAAGGGTGGCGTGGGGTTGGGATGATGTCTTCATGTCAGTCCCAACGAGCTAACCGATTACGGGATGACCTGATCTGAAGTGACATTTGTAGAAAACATAAGAAGTATAGGATATACTTTCGATCTGGGTGGTATATCCAGGGTCTCAGCTAGCTCATGCTGACAACCTCTAAACTACTTAGATTTAGTGATAGTTGGCTTCAGTTTAGCAAAGTTGTACATGGCAAATTTGTAATACATGAATTGTGTTGTGTTGTATTATTCAAATACGTCTTAGTGTTTTCTATGAAGAATTTGTGTACAAATAATAACTAGGAGAAGTAAGATAGGCCGCCATACGTTACAGACAGAGAGAGAAAGAGAGAGAGAGAGATAGAGAGAGAGAGAGAGAGAGAGAGAGAGAGGTGTGTATGAGACAGATAGTATAAATATCAGGGAGACTGTAGTAAGTTGGTCTCGTGACCAGTATAATAACAGAAGCATGACACTGTCACATTCTTGATTCACATACTTTTCTGACACAAGAGTTTCACATAACTTTCTGACAAAAGTGTTTCACATAGTTTCTGACACAAGTGTTTCACATAGCTTTCTGACACACGTGTTTCACATACCTTTCTGACACAAATGTTTCACATAGTTTCTGGCACAAGTGTTTCACATAACTTTCTGACACACGTGTTTCACATACCTTTCTGACACAAGTGTTTCACATACCTTTCTGACACAAATGTTTCACATAGTTTCTGACACAAGTGTTTCACATACCTTTCTGACGCACATACTCTTCTGACATAAAGCCATCATTGGGCTTTGACTAACTCGAGCCCCACTGACGTTTGACAGATACTCATTAGAGTCAATCAGAATCAGCTAGGGGGTGCAAGTATAATCATCACTGATGTTCCGATCTCACAAATTCGGTCAGGCTCATGAAATTGACCACTCATGGAGTTATCTCATCGAACTCTAGAAGAACTTTTGGCCTGCAGTCCTGCCAAATATGATCTTCAATCTCTTACACATCCCTTTTTCCCCATATTCTCTGCCCTCCTTCTATGCCTGCAAATTAGAATTAATAACTTGATCCCAAATTTGCCTTCTGTGTGGACAATTCGTACGACCTGACCACTAATACCTCAATTGCTGAATCCGCCTTACCTTCCATAACACCTCTATTAACATTTCTACGAACAACTCGCCATTACATTACTGGTTGATCTGAAACAGACCCTAAGTTGACACTCCAAATTCACAATCCTTCTGGACAATTCCAAAAACAAGCACCTACCCACAATTTCAGCTTGAAATCTTGTAATAATTCTCAAGTTCTACACCTGAGGTTCCATGTCCATCGTTTAGAACAACCGTAATAAACTATGCATAATACAAGTTGATTATAAAAACGGTAGCTTCTGTCCGTTACCTAGCCAACTCTCTATTGACCTGATTTCGGACAATCCAAAGTTACATTAGGAACCTCATAATGACATTTTTTTTAAAATGACTGATATGCAGTTAACCCTTGTCTGAACTCTAAGTTAGTCATTATTTGTTGCTCACAATTTACATTCAATAGTCCCTTAGTTTGGGATTCATGATTGAACTCACAATTTATATTCAATAGCCCCTTTGTTTGGTATCCATTATCGAACTCACGATTTACACTCCATAGTCCCTTAGGCATTGTATCCTTTTGCGTGTGCTCCTTTGCGCATCCTCAGTTGTCAGGTTTGGTTGATGCTCACCAGCTTTCAGAGTTATCAGTCATGAGTTGAACTTTATTGTCAGAGACTATATGAGACACACGCTTTGGGAGTATTTAGTTGGTGTTGACAGTTTATCCTCAACCCCACCCCCGGAAATAACAAGATTTAGAACAAACGGATTGGTAAACATTGCGAAGAAGTGACGTAACTTAATAACGTGTGGTCTCAACGTCATATTTCAGATGCCACTTGCAGTCATCTTAGTTGATTCGGTTGGACCTTGCAGATGCCACTTGCAGTCATCTTAGTTGATTCGGTTGGACCTTGCAGATGCCATTTGCAGTCATCTTAGTTGATTCGGTTGGACCTTGCAGATGCCACTTGCAGTCATCTTAGTTGATTCGGTTGGACCTTGCAGATGCCACTTGCAGTCATCTTAGTTGATTCGGTTGGACCTTGCAGATGCCACTTGCAGTCATCTTAGTTGATTCGGTTGGACCTTGCAGAGGGACTGAGGGCGGCAGTGGAAGAAATGGTGACACACAGTGAAAATGAGAGCCATATAGTCCTGCTGACAGATGCTCTCGCCGTAGTCACAGCGCTAAAAAGCCAGAAAAATACTGAGCTTAATGACTTAAGAGCAGCACTCTGCAAACTGTGCCAGCAGCAGTCCGCACCAAAAAGGGTAGTGGTACAGTGGGTTCCGTCCCACTGCAACATCCAAGGCAACGAGGAGGCAGACAGACTGGCAAAAGAAGGTGCAAGACTACCACAAACAGATACTAGTATGACGTACGAAGAGTCAAAACGGCTTATCAAAGCCAGATACATGACCAAATGGGAAACCGAACATACTGGTTACACCAAAAACGATGCCTATTACCAGTTGAACCGAAGAGAGCAGGTCGTCGTCTTCAGACTTCACACTGGCCACAACAGACTGAGGTACCACCTATTCAACAAATTGAAGATAGGGTGTACCGACGAATGCCTGTGCGGTACTGGTAAAATGACCGCTGAACATCTGCTGCAGAACTGCCCGACATACGAGGATCAGAGAGAGCAGATGTGGCCATCACCAGTGGAACTGCAAGACAAGCTCTATGGCAGTGGCGAGAGCCTCAGGATAACCGCCGCTTTTTTCGAAAAAATAATGGTTACTGTCTGACTGCGTACGAAGAAGAAGAAGAAGAAGAAGAAGAAGAAGAAGGACCTTGCAGATGCCACTTGCAGTCATCTCAGTTGATTCCGTTGGACCTTGAATAATTGGTGCTCAGCGATCTTGGAACTTCAAAATAGAAACATCGCTTCTTCCTTTGGATCGTGTTTTATATAACTCTAATCACGAACAATAAAAATATAAATTTATTTACTGTTACACATTCAATGTAAGTGTTTTATTTTCAATGTAAGTGTTTTAAGGGACCTAGATGGAAAACTAAAGAATATACAGTTTGTTCAGACCAATGTGGATGGAGACTGGGCCGCCATTAGAAACTCTTTATACCCCTTCGCCTCTGACCACATTGGACACACGATACGCAAACAACAAGACTGGTTTGATGAGAACGACGCAGAAATCATGTCCTTTATTAAGTACATTTAGCTCATCAAAGGGGGGCATCGTCTGCAGTCAAAAAGATGGCGTTCACAACCATTCGAAGAGTGGTCCAAGGAAAGCTCATGAACATGAAGGACACGTGGTTGGGAAACATGGCTGATGAAATTCAACTTTATGCTGACAGAAACGACACAAAACGCTTTTATGATGCTTTAAAGACTGTTTATGGTCTTCAACCGTCGTATGGAACTCCAATTCTGAATGCAGATGGCTTAGAACTGCTGACAGACAAATACTGAATACTGGAAAGATGGGCAGAACACCTCCGCAAGGTTCTCAACCAAACGTCCACCGTCTGCGACGAGACAATATAACGTATGCCTCAGACACCCCTGAACAATCATCTGGACGTTCTTTCAAATATCGAGGAGGTCAGAGCTGCAATCAACCAGCTATCAAATGGGAAGGCTGCAGGTGCGGACCTAATACCAGCTGAGATATACAAGGTAGGTAGTTGTGTTCTAACACAGAAACTAACTGAGTTGTACAATACAATATGGACCACTGAGACTGTCCCACAAGACAATATGGACCACTGAGTCTGTCCCACAACACAATATGGACCACTGAGACTGGCCCACAACACAATATGGACCACTGAGACTGTCCCACAACACAATATGGACCACCGAGACTGGCCCACAACACAATATGGACCACCGAGACTGGCCCACAACACAATATGGACCACTGAGACTGTCTCACAACATTATATGGACCACTGAGACAGTCATACAAGAACTAAAGGATGCTGCCATTGTCCACTTATTCAAGTTGAAGGGAAACCATCAATCCTGTGATAACCACAGACGAATCTCCCTCCTATCGGCTGCTGGAAAGATACTGGCACGAGCTCTCCTGAACAGATTACCTCACCTAGCACATAGTCTTCTTCCAGAGAGCCAGCCTGGCTTCAGATCGGGTCCAGGAGCTGTGGATATGATATTCGTGGTTCGGCAACTTCAGGAGAAATGTCAAGAGCAGCAACGTGGGCTGTTCGTGACTTTTGTGGACCTGATTAAGGCTTTCGTGGGCTGTACATGACTTTCGTGGACCTGACTAAGGCTTTCGTAGACGTGACTAAGGCTTTCGTAGGCTGTACATGACTTTCGTGGACCTGACTAAGGCTTTCGTGGGCTGTACATGACTTTCGTGGACCTGACTAAGGCTTTCGTGGACGTGACTAAAGCTTTCGTGGACCTGACTAAGGCTTTCATGGACCTGGCTATGACTTTAGTGGACCTGATTAAGGCTTTCGTGGACGTGACTAAGGCTTTCGTGGACCTAACTAAGGCTTTCGTGGACCTGACTAAGGTTTTCGTGGACCTGACTAAGGCTTTCGTGGACCCGACTAGAGCTTTCGTGTACCTGACTAAAGCTTTCGATACCGTCAAAGAGATGGACTTTGGAAGGTCATGGGAACATTCGGCTGTCCAATCAGATTCATCGAGATCGTCAAACAATTCCACGAGTGTATGAATGATCATGTACTGAGTGATGGGGAAACGGCAAATGCTTTTCTTGCAAGAAATGGCGTCAAGCAGGGCTGTGTTTTAGCCCCAACACTCTTCAGCATAATGTTTGCTGCCATGCTCAGCGTTAGCCATCAGGGTTGTAACCAAAAACGGAGTGGAAATAAAATACAGGATTTACGGAAAACTCTTCAATCACAGGCGACTGTAAGCACACAGCAAGGTAAAGAACACAACCATCTCTAACTTTGCTGATGGCTGTGAACTTGCTGCCAGCACCATTTTAAATGTTTTGTTCTGTTCGGCAACTTGTTCTCTGACTTTAGCCCACACAAGCTCTGTAGAGATTAGATGCGCGTGATCTGCAGGTAGTCTCAGAGAAGTGTTACCGTACTCTTCAATAATTTTGTCAATATGATACATCTGTCTGTCTTCCTCACAAGCTACAACAACTCAGGCTTCAAATACGTATCTTCGAAATTCACGTTTTCCTTATCTAGCCATATATTAATTTGAGCTTTTATTTTTGATTCAGTTGGTACTTTGTCTTCCTCTGATACTGCACTGTGATCGGATGCATTATCCATTACTAAGCATGACGGTCTATCCAGAATTGAATGCAGTTCATTCGTCATTCAGTACAATTTGTCTATTCATTTCAGTGTGGTAGTCTCTACCGTCATTACTTTCTGTTCGGAAAATAAGTTCAGCATCATGGACAAGTCCGTTTTCACTGCTTTCGGCAAACGTTAGTAACATGCGCTGCTCTTTGGTGCTTGCAATTTTTCTTTTCTGTTCACCGTCAACTGATTGCCATTCTTTACCATAGGCGTGGTGAGCATTGATCCAGGATTCGTCCAAGTATACAATATCATAGCCCTGCCTACGACGATCACGTATCTGTCTCAGGTATTTGCTTCAGGCAGCAATCAAATGTGACTTTTCACATATAATATTCCAGCCGCCTCAAGTTTTCATGAATGTAAAGCCGGCGGCTCTTACAATTTTCCAAAGAGTACTTTCAGAAACTTCAAAACTGCAGTCGGATTGTAATGTTAATTTTAGTTTCTGGAGAGTAACAAGTTGATTTTTCGTCAACAGTGTCGATATCTCCCGTTTTATTACATCTTTGTCGAAATCGTCAAATGTCCTATTCCTACCTTGCTTGATCTGAGAGAACTCTGGGTCCTGTCTAATCCAACGGTTAAAGGATAATCTGTCATGACCAAGCGCCAATTGCATTCGTTGCTCTGGGTCGTGATAATAGCAAATATAAATTACTCATCTAAGATTCGTTGCGGAAAAACTTGAATCGTAAAACGGTAACCTTCTGCATTGTTATAAATGTACATTTCAAACTCATTTTGAAATTGTTTCAATGTAACTTTTGAAAAAAAGCAACTAAATATCACAATAACGACAACCCTCAACATTATAATATCGGGATACACCTATAACTGAACGACAGTTTTGCACGAATGACCTTGGTTGTTTTCCTCATTCGACAAAAAGTTGTAATTGCGGCACGGGATAATCAGGAATTTGTTTTTAACTCAATGTATTTGAATGTCAAAACATATATTTTTAAAACAGTACGACTGTGTACTGCATACATGTTAAAATTATGTCCAATTCAGTGATGTTGTTTTTAATATAGCCTAATGAATACATTTTTCAATAAAAATCAAATTTCTTAGAGAAAAATATATTTACTCAAGGACATGGATATTCTAAGGTTGCATGCAAAAATCTTTTGGATCTGAAATGCAGTTTAGTAGAAAATTGCTTCGTACCTTGTTTATGAATTGAAAGACGCACTATAATAGTAATAGTAGTAGTAGTAGTAGTAATGGTGGTAGTAGTAATGATAGATATCAGCAGGAATAGCATCTAGCCCAGGGGCTTTGCCACTGGACATTTAGCTGATTGTGTCTCAACCTCATCTGTACTGGGCGGGATACTCAGCTTGTCGTTGACTTCAACTTGAGGCATACGTGTTATGGCTAATTCACTGATAGAGGATAGGCAGTTTAGAATAGCACTGAAGTGCTCTGACCATCGCTCCAGAATGTCGACTTTGTCGGTCATCAGTGCCGGGGCAGATGCTATTCCTGCTGAGCTCTACAATAAAGAAGGCCCTATGTTGTTACACAATCTAACAGGCCTTTTATGCTCAATTTGGGATACAGGCCATATGCCACAGTAACTGAAAGATGGTACCATTGTCCACATGTACAAGTATAAGTACAAAGGTCAATTTTGTGATAACCACAGAGGGATCTCTCTCCTGTCTACAGCTGGACAAATTTTAGATCGTGTTATGCTAAGCCGCTTAATAACTCAACTCGAGCAGAGCTACTTCTAGAGAGTCAATGTGGTTTCCGAGTTTTGTCGTGGGACGGTTGACATGATTTGTGCAGCTCGTCAAATCCAAGAGAAATGCTAGGAACAGCATCGTGATCTGTACACGACTTTTGTTGACCTCACAAAGGTCTTTGACACTGTCAACAGAGACGGACTCTGGAAAATCATGGCAAAATTCGGTTGCCCCAAAAAATTAATCATAGCCATCCGACAGTTTCATGATGGCATGTCAGCCTACGTACTGAATTATGGTGAACTCTCTGCAGGATTCCATGTTATAAATGTAGTCTAACTGGGCTGTGAGCTGGCCCCAACACTTTTTAGCATGGTGTTTGCAGCCATGCTTTCTGATGCAACATGTGACTGTGACCTTGGCATACAGATCAGATACAGGACGGGGATCAAGATGCTGAGCAGCGAACCAGAGCTGTCAAGACCTTTCTACACCTCCACGAGGTGATCCTGGATAACAGACTGCAGCAGCGCAGACTAGCTAAGGAGAAGGGATCGAAGAGGGAATGCTAACCCGGTACTCAAAAAATGCTTCCTGAAGTCAGATGTGTTGGACCGAAAAGTGCAAATATCGCAGTCAAGCTGTAAACTACGACACAACGCATTCAGTTTTCTGGACTACATTCTGCTACTTAAGCCCTTTCAGGATTTGGTAGCGGCAGATTGAGAACGAACGCAGAAGACGAAGATACCGGACGGATGGGCAGCTGTTTACTGTGAGGCCCATAAAAGCCCTCACAAAGGTCAAAGAAGGTCTATAACAGGATTCCCAAGGAGAGTGCTGCTTTCGGAAGACTACCAGAAAATGTTTAGGACCGGTAGGTAATTAGTGTTGCCAGCAAGATTGGTGTGTATCGTGCTGTTGTGCTAACCATCATTCTGTACACGTGCGAAACATGGACAATCTATTGCAGGCATATCAGAAACTTAATCATTTCATTAAAACTGTCTCAGCAGACTGCTCATGATCGGTTGGCAGGATAAAGTGTCCAATTCTGAAGCCCTCAGCAGGGCTAGACTATCTGGCATCCATACGCTACTACAGAGAGCCCATATCAGATGGACAGGGCATGTTGTTCGCATGTCAGATGAACGTCTCCCTAAACAACCGTTGCACGGTGAGCTCCATGACAGGACAGCACTCGAGGGGGCACAAAAGAAACGATACAAAGACACTCTAACAGTTTCTTTGAAAAGTTTCTCTATTGATGTTGCTGACTGGGAGCTGCTTGCTTCGAACCGCTCAGCCTGGCGCACTGCCGTAACACATGGTACTTGCACCAATGAACAGAGGACCATCACGGAGGGGTAGGAAAAGAGAGCTGCACGAAAGGAAAGAATGCAAGTCTGCCTAATTAATAATGCTGTTCATGTGTGCCCTACGTGCGGTAGAGTTTGTCGCGCTCAGATCGGATTGTACAGTCACATGTAATCACATCTGAAAAAACATGCCTGACGCTATTGCCATATTTGCTTGCGATGGGTAACTAACTAAGTAATGGTAGCGGTATTAATGGTGGTAGTAGTAATGGTAGTAGTAGTAGTAGTAGTAGTAGTGATGGTAGTAGTAATGGTAGTAGTAGTAGTAGTAGTAGTAGTGGTGATGGTAGTAGTGGTAACAGTAGTAGTAGTGATGGTAGTAGTAGTAGTGGTGGTAGTAGTAATGGTAGCAGTAGTAACAGTAGTAGTAGTAGTAGTACTGGTAGTAGTAGTAACAGTAGTAGTAGTAATTGTGGTAGTAGTAAGAGTAGTAGTAGTAATGGTAGTAATAGTAACAGTAGTAGTAGTACTGGTAGTAGTAGTAACAGTAGTAGTAGAAATTGTGGAAGTAGTAAAAGTGGTAGTAGTAATGGTAGTAGTAGTAACAGTAGTAGTAGTAATTTTGGTAGTAGTAATACTCAATTGCACGGTTTGACAACCAGGGCACGTCTGGTCGAATGGACGTGACCGTGACCCAAATCTGATGGTCTAGTCCCAGGCTGTCTGGTCTGTTGGGGAGATGGTGATCCTGTTTCTGCCAGTTGATGACAGGACGGCTGCGGGGTCGTTTCAAGGATGAGCACTGTCTTTTCTCACGTCTGTTCCCTAAAACCAACCGGAGCAAATGGTGGGCCGGGGCTTCGCGGGCAAGGCGAGCCCCGTGGCCGAAGCGAGAGTGTGAGAGAGAGAGAGAGAGAGAGAGAGAGAGAGAGGTGACGGCGATTTACCGTCGAGGCAATGTACACGAGCTCAGTACGCCGGACTATTTCACTATTTGAAATCAGATTGTACCAGTGTATCCCTAGGATACGTCTCTAGTTCTGGAAGTCTTCCAGACGCTGCTGGTCACACTGCAATAATATCCATGTCTCAAAGCTATACAGGAGGATTTCGATGACACAGGAGGTGTAGATACCTAGCCTGGTTTACGGGGAAAGCCTGCACTGGATCCATATTGTGAATGAGTGCATGTATGAAGCCCCAGGACTCATCATATATGAGATGTCGTAATAAAAAATGAAACTATAAGCAAAGAGAAAATCAGGAAAGAGAAAAACAAAGAAAAGAGATGAAGGGATGAAAACAATAGTTGAGAAGAGAGGAGATATATGAGAATGTGCTTATTTATTACACATCAGTTCTTTCAGATAATACAACTTGCATGTAACTTTCAAAAGGCACGCTGAGAAACCTCGCCGACCAAATGGGAAACAAAACATACTGGCTACACAAAAAACGATGCCTATTACCAGTTGAACAGAAGAGAGCAGGTCGTGGTCTTCAGACTTCGCACTGGCCACAATAGACTGAGGTACCACATATTCAACAAATTGAAGATAGGTGGCACTGACGAATGCACGTGTGGTACCGGGAAAATGACCGCTGAACATTTGCTGCAAAACTGCCCAGCATACGAGGATCAGAGAAAGCAGATGTGGCCATCACCAGTGGCAACACTAGACTAGCTCTACGGCAGTGTCGACATCCTCAGGATGACCGCTGCTTTTTTCGAAAAAATAAAGGTTGACGTCTGACAGCGTAAGAAGAAAAAGAAGAAGAAGAAGAAGAAGAAGAAGAAGAAGAAGAAGAAGAAGGAAACCTCGCTATTCGAGCATTCTAATCAGATTCATTTATAGCAGATCCATTTCTATTAGATCCATTTGTATCGGATCCGTTTCTCTCAGATCCATTTGTATCGGATCCATTTCAATCAGATTCATTTATATCAGATCCATTTCTATCCGATCCATTTGTATCGGATTCATTTCTATTAGATTCATTTTTATCATTTCTATCAAATCCATTTATATTAGATCCATTTAAATCAGATCCATTCATAACATATCCATTCCTATCAGATCCACTTCTAGCAATCAATAATTCCTAAAAGAAATTTATTTGAGCGGCCTTTCTCGATCTCGGACTTGGTTCTCAATCTGCACCAACTGCCTGTGGCATCGTGGTAGCCGGCAAAAGGTCAGACCCTATGCTCATCTCCACGAATTTGTGTAACTCTTCAACAGAAGGAAACGGTCTTGTGGGCTGTGATCAATCGCTGGATTCATTTTTCCGTGTTTAGGGAATTTTCTCTTCGATATTGGAGGAGGATAGACAAAGGAAAAGATTGGGAGATGTGAATTGTGGAAATGAAAAAGGAGATGGTGTAATTGAGGTATGATTGTACACGAGTAATAGGAAATCTGTAATGTGATCGAGAGTGAGAGAGAAAGAGAGAGCGAGAGAGAGCGAGAGGGAGAAAGAGTAAAGCGCGTGGAACGTTAGTAATAGAAGATACGATGAACGATATAATAAAAATAGAAGGATGATAATTGAAAGTGGCAATACGACATTGGGAAAACAATTGATCAGAAACGAGGACAAAATATTTAGCGAAAAGAAAGGACGACAATCGTTGATCAGAAGAGAGGAAGAAATAGAGAAAAGTAAAGGCAAAATATTATTGAGCCAAAATCGAGTAAGAAATACTTAGTGAAAAGAGAGGAAAAAAACAATTAATCAGGAAAGAGGAAGAAATATTTATTGAAAAAAAGAGGACGAAAATGATTGAAAAGAAGAGAGAAAGAAATACTTATTGAAAAGAGTGGAAGATAATTATTGATCAAATGCGAGGAAGAAATACTTAGTGAAAAGAAAGAAAGAAAGAAAATGATTGAGAAGCGAGGAAGAAATATTTAGTGAAAAGAAGGAAAGAAAATGATTGAGAAGCGAGGAAGAAATATTTAGTGAAAAGAAGGAAAGAAAATGATTGAGAATCGAGGAAGAAATACTTGGTGAAAACAAAGAAAGAAAGAAAATGATTGAGAAGCGAGGAAGAAATACTTAATGAAAAGAAAGAAAGAAAATGATTGTGAAGCGAGGAAGAAATACTTAGTGAAAACAAAGAAAGAAAATGATTGAGAAGCGAGGAAGAAATATTTAGTGAAAAGAAAGAAAGAAAATTATTGAGAAGCGAGTAAGAAATATTTAGTGAAAAGAAAGAAAGAAAATGATTGAGAAGCGAGGAAAAAATATTTAGTGAAAAGAAAGAAAGAAAATTATTGAGAAGCGAGAAAGAAATATTTAGTGAAAAGAAAGAATAAAAATTATTGAGAAGCGAGTAAGAAATAGTGACCCGAATATCATTGAGGCCGTCAGGCACAACATTTTCGCCAGAACGTTGCGTCAGGGTCAGGCCCAACATTCTCGCCAGGACGTTGCGTCAGGGTCAGGCCCAACATTCTCGCCAGGACGTTGTGTCAGGGTCAGGCACAACATTTTCGCCAGGACGTTGCGTCAGGGTCAGGCCCAACATTCTCGCCAGGACGTTGTGTCAGGGTCAGGCACAACATTTTCGCCAGGACGTTGCGTCAGGGTCAGGCCCAACATTCTCGCCAGGACGGTGCGTCAGGGTCAGGCACAACATTCTCGCCAGTACGTTGCGTCAGGGTCAGGCACAACATTTTCGCCAGGACGTTGCGTCAGGGTCAGGCCCAACATTCTCGCCAGGACGTTGCGTCAGGGTCAGGCACAACATTCTCGCCAGGACGTTGTGTCAGGGTCAGGCACAACATTTTCGCCAGGACGTTGCGTCAGGGTCAGGCCCAACATTCTCGCCAGGACGGTGCGTCAGGGTCAGGCACAACATTCTCGCCAGTACGTTGCGTCAGGGTCAGGCACAACATTTTCGCCAGGACGTTGCGTCAGGGTCAGGCCCAACATTCTCGCCAGGACGGTGCGTCAGGGTCAGGCACAACATTCTCGCCAGTACGTTGCGTCAGGGTCAGGCACAACATTTTCACAAGGACGTTGCGACAGGGTCAGGCACACCATTCTCAACAGGACGTTGCGTCAGGGTCAGGCACAACATTCTCGCCAGGACGTTGCGTCAGTGTCAGGCACAACATTCTCGCCAAGACGTTGCGTCAGTGTCAGGCACAACATTTTCACCCGGACGTTGCGTCAGGGTCAGGCACAACATTTTCACAAGGACGTTGCGACAGGGTCAGGCACACCATTCTCAACAGGACGTTGCGTCAGGGTCAGGCACAACATTCTCGCCAGGACGTTGCGTCAGTGTCAGGCACAACATTCTCGCCAAGACGTTGCGTCAGTGTCAGGCACAACATTTTCACCCGGACGTTGCGTCAGTGTCAGGCACAACATTTTCACCAGGACGTTGCATCAGGGCCAGGCACATCAATATACTGACCACGATCATAATCTCTCTCCCATGTCGCGTTCTCTGGAAACGAGCTGTTTTTACGGGAGCCTGGCTGACGAGATGTGGATCGACGTGATACTTATGGTAGTGAGCGTCACGCAAATGAAGCGAAGCATAGAACAACCGCATGTAGACCCCTGTCCACCTTCACCAGCACGCTCGTGATGGGAGAAAAACTACTACATCCCGCCACCTATCACTATTTTCAGGCCGAACGAAAGAGGTAACAAACTCATGGTGGGCATTCAACAACAACAACAACTACAACAACAACAGCAACAACAACAACAGCAACAACAACAACAGCAACAACAACAACAGCAACAACAACAACAACAACAACAGCAACAACAACAACAGCAACAACAACAACAACAGCAATCGATCTATTAATTTGCTAACATTTCTTCCCCCGCGCCTGCCCCCCCCCCCCCCCCACCTTTTTTTCTCTAAGTTATGCATCACATCGGTGCAGCCGGATTGAGAACAAATTCTGCCAAGGGGTCTCGTGTTTAAACGTTTTATTGGTCAACTATGTCATTGTGTGGCCATTTATATTTCTCGACACTGCCTTGGAAAATAGTACACTATTTTTTTTTTGTTGTTTGAAAGTTGACTGAAATCTAACATGGATCAAATGGGCCCCTGGTACTTGCGTCTTAATTCACCCTTAACAGTGTTCCATGGGTTCCAGTAACGGGAACATTCCATTTCGTGTTAAAGGGAGGACAGGCCGATAACATTTTATTTTAAATACATATGTAAAGACAGATAAAGAGAGAGGTGTAGAAAAGATGTTTATTTTCAGTTCTGCGAAGGATTAAGGATATGGTTAGGGTTAGGAAACGTGGTTGTTATTACATCGTCTGACAGCATTGATAATGTCATGCCGTAGTAGACACTGGATGCCACTCTCCTTATCAAAGACCAACGTTGACAGATTCAATAAATTCTCGTCTATTCTCGCAGAATATTTGACACCCCCGGACAGTTAAAAAGTGGACTATTCTGTGACGTCACAATTTCAAAGTCTGGGCTAAAAATATGTATTTAAATTGTTTGGTATGAATTAAGAAGCAAATACACTTTTACTATACAGACATACACACATTGTCGCTTATATTATAAGTAGATTTTCTTATAATACAAAATATATGTACCTTCAGAATAACACTGTGAATAGCCCACACTTACAATGCTGCTAGACGATCCTTCCTTTGAGATCAATTTAAAGCGGTATTTAATTCTTCAAAATGAGTTTTATTAAGTGGTCTGACCTCAGGCACAGCTTCAACGTGTTTGTGTAACTCATCGCGAAGCGGAAAAGGTCCAATGTTCTTTGA
This sequence comes from Ariolimax columbianus, assembly GCA_036924085.1. NCBI lineage: Eukaryota > Metazoa > Mollusca > Gastropoda > Stylommatophora > Arionidae > Ariolimax > Ariolimax columbianus. The sequence goes on from JAVGWX010000007.1 coordinate 19,888,581, forward strand.
TTAATCGCTGAATTCACTTTTTTTTGTGTAGAGGCAATTTCCTCGTCGATGTAGGGAGAGGATACAAGAAAAAGGTGATTGGTGGATGTGAATGGAGGGAGGGAAAGAGTTGAGAATTTAAGTGAGGTTTGATTATGCAACAACAACAACAGATCTGTTGTTGTGATTTTGTTGTGGGATAGAGTGGCAGTTAGAAAGGTGAAATGTTAGAGAGAAAGATAATGGACTTGCTAAGGATGAATAGGAATGAACAGGAAAACTGAATAGAAAGATTTTCAAGAGCTGTACAAAGAATAGTTGAAACGAAAGGAAACAATAGTAAATGGATGATACAAAAATGAGAAAATAGAATGAAATAATAGAAAAGGAGGAAATACGTAGATGAGACGATAGAGGTAAAATAGAGAGGTGGAGAAAAATATTTAAATTGAGAAAAATAAGAACTAAAGAGATTCTTCTTCTTTGCGTTCAGGATCGTTTTATCATGCTATATCTGCAGGCCAGTCGCCATGATGGAGCCTGTAGTCTTCACCAGGTCGGAGCGGCTGCCCCACAGCTTTTGTCTCAGCTCCGCACCCTCTGGTCAGGTCTGGCATCTCATTTTCCTTTAGTTTGGGCATTCCTGTAGAATATGCTCAGGGTTCTGGCATCCTGTTCTACATGGGTACTCATCGGTGTGTGAGATCTTCCGTCGGTATAGATGGTATAGTAGTCTGCAGTGTCCAGTTCTCATGTGAAATAAGGTAGTTTGTTGATTTCTTTTTAGTTAGTGAATTGGGTCTGGTGTACTGCTTATGTTTCTGTCTTCTCTCCATTGGTGTATATACTGATTTCTGATGATGTTCTTGATTTTTCTGTATGGTACTCGATGATTAAATTGTATGTTTTTTTGGTTGCTGCCATCTTTTTCCAGAGCATAAGCTCTCTCGCTTCCCGTGATTCCGCAATGAAGATAAGATTATACACATTATAACAAACTTTCGATGTTTCTTCTTCTTCTTCTTCTTCTTCTTCTTCTTCTTCTCCTTCTTCTTTCATTTTTAGATCAAAGTCGAAGTATATCTCTCAAAGAACACCGTTCTTTGTAAGGCTGTATTATATCCAGTTCTCAGTCTAAAGATAATGACTTGTTCTTCTATAATAAGATCGTAGTAGTTGCGTTCTTTTCGCAATTTGATCAGCTTATTCCCCCCTATAGCTGGCTTCAAGTATGGTCTTGGTTACATTATTAGGGATGCTCATGTCATTGTGTGGGAAGCTTCTCCGCGCGTGGCTAGTGCTGTAGCTTCCATGGCTTCGATATTGCAGTGGGTGGTGATCCACTGAAGATCAACTGCCGAGGACTATGTCACGGATTACATGCATTAACTTGACATCCGATCCATCAACTGCAGAGCACTATCTCACGGATTACATGCATTAACTTGACACCCTATCCATCAACTGCCAAGGACTATGTCACGGATTACATGCATTAACTTGACATCCGATCCATCAACTGCAGAGCACTATCTCACGGATTACATGCATTAACTTGACACCCTATCCATCAACTGCCGAGGACTATGTCAAGGATTACATGCATTAACTTGACACCCTATCCATCAACTGCAGAGCACTATGTCAAGGATTACATGCATTTTGACACCCTATCCATCAACTGCAGAGCACTATGTCACGGAATACATGCATTGACTTGACACCCTATCCATCAACTGCCGAGCACTATGTCAAGGATTACATGCATTAACTTGACACCCTATCCATCAACTGCAGAGCACTATGTCAAGGATTACATGCATTAACTTGACACCCTATCCATCAACTGCCGAGGACTATGTCAAGGATTACATGCATTAACTTGACACCCTATCCATCAACTGCCGAGCACTATGTCAAGGATTACATGCATTAACTTGACACCCTATCCATCAACTGCCGAGGACTATGTCCCGGAATACATGCATTGACTTGAGATCCCTATCCTTTTTTGTTGTTTTAGAGCTTATATTACTGACGAGGCATACCACTATGTTTTCTTGGTGAATATCTCGGTCTTGTTTTACAAGCTCTACTGCTACCATCAGTGATTCTGCTTCAGCGAGGAAGTTACTATAGTATGTTCATGTTGTTAGTACTAGAGTTTTAATTTTTGTTTCTTTGTTTGTAACAGATCTCTCCACTTCCATTACGTGCGGTTTAGTTAGCTAATCGATCTATATTTAACTGTATCCATGTTTCTGGCGGTAAGACTATCCTACGAAATTTTTCTGTGCTAATTTTTCTTTCTGAATCTGAGTTCCTTCTTTTCTTTTTCGTCTATGGTTTCTACCATCTCACATAATTTTGTTCTTTTTTTTATATTTGGGATGTGGAATATTTGCTTTAAGTAACTAACAACTGCCTAGTTATGACTAGGCTACTTCAAGAGTTTGACATGAACATAATGAGGCAAGTTCGCCCTTCTACGACCAGATTAGAGCTGTAAATTTATCAAGACTTCATTCAGACTTCAACTATTATGACTTAATTAGAGAAGAGCAGTTCTTCACCTTCAAGTTAAGAATTAGACATAATAGGGGATCAAGATGCTGCAGCGGTCAGCGACCAATAGCTGACTGCTAGAGTCAGGGCCAGCGAATCATAGCTGCCAAGACCCTTCTACACCTCCACGTGGTGATCCTGGATAACAGGCTGCAGCAGGGCAGACTGGCTAAGGAGAAGGGATCGAAGAGGGAATGCTAACCCGGTACTAAAAAAACGGTTTGCTGAAGTCGAATGTGTTGGACCGAAAGGTGCAAATATCGCAGCCAAGCTGTAAACTACGACAAAACGCATTCCGTTCTCTTTACTACATTCTGCTACTTAAGCCCTTACAGGGTTTGGTAGTGGGAGATTGAGAACGAACGAAGAAGAAGAAGAAGAAGAAGAAGAAGAAGGACATAATAGACCATGAAGGTGGAACAGATCCAACAAAGCTACACACTCACGCAGCAGGAAGAAAGAACAATCCTGGTCTCGCGACACAGATATGGGCCAAAAGTTGTACGGATATAAAACAGCCTTACAGACAACAGTGACCTTTATAAGAAAAACCCTGCCCTTGATCTGAGGATGGACTCAGAAGAATTGCAGATAAAATAGCATGTCCTGTTAGAGGATTAACATAGACGTGTAAGTCTCGGATAATGTTAGAAGGACATATTTCTCAAGCCAATTAAACTGCACCCCCTAACAAATAAATATATCCGGTTGACCATGTGTTGCTCAATTGAAGAGATAATCAGCAGGTAGAACGAGCACCTGTATGAGGATGCTCTAAACCATACAGAAGCTGCTCAATCCCAAGAGTCAATGAACAACCAATTTTACAAAGCCCTACTAACGACCTGGATTCCAAAAGATATCTGCTCGATCCCAAGAGTCAATGAACAACCAATCTTACAGAGCCCTACTAACGACCTGGATTCCAAAAATTATACAATCAATCAGCGAATCCGTTCCACCCTTCATAAGTTGAAAGACACCGAACTGCAGGATCTGAGGGCATTACACCACAGCTACTGACATACTCCCGTAACCTCGGGAGACTCATCTTGCACGAATTATTAACTACAGTTTGGCCCATCCGACAGGTTCCTGCTGCATGGCGGATAGAATCATCATCTCGCTGTACAATGGAAAAGAACCTCGCTCTGAATTTCGCAGCCACATTCCCACCAAATTTCTGCATGTCCCTGTAATAGTCTTTGTCCAAATACTTATCTCCCACATCCAGCTTTTGCTGAAAATAAATCAGCGCCCATAGAGTCTGGCATCACGTCTGCCGTTCCACCACCGATGACGCCATTGGTCTTCGCCTACTCATGCCGACCGGGAATTCAACTACCCCACCTACTCTGCTTACGCCGACTGGGAATTCAACAACCCTGCATCAGCCGACATCCGGCAAGGATTGTCTTCACACCGACACTGTTCTACGGCACAATGGACTGGATACTCGGTCTGTTGGAGATGTGTTATGTCGCACAATGGACTGGATACTCGGTATGTTGGAGATGTGTTATGTCGCACAATGGACTGGATCCTCGGTCTGTTGGAGATGTATTATGTCGCACAATGGACTGGATACTCGGTCTGTTGGAGATGTGTTATGTCGCACAATGGACTGGATACTCGGTATGTTGGAGATGTGTTATGTCGCACAATGGACTGGATCCTCGAACTGTTGGAGATGTGTTGTGTTGCACAATGGACTGGATACTCGGTATGTTGGAGATGTGTTATGTCGCACAATGGACTGGATACTCGGTATGTTGGAGATGTGTTATGTCGCACAATGGACTGGATCCTTGGTCTCGGTCTGTTGGAGTTGTGTTCTGTCGCACAATGGACTGGATACTCGGTCTGTTGGAGATGTGTTATGTCGCACAATGGACTGGATCCTCTGTCTCGGTCTGTTGGAGATGTGTTCTGCCGCATAATGGACTGGATCCTCGGTCTCGGTCTGTTGGAGATGTTTTCTGCAGCACAATGGACTGGATCCTCGGTCTCGGTCTGTTGGAGATATGTTCTGTCGCACAATGGACTGGATCCTCCGTATGTTGTAGATGTGTTCTGTAGCATAATGGACTGGATCCATGGTCTGTTGGAGATGTGTTCTGTCGCACAATGAACTGGATCCTCGGTCTATTTGAGATGTGTTCTGTCGTACAATGGACTGAATCCTCCGTATGTTGTAGATGTGTTCTGTAGCACAATGGACTGGATCCATGGTCTGTTGGAGATATGTTTTGCCGCAAAATGAACTGGATCTTCGGTCTGTTGGAGATGTGCAGCCATGAAGTCACAATCGAACAGCTGCGTGTGAGTCACCTCGTCGATGTATATGACGCAGTATTCACACCAAGCTACAGCCATCAAGTATGAATAAAACCACTGGCGCACCTAGAAGACCTTGCATCTAGAAATATGCATCAATATATCAAGTGCTCCTTCTTCTTCTTCATCAATCAACTGATGATATGCTTCTAGTCCGGTGAGGGAGACTGCGCGTTTCAGGTCTTCGCCGGTCTCCCTGAGCTATTCGAGCATGGTCGCTTCACTAGACCAGACTGCCTGTCTTTGGTCTGCTTATGTAGTGCTGTCCTGCATAACATGTTCTGGTGTTTGCTTTAGTGCTCTACAGATGTACGTCGCAGTGTCTTTGAGAGGGAGCCACGGTAGCGCAGTGGTTACTCCACTGGCTTCCCAGTCAGTCGATCAGGGTTCAACCCCTGGTGTGGGATTTATTTTCTGATCACAAACCGGCCCATGTGATCCACTCAGCCATTTAATTGGGTACCAAACAAACCTGGGAAGGAAAGGCGGCAGGCGTGATGCTGACCACATCATCCACTATGTGCCGAGTGTTACAACATAATATCGACTTAACACCATATTTCCTATGCGCCGCATGGCGTGACGGGATCTTTTTTAGTGTCTCTGAGACCCATTCTGTGGAGGTGGGCCTTGAGTCTACAATGTTCCGTTCTGCGACTGAAGATCTTTGTCTGCCCATCTCTGCCAAGTTTGTCAATGCTTTCATTTTCTAACTTGTAATCTGTGTGTTGGTCTCTCCATTCTGTCCTCGAAGATTGTCTTTGTTTCTTCACAGCTCTTTCAAGAGTAACAAGCAATTTACAAAATGGTCTCATCCTTCCCCCCCCCCCCCCCCCCCACATCCGTCCACCCCATCAAAACAACACAAATTATTGAATATCGCAACTATGTTAACTCTAGTGATGATTTCATATACCTTGACAGCAAACAAAACTTCGATGCTTGAATTCCAGGGGACATAATTCAGATTTGGCATGGCTGCTGTCGATATGAGCGCCCAGCATAGAGTCTGAAGCCAGCTGAGGCTTTAACTGAAAACCAAGCTACGGATTGACATGACCATTGTGCTGGACCTGGACTATTCTGCAGGATGATCAAACGCGCATTGATGACTTCCGTACGCGCGACCAGAGGCTCATTCTTGTAACCTACTGCTAGAACCAGATCTCAAGCAACGAAGTCCTCCAGCGGACAGGCATCAAAGGCACAGACACAATTTTAAACCGTCGCCGTTTTACTCTATTTGGACATGTGACCCGATTTACCACAGACGTCCATGTCCACCATCTCCTAAAGTAGATGATGGATATCAGGTAAAGGAAATGACCTTCTCTAATGTGGTTAAGTACTCCAAGTCGATTTCAAAATTATGTAGTCTGCGAAGGGCTTTTCTTTTACAAATTCTGCTACGCAACCTCCTCTTCTTCTTCTTCTTAGTCTTCGTTTTCTTCTTCTTCTTCTTCTTCTTCTTAGACACATTCCCTTTGCAGCACGACATTTTAAGGACAAGGTTACCCAACCTATTCTCTTAGCCAAAATGCACTATTCCAGCCAGTTTCCATGCCGTCATTGGAGACGAAATAGGGTCTTCATCAGCTATAATTCACTGACCCTGATGCAAACAGCCAGCTATGAGCACGGCTGCGTTTTCTGCTCTTCTTTAACACACAACACTGACATACGAAACGAAACGCAAACCAATAAAGCAGTTTCAAAATACAACAGTTATAGTTGTGTTTTTTTTTGTAAGAAAAAAACCCCCACATCTAATCAGCGTCATTTCATACACACACACCAAAAAAAAAAAAAAAAAAAAAAAAGAAATAATCACATAAATACAATGGCCTACAAAAGTTTAATTCTGACCATGTCCAAAATTATTCCAGACAGCTCCATCATTCTACATGGTAGCTGTTTCCCTTCCTTAAAAACCATATGGGGCGTTTCCACCCCAATTAGTCTTCCAGAGTAAGGTGTGGTCGCTGTTCTTTGGTCTTTTTATCCAAGTCATTGGCGAGGTTACAGTAAGGCTCCAATCTACCTTTGTTATGTGGTTTCTGTTCTTCTTTTTCTTCTTCTTTTTCTTCTTCTTTTTCTTCTTTTTCTTTCTATTCTTCTTCTTCTTCTTCTTTTTCTTCTACTTCGTCTTCTTCTTCTGTTATTTAATTGTGAACTGTCTCTCTTATAATCTTATTAGCCTTCGTTTTCTTCTTCTTCTTCTTTCTCTTCTTCTTCCTCTTATTTGTCTTCTTCTTCTTCTTGTTCTTCTTTCTCTTCTTCTTCCTCTTATTTGTCTTCTTCTTCTTCTTCTTCTTCTTCTTCTTTTTTCCTCATAGTCTACTTCATCTTCTTTCTTTTCTAGCTAACTTGTACTTCTTCAAAATCTTCTTTTTCATCTTCTTCCTCTTTTTCTACTTCTCTTTGTCCTCATCTATTCATCCTCTCTATTTTCTTCTTATTATTATCATTTCTCTTCCTCTTTTTCTTTTCCCCCCTTCTTCCTCCTCCTGCTCCTCTCTTGTTCCTTATTCTTCTTATTGTTCTGAATCATTTCACATTTTTTTATTTTGTTCTTCTTTATCTTCATGGTGTTCTTCTTGGATTCCTACTCTATTGTTTCCTTCCTGTTTTTCATGTATATCGTATTCGTCTCCTTTCTCTGCTTTATATTTAACTTTGCTTTATTACGGAACGCAGTGTATGTGGAGCCACTGTAACCGGCCACCAAACAAACTTTGTCAAGAGAGAAGAGCTTAGTACCAGTAACTTCAGAAAACAACAACAGCAACAACAACAACAACAACAGCAACAACAACAACAACAACAACAACAGCAACAACAACAACAACAACAGCAACAACAACAACAACAACAACAACAACAACAACAACAGGATTGGAGAAAATTAATACATTCGATGATGATGATAGGGTTAAACATCTTCAATAAAATGTGGCTCCAACTCCAAAACAATGGCTACTCCCACCAACATCTTCACATTTCCCAGCATCATTAGAAATGTCTTTCTTGTTCTCCCGACCTGCACAGCCCTCAAAACCCGCGCTGGTTCCATCTGTCAGGAGCGCGATGCTTAGTTTCCGTCTCTCGCTCGTCTCTCTAGGGAACTCGCGAAGTTGTATCAGCTCATTAGATACGCGATAACAGGCTAAATAACAATTATGAGATTTGGTTGCTTTTATCAATGGATGTTTGAGAAGTATAACTTCCCTATTTCAATAAAGGACCGATGATTGATTTTTGATATTGATTACAATGTTGTAGTAGCTGTATTGATATTTAATGTATCATACAATTTAAGAATTAGTTTCGACATTACATTCTGTGTTAGAAAATTCATAGAATATATCAACGAATCATTCGTATTACATTTTAAATCATTATTTATTTAATTGAAAGTGCTAGCGATAAAATTAACATTATTTTTAATTTATTAATTTAAAAATTCAAGAGTAATTTAACAACATTGTTTTCCAATGGACAAGAAGAACAAAATGAAAAATTTGAGATTAAATAAATCAAAATACGAGGCATGTTTAAATAAAACAGGACCAAACTGCAACGAGTGAACATACGTATGATGCGCATGATGATGTCACTTCTTATGTATACAGCAAATACCAACCGTCAAATTTGCAAAATGTCATTATCCTCCGACTCATAGTTTTCTCAGCAGTCCGTTAAAAACATAGCGGGTGTGATACGTAATCCATCCAGAGTTAATCAGCAAGCAGTGATTCGGTTTCTAACAGTTAAGGAATGTAGACCAATTCATGCTCATCGCAGAATGCATCAGTGTATGGTGACAGCAGCCTGTCGAATACGACTGTGTAGAACTGGAAAACGATGTTTAAAGAAGGACGTGAGTTAAAGATTTAGAAACATCTATCGTTAACTCAAGTCCTTCTTTAGACATCGTTGTCCAGTTCTTCACTGTTGTCTTCGACACACTTTTGTCACAATACACTGCCTGCATTCTGTGATAAATGTCAACTGGTCGACATCCTTCAGCTGCTAGAAACCGAATCACCGCTCGCTGATCAACACTGTACGGATTACGTATCACACCCACCATGTTTTCAACGATCTGCTGAGGAAACTATGAGTCGGAGAATAATGAAATTTTGCAAACTTGACGGTTGGTATGTGATGTTTGCACCAGAAGTGGCTTCATCATGTACATTGTACATATGTTCACTTGTTGCAGTTTGATCCGGTTTCATTTGAAAACGCCTCGTATGTATACGTTTAATTTCACGTTTTAAAATGTAATTAGTTATTAGACAACATCAGGATCATTTTACTTTCTTTTCTCCTCTAAACGTCGCTGATGGTCGTGGAGAGATGAAAACTTTATTCCTGTAACCCATGCTCCTGAAGCTCTTTGTAAGCAACGGCTGCCCATCGTGTCGTTGTTATGAGATAACCGAAAAGACTAATTAATCAACTATTATTTTTATATTTAATTAAAAGATAATGATACAAATAAATTACATACTATTTTTTTACTCTATTTAATTGTTTCTACTTGTTATTCATTTCGATGCTGAACAAGCATTTGTCATCTATTGTAAATCGCTTCGTTCGTCCTTGATGTTGCGGATTCTGGTGCAATTTTCTTAACATAATGCAGCTGCTAACTTCATTAAGAACCCTTGTTAATGGCTTCGTATTACCTTTTCTTTCTTCCCGAATAAGGGGTCCTGGGATACACTCAGTTAATTAGTTCATGCAGGACAGTGAAGATTCATTGATAATCATTACTTTTACGCACAAGTAATTAATTGCAACAAACCCTTTAAGATTAATTTAACATTGTCGTTTTAATGCGTGAATATAGACTGAGAGCGACAACTGGAAACAGGAACAAGGCATGATTGTATGTTAAGAAGTTGTGATGAAAATTGAGTCATATGTTTTGGATCAGTGATAAATTTCACGTGTCAGGAGAGGTACTAGGAAGAAGAATTATGCCAGAAGTGACGATTGGTTTACTCAGAACTACAGGTGAAATTATGCAGTGACCTACAGGTGAGTGAAGCGATGTTTCTGCCTTTCTTTACTTTTTTAATGATTGGTGTTTGAACAAAGTTATTGTTATTGCTTTGCTTTTAACCAGTGTGTTAGATTTCTTCTGTGAGTTTTTGTTGGTCTTGTTATCATACTTTCCGTAGTAGGATAGTAAGACCAACTCTGACGCTCGCCTCCTAGCAGGAAGCCGGCACTAAAACATAAATACAATTTTGCATCGTTGATTTTTATTCATATTCGAGTTTTGCTGAATGAACACAGCCATACACAACCTTCCTTATTTTACGTGGGAGACTTACAGAATACACCAGTGGTCTACATTGTACTCTGAAATCAGCGAGCTCACGAAAATACTCCATATATTTAATGACAACAGTTGTTAGGATTCGTTCCAGAGCAGATTGGATATCAACTAACTCACCCTGGCTTCCCGATATATCGGCATACTAATTTGTACCAAAATACCGTCATCCCGCTAGATCGGCTTAGTGTAAGATAAGACTAATTAAATGAGCTACACGTAATTTATCTTTATTTAAATCTATTAGAAGCTAAAATTAAACAGCGAATGAGCTGACAGCGACTCAGATAGTCGAAGCGAGTCATAAGGTCAGGGTACTATAGCTGACAAAAATCCTATTGCGCTCCACGTGACGGTCCTGGAAAGAGGCTGCACTTGCCACAAATGTAATCTGGCAAAGAGATATCGATTGCAGTAGGGAGTAAACTCGGTACTAAAAATAAATCCAGCTGAAATCGAGTGTCTCGGTCAAAAGGCGCAGAAAGTGCAGTTTCGCTGTAAACTACAACACAACGTCCTTTTCAGGACGAACGCCAAAGAGGAAGAAAATCTTTTGTACTTTCAGTTTTCAGCGCTCTGGTATTCAGTTTTCAGCCCTCTGGTATTCAGTTTTCAGCCCTCTGGTATTCAGTTTTCAGCGCTCTGGTATTCAGTTTTCAGATCTCTGGTATTCAGTTTTCAGCCCTCTGGTATTCAGTTTTCAGCGCTCTGGTATTCAGTTTTCAGCGCTCTGGTATTCAGTTTTCAGCCCTTTGGTATTCATGTAATAGATCAATATACTTTCAATTTAGATCAATTGGCTTAAAAATGAGTCCGGCAAAACGGGAGAAATGTATAGATTTTACATACACCCTAGAACGCAAATGGAAAACAGTTTAATGGTTGTGCGTACACTGAAGCAGCTAAACGGGACAATATGGTGTCGAAGTAAGGTACCCGCCTCGGGTGCCGGAGGTCGCGGGTTCAAACCACGGTGGAGACTGGGATTTGTTCTCGTGGATCTTCTGTTAAAAACTTCTAGGTAGTGAGATCGGACTCCCGTGTTCAGTGTCGAGCACGTTAAAAATTCCTTCGCAGCTGGAAATCGAAAAGTGTAGGCTTAACGGCCGCTGCCCGGACAAAATTCAAAAATTCTAGTTCAAAATCTCCCCATGTTATTTGTACCTTCCCCCAAGCCTAGTAAGTCGCAGCAAGTTTAAAATACCTACTATGGATAGTCAATAGCCTTCAGCTACCTGGCAGAAGACATTAACGTGTGTGTTTGAATACCAGGATTCACCACATGCACAATATTCTCGCTTTCAATAAAACCCCAAAATACCAAATTAAGTTTAAATGGCAAATTCCTGCAGCCAAACGACAACCCAACCTATTTGGGAGTCACATTTGATCAGCGCATGACATGGAAAAGTCAGATCGAGAGAAACCGAATGAGAGCCAGAGAAAGAATGGCAATCATGAGGAAACTTGCTGGCACAAGCTGGGGAGCAGACGAAGGCATACTAAAGAAACTGTACACTGGAAGAGTGAGACCAGTTCTCGAGTATGGCATCGTGGCATGGACAACAGCAGCAAAGGCGAACTTCGACAAAGTTAGCAAACTTCCAAACCAAGCCATGAGAGTTATAACAGGAGGCATGAAGTCAACGCCAATTGTATAACTTGAAAAGATTACAAAACTGCAATCAATGACCGATAGAAGAGACTGCAGAGCCCAGCTTCAGTCAGAGAAACTCCGAAGACTGACTGACCATCCAATGCACCAGAGACTTAACAATTTGGGAAATGGGAAACTTAAGCGGAGAAACTTTGCAGAAATAGCCAAAGCAAAGATGCACGAAGATCCCATAAACGCACTAATAACACCAAAACCCATCACTACTGTACGAAAACCTACCTGGAGGCAGGATATATTTCCAGAGGTGGTAGAAAATATACCAGGTATTGTAAACAAAAACTGCCAGACTGAAAAAGAAAGGAGAGATACCACCCTAAGCTTTATATCGAAAAGCTACCCAAGCATGGACTGGACCCATGCATACCCCGACGGTTCTGTAACAAACACTACACAGAACGGAGGGGCAGGAGCATTCCTGAACCTACCAAATGGCAGACAAATAACACTGTCATTCGCTACTGGTAAGTACACAAGCAATTTCAGAGCGGAGGCAGAGGCACTGAGGGCGGCAGTGGAAGAAATGGTGACACACAATGAAAATGAAAGCCATATAGTCCTGCTTACAGATGCTCTCGCCGTAGTCACAGCGCTAAAAAGCCAGAAAAACACTGAGCTTAATGAGTTAAGAGCAGCACTCTGCCAACTGTGCCAGCAGTCCGCACCAAAAAGGGTAGTGGTACAGTGGGTTCCGTTACACTGCAACATCCAAGGCAACGAGGAGGCAGACAGACTGGCAAAAGAAGGCGCAAGACTACCATAAACAGATACTAGTATGACGTACGAAGAGTCAAAACGGCTTATCAAAGCCAGATACATGACCAAATGGGAAACCGAACATACTGGTTACACCAAAAACGATGCCTATTACCAGCTGAACCGAAGAGAGCAGGTCGTTGTCTTCAGACTTCGCACTGGCCACAATAGACTGAGGTACGACCTATTCAACAAATTGAAGATAGGTGGTACCGACGAATGCCCGTCGGTACCAGTAAAATGACCGCTGAACATCTGCTGCAGAACTGCCCGACATACGAGGATCAGAGAGAGCAGATGTGGCCATCACAAGTGGAACTGCAAGACAAGCTCTATGGCAGTGGCGACAGCCTCAGGATGACCGCCGCTTTTTTCGAAAAAATAATGGTTACTGTCTGACTGCGTACGAAGAAGAAGAAGAAGAAGAATACCAGGATTAATGTTTACAGATGCCCTGGCCGTAGTCACAGCACTAAAAAGCCAGAAAAATACTGAACTTAATGATTTAAGAGCAGTACTCTGTCAACTATGCCAGCAGTCCGCACCAAAAAGAGTAGTGGTACAGTGGGTTCCATCCCACTGTAACATCCAAGGCAACGAGTAGGCAGAAAGACTGGCAAAAGAAGGGGCAAGACTACCACAACCAGATACTAGTGTGACATACGAAGAGTCAAAAAGGCTAATTAGAGCTAGATACATGGCCAAATGGGAAACAGAACATACTGGCTACACAAAAAACGATGCCTATTACCAGTTGAACAGAAGAGAGCAGGTCGTGGTCTTCAGACTTCGCACAGGCCACAATAGACTGAGGTACCACCTATTCAATAAATTGAAGATAGGTGGCACTGACGAATGCACGTGCGGTACCGGGAAATGACCGCTGAACATCTGCTGCAAAACTGCCCGACATACGAGGACCAGAGAAAGCACATGTGGCCATCACCAGTGGGAACACTAGACAAGCTCTATGGCAGTGTCGACAGCCTCAGGATGACCGCTGCTTTGTTCGAAAAATACAGGTTGACGTCTGACAGCGTACGAAGAAGAAGAAGAAGAAGAGGAAGAAGAGGAAGAAGTACCTTTCCCCAGGTGGTTACGAGCAGCTACAGATGGCGCCTAGCTGGCTGCGAGTTTACTTAGCTCTAGTGTTTGAGTCTATTAAGATGGACTCGCACATCGAATAAACCCGCCTCCAAGAAACTGGCTGTATACAGAGTCTGTAGAGTCTTCTAAACCAGAATAAAGACGTTAAGTTAAGTTAAAATGTTATAATTACTAGGTTTTAAAGATACTTAAACAAGCAGGTGAGGAGAAATTTACACGTTTGATATACACCGGAACAGGCAAAACGTGAGCAATTTACGGGTCGTACCTAATCACGTTATCTGGATTGGGTCCCTCAGATAATGCTTACATTTTGCTTCAACTTAGAACGACTACCGGGAATGACCCCGCCTAAAAACATTGGGTGCCAGAACAATCTGGAAAGTAAAGGCAGCGGGCGTGAAGCTGACCACATCATCCGTAGTGTGCTGTTAATCAAGATAATATGGGTCATACACAATATTCTCAATATGTCTCACATGCGTGAAAACTGCAGTTTAAAAATTTTTGGGGGGGGATATACACAGAAGAAGTCAAAGGGGATATATTTACGAGATTATACAACATACTAAAGCAAAGAAAAATATATTCCAATTTACAGGTTTAATATAATGTAAATTGTAGCAGGCAAAAGGGAATACACTTGCGAGGTTACACAAGACGATGAAGCAGTGAAAATTTTTTTTTAAACAGGTTTTTCACTACTTTTTCAGGACAAGCGTATGGGATTAAGCTTCTCCTACCGGTACGATTCAGTCTACCAAAATATATGGGGCGGGAAGGGGGGGGGGGAATTCATTTGTTCGAAAAATTAAGACAACGAGGAATTCAACTGGCCCCCTCACCTCATACAAGCCGTGGCTTAGTACAATAAAGTCTCGAATACTCCATCCCCAACGGCAGTGTCTGTTACATTTTTTACAGAAGAAAAATAATATATACCTATAATAATAATAATATTAATAATGATTATAATAATAATAATATTAATAATGATTATAATAATAATAATAGCCGTCCTACGCATGTTATGATGATAGCAGCAGTCAGAGATGTTATTTTGCACACATGTGAGTCCGGAGGCTGCTGTATTGTCAAATTCTTTCACAGAAACAAATTCCACATAGCGGTATTTAAGGTTAAAGTTGGTCATGTGAGTGTCGGTTGTTTTGTCTTTTCGCAACGTATGTTATCACTGCGCCTCGAAAGTCCGGAATTCCAAAGCAAATGTAGATATGCCTTATGTAAATATATATGTATGAGGCGTGTTCACATCAAACCAGACCTAACTGCGGCAAGTGAACATACGTACGATGCGCATGATGACGACACTTCTAATGTAAACAGCACATACCAACCGTCAAGTTTGGAAAATGTCATTATCCTCCGACTCATAATTTCCTCAGCAGACCGTTGAAAACGTAGCGGATGTAATAGGAATCCGTTCCGATTTAATCTGCGAGTGGTGATTCGGCTTATAACAGCTGAAGGATGTCGACAAGTTGACATTTATCGTAAAATGCAGGCAGTGGATTGTGACAAACGTGTGTCGAAGACAACAGTGAAGGACTGGACAACGATATTTAGAGAAGGAAGTGAGTTAAGGAAACAACATCCGAGACCAGGCCAAGCCGAGACCAAGTCAGGCCGAGACCCGGTCAGGCCGAGACCAGGTCAGTTACAATGACACACTAGACAAGCTGCATAAAGCAATCAAAAATAAACCACCTGGCGTGCTTTCGCGTGTTGTGATTCTGTTGCACGACAATACGCGTCCACATGTCACGAGCATTGTTCAGAAAACATTAGCACAGAAAAGGTGGGAAGTACTGTACTGCCACACCCATCCTATAGCCTCTATATGTCTCCTTGTGACTTCCATTTATTCGGAACCTTAAACAAATTTCTGAAGGCACACAGATTCGACTCCGATACAGAAGGTCATGGCCTCGGTGACCAAGTGGTTCGAAGATGCCGCCCAAAGTCATCTTATTTCGGACGGCATCCGCCGTCTACCCAAGCAGTGGCATGCGTGTCTGAATGCATATGGCGACTTTTTCTAACTAACACTGTGGCATGTTTGCTTCAGAACAATTGCTATAATTAATTGTGTCGCAACAGACGATGCAAATGTCATATGTTTGTAATAAAGCCCCTGGGTCAAGTTTCATTTGAAAACGCCTCGTGTTCTTTCAGTAACATATGATTTACAGCACTAAAGCTATTTTCAACTAAATATGACCACAATTAAAAAAAAACTTTCCACATTATTTCTGCGACAAAATTGACAGTGTTCACTTTTCAGAAGTTAAATGCTATAATTTAACTATACCACATACACATACACTCAAGTTGTTATGTTCTCTGCTCTGTTAGTGTTGTCAGACTTGTATCTAGAAAATTCATGGTTTGCAACATCGATAATCTATCGCGGTCAATGGTTATTGTTTGACTATTTCGGCGACGACGTGATGAATGCAGCTTCATGTTTTAATTGCACTTCAACCCCAAGTAAATAAATTCATAAATATTCAAATTGCTTCCCTCTTTCCCTCAAGGAGGAATGCCCACCTTGGAAAACACTGGTTTACATACATACGGTTTACATACATACTAGTGACAGTGTTTGCCCTTGTTCTGCATAATTTCCCAGTCAATGAAACAACCGCTATTCGATTGTGCGTCTAAAACTGCCCCACGAACTATGGCCTGTGTATGGTCTTCACCTGGGGATAACGAAGTTAGGTATTAGTTTTGGTAACAATGTTTCCTTCAATCTAAATCTGTATTTCATAGTTACAAAAGATGAGCGTGATAAAGGCTAGGCCAATTGAAACTCCTTTTGTGGAATGCATAATTCACATGTGGGTTTCAGGTAAGACGGATTATCATAGTGCTTCTGTCATTTTGTCGGTGGCTTTGACTTTCACTCTGCGACAACACTTTGAGAATATCTAGAATATTATTTGGTACTTACAGCTTTCAGGGCCATTTTTATGAATATTGAGATTT
This sequence comes from Ariolimax columbianus, assembly GCA_036924085.1. NCBI lineage: Eukaryota > Metazoa > Mollusca > Gastropoda > Stylommatophora > Arionidae > Ariolimax > Ariolimax columbianus. Next base: position 19,905,362 of record JAVGWX010000007.1, read on the forward strand.
AGTCCTGGTCATCCTACATTCGAAACCTACTGGATTTCATACTCGCACTGCCTTGTGGGACACATGTTTACGGAAAAGGTTTCGAAGTAAACCCTGAGAAAAAAACATCTGCATAATCCAATCTCCAATCGTCTCGAAATATGTCTTGCTACTGGTCCAAAGTAGCCAAGGATTAGAGAGACAGGTTGTATATCTTCAATGCAATGAGTGATGTACATCCGCTACAGATTTTTGATTGCAAATTACAGCATGTTGCAAGATATTGTGTTCTGTTATATATTTTCCAAGGATTCTGTTTTGCTCTGTTCTGGAAAGAGCCTACATCATTGGATTCCGGGCAGACTTAGGGATGTTAAGTCTCTCTCAGTAAAGATCTTAAAGTTCATATACTGATTATTCTCACAACTCGCTGATTGTACATACTTCTGAGTAAACTTGAGATATGCTAATCGTTAAATTTGTTCTGAATAATTGTTATACGAGTCCCCAATATTGGAAACAAATATTTGAGAATCAGAACCAGCTTCAGACCTTACATGATATGAAAACATGATAGAGGAGGATATGTTACAGAACTGAACACGTTAATTTGTAACATATCGATTACAACATAAACAGGTACGGTCCAGTTACCACAGCGTAACAACAACTAAACTAAATCCCCGCTTCAGTCCCAATTACTTCACCAGGGACAAAAAACAGACCAAAAGATATCTAAGGAATCACGGTCGGAATGTATGGATGCAATATAAATTAAGGTGGTAGCCATTAACCAGAGAGCGGACAGGAATGTGTGAATTACTGTATGATATCTGTGATAAAGTAGGCCAAACTAGAAACGATTATGATTACACAAGTACACATATATTTTTTAATCTGTACACATTATCAGTACATACGTTTAAACTTATACACAAAACCAAATGTGTATAACATATGATACAGGGAACGTGTACACTGACACATACATAAACACTTAATCACACACACACACACACACACACACACTTAAACTAGCTCACACATACATGCATACGTACACACTCATGCTAACATTTACACACACAGATGTAGGTGAGAGTAGGTCAGTAATTATGTCCCTAGTGGTTATATAAAAAAAAAAAAATTAGATTCGATCTCGAATAACATTTATTTTTGCACCAATATTGTTCGTTATTTCTCATCAATAACTCAATAATTTCCACCAACATTGATACACTTATCCCATCGCTGATTTAGTGTACCAAAACCTGCAGCATACTAGGGGTGTTCAAATCAAACCGGGACTTTTTGTTCTAGTTTTGCATGAATGGGTTATAGCGTGCTGGAACTATTATCATTAGTTAAGGGCACCTGTGTCCTATTACTGCTAGGTTGCCCACTTACATTGAGCCAGTTACGTGACAGATGAATACAAATGGCGAACAACACTGGTAGTGCGTGGGAAGAAGAGCCTATTGTGAGAGAAGGGGTGCAACCTGCAGAAATTTACAGAAAACTGCAAGGACGGTGATAAGGGACTCAGCCGCAGTTAGATATTTGAATGGTGTAAACGTTTTAGAGAAGGCCATACATCCGTCAGTGATCATCCCGGCCGTGGTGGCTCTCAACCGACCACAGTGATTCCTGTGAATTTCCATATTGTGGAACGCCTTATTCTGGAAAATCGACGCATAACCTACGGGGGCAGTGAACACAATTAGTTATGAACATGTCCATTTTCGGAAGGATAGTGCATGTTGGGTACCAAGACAGCTTTTATCATGCGGCTCACCCGACTATGTGCCCTCTGCAGCATCTTAGCTGGGAGGTATTGTCACATCCACCTTACAGCCTAGACCTCGATCCAAGAGATGTCCACCTGTTTGAACCCCTACAAAATTCATCGAAGGTCAACATTTTATCACTTATAACGAAGTGAAACAGGCTGTCCTGTAATGGTTCAGAGATACTGACAAATCTTTCTACATTGAAGCTTTACGAGCATTAGTTAGATGCTGGGATAAATACATAAATGTTGCAGGAGATTATATAGAGAAATAAATGGCATTTCGACTACTTGAAAAAAAAAGAATGTTCTTTACAAAAAAATCTCGGTGTGACTTAAACGATCCTCGTAGATGTCTTTGGTCTTCTGTCTTAGCCACATTTGCATTTCACGTTCAACCTCTTCCTCATTTGCGAAACATTTCCCGCTAAGGTGGGTTTTTAGTTCACCGAACAGGTGAAAATGGCTCGCGGCTTTATCTGGGTTACAAAATAGATGTTCAAGTTATTGCCACGCTATTTGGTCAATTTTGTCCTTGGTTTTCTTAGCCGTGGCAATCTGAACATGACACGTCAGACGTGATCAACGATTTTTGAACCGCCTTGAGAAAAATGTACGACTAAGTTTTATGCCACAAATAACTATCTCTGCCAACAGGAAACATTATCTTATGAATATCCTTTGCAAAAATTACCCCCACGGCACCCCCTCTCCAAAACAAACAACAACCGGTTGTTCTTTGATTGTAAACTCTGTGAGACGGACGCCATGTTTTATCGCAGCTGTGCACGTGCTAAAAACACCTAGCGTCTGCTACCTACGATAATCACAAAGCTAGATGCTGCTGCCTCCCAAATGACACCTTTAAAAACTACCAACTACGTTTTTCATATCACTCATAAGTTTGTGACCTACTTATTGGCGTAACCTGGTGTGTGTGTGTGTGTGTGTGTGTGTGTGTGTGTGTGTGTGTGTATGTATGTATGTATGTATGCATATATATATATATATATATATATATATATATATATCTATATATATATATATATATATATATATATATATACACGCTAGTAGCTTTTCTTAGCAGAACGTTGCTTATTTCAATCTTTTTTAACTGTTATAGGTTTATTGTCAGGTATTATTACTGGGAATAACTTGAAAAACTGTAATATTAAAGTATATTCAAGAAATTATTAATTTCAGTGAGCAGAGAAGCGATCGCACTGAGATTAAATAAAATAATAATTTAAAAAAAAAACAAAAAAAAAAACCATGTCTGTCACACTGAACACGTAGAAATTCGAATTCGCTACGTTTGGATTAAGAAATACTCATAAATTTACAATCACATATGTATATATCATTATTTAAACATAATAAGATGGAAACATCACTGAGTGGTCAGGCCTTCGTCCCGGTGAGATACGTCAAGAGGCGACAGACCCCCCGATGGAAAGAGTGAGATATATAAATCCGTTTAATTGCGTATCATTCGTGTTGTTTCTTCCTTGCATTGATTGTTCCACGATATGATGTTCAGTACCTCGCTCTTTGTTTTTCTTTATAAATTATACCACATATTTTACTATTTTTCACAATGTTCTCTATAATATCTATAGGGTAGAATACCCTCTACAACATTGATTAGCAGAGCCGCCAATCCTCACAGGTCTAATGCAAAGTAACTTTCTAGCTTGTAAGACAGCTCTGCAAACACAATCAACGCATTTGGTAAAATAATAGAAGAACAAATCTCTCGTTTAAACTGGAATTTAAAAAAAAACAAATGAAGATAAGAAGAAGAATAAAGAGAAGAGGAAGAAGAAGAGGAAGAAGAAATAGAAGAAGAAGAAGAAGACAAAGATGCCAAATTGAAACGCCTGATTTGATTTAATTAATTCCCATTGCGAATTTAACCAAAAAGGTTTGGCACCAATCTTGGTGCACAGTTTTTGTGACGGATGCAAAATCAGCACTCAAATCACTGAGGTCTCGGAAACTGCTAGGTCTACAAGATTTTATGTCAGAATTGAGTAGCCAGCGCAAGAATGGTATGCAGTAGATACCATCTCATTGTGGAATATTGTAATTCGAGAGAGATTTTTGTCTGGCAAAAGAGGGTGTGGTAGACGAAAAAACGGATGCACCTGTTACATATCAATATAAGGAAAGGATGATCAAATCAATCAAAGAGTCATGGCATTACCACATGATGCTATTCATGAGATAAACAGACAATCAAAGAGCCATCAACATTACCACAAGACGATTAACAAGATAAACAGACAATCAATGAGCTACCGACATTACCACAAGACGATTAACAAGATAAACAGACAATCAATGAGCTACCGACATTACCACAAGACGATTAACAAGATAAACAGACAATCAATGAGCTACCGACGTTACCACAAGACGATTAACAAGATAAACAGACAAACAATGAGCTACCGACATTACCACAAGACGATTAACAAGATAAACAGACAATCAATGAGCTACCGACATTACCACAAGACGATTAACAAGATAAACAGACAATCAATGAGCTACCGACATCACCACAAGACGATTAAGAAGATCAACAGACAATAAAAGAGCTGCCGACATCACCACAGGACGATTAAGAAGATCAACAGACAGGAGAACACTGTTGTATTGCGTCCAGGAACAGGACACAACTGCATCGACAGCCACATGTACAAACAATTGAAGATTTGCAACTCAGCCATGTGTTTATGCGGACAGATAACCCATACTGTAGAGCACATACTACAGAACTGTCCCTAATATGATATACATGGAAAATCTCACTGTCTTATAGAAATAACACTGGAAGAGAAAGTTTTGGACCTGTAAGTGAATTACAAAAGACAGTGAAGTTTATACAAAAGACAGTGAAGTTTATACAAAAGACAGTGAAGTTTATACAAAAGACAGTGAAGTTTATACAAAAGACAGTGAAGTTTATACAAAAAGTGAAGTTTATACAAAAAGTGAAGTTTATACAAAAGACAGTGAAGTTTATACAAAAGACAGTGAAGTTTATACAAAAGACAGTGAAGTTTATACAAAAGACAGTGAAGTTTATACAAAAGACATGTTATTCATGCGGCGAAAACCGTTCAACGATGAAGCGGAGGCCGAGGCTATAAAAACAGCAGTTGAGATTTTGCACCAACAGCTTGACTTGGGCGAATTGTTACCGGTGGATTTTGTAATTTATAGTAACTCCACTCGGTTCTGGAGGCGCCGAAGAACACCCCATACAAAGAAAAGGAGATATTCTTGGTGGGGACGGTGATCAACAACATCATCACTGCTCGCGGGCTAAATGTCACCTTGCAATGGATCCCTGGACATAGTGGGATACTAGGCAACGAGATGGTCGACAGATTGGCAAAAACAGGAACCTCGAAAAAACGACTGGATAGACCCTGTAGTAACCGCACAGTAAAACTAATTATTAAGAATCATACTCGGGAAATCTGGATGAACAGGTGGCCGACAGGAACAACAGGTCGCAGTGTATTTAGTGAAATGTCACAGCCAAAAAGTAACGATGACATAAATAAACTACATAGAGGAGATCAAAGTCTAATTTTTCGATTCCGAATAGGACATACCAGAGTCAATAGCCACTTGAACCGCATCAATCCCCAGCAACTGTCGCTGTACAGACATAGCTCTCATCCTGATGAAACAGTTCAACAACTACTTATTGAGTGCAAGGCGCTTGTGACATGAGAGAAATATTCTTACAAGCACTGCAGACAATTGCCAACACACTGTAGGGAGCAGTGAAACAACTGCAGAAGTATATATATATATAAGAATGGCATTGGGCTACCAGGTGCAGGCTTGCTCGGTAGCTATGGGATATAAACAACATACAAAAGGCAACATATGCAGATACAATTATATTCTATGACATTCATATTGTGTGCGTGTTGTCTTCTATGACATTCATATTGTGTGCGTGTTGTCTTCTATGACATTACATATTGTGTGTGTTCTGTCTTCTATGACATTATATATTGTATGCGTGCTGTCTTCTATGACATTACATATTGTGTGCGTGCTGTCTTCTATGACATTACATATTGTGTGCGTGCTGTCTTCTATGACATTACATATTGTGTGCGTGCTGTCTTCTATGACATTACATATTGTGTGCGTGCTGTCTTCTGTGACATTACATATTGTGTGCGTGCTGTCTTTTATGACATTACATATTGTGTGCGTGCTGTCTTCTATGACATTACATATTGTGTGCGTGCTGTCTTCTATGACATTACATATTGTGTGCGTGCTGTCTTCTATGACATTACATATTGTGTGGTTTCTATGACATTACATATTGTGTGCGTGCTGTCTTCTATGACATTACATATTGTGTGGTTTCTATGACATTACATATTGTGTGCGTGCTGTCTTCTATGACATTACATATTGTGTGCGTGCTGTCTTTTATGACATTACATATTGTGTGCGTGCTGTCTTTTATGACATTACATATTGTGTGCGTGCTGTCTTCTATGACATTACATATTGTGTGCGTGTTGTCTTCTATGACATTACATATTGTGTGCGTGCTGTCTTCTATGACATTACATATTGTGTGGTTTCTATGACATTACATATTGTGTGGTTTCTATGACATTACATATTGTGTGCGTGCTGTCTTCTATGACATCACATATTGTGTGGTTTCTATAACATTACATATTGAGTGCGTGCTGTCTTCTATGACATTACATATTGGTGCTGCCATCTATGACATTACATATTGATGCTGCCTTCCGTGAATTGCCATGAGATCGTCCTATATGTTTTCTGTTTATCACTCTCTATTCATGATCTCAACGATTTCACATATTCGTTCCCACCTGTGCACCACCAAAGTTTCCATTGAAAGGACTTTTCAGTGGGGGAATCCTTTCACTGATGAAGTTCTACTGAAGCAACATCGATCATTGAACTAGCTCGGGATCAAGATGCTGAGCAGCGCATGAGCTGCAGTGGTCAGCGACCCATAGCTGACTGCTAGCGTCAGGGCCAGAGAACCAGAGCTGAGCAGCGCATGAGCTGCAGTGGTCAGTGACCCATAGCTGACTGCTAGCGTCAGGGCCAGAGAACCAGAGCTGAGCAGCGCATGAGCTGCAGTGGTCAGCGACCCATAGCTGACTGCTAGCGTCAGGGCCAGAGAACCAGAGCTGCCAAGACCCTTCTACACCTCCACGTGGTGATCCTGGATAACAGGCTGCAGCAGGGCAGACTGGCTAAGGAGAAGAGATCGAAGAGGGAATGCTGACCCGTTACTCAAAAAATGCTTGCTGAAGTCGGATGTGTTGGACCGAAAGGTGCAAATTTCGCAGCCAAGCTGTAAACTACAACACAACGCATTCCGTTCTCTGGACTACATTCTGCTACTTACCCTTCCATGGTTTGGTAGTGGGAGATAGAGAATGAACGAAGAAGAAGAAGAAGAAGAACTAGCTCGCCTGCTGATTTCAATGAAATCGAGATCCCCCTCTACATAAGATTCACACCACCTGATGATCTGCTCAAAGCTTCTGGAAACATGCAATATGGATGATATTTTGAGGGGGAACGAGAGAGCAATCCAGACCATCTGTACTTTCTATTACAGTTGGTCATGTGCAATCCAAACGTTATGTCTGACGTGGTTGCCAGGACACAGAATGTAAGTAGGTGCTGAATATCTAAGGATACATACAATGCAAAGCACGTCTCACTTGAACGCCAACTTGTAGGACTGACAGACAATCAAGCAACAGCGACAAAGGGGCCTTCACAACAGCGACAGAGAGGTCTTCTTAACAACGACAGAGAGGTCTTCATAACAACGACAGAGAGGTCTTCATAACAACGACAGAGAGGTCTCCACAGCAGCGACAGAGAGGTCTTCACAACAGCGACAGAGAGGTCTTCAGAATAGCGACAGAGAGGTCTTCACAACAGCGACAGAGAGGTCTTCAGAATAGCGACAGAGAGGTCTTCACAACAGCGACAGAGAGGTCTTCACTACAACGACAAGAAGAATGTAACAAGTCAAAGATATTCAGCAGCATATGAACCATTCAAAACACTGAAGGACTGGCTGCATTGTAAGAAGGAAAGTCGAGCTCTGGAGTTCCAGAACTGCTATATGGTTCTTAGTTCTCAGTTCTTAATTTGACTCGTTCTTCGCCAAGGCGGGAATCACACATGAGGGGGCCCCAAATCAGGATCAAGTCGTTTTATTGTATGAGCGCGTGTCGTCCAGTGGGACAGTAGTCTGTCTGTTGTGGGGTCGTGTGAGTTGAGGTTTTGTAGTGAATTTTGCCAGTGAGTTGGGGGTCGTCTCTTTGGTCACTTTCAGTCGCGCCGGTACCACGTGACGGTTATGGTACTCCATCTTTCGTCTTGCGTCCTACTATATGACCTACCCAGCGGTGTTTTGAGTGGTTGACCTACTGAAGGACATCCTTGATATGTGATATTCTCCGGATGTCGCTATTGTGTAGTTCGCTTTGCCCCTGTTTTCTGAGAGTTCTGCCCAAAGATGCGTGTGATGTTCTACGTTGGTTCTATGCTGCTTTTGTCTGAGACCAGGTTTCGCTGCCATAGCAAAAATATATCCTCGGGAAAAGAAGGGACCCATAGTCGACCACCCACCAGATGGCAAGACTCGTCAGAGAGGAACAGCAGCATTCGTGACCCTATATCGAATAAACTGCTCATCCACCGGCCAACTCGTGCCCGCGACAGCAATAAGTGGAAACAGAGTTGGGACCTGCAAAAGGTCAATTACTTTGTTAGGGGAACGTGTTGATTGAAATTAAGATTACGATATGGCCTGGCTTGGCTTCGTTGATTCTCAATCTCCCACTACCAAACTCTGAAAGGGCTTAAGTAACAGAATGTAGTCCAGAGAATGGAATGCGTTGTGTCGTAGTTTACAGCTTCACTGCGATATTTGCACCTTTTGGTCCAACACATCCGACTTCAGCAAGCATTGTTTGAGTAACGGGTTAGCATTCCCTCTTCGATCCCTTCTCCTTAGCCAGTCTGCTCTGCTGCAGCCTATCCAGGATCACCGCATGGAGGTATGGAAGGATCTTGGCAGCTTTGGTTCGCTGGCCCTGACGCTTGCAGTCAGCTATGAGTCACTGACCACTGCAGCTCATGCGCTGTTCAGCATCTTGATTAGAATATAATACTCACCACAATAGCCTTAAAACTGTGATGGAAGTTATACTACCCTCGTATCTGGACAACGAGGTAGAGACAGGCCAGGGAGAATATGTACAAATGGCTTTAAGGATGTTCTAAAGATGGCAGTGATGGTGGATGGAGAGCTGGCTATAGATGGATAGCTGGCTATAGATGGAGATCTGGCTAAAGATGGAGCCTTGGTTATACTACATGATGATACAATTCATCTTTGCTTCACCTTTCCACCTACTAGATGAATTTATGATTTTCGTGGCTATTATCATAGATATATGTTAGCTGTTACCATAGATATATATTAGCTATTAGCTCTGGTCATCTACCAGGAAGTATGAAATAGAGAAAACGAGTTAGTGAAGGTCTACGTTGTTATATTCTCGTACATGTGTTAGTGAAGGTCTACGGTTTGGTTGTTATGCTACGTGTTATATGTTTTACTGAAGGTCTGTTAGGGAGAAAGCCTAACGTTTGGTCAGGCAAAATATACTGGCCCAGACCCTCATCTCGGCTTCCTAGTAACCCTCCCTGGAAACGGGCTGTTTTTATGGCAGCCTGGCTAACGAGGTGACGGGTCGACGTGATCCCGGCAGTAGTGAGTGACACGTAGATGTAGCCAAGCATAGCACAACTTTCTGGAGGAGTCTGGTCTACCTTCATCAGCACGCTCGGTATGTGAGAAAAGCTACAACATCCCGCCAGTCATCGTCCTTTTCAGGGTGCACAAATGAGTAAACCTTCGGAAGCAACAACAACAACAACAACTGAAGGTCCTCAGTTGTTATACTCTTTGTTATTTGTCCTAGTGGTCTACATATGTTCAACTCTGCATTATTTGTCCTAGTGAAGGTCTACATATGTTCAACTCTGCATTATTTGTCCTAGTGGTCTACATGTGTTCAACTCTGCATTATTTGTCCTAGTGGTCTACATGTGTTCAACTCTGCATTATTTGTCCTAGTAAAGGTCTACATGTGTTCAACTCTGCATTATTTGTCCTAGTGGTCTACATGTGTTAAACTCTGCATTATTTGTCCTAGTGGTCTACATGTGTTCAACTCTGTGTTATATACCATGTTTCCCAATCAATCCCTAACATATTGTTTGTTTGCCACACAATCATTACGGTTTTCCTTTAAACTGCTGAAAAGTAGAAGCCGTTCTTCCTTGCAGACGTAACGCAATGTGCATGCTATATTTTAATATGTATTCCTCCGTTAGAAGAACGTCTTAATTTTGCTTTGAAGCTGTGGCTTCTTTTCAAGAGATAGTTATTCTAACTGTTTGGTAACACACTTTTCTGTATTTGTTCATTCACGTTGTTGATGAAATAGAAAGGCTACGACTTTAAAGAACACCGTTTAAAGAAAACATCTTTCCAAGCTTTTGCAATTTTTCACCTGTTTTGTTCTGCTCCAACATGAAGTATAGATACCTACTATATCCGGCCCATTTTAAATGATGCACCTGTGCGTTGCAATTCAGCATATGGTTTCATTGTAATTATTCCCTTTACAGAAAGAATATATTCGTTATCTTGCCAAATATTACCAGATGAGGTAGCTAGCCCTAAACACATCCATCTTAATTCGCCTTTTACGACATGCTTTGAAGGTGATAAGTGCGGTATTCGTTAAATCCACAGTACCATTCAGGTGGCGTTATTGTGAACTATGTGAAAACCAGTTTTATTGTAGTTTCGTTAAAATTATCTTCCATATATTCATAGTTGTACCTACTGGAGGAAGGTTAAGAAGAGAGGGATAGAACTAGCAGAAGATTAACTGCCATATCCTGAGGGATGGTTGAGATTCACTTGCCAGTCCATCTCATTAACCAGCCAACGAGTGTCTCATTGGATTCTGCTTGTGTTCGTTGATAGCGACATACCGCAGGCAACAGTTACTACACGACTGAAGTGGAAATAAAGAGATGCTCACACCAGTTCATAAAGGCGGAGGCAGTAAATGTAGCGCAAGATCTGGAGAATCCAAATAGATCAACGGCTCATAAAGACAGAACAAGCAAAGTGTGAGACACCCTGGAGGCATTTCAGCAAAGACAGTTGATTAACGATGCCACAGCTGAAGAGTTTTGAACCTTTCCATGAAATTATTCTTCTCCCTCGTTGTCGTTCGTCCTGGAAGAGACGTTTGTTACGATGTGTAGTGGTAGTAGTAGTAGTGGTAGTAGTGGTAATACTAGTAGTGGTTGTAGATGTAGTTGTATTAGCAGAATTAGTAGTAGTAGAAGTAATAGTAGTAGAAGTAATAGTAGTAGTGGTAGCAGTGGTAATAGTGGTAGTAGTAGTGGTAGTAGAAGCAGTGATAGTAGCAGTAGTAGTAGTAGTAGTAGCAGTAGTAATAGTAAAAGTGGTAGCAGTAGTGGTGGCAGTGGTAGTAGTAGTAGTAATGGTAGTAGTAGTTGTAAAAGTAGTAGTAGCAGTAGTAGAGGTGGTAACAGTTGTCCATCGTGAACGAAAATGGTGTCAGATTTATGTGGGGTCTACATCTGTGGTCTATATGTGCGAGGGTCTACATGTGTGGGGTCTACATGTGTGGGGTCTACATGTGCGAGGATCTACATGTGTGGGTTTTGCATGTGTGGGGTCTACATGTGTGGGGTCTACAAGTGTGAGGTCTACATGTGTGGGGTCTAGATGTATGGTCTACATGTGTGGGGTCTACATGTGTGGGGTCTACATGTGTGGGGTCTACTTGTGGTGTTTGTATGTGGCTGTGCAGTCATATCCTGGATCTGTGGCACGACTTACGGCATTGGATGTCCTTAGCTGGAACTTATCGGGCGGCTCGTTTCTCTCACGCTGCCTCTGAGATTGTCTGCTCATATAGGCGAGCACCTTGTGTGATCGCAGAGCGCCGGGCTGAGCGATTCGTCACAAGCCTATTTCTGGCTGGATCGATTTATCACCAATTTGTAGACGAAAAAAAAAAACCCCATCATAATAACAAATATGCAATGGGATTTTAAAATGGAACATTAAATATGCACACAAATTCAAAACACCGTACAGACTTAACACATGACGTCTTTGTACCGGTGTATCGATGACTAACCAAAAATGACATGCACAAAATGTTCTGTCTTCCGTTTTGTTTTAGCAGCGAAGGAGTAAAACATAACGAAATTAATTGGTACGGCGCTGCAAACATGTCACTCCAGAAAAAATACAAGTACAGTAGAATTTTTCGATACGCCTTGAGTTCTGCGGCAAACTGTTCTGAACAGACCAAAGAACACCAAATAGAGACACCATATAGAGACACCAAATAGAGACACCAAATAGAGACACTAAATTGAGACACCAAATAGAGACACCAAAATAGAGACACCAAATAGAGACACCGAATTGAGACACCAAATAGAGACACCAAATAGAGACATCAAATAGAAACACCAAATATAGACACCAAATAGACACCAAATAGAGACACCAAATATAGACACCAAATAGAGACACCAAATAGAGACACCAAATAGAGACACTAAATTGAGATACCAAATAGAGACACCAAATAGAGACACCAAATTGAGACACCAAATAGAGACACCAAATCGACTGTAGCAGGTGAAAGCATCATGATGAATAATAACAGTGTGGCTACTGTAGCAGATGAAAGCATCCTCATGAATAATAACAGTGTGGCTACTGTAGCATGTGATAGCATCCTGATGAATAATAACAGTGTGGCTACTGTAGCAGGTGATAGCATCCTGAAGATATAATATAATAACAGTGTGGCTACTGTAGCAGGTGATAGCATCCTGAAGATATAATATATTATTAATAACAGTGTGGCTACTGTAGCAGGTGATAGCATCCTGAAGATATAATATAATAACAGTGTGGCTACTGTAGCAGGTGATATCCTGAAGATATAATATAATAACAGTGTGGCTACTGAAGCAGGTGATAGCATACTCATGGATAATAACTGTTTGACGACTGTAAATGGAAGCGAAGAACTTTTGGAAATCAGTCAAGGTTCAGCACAACACACGATCCATAGTGTGTTCAAGTTTGAGAAAGTGTCAGCAAGGTGGATGCCACGACAGCTGACTCCAGATTTACAACAATGAACTGACGCACGAATATGACGCTTAATATGCACGGTGGGATTTATACAGAACATAATGAAGACTACGCTAGAAATTCAACAGTTGTCCGCCACCTTTTCGTAATATTTTTTTTAAAGAAAACACGTATCATCCCTCAATGCACATGATTACGGCTACTTATTTTGTTTCCAAAGTAGCATGAGAGTCTTCTAATAAAATAGTTACTTTCACAAAAAGGCCTGTTAAAACAGTTATATAGGTTTCACATATAAATGTTACATCATCAGGTTAAGTGAATGACAAGAAACACCACAAATAAAAACAATGAACATCGAGCAACCTGATCGCCAGAAGTCTTCACACTACAGGCTAGTGTGCTGACCACTTTAGCTTCGTGATTCATTAGCACGGAGGTCCTTCTTATGTCAAGATTCCGTAGTGAAATTACCCTGTCGCCGTTTTTGTTGTATTTATTTCCCATTGTTGTAGTTATTTTTTTTTCGTTGTAGAACTTCGGGGTTGAACCCACACTCATTTGTATATTTTGGCTGCTCATTTGGTGTTTAATCTATTTCGATAGTTTCAGATAAAGACGAAACTAGTATTGTAGTTGCATCCGAGATTCTGTGGTCCATTCCGGTTGTACTACGGCATGTTAAACACAAGGGCGAGTCAATAGACAAATTGAGGCCAAAGATACAGTCAAATGAATGAGTTGATAACAAACAAGCGTCTCATAACTGGAAGCTTGAATGAGGGTAAAAAAACTATAGCTGTTCAAAACCCAAGCGGCGGCCCTAGAAACAGTCTGCACTAGTGTAGTCTGTAAAAGAGAAAATAAAATGCCATAGGAAAACAAACCGGTATCCCCAAAAAAGTTAACTGAAATCGGATGTGTCCTGCCGAAAGGCGCAGAAATCGCAGCATTGCTTTAAACTACTACACAGCGTCACAGGGTCGTTTCAAGGACGAACGCAGAAAAAGAAGAAGAAGAAGAATAAGAAGAAGAAAAAGTAGAAGAAGAAGAAGAAGAATAAGAAGAAGAAAAAGTAGAAGAAGAAGAAGAAGAAGAACAAGAAGAAGTAGAATAGGACAAGGTAACAACCAAACCTAAAGTTGTTCTAGACTAAAAGGAGATTAAGAAATTCATACGTTTTGAGTACCTCGTCTAAACCCCGTCAAACAAACATATTCCCATCAAGCAGGGAGAAAACTTGCTCACAGGCAAGAAAGCCGCAAACGCTTTTGTCGATCACTATGCCAGAGCAAACCACATCGAGGTCCCTGCAGATAAGCATACAGACATTAGCGAAGAGCTAAAGGGGCACGACAACATGAATACGGCACCTGAAGAGCACATAATGGCCAAATTAACAATGCGCGAAATGGAAGAGGCTATGAGAACATTAAAGAAAAGGAAATCTCCCGGAAAAGACGGGATAACAAACGAAATGCTGATGGGGCTGGGCCAAACAGCGAAGAGGAAACTGCTATCGGTCCTGAACCAAAGCTAGAAAAGGGGAACTGTACCCCAGGCATGGAAAGACGCAATACTGGTACCAGTACCAAAAACAGGAAAGGACAAAACAGATCCAAATGGATACAGGCCCATCAGCCTACTGAGTTGTGTCGGCAAGCTGATGGAACGGATGATAAACACCAGACTGATGTGGCATCTAGAAGAAAAACGAATACTAATTCCACAGCAAGCCGGCTTTAGACAGCACAGATCCACTGAGGACCAGGTCATCCTCATAGCCCAGGAGATAGAAGATGCCTACCAGGCACAGAAACACACAGTAGCTGTTTGGGTGGATCTGGAAAAGGCATTTGACAAAGTCTGGAAAGACGGACTTAGAGTCAAGCTAAGAAGAAGTGATGTTTGTGGGAAAATGTTCAAGTGGGTCAACCACTACCTCAAACAAAGAACGGCCAGAGACCAAGTACAAGGGCAGATGAGCAAAAAGGTGACACTCGAGCAGCGAGTACCCCAAGGGGGATTACTGTCACCCACACTCTTCCTGGTATATGTAAACGACATTACGGAGAATATACCAAGGAGAGTCCATAGCTCAATGTTTGCAGACGATCTGGCTATGTGGACCTCTGAAAAGAATCTCACCATAGCAAGAAATCGGATGCAGACGGCCCTAACATCGCTGGAAGAGTGGGCGAACTCATGGCTGGTCAAAATAAACGAGGAGAAAACCACATGCACAATATTCTCGCTCTCATTAAAACCCCAAAATACCAAATTAAGTCTAAATGGCAAATTCCTGCAGCCAAACGACAACCGAACCTATCTGGGAGTCACATTTGATCGGCGCATGACATAGAAAAGTCAGATCGAGAGAAACCGAATGAGAGCCAGAGAAAGAATGGCAATCATGAGGAAACTTGCTGGCACAAGCTGGGGAGCAGACGAAAGCGTACTAAAGAAACTGTACACTGGAAGAGTGAGACCAGTGCTCGAGTATGGCATTGCGGCATGGACAACAGCAGCAAAGGCGAACTTCGATAAAGTTATCAAACTTCAAAACCAGGCCATGAGAATTATAACAGGAGGCATGAAGTCAACGCCAATTGTAGAACTTGAAAAGATTACAAAACTGCAATCCATGACCGATAGAAGAGACTGCAGAGCCCAGCTGCAGTCAGAGAAACTCCGAAGACTGACTGACCATCCAATGCACCAGAGACTAAACAATTTGGGAAATGGGAAACTAAAGCGGAGAAACTTTGCAGAAATAGCCAAAGCAAAGATGCACGAAGATCCCATAAACGCACTAACAACACCAAAACCCATCACTACTGTACGAAAACCTACCTGGAGGCAGGATATATTTCCAGAGGTGGTAGAAAATATACCAGGTATTGGAAACAAAAACTGCCAGACTGAAAAAGAAAGGAGAGATACTACCCTAAGCTCCATATCGAAAAGCTACCCAAGCATGGACTGGACCGATGCACACACCGACGGTTCTGTAACAAACACTACACAGAACGGAGGGGCAGGAGCATTCCTGAACCTACCAAATGGCAGAAAAATAACATTGTCATTCGCTACTGGTAAGTACACAAGCAATTTCAGAGCGGAGGCAGAGGCACTGAGGGCGGCAGTGGAAGAAATGGTGACACACAATGAAAATGAAAGCCATACAGTCCTGCTTACAGATGCTCTCGCCGTAGTCACAGCGCTAAAAAGCCAGAAAAACACTGAGCTTAATGAGTTAAGAGCAGCACTCTGCCAACTGTGCCAGCAGTCCGCACCAAAAAGGGTAGTGGTACAGTGGGTCCCATCAGACTGCAACATCCAAGGCAACGAGGAGGCAGACAGACTGGCAAAAGAAGGTGCAAGACTACCACAAACAGATACTAGTATGACGTAAGCAATAATGGAGATAGCCTGAAGAAAGTCAGACGAAGAATGGCTATGGAAATGCAGAGGTTGAATACATTGATAAACTTATTGCAAAACTTTAATAAAATGACGATCATAACTGTCCTGTGAAGTTGCATCTTCCCGGTGGCAACGTACGGATGTGAAACGTGGACTACCACACAAACACTTCAGACAAAGATTTAATCTTTTGAACTGAAATGTTGCAGGAATGTACTAAAAATACCACGGATAGCGAACAATAAGAATGCAGATTTTCTAAAAGAAGTGGATATCGAGGAAATGGGTTAGTAAACAATATCTTGTCCGGAAAACTAGAATAATATGGCCACATCGCACGCCATAATGGCTTGAGAGACAACGATACTGAATGGTTTGGTGCCTGGAAAGCGGTGCAAAGACAGACTGAGAAGAAGATTGACACAAGACATCGCGGGTGTCCTGAAGATGACAGAGACGGGAGTTCTGGTTAGAGATCGAGAGTCTTACAGATCAGCTGTTGTGAGAGCAACGTTCTGCAAATGACAAGCTACATGATGATGATGAATTAGCGATATGCATGTTGGCTGTGTGTTGTCCCTGCATGTTGGCTGAATGTTGTGACCTGCATGTTGTCTGAGTATTGTGACTTGCATGTTGGCTGACTGTTGTTACCTACATGTTGACTGAGTGTTGCGACCTGCATTTTGGCTGACTGTTGTGACCTGCATGTTGACTGAGTGTTGCGACCTGCATTTTGGCTGACTGTTGTTACCTACAAGTTGACTGAGTGTTGCGACCTGCATTTTGGCTGACTGTTGTGACCTGCATGTTGACTGACTGTTGTAACCTACATGTTGGCTGAGTGTTGTGACCTGCATGTTGGCTGACTGTTGTGACCTGCATGTTGGCTGACTGTTGTGACCTGCATGTTGGCTGACTGTCATGACCTGCATGTTGGCTGAGTATTGTGACCTTCGCTTACAATCCCAACGTAAAATGTTCAATTCTTGCTGTGCGCAGAGTGCGAACGGGGATTTTTGCATGGTACGATTGCTTCTCCCAGTCGGCTAATAGGCGCCTGACGAAGTCAGGAAAAAAATTGTGAGCCACTGCTGTAGCTACGGAGTTCGTGATGTTCCGTCGGTACAGTCAACAATGCAAGGGAATAAGCACATTTGGGTGGGGTCTGGCACAATGATGTCGGCTCTGTGAGCCTTTACCCTCTTATTGCCTTAAAAAAAAAAGCCTTTAAAAAACTAAATTACGTTTGGATGATAATCAGAAAAATAATTAAGAACTGGCTTGATGATACTGAAAGATGTGTAGAACTATTCCGTAGTTATTTATAAAACATCTAAGGTTTTTATTTCAAATTAGTTTGTCAGTATCGTTTGTCTCATTTCCATTCGGGCCAGAGGAGACATAGGTTAACCGTTGATCTGAAGTTGGCCTCACATACAAACTTGAGATATATACTTTCTTTGTGCTTGAAATAGTAGTTTTCATAGCAATCTGTATTACATTATGAGGTTGCCAGCGCCATGAGCAACATTATTTAGACGCCAGCTTACTATGTGCACAATACATTACAGAATTCCAATTGTTGACCTTTCCCTTCCGAGAATGTCGTGAGAAACGACTAGGGAAAGTTATGGATGTGACTAGCAACCCCATTCATTATAGTTAACCCATTGCTACAAAAATCACGCTGTCAACAAATGGATTCCGGATTCTATAATAGCTGGTTAGGGCAAACCAAATGCAGTGTTGGACCATTACTCAGCAATTTAGACTGACAGGTAAATGATAGGACAAGACTTCTTTCCTGCCCGAGAACTCGCGAGTGGGCATGTCATGATTGCCGTATGGATGAGATTGTACGATTATTTCGAAGTACTACATTGTTCATCATAATCTGGATTATCTTCTTCTACTTAGTCGTTTGTTTTCTCTAACTTTCGATATCAAGACTTGAACAGGGCTTTGTAAGTAGTAGGAGGTTGTCCGGAGAACGCTTTGCATTGTGTCGTAGTTTACAGCTTGATTGCCATATTTACACCATTCGGTCCGAAACATCGGATTTCTGCAGGTATTTTGGGTACCGGGTTAGCCTTCCCTCTTCGATCCCTTCACCATAACCAGACTGATCTACTGAAATCGGCTATCCAGGATCACCTCGTGGAGGTGTAGAAGGGTCTTGGCAGCTCTGGTTTGCTGACCCTGACGCTAGTAGTCAGCTTTGGGTCACTCACCGTTACAGGGTATTCATTGCTCAGTAGGAAGAAAAACGAATACTAATTCCACAGCAAGCCGGCTTTAGACAGCACAGATCCACTGAGGACCAGGTCATCCTCATAGCCCAGGAGATAGAAGATGCCTACCAGGCACAGAAACACACAGTAGCTGTTTGGGTGCATCTGGAAAAGGCATTTGACAAAGTCTGGAAGGATGGACTTAGAGTCAAGCTAAGAAGAAGTGATGTCTGTGGGAAGATGTACAAGTGGATCAACCACTACCTCAAACAAAGAACGGCCATAGTCCACGTACAAGGGCAGATGAGCAAAAAGGTGACATTCGAGCAGGGAGTACCCCAAGGGAGAGTATTGTCACCCACACTCTTCCTGGTATATATAAACGATATTACAGAGAATATACCAAGACGAGTCCATAGCTCAATGTTTGCAGACGATCTGGCTATGTGGACATCTGAAAAGAATCTCACCATAGCAAGAAATCGGATGCAGACGGCCCTAACATCGCTGGAAGAGTGGGCGAACTCATGGCTGGTCAAAATAAACGAGGAGAAAACCACGTGCACAATATTCTCGCTCTCATTAAAACCCTAAAGTACCAAATTAAGCCTAAATGGCAAAATCCTGCAGCAAAACGACAACCCAACCTATCTGGGAGTCACATTTGATCGGCGCATGACATGGAAAAGTCAGATCGAGAGAAACCGAATGAAAGCCAGAGAAAGAATGGCGATCATGAGGAAACTTGCTGGCACAAGCTGGGGAGCAGACGAAGGCATACTAAAGAAACTGTACACTGGAAGAGTGAGACCAGTTCTCGAGTATGGCATTGCGGCATGGACAACAGCAGCGAAGGCGAACTTCGATAAAGTTAACAAACTTCAAAACCAAGCCATGAGAATTATAACAGGAGGCATGAAGTCAACGCCAATTGTAGAACTTGAAAAGATTACAAAACTGCAATCCATGACCGACAGAAGAGACTGCAGAGCCCAGCTGCAGTCAGAGAAACTCCGAAGACTGACGGACCACCCAATGTACCAGAGACTAAACAATTTGGGAACTGGGAAACTAAAGCGGAGAAACTTTGCAGAAATAGCCAAAGCAAAGATGCACGAAGATCCCATAAACGCACTAACAACACCAAAACCCATCACTACTGTACGAAAACCTACTTGGAGGCAGGATATATTTCCAGAGGTGGTAGAAAATATACCAGGTATTGCAAATAAAAATTGCCAGACTGAAAAAGAAAGGAGAGACACTACCCTAAGCTTCATAACGAAAAGCTACCCAAGCATGGACTGGACCCATGCATACACCGACGGTTCTGTAACAAACACTACACAGAACGGAGGGGCAGGAGCATTCCTGAACCTACCAAATGGCAGAAAAATAACTCTGTCATTCGCTACTGGTAAGTACACAAGCAATTTCAGAGCGGAGGCAGAGGCACTGAGGGCGGCAGTGGAAGAAATGGTAACACACAGTGAAAATGAGAGCCATATAGTCCTGCTGACAGATGCTCTCGCCGTAGTCACAGCGCTAAAAAGCCAGAAAAACACTGAGCTTAATGACTTAAGAGCAGCACTATGCAAACTGTGCCAGCAGTCCGCACCAAAAAGGGTAGTGGTACAGTGGGTTCCGTCGCACTGCAACATCCAAGGCAACGAGGAGGCAGACAGACTGGCAAAAGAAGGTGCAAGGCTACCACAAACAGATACCAGTATCACGTACGAAGAGTCAAAACGGCTTATCAAAGCCAGGTACATGACCAAATGGGAAACCGAACATACTGGTTACACCAAAAACGATGCCTATTACCAGTTGAACCGAAGAGAGCAGGTCGTTGTCTTCAGACTTCGCACTGGCCACAACAGACTGAGGTACCACCTATTCAACAAATTGAAGATAAGGTGTACCGACGAATGCCCGTGCGGTACTGGTAAAATGACCACTGAACATCTGCTGCAGAACTGCCCGACATACGAGGATCAGAGAGAGCAGATGTGGCCATTGCCAGTGGAACTGCAAGACAAGCTCTATGGTAGTGGCGAGAGTCTCAGGATGACCGCCGCTTTTTTCGAGAAAATAATGGTTACTGTCTGACTGTGTACGCAGAAGAAGAAGAAGAAGATTGCTCAGTATCTTGATCCAATTTGGATGATATCATTACTTTGGGCGCTGACCTATGCAGCTCTTGCTCTACTCAGCATCTTGATCCAACTTTTGTCCCAAACAATATCTGCCATACTGTAAAGTAAACGTTTGTCTGGAAGAGACAATTTAAAACTTACATTTTAAGATTCCAAGAATGAGTTTTGAGTACTTATCTAACTTTCACATTTATATTTTGGAAACAACTGTTTACATTTCGATGAATGGACTGTCATTGGTACTGTGATGTTAATTTCTTCTTTGTTCTCTTCTTCTTCTTTGTTCTCTTTTTCTTCGTTTTTCTCTTCTTCTTCTTTGTTCTCTTCTTCTTTTTTTTTCTCTCCTTCTTCTTCTTCTTTGTTCTCTTCTTCTTCTTTGTTCTCTAATTCTTCTTTGTTCTCTTCTTCTTCTTTGTTCTCTTCTTTTTTGTTCTCTCCTTCTTCTTCTTCTTTTTTCTCTTCTTCTTCTTTGTTCTCTTCTTCTTCTTTGTTCTCTTCTTTTTTTTTCTCTCCTTCTTCTTCTTCTTTGTTCTCTTCTTTTTTTGTTCTCTCCTTCTTCTTCTTCTTTGTTCTCTTCTTCTTTTTTGTTCTCTCCTTCTTCTTCTTCTTTTTTGTTCTCTCCTTCTTCTTCTTTTTTGTTCTCTCCTTCTTCTTCTTCTTTGTTCTCTTCTTCTTCTTTGTTCTCTTCTTCTTCTTTGTTCTCTTCTTCTTTGTTCTTTTCTTTTTTGTTTTCTCCTTCTTCTTCTTCTTTTTTCTCTTCTTCTTCTTTGTTCTCTTCTTCTTCTTTGTTCTCTTCTTTTTTTTTCTCTTCTTCTTCTTTGTTCTCTTCTTTTTTGTTCTCTTCTTCTTCTTCCTCTTCTTCGTTGTTATCGTCTTCTTTGCTCTCTTTTTCTTTGTTCTCTTATTCTTTGTTCTCTTTTTCTTCTTTGGTCGTTCTCAATTTCCTGCTACCAAGCCACGAAAAGGGCTTTATAAGTGGCAGTACGTTGTATGGAGATGTGTCGTAGTTTACAGCTTGACTGTGATATTTGCACACGTCGGTCCGACACATCTGACTTCAGCAGACATTTTTATGCACGTGTTAGCCTTGTCTCTTCGATCCTTTGTCCTCAACCAGTCTGCTCTATTTCAGCATGCTATCCAGGATCATCGAGTGGGTCAGTCGCTCTGACGCTAGCAGTCAGCTATGGGTCGCTGGCCCTGACGCTAGCAGTCAGCTATGGGTCGCTGGCCCTGACGCTAGCAGTCAGTTATGGGTCGCTGGCCCTGACGCTAGCAGTCAGCTATGGGTCACTGGCCCTGACGCTAACAGTCAGCTATGGGTCACTGGCCCTGACGCTAGCAGTCAGCTATGGTGTTGCTGTCAGCTGCAGCTCAAGTACAGCTAAGCATCTTGATCTCATGTCAACAAGTTCAAGGTCACATGTTATCTGTGTTTGTTTGCGGAAAGGAAAGTCATACCTTCATTTCTTGCGTATAAATTTCCATCCTACGGAAATCTTTAAGAGATTGGGAAAATGTTTTTAAAGTCAATTTTAAAGTCGAATTATGCCAATCAACACTTTATTTAATAATAACTGCCGTTTTAGACGTCAATGTAACTTCATTGTCAACATTTGACTTCCTTTTCGGTACTGTGACCAATGTTTGATCTCTGTATTGGTACTGTGACCAATGTTTGATCTCTGTTTTGGTACTGTGACCAATGTTTGATCTCTGTTTTGGTACTGTGACCAATGTTTGATCTCTGTTTTGGTACTGTGACCAATGTTTGATCTCTGTTTTGGTACTGTGACCAATGTTTGATCTCTGTTTTGGTACTGTGACCAATGTTTGATCTCTGTTTTGGTACTGTGACCAATGTTTGATCTCTGTTTTGGTACTGTGACCAATGTTTGATCTCTGTTTTGGTACTGTGACCAATGTTTGATCTCTGTTTTGGTACTGTGACCAATGTTTGATCTCTGTTTTGGTACTGTGACCAATGTTTGATCTCTGTTTTGGTACTGTGACCAATTTTTGATCTCTGTTTTGGTACTGTGACCAATGTTTGATCTCTGTTTTGGTACTGTGACCAATGTTTGATCTCTGTTTTGGTACTGTGACCAATGTTTGATCTCTGTTTTGGTACTGTGAGAGACGTACTGTGAAAGTATGTTATTGAATCAAAAAGAAAAGAAGATACAAACATGAATAAGTACGAGTTATTTTATACAACAGCGCATGAGCCAGTCCAGTCCCATTTCGTTCCGATCAGTCCCGTATCGTCCCACCCATTCCATCCCGTCCCATATTCTCCATATCCCGCAATCCATCCACCCGTCCGTCCATCTATCCATCCATCCATTCGTCCATCCATCCACCCGCAGTCCGTCAGATCACCTGTCCGTCTATCTAATTTATCTATTCTATCTATCTATTCTATCTATCTATTCTTTATGTCTATTCTATCTGTCTTTTATATATATCTATTCTATCTAACTTTTAAATATGTCTATTCTATACATCTACCCATCTATCCATCCATCCATATATCCATCCGTCCGTCCGTCTGTCTGTCTGTCTGCCTGCCTGCCTGCCTGTCTCTCTGTATGTCTTTTTGTCTATCTATCTATCTATCTATCTATCTATCTATCTATCTATCTATCTATCTATCTATCTATCTATCTATCTATCTATCTATCTATTCATCTATCTATCTGTCTGTCTGTCTGTCCGTCTCTCTATCTATCTATCTATTTATCTTATCTATCTATCTATCTATCTATCTATCTATCTATCTATCTATCTATCTATCTATCTATCTATCTATCTATCTATCTATCTATCTATCTGTCTATCTGTCTATCTATCTATCTATCTATCTATCTATCTATCTATCTATCTATCTATCTATCTATCTATCTACCTATCTATCTATCTATCTATCTATCTATCTATCTATCTATCTATCTATCTATCTATCTATCTATCTATCTATTTATCTATATATCTATCTATCTATCTATCTAACTATCTATCTATCTATCTATCTATCTATCTATCTATCTATCTATCTATCTATCTATCTATTTATATATCTACCCACCTACCTGTCTACCCACCCACTCAACCCATCCACCCATGTAGCTATCTATCTATCTATCTATCTTTCTATCTATATATCTATCTATTTATCTAATATATTTATCTATCTATCTATCTATCTATCTATCTATCTATCTATCTATCTATCTATCTATCTATCTATCTATCTATCTATCTATCTATCTATCTGTCTATCTTTATGTTTGTCAGTATGTGTAAGTGGTGTCTTTCTGTCAATCCTTACAGTTTATTCAGACTGCTGGGGTTGTCAGGGAAGTTAGATTGCTGAATAATAAAACCCGCTTGCTCCGTAACCATAACGGAGTGCACAAGGTAGGTTTTCTATTTTTCCTATTACTGAAACATAATCCTCTGATTTTCGCTTTATCGATGCTTTGAACCCGTGTCCTATTTGCCAAAACCCAAAATTCTAACTTCTCGAACACTCGCTACTCACTAAACACGCATTCAACAATATGCTAATAATCTCAACAAGTCCCACTGATAATAAATCTGTGAATTAAGGCCTACATCAGTGGACGCATACCTGATGGTGTGATACGATCTATATTCATAGCTTTGTCAGAGCTTCATGACCTTGTCGTTAGCGACAAAGAATCCCCTCCCATTCCCTTTTTTCAATCCCTGTCCTGTGAGTACCGACATTAAAATACCGTTACGAGTTATGACGGGCGTTGTTAGAAGTAGAATAACACGGCAACTAATTCTTACCCTGGAATCCTTCCCAAACAACATGCAAATCGCCCAGAATTACCACACGATCTCCTTCATTGGCACGCTGCTTTTATGGTGTTCATTTTCTATGGAAAGTGTATTCCTATCATTTTCTTCTCGACGAATTTGCGGTATATGTTCTATAAGATAATGGTTCAATAGTTACCTACGAGTGTTGAGTCTTTAGCAGGTTACAAAACGAAATGAATTAGATTTTAAATAATTATACCATAAAACAAGTCTTTCTTCTTGTTCATGGTTTTTATTCTAGATTCTTCTTCTTCTTCTTCTTCATCGTACGCTGTCAGACAGTAACCATTATTTTTTCGAAAAAAGCAACGGTCATCCTGAGGCTGTCGATACTGCCATAGAGGTTGTCTAGTGTTGCCACTGCTTTCTCTGATCCTCGTATGTCGGGCAGTTTTGCAGCAAAAGTTCAGCGGTCATTTTCCCGGTACCACACGGGCATTCGTCAGTGCCACCTATCTTCAATTTGTTGAATAAGTGGTACCTCAGTCTATTGTGGCCAGTGCGAAGTCTGAAGACCACGACCTGCTCTCTTCTGTTCAACTGGTAATAGGCATCGTTTAATATGTAGCCAGTATGTTCGGTTTCCCCTTTGGTCATGCCATTCTAGATTCGAGATGCTGAGAAGTGCATGAGATGCTAGCGTCAGGGCCAGCGAACCAGAGCTGACTGCTAGCGTCAGGGCCAGCGAACCAGAGCTGACTGCTAGCGTCAGGACCAGCGAACCAGAGCTGACTGCTAGCGTCAGAGCCAGCGAACCAGAGCTGACTGCTAGCGTCAGCGCCAGCGAACCAAAGCTGCCAAGACACGCGGTGATCCTAGATAACAGGCTGCAGCAGGCAGACTGGCTAAGGAGAAGGGGTTGAAGAGGGAATGCTAATTCGGTACTCAACAAATGATTGCTGAAGTCGGATGTGTTGGAACGAAAGGTGGAAATATCGCAGTCAAGCTGTAAACTACGACACAACGCAGTCCGTTCTCTGGACTTCATTCTGCTACTTAAGCCCTTTCAGGATCTGGAAGCGGGAGATTGAGAACGAACGAAGCCGAGCAAAGCCATTCAAGATGCGATATATTTTTATATAATAAATGTAGCAGTCAGATTGAGGTTTTTCTTAGTTCTTAGTCGACCTGTACTTGTACATGGGCAGATGCCCCTGTGTAGCTACCAGGTCTGGTATGAGCTGGATGTAGCCGGGTGGGGGGGGGGGGGGGGGGGGGGTGGGGAGGATCTCCTGCCTAGCGGGCTAGACTCGAGCAGTTTTTATTCCCCTGCGTTGGGACAAATGCCGCGGGGAGTAGGGGGGTGGGGGTGGGGTGGGGGTTGGTTAACCGAAATGAGAGTCCATCGTAATGGACTCAAACACTAGGGTAAAGTAGATCTGCTGCCTGTTTGGCGTTGTCTATGCAATTTTTAACAAACTACCTATGGTCAGTGTTATGCCATGTCACACAGTTTGTCGCCTCTTACAACATGCTCTCAGTTTGGCAGTGGTGCTGTTCTTGTCTCACACAAAGACCTCTAAGGCCCATCAGGATTGAGGCTATGGATATCCCAATATAGCAGAGGGGGGCACATTTTTGTCAGGATCAACGTAGGAGCAAGGCCTAGTGCTGGATTAATAGTTTCTTGGAGCCTGTGTGCCAATTGTTCTGGAAATAGGAATAATATGCAAATATAAGTGACTTTTCAATGTAATACTGACCGATTTCTGCTATTATTTAATTTGTGGTATGTATTATACCGCTACGTAACATGTCGCCGACAGTCTGACCGTGAAAGTGGGAGACAGGAGAGATTATTACTCAGGAAATCTCATATTTTTGTGTCTCGTAATACGGAGAAAAGAGGAGTAGTGGGGGGGGGGGGGAGGAGAGAGTTGGGGAGGGGGACTGGGAGGGGGACTGGGGTGGGGGGGGGGGGGAGAAAATGTACGACGGGTAAAATTGTGCGAGTAAATACGACACTGATCTTGAAATGTTAGGTGTCGCTCAGCGTTACTAGTTTCCAGGGTGATTAGAATTTGTCGTCCACTGCCATTTATTTTCTCGTGAAAGGATGCAGTTGTTGTGTTAGTTATTGTACTAATACATAAAGAGCAGATGTGTAACAGATATTTAAATATCACGAGGGCAGTACAATACAATACATTCTGAGTATCAATCCAGAATTGACCATAGCGTTGTCCCCTCAATATTTTGCGCCTATTTTGTAGACTTCCTTTTCTTGTTCGATGTTCGTCATGAAAATGACGTTGTATCGTAGTTTACAGCAAGGCTGCTTTATTTGGAGACTTTATTGGTCACAGGTTTGCCTTCCCATTGCCATCCATTTTGTCTTAACCCTACTGCTCTAGTGCAGCCTGTTTCCAGAACCGTCGCTTGGAGTCGTGTCGAAATCAAATATTGTTCAGCTCTGATTCGCTGAGCCTGATACAGGTAGCCAGCCAATATCGCTGGTTGCTGTCAGCTCATTCAATGTCTTGACTCCTTGGCCCGAAAATATTACCTACCACAGTACCTCTCATTAATACATTTCTTCACACCGATCCTAACGAAGCCTTGCAATTGTGTATATTGTGCCGTATATCTTACTATTTCTTCATTCCCGATCTTCCCAATACACGGCTGTAACACAGGATGTTTGTGCATTACCACATTCCTCGAACTGACTCACACTCGTCTGTATATATAGATTAATAAACTATGGAATGTTGAATTTATCTCAGTTATAGATACCCCACAGGGGACTTATATCGCAGACACGAAAATTTTATGATGGAATCTTCTGTCTCGCCATCAAAGGGCAGCTGATATTGGCGACATATAATTCCGATATCAGCCCCGAGATTTATCAACTCTGATCTCAGATGTTGCAATCAATAGATGATGCCAAGATGAGGGGAGATCATTTGTGAAGTATCAATGAATGAAGTGTATGTCTGTCGTTTTTTCGTTCCTGGAGAACTTCCATTCTGAGACTGCTCATTTTTTTTTAATGTGGCTTTTGAGGAGAACGGCATTTGAAGGGAAAATATTGAGACAACTAAAGAAAATTTGAAGTTGCAACTTTTTAAATCCTGTATGTATACTTGACGTAAGTCTTCTGGTGTCTTTTTGAATACGGTAACCAGATGTTCTTAACAGATTTTTATTTCGAACATCTTCTAGAGTTGCGCTCATGAAACTCCATTTGCCTAAATAAACTGGTTGCATACAGACTCTGCAGAGTTTTCTAAACCAGTATAAAGACGTTAAGTTTAATTGTAATTTAGGTTGCCTTTTCTAACACTGGTTTTCATATATTTGGTCTCAATATTCTTCTCTTGTCAATTATGTTTCAATCCAGCACATGTGTTTTTTAATGTTAACTTTCTTTCAGGGAGTATGTCCAATATTAATTTTCTTTCCCAAATCTCTAGGTGTACTGTTGTTTGTGTCATATTTGTTGATTATTAGATAGGGCGAACCTACAATGTATCTAAACATATGTTGGTGAACTTTGGCTATGCTTTACTGGCATGCCAAGTTGCAAAGACATTTTAAGTAAGTAGCTTCCCCTTTGCAGATCGTAGCTTCTTACAACCGTCAAACTATTTGGCTATTATAAGTTTCTTGGCAGGTGTGCAGTGTGGAATGTTGCCATTACATTCAGTACGTGGAGGATGCAGACAAAAAAAACCATGTCTCACAAGCGTGATTCGAACCGGATGCGTTGGGATTGTGAGACAGACGTTTCACCACTAGGACACGCAACCTCTATGCAAAGCCATATACTATGACATATTTTTACATTGTCCACAAGCAGTTAAATTATATCAACAGAGAGCAACATACCATTGAGTTTGACCTTAGATGTTGCGTGATGACAGCAGAACAATCAATCATTCAAACAATCAATCAATGAAAACCCGTCAACCCCTTGCAGTGCAAAGGTCCTCAACAAATAATCGTGCGGTTCTTCGATCAGCAAGACATCCGTACTCAATAAATCAACGACCGACCTGTACTCTCTCTCGCTCTCTCTCTCTCTCTCTCTCTCTCTCTCTCTCTCTATTTGCCTAGAATTCCTTTCTCTAGATATGTCGAAGTCTGCTTCTCTTTCATTTTATTATCGGGTTCCGGTGCAGACACTGACAAGTACTGCTACCAGTATCACTCATCAAGGTGGCACTTATCCATCCTCATCGTCCCTTCTCCACCTCTTGCTCCATCGACATCTGGTTCGACCTACGCGACGTCTGTGACTTTCCCATACAACTTCAAACCCAATATTCTGCGCAGGCAGCAGTTTACGCTCGCTTGCCCCCTGATTATTATTCCCTTTGCTGTTCGCTACGCCTACAAACCGTTGAGCAGAACTGATTTGACATCTAAGTTTAAAATCCTAATCTTCGTCGTGGACATGATTTTGCGTGATTTTCAGAGTTTATCCAACATAATATAGGCTTCCATGCCTTCCGTATTCTTAAGTTGAGGTCGTTCTCCGTGCCTCTATTTAGTGCTAGTTGTTGCTCAGAATTAGGACCGAATCAAGTTCTTGACGGGGAGTCGCTTCCAACACAACCGGGACATTCTTACTAGTATTTATTCTTAAAATCTTGGTCTTGTCTCCGTGGACAAGTTGCCCTAACCTCCGGAACTACTTTGTAGTTGATCCAAGCGTTAGCAGCTTGATTTCTTCATCTATCTTTGCTGCCGTTCATAAAGGCCGTCCACAAAATGATGACCTGTTTTAAACTTCTCTGTCCTCATGTGATTGACTCCTTCCGCGTTGTCGACCTACGTCTTCATGACCACATGAACCTATTTTTATAATCACCTACCTATACTTAAAATGAATTGATGCTCTTTAGCTCTCCATAATCGACATAGCACGACCTGAGGCATGAAGCGTCTCTATCCTAAATGGAAAGAGAGAAAGAAGCAGACAATCCAGAGATCCATTTGTTTGGACAGCAGGTGCAGTGTGCAAGACTGACATCTAGTCGTAGTATTTTACAGTCAGCACAGTCACTTCCGTCTAGTCCGTCAGCACAGTCACTTCAGTCTAGTCCGTCAGCACAGTCACTTCAGTCTAGTCCGTCAGCACAGTCACTTCCGTCTAGTACGTCAGCACAGTCATTTCAGTCTAGTCCGTCAGCACAGTCACTTCAGTCTAGTCCGTCAGCACAGTCACTTCCGTCTAGTCCGTCAGCACCGTCATTTCAGTCTAGTCCGTCAGCACAGTCACTTCAGTCTAGTCCGTTAGCAGAGTCACTTCAGTCTAGTCCGTCAGCACAGTCATTTCAGTCTAGTCCGTCAGCAGAGTCACTTCAGTCTAGTCCGTCAGCACAGTCCCTTCCGTCTAGTCCGTCAGCACAGTCACTTCAGTCTAGTCCGTCAGCACAGTCATTTCAGTCTAGTCCGTCAGCACAGTCATTTCAGTCTAGTCCGTCAGCACAGTCACTTCCGTCTAGTCCGTCAGCACAGTCACTTCCGTCTAGTCCGTCAGCACAGTCACTTCCGTCTAGTCCGTCAGCACAGTCACTTCCGTCTAGTCCGTCAGCACAGTCACTTCCGTCTAGTCCGTCAGCACAGTCACTTCCGTCTAGTCCGTCAGCACAGTCACTTCCGTCTAGTCCGTCAGCACAGTCACTTCCGTCTAGTCCGTCAGCACCGTCACTTCCGTCTAGTCCGTCAGCACAGTCATTTCAGTCTAGTCTCAGAGGATGGCGCATCGAATAATGGAATGAATTGGCGGAGATCCCCTGGATCAAACTGAGGCAGGAACCTGTTCCTGGACACCGGTCTCACACAACACGGAAGTCACTGAATAGACTCCGAACTGGTGTATCACGACGCAGGAAGATCTTATAGAGATGAAGATACAGAGATGATGGAACATGCAACATATCTACATATGTCCAATTTGTGCATACCCTTCCTCTCAATTTCCACATTTATCCACGTTTTGCATACCATTCCTCTCAATTTCCACATTTATCAACGTTTTGCATCCCCCTCTTCTCAATATCCACATTTGTCCAACATTTTCATACCCTACATCTCAATGTCTAAATTTGTCCACTTTTTTTTCATATCCGTCCTCTTAATATCACATTTGTCCACCTTTTTGCATTCCCCACCTCTCAATATCACATTTTTCCACTTATTTGCATATCCATCACATCCATATCCAAATGTGTCCAATTTTATGCACACTGATCGCCTCCATATCCATATTTGTTCACTTTTTTGCATACCCTTCGTCTCCATATCCATACTTGTCCACTTTTTGCATACCCTTCGTCTCCACATCCATACTTGTCCACTTTTTGCATACCCTTCGTCTCCACATCCATACTTGTCCACTTTTTGCATACCCTTCGTCTCCACATCCATACTTGTCCACTGTTTGCATACCTCTCCTCCCCCCCCCCCCCTTTCCGTACACATCTCTTATGGATGTTCCCTCACCAAAGTAAATTCCCAAGCCAGCATTTTCGTAGCAATGTTTGATAGTGCCTATGGAGACACTCCAGTAGATCTAGCTTTTAATGGGCACCTGACTTATTGTTTTAAAGAAGGCGAGGCAGAGAGGAATGGAACTAGACACCACACATAATAGAAAGCCGAGGTCTAATGCTTCTAATTCTCCTTCTTCTATTTCGACTTCTTTTTCTTCTCATTCTTCTTCTTCCCCTTCTTCTTTCTTCTTTGCTCGTCTTCTTCCTTTGTCTCTTTTTATTCTTCTTCTTCCCTTCTTCTTCCTCTTCTTCTTCTTTCTTTTCTTTCTCTTTTTCTTTCTGTTCTTCCTCTTCTTCTGAATCTTCTATCTCTTACAACGATGAACTGCATTACAACCGAACCTCAACTGTATATATTACAAGTAATGATAAAATGACTGGGTTATGGTTGGTATAGTTAAGAAAGAAGCACGTTTTTGTGCGGGTATAGTTACAGAAGATAAATATTTATCTGTGGCTAAAGTGGTTAGCGCGCTGGCTTCGCATCTGAGTGGCCCTGGGTTCATTCCCCAGTTGAGGCGGTAATGGTTTTTTTTCAGACCGCAATGGATCCCGGGTCGACCCAGCCGTAAATGGGTACCGGTTCAGTCCGGGAAGTAAAAGCGGCGAGGGAGAGGAGATGGCTACCGCCCTCATATAGCCGAGCCTTTGAAATGTGAGATCGCTAACACCTCATACCCCTACGGCAGTAATGCTATGGGATACTTTACTTTATTTTACATTTAAAGTGACAAAAGAAAACTATTTTTTAGATGCTGTAGTTATATCAAAAAGAAATTAAATTTGCGACGGGTATAGTTACAAACAAAAATATTTGGTGTGGCTGCAGTTACAAAATACAAAAATAATATTGATGGTAGTTGTAGTTACAAGATGGAAAAAAGCGTTTGGTGGCTGTAGTTACAAAAGCAACAAACAATTCGTGTGGACTCATTGCACTTCATCGATGACAACAGTGTCTGCTCTAGGACCACTATTTTACTTCACAAACAAATAACATTCGTGTCATCTGTTGTTAGCTGCATATTCATGTCCAGACAGCAAAAATATAGATCATGTTGTGCCAACTGACATTTATAGAAGGAAATGAGGAGACAACCATAGTAGTTAACTGTCGACAGTCGATCGATTAGCAAAGAGTACATCCCCTTTCGTGGCTCTAGTCTCTGACGGCATAGGCATAGCGTTTATGACCAGGTCTCGGCAAGCGCCAGTTCAGCTGTAAATGGGTACCTGATTGCTAGTGTCTGTATCGACAAACCAGCAAGGATAGAAATTGATCATCCCCCATTAAAAAGCTGAGAGATAACACTTCACAGCCAGCAATAGTGAATGATATATTATCAACTTGTCATTGTTAATACTATGTTATTCTTACATAATATGCTAGAATTTTTGCCAAATAACGTATATTCTTTTGCTTCATAAAAACTTGTTGACACACAAACAAACAAGAAATGTCAACATATAAGTTAGTAAAACTACATTCACATACACACACACACACACATATACATATATATATATATATATGTGTGGGCTCAGTGGGCCACTTACTTGAATACGTTATTCCTGGTATTCAATCAGGCAAGATTGCCTGATGCCAAGTTTCGTTATTCCTGGTATTCAATCAGGCAAGATTGCCTGATGCCAAGTTTCGATATTCCTGGTATTCAATCAGGCAAGATTGCCTGATGCCAAGTTTCGTTATTCCTGGTATTCAATCAGGCAAGATTGCCTGATGCCAACTTTCGTTATTCCTGGTATTCAATCAGGCAAGATTGCCTGATGCCAAGTTTCGTTATTCCTGGTATTCAATCAGGCAAGATTGCCTGATGCCAAGTTTCGTTATTCCTGGTATTCAATCAGGCAAGATTGCCTGATGCCAAGTTTCGTTATTACTGGAATTCAATCAGGCAAGATTGCCTGATGCCAAGTTTCGTTATTCCTGGTATTCAATCAGACAAGATTGCCTGATGCCAAGTATCCAAAGGCTGCTTAAATTTCTGCTTGTGCTGTAGGTCATCTCTCCATCTCGCCGACGAGCGACCGCAACGGCAGTTGTAGCTGTATTGCCCCCAGAAAGACATCGTTCTCGCTCATCTATCGTCAGTCATGCGGAATATATTGCTGGCCAATTTGCACTTTTGAATTGATGGAGAGTAGACAACATCCAAGAATTCAGTTTGGGAGCGGATGTCGGCGTTTCGAATATGGTCTCTTGTGGAAATATTTAGTACACTACGCTCTATTGCTCTTCGGTAATTCAAAGCTTCTCTGATTAGCGTAGCCTCCAAATCTCGCACTCCTATACGAATAATTGAATAACCATGATATTGAAGGCGTGAGCCCTGGCCTTGACGTCTGTCATCTGCTGGAGTATCGGTTTAATGGGGTTGAAGCAGAGCCAACTCGCCACTCTCGTGGGCGTGACCTCCTTATCAATGTTGGGGTTGTTGTTGATTTCCTGGTCTACATAGACATACACATTGATATTTTCGATGTGCTGTTTTCATTTCAGTCAGTGTTCATCTGTAGGGGAGAAAGAGTTCATAGAAATTGCGTCATCTTTCTATTTATGTTCAGGCTAACTGCCTTGTCTCCTTAATTCAGCCACAGTCTACTGTAGATACAGGCCTTCTGACTCACAGAGAAATGCCATAGAAACGTCACATTCCACGGCTGACTAAATAACGAACTTGCTTGTGTCCGCTATCAGTGCAAGTATAATTACATGTTCTGGAAACAAAGATTGATATGCAGTTGGTTTCAGGGCAGGATTCAGTGAAAGGATTACTCAAAAGTTATTGGTGTGGTTTGTACCGTAAATTTGTGTTACTTCTCTATGTGGAGCATGAATAGATTATAAACCTTGGGACAATACGAGTCCCGTTATTTGATCGGCGGTGGAATGTGAAGTTAAAGGTTTTTTTTCCGGCGAGTCAAACGACATATCTAAATTAGGCTTTGTTCGCCTTTTGCAATGATGTGACTGAAGATGACAGCGTCGTCTTTGAAACGTCGGTATGAGAGCATTTCGCGATCTATGTTGACACCTCGAGTTTAGAGATTAAAAACTTCTTCAAGTGCAGCTGTGAACAGTTTTGAGATGATGATATCATCTTTTTGACGTACTTCTCGGTCTAAAGGTATGGAAAGACGTTTGTGAAAAAGAGTTATCGTAGTTGAGCCACCCTCGTTTATCTTCTCTGTAAGCTCGGCTGTAGATAGCACACAGATTGGACTGTAGATAGCAAGCAGATTGGGATGATGTAGATAGCAAGCAGATTGGGATGTAGATAGCAAGCAGATTGGGCTGTAGATAGCAAGCAGATTGGGCTGTAGATAGCAAGCAGATTGAGATCTAGATAGCACATCGATTGGGATGTGGATAGCAAGCAGATTGGGCTGTAGATAACACACAGATTGAGCTGTAGATACCACACAAATTGGACTGTGGATAGCAAGCAGATTGGGATGTAGATAGCACACATATTGGACTGTAGATAGCAAGCAGATTGGACTGTAGATAGCAAGCAGATTGGGCTGTAGATAGCAAGCAGATTGGGCTGTAGATAGCAAGCAGATTGGGCTGTAGATAGCAAGCAGATTGGGATGTAGATAGCACACAGATTGGACTGTAGATAGCACACAGATTGGACTGTAGATAGCACACATATTGGACTGTAGATATCAAGCATATTAGGATGTAGATAGCAAGCAGATTGGGCTATAGATAGCAAACAGATTGGGCTATGTCTTGCCATCAATTCTCTGTCACCTTTATTGTAGATCAGGATTGTTTTGGAGCTCTTCCACTAGGTCTGGCTTTTGTCTTGTATTAAGGCATATGTTAAAAAGTATGGTCATTTGGCAGGCACGTGTATTTCCGTCAGCTGGGAGCACTTCTGGAGTGATTTCGTCCAGACCATGCAATTTGTCTGTCTTTAGGAGTTGGGTCGAGTCCATGACCACGTCGTTACCAATATAGGCTAGTGACTCGGAATCGATATTTAATAGTTTATTGATCACTAACATTTGTAATTTGAAGAGAACTGTGTGCATTCATTCACAATTAGCTCCATATCAGTCAATGTTCTACCATCTACCTTCTTTAGGTCTTGTTTTGTTTCAGCGTCTTCTTGTATTTTATGATACTACTTCTTGTCTCATCAGCCTTTTTCAGACGTTATAGGCTATACTTATCATAATCTTCTTTGAGCATGTGTCTGACCTTTTTGTTTAGTTTGCAAATGGCAATCATAAAACCTCACCTCTTATCTTGAGCATTCGTCTAGTTAAATGAAGGTCCTGTGTGCCTGCACTGATGCGGTTTCCTGCTGCTGGTTTGGGTATTTTAGTTCATCAGTTTCTCCAGGTGGCAAGTAATTGCTTTGGCTTAGCTTGGCTTGGTTTGGCTTGGCTTGGTTTGGCTTGGCTTGGTTTGGCTTGGCTTGGCTTCGTTCGTTCTCAATCTCCTGCTACCAAACCCTGAAATGGCTTAAGTAGCAGAATGTAGTCCAGAGAACGGAATGCGTTGTGTCGTAGTTTACAGCTTGACTGCGATATTTGCACCTTTCAGTCCAACACATCCGACTTCAGCAAGCATTTTTTGAGTACCGGGTTAGCATTCCCTCTTCGATCCCTTCTCCTTAGCCAGTCTGCTCTGTTGTAGCCTGTTATCCAGGATCACCGCGTGGAGGTGTAGAAAGGTCTTGGCAGCTCTGGTTCGCTGGCCCTGACGCTAGCAGTCAGCCATGGGTCGCTGACCACTGCAGCTCATGCGCTGCTCAGCATCTTGATCCAGCAAGTAATTAATCCCGCGAATTGCCCAATTTGGTTTTTAGAAAAGTCCGCACACTTCGCGGCATCTAGTGTTGTGGGCACCTGTGAGTGTCCTTTGAGAGGACGAGTAGTCAGGTTAATTGTCGCCCTTATAGGCTTGTGGTCGCTGCCTATTTCAAGCTGCTGCAGTATCTCCACGTTGGTAACACACATGACTTCGCTACTGAGCACGGAGTAGATGTCAGCCTTGCTCTCCCATTTTGGTAAGTGCCATATCCATCGCTTTCCAGCGATTTTTTAAAGTAGGTGTTCATGGCTCGTGCATCGCAGCAAAGATCAACACGCGATCTCCTCTATCATTTTGCTGCCCAAGTGTGGACCTGACAGGTGTGTTAAAATATCCAATGAGTATTTTTTTTCTATAAACATAAACACAATGAAATCAAAGTTATAATCACAAAGTCTTCGTAATCTGATAAAGAAACATAAGAAATCCATTAGCAAATTACAACACAAACGAAGACAAAATACATGAGAACTAGTGTGAGTTGGCAGAAATTACCAGGAAGTGGCCAGGTAAATGTGAATCAGCATATGCCAGTTATGAAAGTGAGTAGACCAAACAGGAAATAGTCAATGTGTTCACAAATACAAACTATAAATGAAAAGTACACAAGTAGACACAGTCGACAAACATTAGTGATAAAAACATATAAACGCAATACAGATTAGTCGTAATTTGAAGAAAAAAATACATAATAGCATACACAACTGCGATCAGTTGTCTGGTGTTCATTGTGAAGTAGGTCTTGTTAAACTCTTCTCATTTTAACTTGAAGATTTTTTGAGTCTCAAATTCGCAGCCCAACTGGCAGGACAAAAAATAATGGCCTCTTACTGTCAAGTCACTGTGTCTATTATTAGCTTTGAAGAACGTTAACTCATGATGCCATATTGGCAAAAGTTGTATCGTACAACATTGAATTCTAATTACGGTGGATTTAACATCTTTATCATTTTTTGCGAGGATTCATTAAAATGGGGCTCAGGAGAGTTGTGAATGGGGTTGGATGCTAAACTAAATCTTTAACCTTGTCACGGTAAGAGATTTGTGTGCTTACGTGATACCAAGAGGTATATCAGGGTACATGTGACGTGCGGTGACTTTTCTCAAAGGTGGACTAGGTTCGAGCACCTTTCATCATTGGATTCAAGAGGGAATCACGCATTCCAGTACCCTGGAAGCGGAGCCAGGACAGGGACTAAATAGGGAATCATTCATCCCAGTACCCTGGACGCGGAGCCAGGACAGGGACTAAATAGGGAATCATTCATTCCAGCACCCTGGACGAGGAGCCATGACAGGTGCCAAATAATCTTGGAGGTTCTAGCGTTAACGAATAAAAGTAAGCAGTGGGGAACAGAGCAAAAAATCCACGTTCTACGGGAGCTGAAGAGACGGTACCCTAGCAACTCTTGGACACACGTGTACACAGATGGATTTGCCTCGGTGAGCAATAAAAAGGGAGGCAGTAGAATGTTCATCGAACACTCTAATCGCGACATAGAAAATCACACCATACCAGCAGGAGAGACTTGTATCAAATACAGAGCTGAAGCAAGAGCTGTTCATGCAGCAACTCGGATTCTTATGATCCAAAACATCTGCAAAGAAAGTGGTCATTCTAACAGACTCCAGGAGTGTACTTCAAGTCAACTCGAGCCCCAAACAAGATAGACTATCACATGAAATTAAATGGAACAGATGATTGATGTCTCAAAAAACAAAATTAGTCCTACCGTTGATTCCGGCCCACTGTGGGAGAAAGCAGAAAGCAGATGAGCTCGCAAAAGCCGGAAGTGGCGGTACGCAGACTCCACATTAACATAGCTATAATGAAGCAAAGACGCTCATCAAACGATCTATGAGAACAAAATGGGCAGACCAGCACGAAGAATACAAGCCAGAAAATGACAACATAGACAAACTTGGTAGAGATGGACAGACAAAGTTCTTCAGACTCAGAATGGGACATTGTAGACTCAAGGCCCACCTCCATAGAATGGGTCTCAGAGACACTGTCACGTGCGATTGTGAAGCACCAAAGCAAACACCAGAATATATTCTGCAGGACTGCCCTACCTATGCAGACCAAAGAAAGGCAGTCTGACCTGGGGGAGCGAACTTGATGGAAAAGATGTTGAGGACCTGAAACACACAGTCTCCTTCATGAACCTTATCGGACTAGAAGCTTAGCATCAGTTGGTCGTGAACCTCATCGGACTAGAAGCAAGCATCAGTTGATCGTGAACCTCACCGGACTAGAAGCACAGCATCAGTTGATCGTGAACCTCACCAGACTAGACGCACATCATCAGTTGATCGTGAACCTCACCGGACTAGAAGCAAGCATCAGTTGGTCGTGAACCTCACCGGGCTAGAAGCAAGCATTAGTTGGTCGTGAACCTCACCGGGCTAGAAGCACAGCATCAGTTGATCGTGAACCTCACCAGACTAGAAGCATAGCATCAGTTGATCGTGAACCTCACCAGACTAGAAGCTTAGCATCAGTTGATCGTGAACCTCACCAGACTAGACGCACATCATCAGTTGATCGTGAACCTCACCGGACTAGAAGCAAGCATCAGTTGGTCGTGAACCTCACCGGGCTAGAAGCAAGCATTAGTTGGTCGTGAACCTCACCGGGCTAGAAGCTTAACATCAGTTGATCGATGCAGAACAAAAAGGACTAACGAGGAAAACTCTTTAACGTTTTTGTCTGGTTTTCCCGAAAGTATTTAATTTAGTTATTGCAGATAGGTGGGATGTATTTTTTTGGGTGCGCACCTTGGCTTTGGGAAAATCATTGATATCACAAAATCCATATTTTCATACTCCCTGATTTGTTTAAAACAGCACACAAGGCCAACAATACAGCCTGTTTATTATTTCTTTTTTTTTGCTTTCGCCTTATTTCTCCAATCCCAAAGGCGGTGTACGTTGCACTGTGGTTTTTATTTTGCGCCTGTCGGCCGAGTGCATCCGATTTCAGCATGCATTTTATGTAATGGTCTCCTTCCTCCAGAATTGTCTAAGGGTTTGCTTCCCTGAGATCGAACCCAGCACCTTCTGGTTGTGAGCCGTGTCACTTAACCACTAGCCCACTCCGTCCCCATCCTGTTTATTGATTTGCATGCAGTGAACCAATTTGAGGAATTAGAAAACTTGTTTTCTTCTTCTTCTTCTTCTGCGTACACAGTCAGACAGTAACCATTATTTTCTCGAAAAAAGCGGCGGTCATCCTGAGACTCTCGCCACTACCATAGAGCTTGTCTTGCAGTTCCACTGGCAATGGCCACATCTGCTCTCTCTGATCCTCGTATGTCGGGCAGTTCTGCAGCAGATGTTCAGTGGTCATTTTACCAGTACCGCACGGGCATTCGTCGGTACACCCTATCTTCAGTTTGTTGAATAGGTGGTACCTCAGTCTGTTGTGGCCAGTGCGAAGTCTGAAGACAACGACCTGCTCTCTTCGGTTCAACTGGTAATAGGCATCGTTTTTGGTGTAACCAGTATGTTCGGTTTCCCATTTGGACATGTATCTGGCTTTGATAAGCCGTTTTGACTCTTCGTACGTCATACTGGTATCTGTTTGTGGTAGCCTTGCACCTTCTTTTGCCAGTCTGTCTGCCTCCTCGTTGCCTTGGATGTTGCAGTGTGACGGAACCCACTGTACCACCACCCTTTTTGGTGCGGACTGCTGGCACAGTTTGCAGAGTGCTGCTCTTAAGTCATTAAGCTCAGTGTTTTTCTGGCTTTTTAGCGCTGTGACTACTTCGAGAGCATCTGTCAGCAGGACTATATGGCTCTCATTTTCACTGTGTGTTACCAGTTCTTCCACTGCCGCCCTCAGTGCCTCTGCCTCTGCTCTGAAATTGCTTGTGTACTTACCAGTAGCGAATGACAGTGTTATTTTTCTGCCATTTGGTAGGTTCAGGAATGCTCCTGCCCCTCCGTTCTGTGTAGTGTTTGTTACAGAACCGTCGGTGTATGCATGGGTCCAGTCCATGCTTGGGTAGCTTTTCGTTATGAAGCTTAGGGTAGTGTCTCTCCTTTCTTTTTCAGTCTGGCAGTTTTTGTTTGCAATACCTGGTATATTTTCTACCACCTCTGGAAATATATCCTGCCTCCAAGTAGGTTTTCGTACAGTAGTGATGGGTTTTGGTGTTGTTAGTGCGTTTATGGGATCTTCGTGCATCTTTGCTTTGGCTATTTCTGCAAAGTTTCTCCGCTTTAGTTTCCCATTTCCCAAATTGTTTAGTCTCTGGTACATTGGATGGTCCGTCAGTCTTCGGAGTTTCTCTGACTGCAGCTGGGCTCTGCAGTCTCTTCTATCGGTCATGGATTGCAGTTTTGTAATCTTTTCAAGTTCTACAATTGGCGTTGACTTCATGCCACCTGTTATAATTCTCATGGCTTGGTTTTGAAGTTTGTTAACTTTATCGAAGTTCGCCTTCGCTGCTGTTGTCCATGCCGCAATGCCATACTCGAGAACTGGTCTCACTCTTCCAGTGTACAGTTTCTTTAGTATGCCTTCGTCTGCTCCCCAGCTTGTGCCAGCAAGTTTCCTCATGATCGCCATTCTTTCTCTGGCTTTCATTCGGTTTCTCTCAATCTGACTTTTCCATGTCGAAAACTTGTTTTAAAATGACGTGTAGAATCCTTCATTTTGTTTGAATAGAAATGTCTGAAGTTGGCCAGCCTACCTTTTGCTATTAGTTGATGCTTTTCTTCGAAACTGGAGGCTCAAAACGACATGGGAGGCTCAAAACGAAACTGGAGGCTCAAAAAGAAACTGGAGGCTCGAAATTAAACTGGAGGCTCAAAACGAAACTGGAGGCTCCAAATGAGACTGTGAATAATCGGTTGAGAATACATTATTGGGACAGGTGTTAGGTACTTCTATACCCACTGACATACTTACTCTTCTTCTAGTCTCTGGCAAGTATTGAAGTGAGGTCAAAGTTCCCAAATGCGAGTCCCATTCCCTATTACACTCTTTGAAACACTGACAAACTATTTTGATAATCGAACACTTTAACACTTCATAAGATCTCTTTGATAAACGGATACAATTACAAAAGCATAATAACCCCAGCATATTATATGGTTAACTGAATAAAATAGCTTTAACCTAGTTATAATGGTTGACTGCATGTAAATCTAGAAACAAACTGTATTGTTGCCATTGTTTGCTATTAAAACAGATCAGGGAGTGTGGGATAATAATCGATTTTGTGATATCAGTCATGTTTACAAAGTCAAGGTGCAACACGAATAGACTCAATGCCATCTATCCGCAGTTATGTTTACTTATGACAGAACGTCTAGCTGTTAGCATATATCTTATATCACTTAGGGACTAAGAAAGCGTCAGCTAGTCCTCTGCTCGACAAGAACCGACAATACTCGAGCGCTTCCGATGTCAAGGAAGGCATGGGGGGAGGGTGGGGGTGGCGTAAATAGTGGGACATTGTTTAGTATTCTGACGCAAAACTGATTGAGACTCAGTGAAGAATACTAATGCTGTTTATTCGATAATTTTATTGTATGCTTTTATGTCCCGTGGAAAATTAACTCAAAGTAACTTAACAAAAATGTCTGGGGACTAGCCTAGTCGTGCTAATCCAGTGACGGCACCCACTCCGGAGTACTAAAGGTGCTAGAGACCCCCAGCAGAAATAGAAATGGGGAGAAAAGACATCCTTTGGGGCAAACCAGTTCTTGTTTCAAAGATCACAGAAAGTCCATTGTTATGTAGAACTCCTCGTCTTTCATCTTCATATGTTTCCTGAACGGGATGGTAAGCTTCATATGTATGCCGTTAAACCTGAGCATCATCAAGAGTGATTAGCTGTCTACGCTGTCAAATGCTTTCCATAGTTCACGAATACTATATCCAGTGGTAGGTTTAATTCCACTATTTTCAACTATTATCCTCAGTGTAGCTACCAGACGTGTGTGATCCATGTACACTTGTTTGGCTCCGAGATATGAACACTGCTTAATAGGGACATATCAACCAACAATTGAGGTTTTTCATATGCGCAACCGTATGACGTACGAAGAGTCAAAACGGCTTATCAAAGCCAGATACATGACCAAATGGGAAACCGAACATACTGGTTACACCAACAACGATGCCTATTACCAGTTGAACAGAAGAGAGCAGGTCGTTGTCTTCAGACTTCGCACTGGCCACAATAGACTGAGGTACCACCTATTCAACAAATTAAAGATAGGTGGTACCGACGAATGCCCGTGCGGTACCGGCAAAATGACCGCTGAACATCTGCTGCAGAACTGCCCGACATACGAGGATCAGAGAGAGCAGATGTGGCCATCACCAGTGGAACTGCAAGACAAGCTCTATGGCAGTGTCGACAGCCTCAGGATGACCGCCGCTTTTTTCGAAAAAATAATGGTTACTGTCTGACTGCGTACGAAGAAGAAGTAGAAGAAGAAGAAGAAGAAGAAGATATGCACAACCAGCGACACATTCTCGGAGTTTGATGTCACGACCTTGTTCTCAATGTTGAGGTCACTGTACTGACAATACTCCTTCTCATAGTAGATCTTCGACCATGTTGTCCGTCAGGATCTAGACGTCCCGGCTCACTAGCTCCTTCTCAAAGAAGATCTTCGACCGTGTTGTCCGTCAGGATCTAGACGTCCCGGCTCACTAGCTCCTTCTCATAGAAGATCTTCGACCATGTTGTCCGTCAGGATCTAGACGTCCCGGCTCACTAGCTCCTTCTCAAATCATTCGTTTGTGTCAAGGGTCACCCACGGACCGACTAGAGGCACATGAGAGGTCGCGCTGGCATCTGATGGTTCATACAATTGACAGACTCCGCTCAGCTCTAGACGAGGCCTGGCAACACCCCACAGCAAGTGGCCATGCAGTAGTGGATCGACTCAATAGGTGCTGACGGTGTAGCGAACATTACTATCATTATGTGACCTTCTGGTCGGCACAAGATCTATTTTATTGAAAGCCTCAAGGTTCTTTTCTCAGTTGTTTGCAAATGGTTTTTATTTACACCCTCTAGTATAATCTATTCAAATTTTCACTAGCACTGATAAGAATATTATTCTTATATAATTTATACGTTGTTGCATCTCTTGCTGTTTGGGCAACTTTA
Source organism: Ariolimax columbianus (assembly GCA_036924085.1). Lineage (NCBI taxonomy): Eukaryota > Metazoa > Mollusca > Gastropoda > Stylommatophora > Arionidae > Ariolimax > Ariolimax columbianus. The sequence continues at coordinate 19,948,591 of JAVGWX010000007.1, forward strand.
CTAAACAGCCCTACTTCAACAGTGCGACTATTTCTTCTCGTTCATGTTGCGAGTAATAAAATACATTGAAAAACAGAACATTGTAGACTCAATTCCCACCTACACAAAATGTATTGTCGCCATTTGCGATTGAGGAGCACCCAAGCAAATGCCAGAACATTTCCTGTATGACTGCACCACTTACACAGACCAAAGAGAGCCTGGGATAACGAACATGCTCGTTTATCTGTGGGGGACCGGTGAAGACATGAAACGTATTCTCCTTTGTGAACCTCAACTGGCTAGAAGCAAAGCATCAGTTGATCGAAGAAGAAGGCGAAGAAAACGAAGAAAATGAAAAAGAAGAAGAAGAAAAACAAGAAGAATAAATAGAAAAAGAAGAAGAAAAAGATAAAGGAAAATATGATACGTATTAATTTATTATTTCGTGAGAAAAGTAATAGACCAGGACTTTCTATTAACAGTCTCATCAAACTATAATGTGTATTATCGTGACTGACAGGCTTAGCGTTATCACATCGAATGTAGTGATGTGAACAAATATACATGGTCAATATTCATGACGTATTAGCGGAACTAGTGAAAGTGAATAGTGGAAGACATGGTAAGGGTAATAGGAGTGCCAGCACCCCAAGGAGCACACGAAGAGAGGGCTGCACCAAATGAAAACGTCCTTCTGTACATCGAGTTCAATTGATCTAATTATCAACTTAATCTTTCTTGAATCGATGCGTCATATGTCGTTTTTTTTGTCGTTCGAACCGACTAGTGCTGAGGTAACTCGTGCCGACGTAACTTTAGTATCGGATTACAGTTGCTGTTCTTATATCCCGAGCCATACTTAATAAAGTCGCTAAGGCTGAAACACAATGTGAGACTCAACAGAAAACTGACAAGTATGGGGATTGCAGTGTCGATACCCACCTCGTTGGCCAGGCTGCCTTTTTCCAGGAGCATGAATGATGACGGGAGATTTTTGTATTAATTATCATGTTTCATTTTACCCTAATTACTTTTTGCTCACGTCACATATGGTTAAAACCATGGAGTGTATTTCTTACTATTTAATAACTCTTATATACGTTAGGCGTTCAATTCAAATCGGAACTTTCTGTTCTAGTTTTATCTGCAAGGGTTATAGCGGGCTGAAATTACTATCATTAATTAGCGGGCTTATGTCCTATTACTGTTATGTGGACCACTTGCAAGGGTCAGTCACGTAATAGATACATAACAATGGCGGACAACTGTATTAGTGCTTGCATGGCACAACGTGTTTTGATGAAATGTCTTGTTAAAAAGGCGTGAGACCTGCGGAAATATACAGAATACTGCAATTACAATACGGCGATGAGACACTAGACCTCAGTAGGACATTTGAATGGTATAAAAGTTTTAGAGAATACAGTGTATCCGTGTGTGATGGTCCCGGCCGTACTGTCGGTCAACTCACCACATCTCATACGACTTACCGAACGTTGTACCATCTGCAGCATCTCGGCTAGGTATTGCCACATCCACCTTACAGCCCAGATCTAGCTCCAAGCGATTCACACTTTTTTGGACCTCTAAAATAATACTTGGGAGGTGAAAATTTCAGCACTGATGACGAAGTGGTGTGGTGGAATTGATGACGAAGTGGTGTGGTGGAATTGATGACGAAGTGGTGTGGTGGAATTGATGACGAAGTGGTGTGGTGGAATTGATGACGAAGTGGTTTGGTGGAATTGATGACGAAGTGGTGTGGTGGAATTGATGACGAAGTGGTGTGGTGGAATTGATGACGAAGTGGTGTGGTGGAATTGATGACGAAGTGGTGTGGTGGAATTGATGACGAAGTGGTGTGGTGGAATTGATGACGAAGTGGTGTGGTGGAATTGATGACGAAGTGGTGTGGTGGAATTGATGACGAAGTGGTGTGGTGGAATTGATGACGAAGTAAAACAGGTTGTATTGGATTGGTTCAGACATACCGGTAAATTTGTATACGCTGAAGTCTCTAGGCATTACTTAAAAGCTGGGATAAATTTATTAACGTTGCATGTGATTATCATAGAAAAATAAATGCTATTTAGACTACTTGGAGATAAAAATTAATTTGTAAAAATGTTTTGTTTTTTTGTTGTTGTTGTTGCGTTCACCTTATTTTTCTAACCCCCAAGGCGTGTCCCCGTTTGACTTAAACGACCCTCGTGTGTGTATGTGTATATATATATATATATATATATATATATATATATATATATATATATATATATATATATATATATATATGTGTGCGCGTGCGTGCGCGTGCCTGCGTGCGGTCGTGCGTGCGTGCTTGTGTGTGTGTGTGTGTGTGTTTTGGGCATAACAGAAGTACGGTAGTACATGGTTATTCATGTTATCGTTTTGCTAAGTTATCTACAATTGCCTGGACTCATGTTTCATTTAAAATCGAAGGCAGGGGTCGTGTGAGGTCTACCGGTCGACGTTATCTAATCGAACCAGCTGTACATTGGTACCTCACTGATCCATATCACTTTCATTAATTTCATTCCCATCTGGTAAATCCGATCTATAACTGGTTGTTAGGTTGTCTGAGCATGCCTATCCATTTGACCCTACCCTGTGGTTGATCAGTTATAAGATTGGATGGTTGCTTTAGACTGCCTCTTCATTTGACCTTATCCTCTGGTTGATAAGTCTTTAGCTTGCTGCAAGGCTGTCTGAGCATGTCTCTACATTTGACCCTATCCTCTGGTAGATAAGTCTTTAGCTTGCTGCAAGGCTGTCTGAGCATGTCTCTACATTTGACCCTATCCCCTGGTTGATAAGTCTTTAGCTTGCTGCAAGGCTGTCTGAGCATGTCTCTACATTTGACCCTATCCTCTGGTTGATAAGTATTCAGCTTGCTGCAAGGCTGTCTGAGCATGTCTCTACATTTGACCTTATGCTCTGGTTGATAAGTCTTTAGTTTGCTGTAAGGCTGTCTGAGCATGTCTCTACATTTGACCCTATCCTCTGGTTGATAAGTCTTTAGCTTGCTGCAAGGCTGTCTGAGCATGTCTCTACATTTGACCCTATCCTCTCATCTCTCTTCATTTCAGCATAGGTTCGTACTTTAATATATCTGCATTCCTGAGACGTAAATGTTAGTTTTGATCGTCCCGTCTTCTATTTTCCTGGATCTTGCGTTTTATAATTTTCTGTAGAAGACATTCATGTCGCACTTTGTGTCCCAGCCAACTCAATCTTCGTTTTGTTTCTTTTTCAATATGTCTTTAAACGCCTAACTCAGTAAGGACAATTTTATTGGATCTTCTTTTCTGTCCATAGCACTCTTTCCATTGTACGATATCACCGCATTTCATACACACGCTTTTGTCATCCTTTATTGGTAGAGCTTATCTGTCAGCCCTTTACTATGCTGTTGCCCATATATGATTATGAATATATATATATATATGAGAGTTGATGTACTCAAGAGGTTCAGGCAATCGCCTCTCACAGTGATGAACGGAAACAGTGGGCGATCGAATCTCGCAAGTTTCAAGCGACCCCTAGTCTCACGGGAGGTAAGACCAGAGTGTCTACATCCCGGGTACCTCCAGTCGTCTCGACCAATGTCTTACCACTGATCCAAGGTAACTCGGGATAAGAGTGAGATTGATGACCAGCGCAGCTTCTTAGTCCCTTTAATCCAAATACAGTGCACATCACATTATTAAGACAGGACCGTCTGATGTTGTGGCCATCATGGCTTGCGATGGACAATAACTAATTAATATATATATATGTTAATAAATGTGTGCAGAACAGATTTTTAATGTTACCTGTCAACGATAAATATCAAGACCATTTCCGGAGGCCCGAATCCGTGTTACTTCAGTCAAAGGGTCAACCCCTTTACCATTCGACAGCTCATTCGACTATCCCTTCATTTCCTCTATAGTCACAACAATGGGTCTCCATGAGTAGTGATTTCTACACTTCTTCAGGTTTAATATTCACGAAACTAAAGTTGGTTTTTCAAGCAAGAATTTATCAAGTGTTTGCAAACAAGACCTGATCCACTGTGTCGGTTTCCAGGCTAATTTCGTGCCGGATATTGTCGTCTGGTAGTCGTCAGCTCCTGCTCCTGCTTGTTTCACTAGTTCCGGAACTGGTAAACATTTTGTGCCGCTATTTCTCTTTCATCTTGAAGATTGTGTTTGGTGAAATTGGAGCACACTTTCTTGCCAAGAAGCTAATATTGAAGCGATGAGATATCTCCCGTTACTTCAGAGCAAAGTCTACCGTTCAGCAAGTATGTGTTTATGACGAAGATGATCCGTCGTTTCGCTCAAATTAAGGCTGGTATCTTTACATGGTGCGCATTATCGACTCGCTCTCCAGTCTCACTAGATGTAAATTGGTATCTCGCTCACTGATATGGAAAAAAAGGCAAGGAGAAAGCAAACTGGCTACCCCACCTCATGAAAAACTTAGGACTAGTACAATAAAGTCTTTAACACTTTATCTCTCACAAAAGAGGCAGCTATGGGATTATCTTTACCTTTTCAAACTTCTTCCCCTTTCTGTATCTGTTTCATTGTTGTTGTTTGTTCATCGTTTCCCAAGAGGACCACATTGTCATTGTATGAGTTGACAATATGACTTGCGAGTGAATTTTATTTAAGTGAGGCAGTGTTGCGCATCGTCGTCATCCCTCTCTCGTCCTGATTCCATTTAGTCCAGTGGCAAGATATGATCAAGACGACTGGAGCAGTAATCCGGATGCAGTGGACGACCAAGGGGATCTTCTGTGTCTAGCCTGCTCCAAACGCTCCACAGCAAGTGGCTGGTAGTCGCCTTGCTGGTATTCGCCTTACTGGTAGTCGCCTTGCTGGTAGTCGCCTTGCTACACGCTGACCAGCCAATGACTTCTTCAGTTCAATCCGCCGAATCCAGTCTTCACATAAAAAGTAAAGATTCCGTCACGCCATGCGGCGCATAGGAAAAATGGTGTAAGGCCCATTCTGTTTTGTAACCCACGGCACTTTGTGGATTATGTGGTCATCATCACGCCGGCCGCCTTTACTTGCTGTACTGAACCGGTACCCATTTAAGGCTAGGTCGACCCTTTGCGTTTTGAAAAAAAAAACATTTCCGGCTCAACTGGGTAGTAAGCCCAGGACCACTCAGATGCAAACAACGCTAATAACTGTGCTACGCGGCTCCCCATGCTTGGGTAGATAAGTCCTATATCACCCTGGACTTATTAGATCCATCGGCTACTCTCACTTGGTTTAGCCGGTCATGTCGAGACCTATGCCAGGAGTATGGCCACTGTCGCATGGCGACAGCTGTTTCATTGCACGTGACATGAAAGTAAGTATTATAAACTCACTTTCTATATCCTTTTCATTAGACGTGACATGAAAGTTAGTATTGTAAACTCAATTTCGATATCCTTATCATTAGACATGACATGAAAGTTAGTATTGTAAACTCACTTGCTATATCATTGTCATTAGACGTGACATGAAAGTTAGTATTGTAAACTCACTTTCTATATCCTTGTCATTAGACGTGACAGGAAAGTTAGTATTGTAAACTCACTTGCTATATCATTGTCATTAGACGTGACATGAAAGTTAGTATTGTAAACTCACTTTCTATATCATTGTCATTAGACGTGACATGAAAGTTAGTATTGTAAACTCACTTTCTATATCCTTGTCATTAGACGTGACAGGAAAGTTAGTATTATAAATGCATTTTATATATCCTTGCCAATACACGTGACATGTAGGTTGGTATTATAAATTAACTTTCTATATCCATTGTTTTAAACGTGACATGAAAGTTAGTGTCATAAATCCAGTTTAGTTTAAATCAGGGGTCGACAACCTACGGTTCTTAGGGGCATGATACTGATCTCAGCCAGAAACATCAAGCTCACACCCCCAAATCCATATTTTATATTCATCGGCCCGAGGTCACATCGACAGTACTTGAAGCGTGTATTGCACGCTTAGTTGGAGAACCGAAAGATTTAAATAATTTGTATGGGTTCGTTCAAGATCAATGTATAGTCTTCTCAAATATGAAAAACAAGAAGAAGACTTCTTCTTCTTCTCCTTCTTCTTTTTCGACTTCTTCTCCTTCTTTTCCGACTTCTCTTTCTTCTTTTTCGACTTCTTCTTCTTCTCATTCTTCTTCTTCCCCTTCTTCTTTCTTCCTTGCTCGTTTTCTTCCTTTGCCTCTTTTTCTCCTTCTTCTTCTCTTCTTCTTCCTCTTCTTCTTCTTCCTTTTCTTCCTCATTTTCTTTCTGTTCTTCTTCTTCTTCTGTATCTTCTATCTCTAACAACGATGAACTGCATTACAACCGAACCTCAACCGTATATACTACAAGTAATGATAAAATGACTGGGTTATGGTTGGTATAGTTAAGAAAGAAGCACGTTTTTGTGCGGGTATAGTTACAGAAGATAAATATTTATCTGTGGCTAAAGTTACAAAAAAAAATTATTTTTTGGATGCTGCAGTTATATAAAAGAGAAATTAAATTTGCGATTGGTATAGTCACAAACAAAAATATTTGTGGTGCCTGCAGCTACAAAATATAAAAATAATATTGATGGTGGTTGTAGTTACAAGATGGAAAAAGCGTTTGGTGGCTGTAGCTACAAAAGAAACAAACAATTCTTGTGTCCTTAGTTACAATAGAAAGACAATTTTTGTGGCTACATTTCCATCCAACAAATAAATAATTTTGGGGGGACATAGTTACAAAACAGATTCATATTTTAGGTAGCTTTAGCAACATTAACAATCTGTGTGGGGCTATATTTACAAAACAAGTAACATTTTTATTGGTTTTAGTTACCAAAGAGAAGAATAACAATTGTTTGTGGTTGTAATTACACAATAAATCAATAATAGCTAACATTTAAAAAAATGTTTTTGTTGGCTGCAGTTACCAATTAAAATATACTATTTTTGATAGCTGTAGTTTAAAAAGGAAAACAAATAATATTTGGGGTGACTTAAGTTACAAAAAGAAAAAACAATTTTTTTGTGGTTGTAGTTGCAAAGAAAAATAATTTTTTTGTGGTTGTAGTTGTTGTAAATCAAATAGAAAGAAAAACATTATTTGTGGTACATAAACAAGAAAAATAAATGTTGTACACTATGAAAAACATAATTCCATTTTTTATTTGTATAGTTACAAAAGAAATACAATTATTTCTGTGAATGTAGTTAAAGAGAAATCTAACTATTTCGGTGGATGTAGTTACAAGACAAATATAATTATTTTGGTGAATGTCATTAAAGAGAAATATATCCAACTGATAACGAAGGAAGAGGTAATTGCAGCGGTAAAGACATTGAGAAGAGGGAAGGCGGCCGGCGTGGACAATATACCAGCAGAGCTCTTACAAGCAGGTGGAGAGGTAGTGGTGGAAGGCCTGACACACATCTGTAACAAAATGTGGGCGACAGGAAACTGGCCGGACTTACGGACGAAATCAATAGTTATACCGTTACATAAGTCTGGAAACCTAAAGCCATGCCAAAATTACAGAACAATAAGCTTCATTAGCCACCCTAGCAAGGTCATGCTTAGATTAATCCTCGACCGATTGAAACCCAAAGCAGAGAACATTATTGCCGAGGAGCAAGCAGGGTTCAGACAGGAAAGAAGCACTACAGAACATATATTTAATTTAAGGCTGCTAAGCGAGAAATATCTAGAACATCAGCAAATACTGTATCATGCGTTTGTGGATTTTAAGAAGGCGTTTGATAGGGTATGGCATAAAGCGCTTTGGGCAACCATGAGGATGTATAATATCAACGGAAATATTATAACGGTCCTTGAACACCTGTATAACAAGGCGTCTAGTGCAGTTCTTGTGAATGGGAGGCGAGGAGACTGGTTTCGCACATCAGTTGGTGTGAGACAGGGGTGTACACTCTCTCCAACTCTTTTCAATATATTCCTGGAAGGAATTATGAGTGAGGCACTTGGAGATCACGTTGGTACTGTCAAGATAGGGGGCTGAACGATTACCAACCTTCGTTTTGCAGATGATATTGACGGGTTGGCGGGTTCAGAAGCAGAACTCCAGGAATGGGTCAGAAGGCACGATGAAACATCTCTTGACTATGGTATGGAGATAAACGCTGGAAAGACAAAACTAAGGACAAACAACGCTACGGGCTTCAACAGCAAGATAAAAGCTAACGGTCAAGAACTCGAAGTGGTTGACCGTTTTCAATATCTTTGGTCGATTGTCAGTGATGAAGGATCAAAATGTGAAGTATTGGCCAGAATAGCACAGACAATAGCGGCGCTTGCACGGCTTAACAGTATCTGGCAAGATAAACGGTTAGCACTACGCACGAAAATCAGATTAATGCGTACACTGGTCCTGTCAATGTTTCTCTATGCGTGTGAGACATGGACAGTTACAGCTGACCTTCAACGCAGGATACAGGCCTTGGAGATGAGATGTTTCCGAAAACTTTTAAACGACACGTACAAAGATCGAGTTACAAACGAGGAAATCCTAAATGGAATTACAACGGCAATAGGGCCTTTCGAAGATCTCTTGGCAACTGTCAAAAGAAGGAAACTCACTTGGTACGGTCACATATCGAGATCAAATGGTCTTGCAAACACAATCCTCCACGGGAAGGTGCATGGCAAACGACGAAGAGGCCGGCCCAAAAAGGGATGGGAAGGACAACATAAAAGAATGGACCAGTCTCCGACCAGAAGAGTCACCGGCAGCGGCATCTGACAGAGAGGGATGGCGTGAGTTGTGAGGATGTCTTAATGTGTGCCCCAACGACCTCACCTGTTACGGGATGACCTGACCTGACCTGACCTGACCTGATGTAGTTACAGGAGAAACATAATTATTTCAGTGGATGTAGTTACAAGAGACATATCATTATTTGAGTGGATAAACTTACAAGAGACATATCATTATTTTATGGATATATTTACAAGAGAAACATAATTAATTTTCTTTTTATTTTAGTTTAATTATTTTATAGATGGCTGGGGTGGGATGTGTGAGAGAGATGGGGGGGGGGGGGGGGTCCATAGTTCCCAGAGAAATATAATAATTTGGGTGCGTGCAGATACTAAATAAATAAATATGTGTGTGGTTACAGTTACAAGACAAATACAATTTTTGGATGGATATAATTACAATAGAAAAATGCATTATTGTAGTATAGATACATTAGATCAGAGTGGTTCCCGGAGAAAACAGTATTGGTACATTGCTTTCTTCCTTGCATGTCATAAGGGGTGACTATGCAGTATTGCCCATGTGACTGCCGACCTCATTATGTAAAAAACACTGCTATTAAACGGCACTGGAAATGATTGAAATCAGGTTTCCTGAAAGCTGGTTAAGGTAATCAAAATGCAGTGCTGGACCTATGTATCCAGAACTTCAGTGAAGAGAAAATTATATAGCAAATAAAGTTACTGAAGAAAAATAAATAACATGCTACATTACTAACAACGTGCTCATGCCAAAGGCTACGGGCCTGCACGAATGACAAAAACAAAACTAAAACATTTTAAATTGTAACATACAGAGAAAGAGTAGTTTCTGTGAACGAGTTAGTCCTAGATATAGACTTCGCGTGGTTAGCAGGATACAATTATTCTTAGGATTGATGGGATATTAAGAGGTCCTCCACATTTTTATTATGTCACTGCTTTTTTCTGTTGCTATCAGTGATGCAATCTGCTGATCTAAATTATAATTTAAAGACGAAGTCGGGTGGAGACTATAATTCTCAAAATGTAGGAATAAAATCGATTGAAATTGTCGTAAACTGCGTAAATATAATTTTCCAAACTCTGTTTCTATTTCTGTTTCTTTCTTCTTCTTCTCTTCTGCGTTCGTTCTCAATCTGTCGCTATCGAGTTCTGAACAGGGCTTTGCAAGTAGCAGGATGTGGTCCGCAGAACGAAATGCGTTGTGTTGCTAGTTTAGAGTTTGACTGCCATATTTGCAACTTTCGGTTCGACACATCCGTCTTTGGCAGGTTTCTGTTTCTAAGAATCGACGTAACTGTTCTCTGGGTATACCCATAGGTGCTCAGTCACTCTCAGCAAATGGGACAGAGTCTGGATGTTGATGGTCCATGTGCCTCGCTGATTGTACACACTCCTGCTCAGTTCTCTCACGGGCCCCAATCCGCTCGAACCACGTTTGATGTCAAAACTTTGCAGTCTGTAAATTTCTGATTTCTTCCATTTCTGTGTTATCGTCCAACAGACGGTCCTAGATTGATTTCAAAAAGAAGGTACAAAACTACCACAACCAGATCCTAGTGTGACATACGAAGAGTCAAAAGGGCTTATTAGAGCTAGATACATGACCAAATGGGAAACAGAACATACTGGCTACACAAAAAATGATGCCTATTACCAGTTGAACAGAAGAGAGCAGGTCGTGGTCTTCAGACTTCGCACTGGCCACAATAGACTGAGGTACCACCTATTCAATGAATTGAAGATAGGTGACACTGACGAATGCTCGTGTGGTACCGGGAAAATGACCGCTGAACATCTGCTGCAAAACTGCCCGACATACGAGGATCAGAGAAAGCAGATGTGACCATCACCAGTGGCAACACTAGACAAGCTCTATGGCAGTGTCGACAACCTCAGGATGACCGCTGCTTTTTTCGAAAAAATAAAGGTTGACGTCTGACAGCGTACGAAGAAGAAGAAGAAGAAGAAGAAGAAGAAGAGTACAAAATGCCTTTCCTATCCATCAAGACCGTGCCTATGGTGGGGGCTTGTGAAGCCAACATGTCAGCTCTTTCGTTGTCCTGAACCCCAGCACGACCAGGACAGTAGACCCATAACAAACCCTGGAGTTTTGAAGCCTCAACAACTGCTATCCACTCTTACCTCAGCCATCTCCTCTATATCTTCTGAAGTGCTTTCCAAATACAATTGTTCTCTCCGTAAATCTAGCCCAACTTATTATTGTTAACTCCTTCAACATAGTTATTAGCCAAATATAATCATTAATTGTCAGTGTATAATACCGCAATTTTTAAGAACTTATAGAAATACATTTTTGTAACCATTATTGTATTCATTATTGTATTCATTATTGTTTCCGTTATTTCAGTTACGATGTACTCCTTGTCTCTATGTGTGTGCTTGTTTTTTGTATTTGTTCCCACGCTGCGGCTAATGAGCACTACTTGTTTATCTCATTATCCATATTGAATTGACATGGTCATACGATATCTCCTCAACAACAATGAGGCCGCATTCAGAAAAAAAAAACATTGCTGATCACTGGACAAGATGATTAACACACACACACAAGCACATACACCCATATATAGGTCACGGCACGGTCACCGCACTAACTTTGATATATTTATTTAATATAATTCACATTATCACATTATCCTCTACCCCAGTCCGGAAGTTTCTCTGTATGCGAGGAAGCCAACAATATTCTGTTTGTGTCCCTACTTTTCTAACCCGCTGTACCAATGCGGTTCTAGGTCTTTGGTCTGTCCATTCTGCCATCTCATAGGTAGGCGACCCGGTGGACGTGTACACGCATATGATCACAAAACAGTTGGTCTACGTGTCCATCTGTTGTCTGACTTGCCTACTATATGTCCAGCACGGCGATGTGTTCGTAATATCGCTGCTTCCACGATGTCCCTAAACAAAGTTTGACGTTGAATTTCTTCGTGTCGGATCTTATCCCACATCGAAGTCTTTAGTACGCGTCAGTCGATTGGTCTCTGAGTGATTCGGAGTGTCTCACCATCTGTTTTACGTAAGTTCCACACTTCGCTTCCGTATCTCATTGCTGTAATATCCATATCAGTGAAAATGTAAGCTCTTACGGTGGTGTCTTTCATCTCTTGGCATATTGGTGTGACGGAGTTAAAGGAATGGATAGCTGATTTACGTCGTCTAGAGATTTCGTTATCAATTGAATTAGTGGAATTTATATCTTGGCCTTGTTAGATATAGGAGCTGCCCTCATCGATGGTTTCCTCTCCTGTCTTATGTCCTGCTTTAGACAATAACGGTTTATTGGGCATTGTGTTTTACTTTTATTTAACTTCAGACCAGCAGCTCTGTTGGCCCCATTTAGGTCGATCCAAGGATTGTTGGGGTTTCCTTAATTGTATGACTGATGAGCACGATGTCATCTGCAAATTGCAAATGGGTGAGCCACTCTCCATCTATATTTACACCTCTGTTAATCCAATGTAAATTGGACGTTAGGGGTTAGCCTTTAACAAAGAAAAAGGTAAATGTAGTACTATCTGAATTCAGAACCCCAACAGACCTGAACTGTCCCCATCAAAAGCAGAAATAAAAAGACATCGCGCTGTTAAATGCTACCAAGCTTATACAAAAGATCAAATCAAGCACAGGATTGACAAATTCTTGAATCCCAAACACAGCACTTCGAAACAAACTTGTTAAAAACTACTCAATAAATGCGTTGCTTAGGTCCTTAAATCCGAAAGATGCACATGTATTAAAGAACAGACAGGAAAGCACTAGACAGGCGAAGACGACTTAAGGTTAGATGAGAATTGGACAAGATCGGACTAAAATAAAAATCCGTCTCCAGCCACAGAACGACTGTGAGAGGCATCTAACGTAGCGAGGAATGAAAGGGGCAGAACCCAGGAACATCCGCATTAAGTGGAGTTACAGCACTTGAAAGGGAAAGACAACGTCTACATAACAAAGAGACGAAACATCGAAGCAGAATACATATCCACATACCCAACAATCCTACCTACCTACCTACCAAGCTACCTACCTACCTGCCTGCATGCATGCATGCATACATACATACATACATACATACATACATACATACATACATACATACATACATACATACGAAAATCGAAACTATTTATTTGCTCGCACAGACACATTCTCATAACGTTATCTCACCAATGTGGAATAATTTCATTAACCAGTGTTTGATAAGGAAACAATGACCTTCCTGTTAGTGTTGGCGAGGGGTCTATAATTATATATAATGGCTGCCCTTGAACATGGAAGGCTTCATCTATATTTAGTTGCAAGCAATAATACAGTTTGGACATAATGATGTGAGTTTGAAAATCAATTATAGCATTGAACTGATCAGGTCATTTATTTCGCGTGGGTGGAAATTGGAGTGCTTGGCATTTTGTCATGCTGCAATTTATGAGCAGCGAACTGAGCAGTGTGGACTGAGACACCATCTGTTTTTGTTTGTCTTTTTTTTCCTACGCATCATCTTGTTTCCTAAGGCGGACTGTTTTGTATTGTGTTTTGCACTTACCAGTGAATTGCACCCGAATTCAGCATACATTTGCAATGGATTTATTTCGCATAGTGACACGACAATGCTGCTTCATGAATTCAAACATAGGCTAGGTTTACTCAATAATTTTACCAGCGAATTTCTGAAAAGGATTACGAACAGAAGATTAGTTGTTCTTCCTCAACCAGTACTGGAAGGACAGTTTCTAGCAAAATAAAAGTTGAGATAGTCCCGAGTGGTCCGCCGGGGTCTTTGTCTATGTCAAGGACAAGAAGAGCACCACTGGCCCACAGAGAACATGTCGTAAGAGGCGACTAACTGTGTGACATGGCATAACACCGGCCATGGATAGGTGGTTTGCTAAGGGCCTATCAGGCTGCGAGGCTACTTTAGTCTGGTGTTTGAGTCTATTAAGATTGACTCCAACATCGGTCAACCACTCTCTGTGGCACTTGCCCTAAAGCAGCGGGGTAAGAAGCTGCTCGAGCCCAGCCCGCTTAGCAGGAAATCCTCCCCCTGTATACATCCAGCTAATGCCAGAACTTGAACACGCACAGGGGCATCTGCCCCTGTATAAGTACAGGTCGACTAAGACTAAGACTACGATTATGCCTTTATCAATCAAAACAATCATTTGTCAACGTTTTGAAAAAAATCTCTGCTAATAGAAAAGCAACATATGGCCATATATTGGAAAATATACAATGGAGTTAAGAACTAACTGACAGATATCCGCAAGCTCAGGTAAATAAAAGACTGTCTTCAAAATGTAGATTCAAAGACAAGCTTCCCCAAGATGCAACCCTCAGCTGTACAGTACTATTTTGATTGAGTCTAGGTTTAGCTGAGTAGTTTACTTATCTAAAGAGTTACAACATGCATCTACACCACGACACAACTTCAACACAGTAAACACTATCCTGACCATAAACCAAATCATTTATTAACATGAATTGCAACAAAAAGCAAAGAACCTCTACATTAAAAATAATTATATATATATATATCTATTGAACTACAGTGGCGGTTTTCAGCACTAACTTTTGATCTTTCCTCTAAGATTGATGGTACCCAGGCTCTTGCCGCTGCACTCTGCTTACTGCACACTCAATACACAATCAAAAACTCATCCTTGTGATCAGATGGTACAGTCACCCTGCAAACTCACTCACTTCCAGACACTCTCAGCCTCCATCACAGCACCTCAATCAATATCATAGCCAGTATGCTAGCCAGTCTTAAGAGAACATGGCTGTCCAATGGTCTTCTGTTGGCTATCTGACCTAGCAATCACTCGAATGTGGAACTACCTCCAACTAAATGTTATTCGTTGCCTAACAAATAATCACTGTCACTTAAAATGTCGTAGCCAGTCGTGGCAACATCCGAATGTCACCATCTCCAATCTACGTCAACTCAGAACGCCAGACTGCTCAGTTCCGAACCCCCATTTCAACTTCAAACACCAACACCTATACCAGACAAAGTCTTCCAAATAAACCCCTCGTTTCTTTTGTCCACATAGTGTCAAGACTGTGATTGATCTAGACTCACATTTAGACAACCGTTGTTCTTAGAGTCGCAAGCCCAATCGCCCCTGTCTTAAACGCTCATACTCCAACTGGAACTGTCACATACCTCCCAAAACTCAGAACAACACATGGATGGTCATTTTTACATCAGGGAAATAATCACCATTGTTGTCTAAATATCCATAATGGAATAAACAATATTCACATCTTATTTATGCATTCATTTTTATAAACACAAAAAGGACAACTACAATTTCAACACTTGAAATACAACCAACAACAACAGCAACAACATAAATCAGTTTACATGTAGTACCCCCTTACTTGTCCCTGTGTTAATTTTCACCCGGAAAACCAATCCCCTGCGGTCTCCGCCCTGGATCCCATGCTGTTTTCTGAGGGTATGACCCTTTAGTGTTACCCCCGAACTGTTCAGGCCAATTTCTCTGGGGCCCTTGCCTGCCGTTGGTATCAATAACACGCCTCTCATTCCACCTCATTGTTGTTTATCCATATTGGAATGCTGCTATATGCATTCCCATCTATATACGTCTCATGGCAGACGTCTCCGCTATACTGTCCCTTTAGGCCACGAAATGACGTGTTTTATCCTAAGGCTAATTAACACATGTCTCTCTTTTTACATCTACCCACTACCCCCATTCTTATAAGCTCTGTAGTGTGTACATCCACCCTCCGAGGAAAGTAGCACTTACTCCCTTACTCCCATCCTCGAGAGAAAAAAAAAACCCCAAAAAACATTTTTAAAACGAAAAACGGCAAAATTTGTTACAACAGCATATTTGCCAACATATCTGACAATCAATATTAAAGAACAATTTCTACATTTAAATTGTGAACTGTTTGTTGGAGTACTTGTAAACATATACAAATAAACAATACAACATTCAAAGTGTGACTTACATCAAGTCAAATCATATACTGGACAACATTAACAACAACAACATTTCTAAGTGTTCTACAAAAATATATTCCTTAAACAATTCTGTGAGATCAACACTTTACTTCGATAGTGTCAGCTCTCGATACATATGTCAGTACCTGACAATGACCACCTCCTCCACACAGTAGATTAACTGAGCTATGGTCAGCTTTTAACTAATCTGATTAATACTACTGCCAACAATGCCTTTGCCTAACAGTGACTCGTCCAACTCACTGATTATGTAATGATTGTCATACTAGTCTGTCCAGACACAGTATACTATTGTCTGAGTATAGCTAGCTCCGTTACTAAAAACTGGTCGCGCGTATGTCAAAGAAAACCACGATCGAGTTTTGGGACCTAGCAAATTTAACACTGTTCCCCCAAAAATCCTTACATCAAAGACAACTAGCTAAACCTGGCTTCCACCGTCCAAGTAACATTATTTTACTTTGATTTAAGTCGAGCGACGGAGAATCCACTGTCCGAGAATTCTTTTTGATCAAGCACAGACGTCAGTCCGATGTGTCTGGCTTGTTTCTCTAACTTTAAAGGAATTTCAACTTTTGTCATTTCCCATTCATACCTAATTACTTCAAATCCCCCTACACTAAGACCACGGTACATACAAGGAATAAAACGCGCATGCTCCAGCTGGAACAGTCACTTTATTAACATTCATACATGACCTGACAGATCTATAACACATCCACAGATCTTTGTTTGATTATAACCTTGTCATAAAGACAAGTTTGTCAAAGCTATATCTGACTACAAAGGCAATAAGAAGAGCATTATTCACTATACCAGCCTGCTGTCATTTCTGGAAGTTGAAGGTCAAGTCCAGCGAAACTACCTTTAGCAAAAAGCTGCTGAAAATGGTCGCAAAGAAAGACCCAACACACTTCGGAGCCAAGCTAGACCGAAGTGTCTCAAACGGGATTTTCCGAAATCCTGGGGAAAAAAAATCACTAGTGTTACGCGTAAAATAAATGTCTAATCATCTGTAAATGCACTTTTGAATCATTTTTGTGTTTAATTTAATACTCGCAATTTTACTGTTCACGTGGGTCTTATTCGTGGAGATTATAGTAAGTCTTTAAGATGTTATATCATTTAGTATTATACTCAGCCCCAAATTAAGTGAATTTGTGTAACAAAAGACAACAAAGATTTCATATTAGAAAAGCACATTGTATTATTATACGTTCTGTCATACGACATTTTCCCCATTGCTGGGGTAGTCGAGGGGTTTTGAAGGGTGTGGACTACAGGCCGCTTCGCCACTGCTGTCGCCACGTCGTGTGCTGGCTATGTTTGTTCATTTTACCCCCAAAAGAAAAACAACATATGCCATACCGGGGATTCGAACCGCTGCCTACCTTATCGGTAGGCAGGCCTGGCAACCATTCGGCCACGCGCTCCCATTGTGTTATATAATTTAGATAACAAAATAACAATTCTTTGGTACATATATTTGTTCGTATGATATTCAATCTTGATTTATCGTATGCTATTTTCAACATGGTCAATAAATCTTCAATTATTCTAATAGTTATTATCTGTTTTCGCTTGTTTGTATGTGTTATGTGCAATATTGGTTATATATGTTCATTCTGTATATGTTTACAGGTATGTTGCTGAGACGGAAGACTAACGTCTGGTCAGACAAAATATACTGATAAGACATGTTAGTCAGGGTCAGGCAAAACATACTGGCCAAGACCCTCACCTTAGCGTCCTCGTAACCCTTCCTGGAAACGGACTGTTTGCATGGTAGTCTGGCTAATGTGGCGAGGGATCAACGTGAGTAGTGAGCGACACCAAGCATAGCACAACCACCTGGAGGACCCCGGTCCACCTTCATCAGCACGTTCGAGATGTGAGAAAAGCTTTTGCAACCCGCCACTTAAAGTCCTTTTTAGGGCGCACAAAATGGTAACTTACTCATTGTGGGCTTTAAACAACAAAAACATTAATGGTGCTAATTTGAGGTTTCTTGAACAGACAGTTCGATTTTTTGTGTGCATTGTCAGTAAACTTTAGAAAAACGGCAGGTATCTTTTGCTTAAACCAACTAGCAGAACAAAATATACGATGTTTTGCTAATGAACTAAAAGAGAAAGAAAGATTTTAATACGGATACATAATAACGTGTATGTAGCGGTTCACCCAGACATGAATGTTATTTTAAGTGCTCTGCAAAGGTAAAAGTGTCAAGAAACGCTGAACTAGACAGTAACACGGCTTTTAACATGTAGAAGAACACTATTGCAGGCAAGGTATCCAACAGATTAAACTTGTCCTGATGGTTTGCAAGCACACATTCAGCCACTGAAATGTCAAGTCTCAGACAGCTTTATATAAGAAAACGCTTATCTATAATATAATACTACTTCGTTTATAGGCCACAGTATCTACGAGTCAACTTAACAATAAAGCAATTATCTTCATATGTGGGGGTATGAGATCTACACTGAGAGCTGGCAACTCAATGCTAACATAGAAACACTTGATTTAAGAAGGCAAACAATAGCAGTTGAAGTAGAGAAGATAAACATTTGCTCAGCACACATCCATTTCAACAGAGACATAGTCGATAAACAAATACACAGAAAAGGACTGAAACACAAACCCCAAATGATCACAGCAGAAGATATAAATGTCAAGCACCATCTACCAAGCGAGAAAAAGAGAAATAGAGAGAGAGAGAGAGAGAGTGAGAGGGAGGGGGGGGGAACTAGACATAGTGTTTACCTTACCACCAAATAAAACATTCAGACAGCCCCATGTAAACACCACACTCATGAACTGGCCGCGAACAGCTCAACCGACCCAACCATATTTAAACTCTGAGCATTTGAAACCGTCCAGTCCTACCCCAGGGACGGTATCCATGCAGCCATTGATAGCTCAGTCTTCCAGGCTGCCATCAATGTTGGATAAAGTGTTTCCAGACACAACAAACTATCTGCATCTTGTGTTTCGTTCCACACAATCTTCGATGGAGACATCTTAGCAACATCAGAAACCCTACCTACTATCATTTCTCAATACTATAATATGACTATATACCCAACAAACCGAATTATCTTCATAGGTTTCCTATTTGTACGAGAGCCCTCGGAAGTTGGGGCCCAGTATCCGAGAGAAATATACGAAATTGTGTTTAATGTGTATGTCTGATTTGGGTATTGTTAGAGCACTAGCTGTTCACTGCAACGATTCTGGATTTAACTTCATCTATCATCACGCTCAAGTCAATCTAGCGGTACATGAGTATCTGGCATACATCCAGTAAAGTGAAAAGCAGCAAGGAAATAAATTGGTCACCTTACCTCATACAAGATGTGGCTTAGTATACTGAAGTCTTTAACAACTTAATTTCCAACAGAAGTGTAACTACTATAGGACAAACCATTTCTTGTCATACGTTATTGCATTCTGTGACATCAGTACCACTCTACAGTGGATACCTGGCCACACATGTATCAGATGCAACGGACGCTCCGATAAACCGTTAAAAACTGCAACAAACAAAACATAACACAACATCTCTACTAATCAATGAACTACACACATAAAAAAGCACTCAACAAACAGCATTATCCACAACAACTACAGACACCAGTGAATGACCGATGGACTACGCATGTGACTGTAAAAGCTCTGTATTCAGACATGTCTCGACCCACAGTGTTCAGGTAGCAGAAATACACGTGTCCCTAATACCTTCACAGAGTGAACGAAGGACATACAAGATTCTACAAGCGATTCGGTTAACAAACCAGGAAACAGCAAATCAGGATCTTCTGAACTACTCTTCATTGTCAGAACTATGGAAGCAGCTGCAGCCACTAACCGAATCCTTCATGAGCACCCTGTATGGAGAGGAAAAACAGACAGCTGAGGAACATAAGCACATTCCTCTATCTGCCACAGAAACAAGGAGACTGACAGATCGCTTACCCGAGTATCAGAGAAGTGCAAAAGGCAATCGTCATCCCATTCTGGTACAGCTTCATCGATAGCCGTCGCTTTTTTCGGGGCATAGGCCATTGACAACCCTCCTTCAGAAGGTTCGGTCTTCAGATGCACTTATTGTCTCTTTCCAGTTGAGGTCCAGGGACTTAAGTTCATTTTCCCAGTCACTTCTCCGGATATTTCATTGTCTACCTTTCTTTCTCTTACCCTGTGGATTCCATGTCAGAGGCGTGCCTAGTTATGTTTGACGATCATTTCCGTAGCTTGTGTCCTTGTTGATCTATATATATATATACGATCTGTTGATCCGTTAGATGTTACTTAAACCTGTTCCATAGATCTTCATTCCTCACCATGCCTTGCCAACCTACACCAAATATCCTCCATAGACATTTACTGACGAACGACTGGAGTTTCTTCTGTATGGTATTTGTCCTTCTCCAATATTTTGCTCCGTACACGAAAGCTGGCTTGCCGTTCTATAAATCTGAACGTAATTAAGTTTCAATTGTGAGCCGTGTCCCTAACCACTTGCACACTCTCACGCCTCATTACCCCTACCCCTCTCCCGCCTCTCCCTCAATCCCGCCCCCATATCCTATGTTTAACAAACTGCAAAATAAACACACATGCGGTGCCAAACAAATAAACACACATGCCGGTGCCAAACAAATAAACACATATGCCGGAGCCAAACAAATAAACACACATGCCGGTGCCAAACAAATAAACACATATGCCGGAGCCAAACAAATAAACACACATGCCGGTGCCAAAAAACTGTGAAGAATGTTCTTTTTCTTTAGTCGTTCAACTCCACAAGAGAAACAAAGTGACAGTACGTCCCTCTGTAACCTAAATATACCATTGTGTATGACACAGAAACTAGTGACGGAATAGAATATGGTTTCTAGAGAGCGAAGTAGAAGCCTACAGGAGATCCGTGTCGTATTATTACTGCAGTACACTAGCATCATCCGGGTATTTATTTCCTCGAAAATAAACATATTCTTTCAAATTGCTCCATACTAATGTTTCTGTTCTATGATTACATCAAACAAAACTTTTGAGCTACCCGTGTAGCACGTCTTCAACAACTACATACCAAGCAGTCATACGTAAGCCTGTCTATAGCTGTTAAAATTATTGTGGTCTAATGTTTATACAGAATGGATTATTCAGCCTCATGTCGAAACCTCATTAGCCGTGCCCTACTACATGCTTGGCAGGTTATAAAAGGTACTACACAATGAATTTAATGCTATTAACATGAGAAATTAGAATCGTTACCAAAATTCATAAAATCTTGGACGTAGAAATAAACAAATATAGACATTCGGCAAGAACCTGAACAGAGAGGAGAACTGGTTAATAAATCCAATTTTGGCCAGAAAATGTTAATGCTTTGATCACATCAAGAGACACAACGGTGTTGAGATAACAGTGATGGGAGGTATGCGGCCAGGTAAAAGAGGCAAAGGTAGACCAAGAAGACGATGGAACCAAGATATCCAGGAATGTCTGGGTATGCCTGATCATATATATATATATATATATATATATATCCGTGTGTGTATGTGTACAGAAATGGCTCATATAACGTGTTTCAAGGCCACCAAAGTGCTCGGCTGCTTTCAAAGCTAAAACCGAATGTTCACAGTCTCTGCAAAACCTTTTAAACCAGTAAAGTTAAGCTGCAGTTTCGAAGACATTGCTCGAAAAAAAAACAACGACTTTCTAGTCTGTCCAAACCGATCCAGACGTGATGTAAACCTTGCGGTGAGAATTGTAAGACAAGATCTCAACTCGCAAGTCCCACACTCCACCAGCATATATATAAAATAAGTGTATACGAGAAAGACAACACAATAGCAACAACAAATCCATGCAACCAGTTTAGCCGACGGACCTGACAGGTGTATATTGCAAAAATAAGCATCAGGTGCTTTCAAATTCAGGAACAATCTACAAAGCTTTCGATGACATAGTTCAAGCTACTAGTAAATTATTGTTTAAATCCGCTATATTTGCACGTGAATGATATCTGTAAACCATAGAGTTGTATGTCATGGCGGGTACATATCACTAGCTGTTTATATAGTTGTTGTTGTTGTTGTTATTGTTGTTGAAAGCTCACAATGAGTAGATTCACTTTTTTTGTGCTGCCTGAAAGGAGGTTAAGTGGCGGTTTATTGTAGCTTTCCTCAAACCCCGAGCGAGGGGACGGCGTTCTAGTTGTTAAGTGACACGGCTCACAATTAGAAGGTGATGGGTTCGATCCCCATCACAGCACCGGCCGTTATCCCGGGGAAGCAACTGCTTTTAAAATGCAGGAGTAAGCAGACCTTTACATAAAATGAATGCTGAAGTCGGATGCACTGGGCCGACAGGCGCAAAATAAAAACCGCAGTGCGACGCACACCGCCTTGGGGATGAGAGAAATAAGGCGAACACAAAAAAAACAAAAACAAAAAACCCGCGCGTGCAGATGAAGGTGGACCGGGGTCCTTCAAGCGGCTGTGCTATGCTTGGCTTCATCTGCGTGTCACTCTCTACTACGGGGATCACGTCGACCCCTCACCTTGTTAGCCATGCTGTCATGAAAACAGACCGCTTCTAGGGTGAACTAGTGGAAGTCGAGGTGAAGGTCTTTGCCAGTATATTTTGCCTGACCTTGACTAACATATCTGACCAGTATATTTTGCCTGACCTTGACTAACATATCTGACCAGTATATTTTGCCTCACCTTGACTAACATATCTGACCAGTATGTTTTGCCTGACCGTGACTAACATGTCTGATCAGTATATTTTGCCTCACCTTGACTAACATATCTGACCAATATGTTTTGCCTAACCGTGACTAACATATCGGATCAGTATGTTTTTCCCGATTTTGACTAACATATCCGATCAGTATGTTTTGCTTGACCGTGACTAACATATCTGATCAATATGTTTTGCCTCACCATGACTAACATGTCTGATCAGTATGTTTTGCCTGACCAGACTTTAATCTTAGTCCACGTTCATATATTTATATATAATAAGTGTTGACTGACGATTTCATGAAGTTCTGTGTGTTGTGTGGATGTGTTCATCCGTATTACAGATATATTACTTTATGAAATCATAACCCACTCCGATGTGTGTATTTACATTTTTTTTTTCTCAGCAATGATTGGCAGTAATAGAACTTCAGATTTTTGTTATAGTAGGAAACAAATATTCTGGACAATTTCGAAATGAAACGAAACATCAATGAAATATGAAACAAATTACAAATAATGAAAATGTTGGAGACATGTAAAGAAACATGACACTTTGTTATAAATATTATTTGATGAGAAGTGGAATGAAAATAAGCAATAGGCAGACATCACTATAATAGAAAGAGGACAATAAGAGGCGGTTACACACATCTGAATCGTGTTACAGCGAGGAACGAAGGAGAATATATTGCAGATACATTGATGTACATATAGGCACATACAAACATACATACATACATACATACATATATACATATGTACATACGTACATCCGTACATAAATACATACACATTTACATACACATTTAAATAATATTTACACTTACACCCACATACACCCAAACACCCACCCACACTCAACACCCCACCCACAATCCTCCCACCCCCTCGCCCCCCTCCCCACATACACATACACACACACATATATACCCACATACATACATGCGTGCATGGATGGATGCATGCATGATACATACATACTTACATACATACAAATGTTTGAGTGTATATATGTGTAGGAATTAGGAGTGTGGCACTTGGAGGTCACTTTGGTACCGTCAAGATAGGGGGCCGAACGATTACCAAGCTTCGTTTTGCAGATGACATCGACAGGTTGGCGGGAACAGAAGTAGAACTCCAGGAATGGGTCAGAAGGCTCGATGAAACAGCTCTTGACTATGGTATGGAGATAAACGCTAGAAAGACAAAATTAATGACCAACAACGCTGGAGGCTTCAACAGCAGGATAAAAGCTAACGGTCAGGAATTCGAAGTGGTTGACCGTTTTAAATATATGGATTTGATTGTCCGTGATAAAGGATCAAAATGTGAGGTGTTGGCCAGAATAGCACAGACAATAGCGGCGCTTGCACGGTTAAAAAAATTCTGGCAAGATAAACGGTTAACACTATGTACGAAAATCAGATTAATGCGTTCACTGGTCCTGTAAATATTCCTCTATATTTGTGAGACATGGACAATTATAGCGGACCTTCAGCGAAGGATACAGGCCTTGCAGATTAGATGTTATCGAAGACTTTTAAACGGCACGTACAAAGATCGAGTTACACATGGGATCAAGATGCTGAGCAGCGCATGAGCTGCAGTGGTCAGCGACCCATAGCTGCCAAGACCCTTCTACACCTCCATGCGGTGATCCTGGATAACAGGCTGCAAAAGGGCAGACTGGCTAAGGAGAAGGGATCGAAGAGGGAATGCTAACCCGATACTCAAAAAATGCTTGCTGAAGTCGGATGTGTTGGACCGAAAGGTGCAAATATCGCAGTCAAGCTGTAAACTACGACACAACGCAAGAAGAAGAGTTACACACGAGGAAATACGAGATAGAATTACAACAGCAAAAAGGCCTTTTGAAGACTTCTTGGCAATTGTCAAAAGAAGGAAACTCGCTTGGTACGGTTACATATCAAGACCAAATGGTTTTTGCAAATCCTGCACAGAAAGGTACAAGGTAGACGACGAAAAGGCGGTCCCAAAAAGAGATGGGAGGACAACATAAAATAATTGATCAATCTTTGACCGGAAGAGGCACAGCCAGCGGCCGCTGACAGAGAAGGGTGGAGTGGGGTTGTGAGTATGTCTTCATGTGTGCCCTAACGATCTTACTGGTTATGGGATGACCTGACCTGACCTGACCTAACCTTATATATATATATATATATATATATACACACACACACATATATATATTCGCACAATTGAGCTGAAAACCACCTTTGACCTTCAAGCTTCTCTTAATGAACTAACTTGTTTCCCTTCTATATTTAGAACATTCATTTCATTTTATGCCTCGTTTGTTCCTTTGGTGCCTTAGCCTCATCCCATGTAGTCAAAGGTTGATGAACAGAACAGAGTAAGGTCGCAGGTCCATTAAACTGATTTCAGGTCAACGAGCTCAGGCAGTGGATGGCCAGTTAACTTGATTGTATGCCTCCCTTGGTTTATTAACTTCGTTTAATGTTGCCTTTGGCCAATTAATGTGATTTAATACTGTATTTCTTTCATTAACTGAACTTAACTTAACGTCTTTATACTTGTTTAGAAGACCCTGCAGAGTCTGTATACAACCAGTTACATTTACATCACCTTGCTCTAAACGTTATGCGTGCGCATCCAATTTATTCTTAAATGCATTAACTGTCCCTGCCTCCACTACGTCCCCTGGCAATGCATTCCAAGCATTCACCACTCTCTGATTAAAATATATTTCCTTATATCTAATCTGGACCTCTCTTTAGTCAGCTTGTAACTATGCCCTCTTGTTATTGTGGGTGGCTGTATTTTAAAAAAACGTGTTATAGTCTAATTTATCAATTCCTCTAATCTTCTTATAAACCTGTATTAAGTCACCACGAATTCTTCTCTCTTCTAGACACTGTAGGCCTGTTTTCTGAGTCTTTCCTCATAACTATAATTCTGGAATCCCACTATCATCTTTGTCGCTCTTTTTTGTATTCTTTCCAGCATGTTTATATCCTCTCTAGGATAAGGACTACACACCTGTACACAGTACTCCAATCTAGGTCTAACTAGTGCTTTATACAGTTGGACTATCACTTCCTTGCTCCTATGTTTAATATTTCCTTTTATCATTCCTAACATTGCATTTGCCGTTTTCACTGCTACCTTAACTTGCTCACTCACCTTTCCTGTATGATCTATTATAACCCCTAGGTCCCTTTCCTTATCTATCTTTCTAATATTGTTCTCCCCCATTCTGGTTCAGTGACTTTATGCTTTTTCTGGTTCATTAACTTGACGTTATGCTTTCTGTGGTACATTAACTTTATGATATGCTTTCTGTGGTCAATTAACTTGACTTTACGCTGTCTTTGGCTCATTAACTTGACTTTATGCGTTATGTGGTCCATTAATTTGACTGTATGCGTTATGTGGTCCATTAACTTGACTTTATGCTTTCTGTTGTTCATTAACTTGATTATACACTTTCTGTGGTCTATTAACGACTTTACGCATTTTTCCGTTCATTAACTTGACTTCATGTGGCCCATGCTCGAACAACTTGACTATACACTCTTTGATTCATATTAACTTGACTTGATGTTGTCCAAGGTTCCTTATGTAAACTTCTTAGCATCTGTAGAGCCATCCAAGTTGAATATCCAGGACGAGACAAAGATAATATACCTATTACACAGCCTATAGTTCTATATCTCTTTCGCAAATGAATACAAAACCATACAATAATCTACCCATCCACAAGGGAAAATGTAGTCCAATGTAATCGGTCTAAACCAGGCCAAATTGTATCCCTTTCTGGCAGACATCGGTAAATGCTGTGATTTTACTATATAAGGGACCTTAATTTTAAACAAATTGGGGAGTCCATGTATTGTTAATCAGTGTCAGGGATGCACAGAAGTAAGCACGGTTGTTAAAAGATCTTAACAAGCCCTTTCTGTTGTTTCATTTTCTTTCTGTTGCATACGGCCTGAACATGATCAATTCCAGAATCTGAATCCGGAGTTTTGTGGGCGTAAACCTGCTGTACAAATGGATATATGCGGGTCTGCAGTAAAACTCAGGGGCTAATAAAGGAGATTACGGATATGGATGTATTCATTTATGTATGTATGTGTAAATGTGTGTATGTGTATGTGTGTGTGTGTGTGTGTGTGAGAGAAAGAGAGATGGGCGTATATATGTGTGTGTGTGCGTGTGTGGGTGGGTGTGTGTGTGTGTGTATTGTATGTATGTATGTATGTATGAATGTATGAATGCATATATGTATGTATGTATGTATGTATGTATGTATGTATGTATGTATGTATGTATGTATGTATGTATGTATATATGTATGTATATATGTATGTAGGTTTGTATGTAGGAATGTATGTACGTATGTATGTATGTATGTATGTATGTATGTATGTATGTATGTATGTATGTATGTATGTATGTATGTATGTATGTATATGTGTGTTCGTTTGTTTGTAGGTATATATGTATGTGTGTGTGCGTGTGCGTGTGTGGATGGGTGTGTGTGTGTGTGTATTGTATGTATGTATGTATGCATGTATGTATGTATGTATATATGTATGTATTTGTGTGTTCGATTGTATGTAGGAATGTATGTATGTATGTATGCATGCATGTTTGTATGTATGTATGTAAGTATGTATGTATGTATGTGTGTATGTATGCATGCATCTATGTATGTATGTATGTATGTATGTATGCATGTATGTATGTATGTATGTATGTATGTATGTATGTATGTATGTATGTATGTATGTATGTATGTATATGTATGTTCGTTTGTATGTAGGAATGTATGTATGTATGTATGTATGCACATATGTATGTATGTGTGTGTGCGAATGTATGTATGTGTATGTATGTGTGTATGTATGTATGCATGTATGTGTATGTATGTGTCTATGTATGTATGTATGTATGAATTTATGCATGTGTGTGTATGTATGTATGTATGTGTGTATGTATGTGTGTATGTATGTATACGCCTCACATGTATGTTAAAGCGTCAGTACTGTTGTTTATTGCAGCACTTGTTCCTGGTGAACGCACCTGATAGGATAGACCATGACGTTTCAAAGACGACACCGAACTTTGTTTACATGGTCGATACAGCACCAGACGGGCACAGAGATTCTGTTCAACCTGTGAGGAGCGACCAAAAACCCCAATCATGGGAAAATGTCCGAAAGGAGTCGTACTCGTGTACAGAATGGTCTGGGAGAGTGAGCCGACATCGAGGTGAACATGTCATGTTTCGACTGTAAACACTTTACGTTTCACAACCTCCAGCTTGCAAATACGATGTATACTCGATATTCTCGAGATGTGAGCTGAACATTTCTGTAAAATACTTTACAGTTCATTATCCATAGATTAAGAAGCAATTTAACGTATTTCCCAGGCAGAAAATAACATGTCTGTAGATGAAGCCATCACTTAAAATCCTAGCGCTCGTACTGATTAATCGCATGAAAATACATCTTGAGCTGGACTATCCCCTCTCGGAAAGTGCGGGTTCAGAGCTGGTCGAGGAACTGTAGACATATTTGCAGCGCGTCACGGGAGAAATGTCTAGAACAAAACCAAAGTCTGAATACTACATTGATTGACTTCACAAAGTTATTTGATACGGCCAGCAGATTTAGGTTATTGTAGAACATGTCAAATTCCGATGTTCTGTCAAATTCTGAAGTTCTGTCAAAGTCTGAAGTTCTGTCAAAGTCTGATGTTCTGTCAAAGTCTGAAGTTCTGTAAAAGTCTGATGTTCTGTCAAATTCCGATGTTCTGTCAAATTCCGATGTTCTGTCAAAGTCTGAAGTTCTGTCAAATTTTGAACCTTGGTAAAACACAAGGACATGTCCAAACGTGTAATTGACAGCGGCGAGACCTCTACCTCATTCGAGGTCAACAATGTCGTGAAACAGGACTATGTACTTGTTCCATCCCTGTTTAGCGTGATATGTTCAGCTATGCTGACAGACACCTTCAAAGGTACCGAGCTTGGCATACTAATAAAGCTCCGCATGATGGTGGTCTATTCAATCTTCGTAGACTGCATGCAAAAATTAAAGCGTTGCGCGAAACGATATGCGGTTTATTGTTTGCGGTTGCCTGTACTATGAGAAGTGACTCAGAACTAGAATATATATGAGGACATCGACTCGTTCTCTGCTGCTGGGGATTACTTTGGCTTGACGGTTGCCACAAAGGAATGGAGGTCATGTACCAATCCGAGCCAGGTTAACGTTATATACCCAGTGGATGCAACGGAGGCCATGTACCAACCAGAGCCAGGTTAACGTTATATACCCAGTGGTTGCAATGAAGGCCATGTACCAACCAGAGCCAGGTTAACGTTATATACCCAGTGGTTGCAATGAAAGCCATGTACCAACCAGAGCCAGGTTAACGTTATATACCCAGTGGTTTCAACGGAGGCCATGTACCAACCAGAGCCAGGTTAACGTTATATACCCAGTGGTTACAATGAGGTAACATACATTACAATCGGTTGAAAAATGTCTTTACATAAGAAGTACACTGTCGAGATTAGTGACTGTTGCTGATTAGATAGCTAACAAAATAGCAAAGTCCAACACAGTTCTTGATCGAATGCCTTCAACAGTGTTGGGACGTCGAGTAATCAGCATAATGACAAAGCTGAAGATATACCCTACCGCTATTCTGCATACCCTCTGCTCTATGCATGTAAGAGCTAGACTGTCTACGCGGGTTACATCTAGAGGCTAAATTATTTTTACATGAATCGTCTGAGGCGCATACCGCAAATTCGCTGGCAGGATAATTTTACAGACAATGAAGTGGTATCCAGCGCCAACATGAACAGGTATTCGTGAACTTTTGCACACAAAAAACCCAACTGAGATGTGCTGGTCACCTTGCTCGAAGGTTATGCGAGAAGCTTCCTAAGAGGCTATTATAAAGTGAGCTGGGTGGAGGATGACAGAGATTTCCCCAAAATGTTCCAAGTACGGTCTGAATGAGGCGCTTATGTGCTGCGAAATGGACATTAACATCTGGGAAAACCTGGCTCAAAATCTTTTGACTTGAACGAGTGCGATCAAAGTACGGCGTTTCAATCAGTGAGGGCCTCCGTGTTCGGGCATCTCCTGAAAGACGCACAATCAGGAAGTTTAGAGCAGAAGGAATACCGGAGGCAGCTTCGGACTATGTTTGCCAGTTGTGTCATAGATCTTTCTGCCCTCGCATTGGCTTGATCAGTCACCAACACATTTATATACTCAAGGATGCAGCATGTCATTCTATGATGTTGATGGTCTGCTTTGAAAGTTGTGGAATATTTGTTAGTATATCTCGCTAGACTAATGTTTTCTCTCTTGTGGCAAGGCGCTTCTGTCATCTGGAGATCCGGCGTTCTAATTCCGGGCTACTCATTACTTTGCTTTATATTCTGTTGTTCTTTATGTAAGTTACTCAAGTAAAGAAGCACATTTGTCTTGTGATTCTTCACACGAACAAACGTTCTGTGTTTACTATTACGGCCAATAACATACGTTTTTTGAGATTCATTGCAATCGATCTTTACTTAACTTAACATAACTTAACGTCTTTAAACTGGTTTAGAAGACTCTGCAATATGTATACAACCAGTTTCACTTAAATTTCCTCGTTAACAGCTATGCGCATTCAATTTATTCTTAAATGCATATATTGTCTGTGCTAAAACTACTTCCTGTGGCAATGCATTCGAAGAATTCACCACTCTCTGATTAAAAAAATAAAAATAAAAACCTTTATTTAGTTAATTTGTAACTATGCCCTCTTGTTCTTGTAACTATGCCCTCTTGTTCTTGTAAGTCTTTGTATTTTGAAAATCTTGTTATAGTCTAACTCATCATTTCCTTTGATTATCTTATAAACCTGTATTAAGTCACCTCGAATTCTTCTCTTTTCTAGACTCATCAGAAATGTAATTTTTGAATCTCACTATCAGCTTTGGCGCTCTTCTTTGTATCTTGTCCTCTACGATAAGGACTCCACACCTGTACACAATACTCCAATCTAGGTTAACTAATGTCTTATACAGTTTGACAATCACTTTCTTGCTCCTTTGGTTAATATTTTTTTTTTAAATCACTTACATTGCATTTGCCTTTTCACTGCTACATGGGCTTGTTCACTCACTTCTACCTGTATGATCTATTATAACCCCTAGGTCCTTCTTGTGACATGTCACAACATTATCGTGTGCTGTAGGCGTGAATTAGTAGAACGATTATCGTGTTTTCCTTACCACTCTTGCAAATATTAAATTGTGTTGCACACTTTATCCAACCACAGACATACACAGTAAAACATCGTCCCACTTAAAAACTGACACATTGAGACAGATTTGCTCAAAATTGATCAGTTTTACTAGATTTTACACACACAAAACTCTTTAGGGCCTTTAATTTTCTAGAATTTTCGTTTGCGTGCAGCCTTATGGCAATTTTATAATTAGTTTTGATTGATTTTCCTTTTTCCCTGCTGTTATATTCAATCATAGAATTTGGCCGGGTTTGTCTAGACGTCAGAGGGAACGAAAGGTGAGATAAAGGGTTATTAAAATAGGATAATGGAAAGAGATTGGAAATATGAACATGGCGTGTTAAAGTATTAAATAGGTCGCCCATTTAATACTCGTGAGAATGTAGAGGAAGAAATGAGAACGAGAAAAGCGTTAAATTTGAAGTAAACATAATTTTTATAACCCTAAATGTTGTCCTAATTCAAGGTCCTTACAAGAGATATGGCCCCTTACGTGTCAATCAATCAATCAATCAATCAATCAATCAATCAGAGCCTGTCGATTCTCTATATTCATAGGCCACTGACAACATCCCACCACCATGCATGGGCCTTGCCTGCTCCAGGTGTAATAATTTAAGCTTGCATCTTCTGCATGTATTTTTGGGGTCTAGTTCGATTTCACTTCCTTTGAGGAGTCCATGTAAGAGCTTGTCTGGCTATGTTGAACGGTGCCTTTCCGCAGCGTATGCCCTATCTATTTCCATTTCTTTATGTTGACCCAGTAGCTGTTGTAGGCTCCTTTCCTATAGGTTTTCATTCCTCACGATGTCCTGCCACTTTGTGCTCATTGTTCTTTGCAGACATCTGTTAATGAAGGATTGGAGTGTCTATTGTATGAACTCCGTCTTCCTCCAAGTCTCCGCTCCATTAAGCTGCACAGGCATGGACACTGGCGTTGACAAGTCTAACCTCGATGTGAATCTTTACCTCTCTGAATCTCCATATGTTGTCTACTGTCAGCAATGTTGTTCTTGCTTCCCTAATTATGTCCCTTACATCTACACCTTGTACCTGCTGATGTGTCTATTGTGCTGCCCAGATAGATACAGGTTTTACGACTTCCAACGGCTTTCCCTCGAGCATTATTGGTTATATGTTAATAGTGTTGAGCTAGATAAACTTGGTTTTCTCCACCAACGTTTGACAGCTCCTTAATGGAAGCCTGAGACAAAGCACTTTTTGCGATTCCGAGGTTGTTGTTGCTTTAATAAAAATGTAAGTAGCATGCATGTCCTTTGAAGAATGTCGCATCTTAGAACCGCTACTCACCTGGCTGTTATAGGTTTCTTGTCAGGTGTGCAGTACGGTGGGTTGTCATTACTTTCCGTTGGCAGAGACATGATTGTACCAAAACAAAACCAGAAAATAAACAAAAACATTGTGTTTGTCAAACTGGACACGGCGAGATTGGTAACCGTCCCGCTAGGATTGTGGAGCTGATGGAGTTTGACACTTAGATTACAAGACTACAGTCTAGTCAGGCACAACATACTCATCAGACATGTTAGTCAGGGCCAGGCACAACATACTCATCAGACATGTTAGTCAGGGCCAGGCACAACATACTCATCAGACGTGTTAGTCAGGGTCAGGTACAACATACTCATCAGACATGTTAGTCAGGGCCAGGTACAACATACTCATCAGACATGTTAGTTAGGGCCAGGCACAACATACTCATCAGACATGTTAGTCAGGGTCACGCACAACATACTCATCAGACATGTTAGTCAGGGTCAGGCAAAATATACTGGCCAAGACCCTTACTTCGGCTTTCTAGTAGGCATTCCTGGAAACGGGCTGTTTTCATGACATCCTGGCTAACAAAGTAAGGGATCGACGGGATGTCCGTAGTAGTGAGCATCACGCACATGAATCCAAGCATAGCAAAATTGTATGGAGGATCCCGGCCCACCTTCATCATATAAGCACACTCGGGATGTAAGTAAAGCTACGACAACCCGCCACTTAACTTCTTTTTCAGGGCGCACAAAAGAGTTGTTCTACTCATTGTGGGCATTCAACAACAACAACAACAACAACAACAACAACCCCTAGATTTACGCTGCCTCCATGTCCGCATATGAGCGGTAAGCCACTCACCCCTCAAAGCGATGAATGGAGAAAGAGAACGGCCGAATCCTGCAAAGTTTCAAGTGACCACTAGTCTCAAGGGAGTTAAGCTCAGAGTGTTGCATCCTGAGTTACGTCCGTTCGTCTCGACTAATCGTCCTTTCACTGGTCCAAGGTAGTACAGGACGAGAGAGCGAGGCTGATGATCAACGCCGTCACCTCCTCGTTATAATACAAATTCAGCGCAAGTTACATCATCAAGACAAAACCCCTCCGATAAAGTCATCATCATCACTTATGACGGTCAAATAACTTCAATGATACGTTTTCCCTGTTGATGTTTCAAGCCTCATGCAGACCCTCTGTTTGCCATATACAACACACTTTGAGAGCTTGAATTGATACAAAACACTTTGAGAGCTTGAATTGTTCTATAGTGTGCTTATTTGGATCATCATTGGCGACCACGTTGTCGTTAGAGCATAAACATGAACATCCTTCCGCAATTGACAAAAATCGATGGAGGAGAAACAAGAGAGAGACACTATGAGTCAAAACCAGCTAGCTAAAGATAAATACAACACGAGGCTCAGAGACCTAATCAAATGATCCATGACATAAAAAAACATATTAACTAGACTAGACCGTACAGAAAACACGACGATTTGCATATATGACTAATAACATGTCCTCCTTAGAGAGTAGATGGTGAAGGTATGAATGAAGCTATCAACGTATGCACACATACCAGAAAAGAAAAGCATATTATTAATGCAAGCAGACGTACACATAAAGTTCTCGCGCCAGACGCTAAAAGTTACCCCTGCTGACAGACAGATAGATGATAAATACTCCCAGTCAGACAGACATATTTGTCTGTTTGTGTAGACAGTGTGTTCAGGATACAGACACTTTTGACGTGTAGGGCATATCCGAGCAAGCTTAGTGATAGACGCGGGAAAATACATTTTTGAAAACATTGCTTAAAATAAAAGCAAGCGTGAAGATGTACTGGCAATTGGTTGACGATACGTCAGTGTAGTGTAAGAATATCTAGATTTAGTTGGCGTATTTGTGAGAATTGAATCACATAAAGAACTCTTAAGAGGTGCTGGTTAATAATGTCATTGAAAACAACAAAAATATCAAGTAAGAGCTTTTACTATTTTCTAATAAACGGACATCTCAAATTATAATGAAGAAGGCTTTTCTTCTTCTTCTTCTTCGTACGCAGTCAGACAGTAACCATTATTTTTTCGAAAGAAGCGGTGGTCATCCTGAGGCTGTCGCCACTGCCATAGAGCTTGTCTTGCAGTTCCACTGGTGATGGCCACATCTGCTCTCTCTGATCCGCGTATGTCGGGCAGTTCTGCAGCAGATGTTCAGCGGTCATTTTACCAGTACCGCACGGGCATTCGTCGGTACACCCTATCTTCAATTTGTTGAATAGGTGGTACCTCAGTCTATTGTGGCCAGTGCGAAGTCTGAAGACAACGACCTGCTCTCTTCGGTTCAACTGGTAATAGGCATCGTTTTTGGTGTAACCAGTATGTTCGGTTTCCCATTTGGTCATGTATCTGGCTTTGATAAGCCGTTTTGACTCTTCATACTGGTATCTGTTTGAGATAGTCTTGCACAAGAAGGCTTTTAAAACGTGTATTTTGACTTTGATGTGCGTATGGTACTGCGATATTTTGCTAGACGTTGTACACTTCATCAATATTTGAGCCGTGTTTGCATATAGCAACCTTGCTTACACCCATATGGTATGTACATCAATGGATTCGTCCAGGTCTTTCCGAGAGTTATTTCCGTTTGAGACAATTTGAATCTCTGTTCAAGGATACGATTTGCTGCAGCGGTCAGCGACCCATAACTGACTGCTATCGTCAGGGCCAGCGAACCATAGCTGCCAAGACCCTTCTACACCTCCACATGGTGATCCTGGATAACAGGCTGCAGCAGGGCAGACTGGCTAAGGAGAAGGGATCGAAGAGGGAATGCTAACCCGATACTCAAAAAATGCTTGCTGAAGTCGGATGTGTTGGACCGAAAGGTGCAAATATCGCAGCCAAGCTGTAAACTACGACACAACGCATTCCGTCGTTCTCTGGACTACATTCTGCTACTTAAGCCCTTTCAAGGTTTGGTAGTGGGAGATTGAGAGCGAACGAAGAAGAAGAAGAATCACCTATTTCTTAGAGTTTCTCCATATAAGGAGTTCGGTTGATCGTAATTTATGTCCGAAAGAACAATTTCCAAACCGAACATTATTAATGGTTGTTTTCGGTCAAGCGGAAGCCGCCATCTTTGCCGGGAGTTTTAATTTGTTCGTTGACACTCAAATAGCTTAAAATACACATGACTAAAACAACAAAGTATTGTTCAGCTAATGTACCACTATGTATACAAAAGTTATCAAATGATACAGATAATAGTGCAAGAGCTGCAGCAGGCAGCGACCCATAGCTGACTACTTGCGTCATGGACAGCAAACCAGAGCTGCCAAGACCCTTCTACACCTCCACGCGGTGATCCTGGGTAACAGGAAGACTGGCTAAGGAGAAGGAATGCTAACCTGGTACTCAAAAAATGCTTGCTGAAGTCGGATGTGTTGGAAAGATGCAAATATCTTAGTCAAGCTGTAAACAACAACATAACGCATTCCGTTCTGTGGCCTATATTCTGCTACTTAGGCCCGTGTCAGGGTTTGGGAGCGGGAGATTGAGAACGAAAGAAGCCAAGCCAAAAGATGCAGATAAATCACCACTTCTGCCATCTTCTTCATGTGTAAATGAAGTAGTCAGAACAAGTCACTCGGCTCCTATTGTACACAGTAAAATGAGTAAGTACATCGCGATTTTCAACCAACAAAATAATTGAAAACGAGCATCACTTACAGAATGGGCAATTATCTGGGGGTGTGGCTATTACTATAGTTTTTAGTCATAAATGATTCTGCCTATAGGACAGTAGTGGACATTTATGAAACATGCAATGTCTCCACCATAGCACTTTCAACAAAATTGCCACAGAGCTATATTTGGAAACACCTCAACTTACAATGGAATGGTAATAAATATAAACGTATTTGATCGCTCTGCTTTGATGAAGGTGAACTGTGCACTGAACAGTTTGAGAACAATAGTATGGACATTGATGTGAGTTTTTGTGATAGCTGGCTCACAGGGGGGCTATACTTCAATAATTGGATTTGGCTGTGTGGTGGACGTTTGGACAGGCCTTGTCATAGATGTTCAAGTTTTGTCAAAACACTGCAAGACATGTTTCCCAACTTTTGCATGGTAACAAAAGGAAGCGCCTGGCAAATTTCTGAAGTGGAATGAGGAACATCCACTAAATGGATGGGATACAAATTTTGAAGGCAGTTCAGGAATGATGGAGTTTGAGGCAGCTAGTGTTATGTGGAGTTGTTGTGTGTCCAGACACAGACTTCGTTACACATAATGATTGGGACAGCAAAGCATACAATCAGGTGATAGGGATTAAACCTCATAGTCTTGAAATTGACATTCAGAAACAAAAGTGCATCAGGCCATGTAGGTAAGAGAGAGTGTCTACTGCACTCAGTAAACAGGTTGCAGAAAACAGAAAATTACACATGTAGGGGAGGTGGTGGAGGACGGTTGACTACTGCAGCCATACGTAAACAAGAAATGTATTTTTCCAGGGCTATCAGGCAATATTCAACTGCGCTTGAAATGATGGAAGCAATACTGGCTAGTCTATCTCATTCTTATTCCACTGATAATCATACTCAACATCAGTACTGCCTTTCTGTACACTTTTCTTGTGTTTTATAAAGCTACATTAACGAACAATGATTGCGCGTTTGGACATCAGCAATTTATCCACAATCCTCTTGACTTTGAGCTGCTGAATAAACATTTAGCACTTATATATGAGTGGCTCAAAATTACTGAGTCTGTGAACTGAAGGCAACGCAAAATTCAAATGAGAGTCTTCATTCTTTAATTTGGAGCAATGTGCCGAAGAAAATATTCAACTCTAAAAAATGAGCAAAATTCTGTTTGCTTAGTGCTATTGCAGAGTCTAATGAAAGGCCACATGCAGCATATATTTTAAAGAATACTTTAGTTATTAAGAGTGGAAAAGAAGGATACATATTGGCAGATGCAAGATAAGAGAAAACAACTTTCGCTTTCTTTTGAATTGGCCGAAAAAACCTGACACAAAGGATGAAACTACGGCTCCAAGTCCAACATAACGTCAAGCAGGAAGCTGAATATTGATCAGGAATGTACTAGCTTCACTATGAATACATTCTTTATCTTCTATGAAGCAGATAAATACATTTTCCCCATATTTACATTTTAAAAGGTTTATATCTTGTAATTTTGTTTTCATCTACTAAAAATAATAGAACAAATGTTTGTTCATGAAATACTGCAATATTTGGCCGTCAGATATCTAATAAGATACTACAACTTTATAATGGATTAGATATTGCAAATCATTTCCAAATATTTTACACTTAAAATCGGTGTTAATTTCTTAAAATTAAACAAAAGATTATGTGCAAAATTCGACGTTCTATAATTGTTCCTTTTTCACCGGTCCAAGAAAAATCTAGTCTACTTTTTCCGGTCCGAAAAAAAAGTTTTCATCTGTTTTCACAGGTCCACACGTGTGAAAATAATGAGGAACACTAGCCTAGTCGACTGTGAGCTGGCTTACTAGACTAGGATTACAGTGTGTCACAGGTTCGAGTTCATAGACCGACAGAAAACAATCTGGCTGGGGTTCCTACTGGGAAAGACTGTTCCTTAACTCAACCCATCTGTAAATGGGTACCTGACGTATGTATTGGGGAAGATAATAGCAGCAAAGAAAAGGAACTGGCAACCCCACCTGACATAGGTTGCGGCTTCGAAGAGAGAAGAATTCGTGGTGACGTAATACAGGTTTATAAGATGATCAGAGGAATGGATAAATTAGACTATAACACGTGTTTTAAAATTCAGCCACCCACAATAACACGAGGGCATAGCTACAAGATGACTAAAGAGAGGTCCAGATTAGATATTAGGAAATAATTTTTTGTCAGAGAGTGGTGTCTGCTTGGAATGCATTGCCAGGGGAGGTAGTGGAGGCGGGGACAGTTAATGCATTTAAGAATAAACTGGATGCGTATAGCTTTTAGAGCAAGGTGATGTAAATGTAACTGGTTGTATACAGACTCTGCAGAATCTTCTAAACCAGTATAAAGACGTTAAGTTAAGTTAAGTGATGGTTTACCTTCATCCCTGACAACAATTGTTGCCTTAGGACTGATCTTCACCCTATAGACACGAGTAGTGAAGACTCGATAGTCTGGTAAGACAACTTCCATAAGAGAGACAACTCTGATCATAAACAACTGCTGCCTTGCAGATAGGCTGGGGACAGCCAAAGGCTAAGGAGGGCATCCCTACAGAAACGCTTGTTGAAATCGGATGCACGGGGCCGCAAGCCTAACAAAACAGTGCAACGTAAATCGCAGCATGATGGCAGTACAACCTATTAGAAAAACGCATGGCGCTCATTCTGCGGAGTCCGGCCAGGCAGCGATAGTGCCGGGCCTCACGCCTCGAAGGGGCCCACCCTTGACTACTGGTGGTCACCCACCCATGTGTCGTGGAGTCAAGGCACATGGCTATGGGGCAACTTCTATTGGCCAAAACCTCAAGACCCTCAAAATACTACAGTGGAATGCGGAGGGAGTCATTAACAAAAAACTTTTCCTAACACACCACCTGCATGAAGGTAAGATTGACGTGGCATGTATCCAGGAAACGCACCTCAACAATAACCATAAATTCTCAATCAGAGGATACCAGACCTTTCGTCTAGATAGAGAAGGCCACAAAGGAGGGGTCCTGATACTGACCAGAAACTGCATACCGAGTAGCGCGGTATCCGTCAATCACACCGGACAAGCAGAAATTGTAGGAGTTGACATAATGGCTCAAGAGACGAAGCTCCGCATTTTCAATCTGTACGGACCACCAAATAGAGTCCTATCGCTCTCGAGTATGGAGGTTAGAGACTCGAACTGCATAGTAGTTGGAGATTTCAACAGCCACTAGGAGAGATGGGGATACTCTGACACAGACAGCAGAGGTGACGAAGTGGAAGATTGGGAGATAGATGCAAATCTCTCCCTAATCAATAGGCCGGAGGATAGCCCTAGCTTCTATTCAAGAACATGGCATACCACCTCGACTCCAGATTTGGCCTTCTCCACACAGGACATACACCATAAAATAGACCGCCAGGTGCTAAACCAACTGGCAGGTAGCGACCACAGGCCGATCAGACTAACCATTGACATGCAAGTAGGCCCACAGGAAACAAAACCGCTCCCACGTTGGAATTACAAACGAGCCGACTGGGACAGATTTGCAATCCTGACAGATGGGCTGTGTGAAACCATCAACACACGAAACTCCAAAATGAAGCCCATGGTAGAGAGCCTAAGCAAGGCAATAATGCAAGCCGCCACTGAAACCATCCCAAGAGGAGCTAGGAAAAACTATAAGCCCTACTGGAATGATGAGTTGCAGAAAGTGGAAGACGCAGTAACAAATGCTAGGAACATGGCAGAGCGAGAAAAATCCATGGAGCCAAACATCGCCCTCAAACCCGCCGCGGCGAAGTACAAACACACTGTCAAGCAAACAGCAAGAGAAAGCTGGAAAAACAAAACGGAAAGTCTAAACCTGGACAAAGACGGGAACAAGCTATGGAAGCTAGTCCGAGCCATGAACGACGAAACCCCGTTAAATAAACAAATTACTATCAAGCAGGGCGAGAACTTGATCACAGGTAAGAAAGCCGCAAACGCCTTTGTCGATCACTATGCCAGAGCAAACCACATCGAGGTCCCTGCAGATAAGCATACAGACATTAGCGAAGAACTAAAGGGACACGAAAACATGAATACGGCTCCTGAAGAGCACATGATGGCCAAACTAACAATGCGCGAAATGGAAGAGGCTATGAGAACACTAAAGAAAAGGAAATCTCCCGGAAAAGACGGGATAACAAACGAAATGCTGATGGGGCTGGGCCAAACAGCGAAGAAGAAACTGCTATCGGTTCTGAACCAAAGCTGGAAAAGGGGAATTGTACCACAGGCATGGAAAGATGCAATACTGGTACCAGTACCAAAAACAGGAAAGGACAAAACAGATCCAAATGGATACAGGCCCATAAGCCTACTGAGCTGTGTCGGCAAGCTGATGGAACGGATGATAAACACCAGACTGATGTGGCATCTGGAAGAAAAACGAATACTAATTCCACAGCAAGCCGGCTTTAGACAGCACAGATCCACTGAGGACCAGGTCATCCTCATAGCCCAGGAGATAGAAGATGCCTACCAGGCACAGAAACACACAGTAGCGGTTTGGGTGGACCTGGAAAAGGCATTTGACAAAGTCTGGAAAGACGGACTTAGAGTCAAGCTAAGAAGAAGTGATGTCTGTGGGAAGATGTACAAGTGGATCAACCACTACCTCAAACAAAGAACGGCCAGAGTCCAAGTACAAGGGCAGATGAGAATAAAAGGTGACACTCGAGCAGGGAGTACCCCAAGGGGGAGTATTGTCACCCACACTCTTCCTGGTATATATAAACGATATTACAGAGAATATACCAAGAAGAGTCCATAGCTCAATGTTTGCAGACGATCTGGCTATGTGGACCTCTGAAAAGAATCTCACCATAGCAAGAAATCGGATGCAGACGGCCCTAACATCGCTGGAAGAGTGGGCGAACTCATGGCTGGTCAAAATAAACGAGGAGAAAACAACATGCACAATATTCTCGCTCTCATTAAAACCCCAAAGTACCAAATTAAGTCTAAATGGCAAAATCCTGCAGCCAAACGAAAACCCAACCTATCTGGGAGTCACATTTGATCGGCGCATGACATGGAAAAGTCAGATTGAGAGAAACCGAATGAAAGCCAGAGAAAGAATGGCAATTATGAGGAAACTTGCTGGCACAAGCTGGGGAGCAGACGAAGGCATACTAAAGAAACTGTACACTGGAAGAGTGAGACCAGTTCTCGAGTATGGCATTGCGGCATGGACAACAGCAGCGAAGGCGAACTTCGATAAAGTTAACAAACTTCAAAACCAAGCCATGAGAATTATAACAGGTGGCATGAAGTCAACGCCAATTGTAGAACTTGAAAAGATTACAAAACTGCAATCCATGACCGATAGAAGAGACTGCAGAGCCCAGCTGCAGTCAGAGAAACTCCGAAGACTGACCGACCACCCAATGCACAAGAGACTAAACAATTTGGGAAATGAGAAACTAAAGCGGAGAAACTTTGCAGAAATAGCCAAAGCAAAGATGCACGAAGATCCTATAAACGCACTAACAACACCAAAACCCATCACTACTGTACGAAAACCTACCTGGAGGCAGGATATATTTCCAGAGGTGGTAGAAAATATACCAGGTATTGCAAACAAAAACTGCCAGACTGAAAAAGAAGGGAGAGATACTACCCTAAGCTTCATAATGAAAAGGTACCCAAGCATGGACTGGACCCATGCATACACCGACGGTTCTGTAACAAACACTACACAGAACGGAGGGGCAGGAGCACTCCTGAACCTACCAAATGGCAGAAAAATAACACTGTCATTCGCTACTGGTAAGTACACAAGCAATTTCAGAGCGGAGGCAGAGGCACTGGGGGCGGCAGTGGAAGAAATGGTGACACACAGTGAAAATGAGAGACATATAGTCCTGCTGACAGATGCTCTCGCCGTAGTCACAGCGCTAAAAAGCCAGAAAAACACTGAGCTTGATGACTTAAGAGCAGCACTCTGCAAACTGTGCCAGCAGTCCGCACCAAAAAGGGTAGTGGTACAGTGGGTTCCGTCACACTGCAACATCCAAGGCAACGAGGAGGCAGGCAGACTGGCAAAAGAAGGTGCAAGACTACCACAAACAGATACCAGTATAACGTACGAAGAGTCAAAACGGCTTAAAATCTGGCAAAAGCCAGATACATGACCAAATGGGAAACCGAACATA
Source organism: Ariolimax columbianus (assembly GCA_036924085.1). NCBI lineage: Eukaryota > Metazoa > Mollusca > Gastropoda > Stylommatophora > Arionidae > Ariolimax > Ariolimax columbianus. The sequence goes on from JAVGWX010000007.1 coordinate 19,990,655, forward strand.
CTGGTTACACCAAAAACGATGCCTATTACCAGTTGAACCGAAGAGAGCAGGTCGTTGTCTTCAGACTTCGCACTGGCCACAACAGACTGAGGTACCACCTATTCAACAAAATTAAGATAGGGTGTACCGACGAATGCCCGTCCAATATTGGTAAAATGACGGCTGAACATCTGCTGCAGAACTGCCCGACATACGAGGATCAGAGAGAACAGATGTGGCCATTACCAGTGGAACTGCGAGACAAGCTCTATGGCAGTGGCGAGAGCCTCAGGATGACCGCCGCTTTTTTCGAAAAAATAATGGTTACTGTCTGACTGCGTACGCAGAAGAAGAAGAAGAAGGACTGATCTTCACCTTTATTACTTCTTTTTTTTTCTTCTGTGCGTTATATGTTTCTGAGTACAGATAAAAACTTGTCTCCTGTGCGATTTATGTTTCTGGATACAGATAAAAACTTTTCTTCTGTTCGTTAAATGTTTCTAAGTACAGATACAAACTTGTCTTCTGTTCGTAATATATTTCTGAGTAAAGATAAAAACTTGTCTTCTGTTCGATATCACGAACACATAATTCCATGCCAGATCACTCGATATAACACAACATGAAGTCAGCCGCAGTGAACCACCTACATCCTACCTTGGTGACATAGCCTGACAGACATTTCCCTATCCATTTATCGATGTCATTCTCCACTTTATAACAATTTCTTATGTTGAGACATTTATTCTCTACTTTTCTTTCTCATATGACTTTCAATCAACGCTTTTGATTTATCTATAATATATATGCTGTCAGACTATAATTTAGCGTTAAAGTATCTCTTTAGCCTAAATTTCTATAAGCTATATTTATTTTGGTTATTTTATCTGCACGAGAATGTTTCTTGAATTTATATATGTGTGTATGTGTGTGAATATGTGTGTATATGTGTGTGTATATATGTGTGTGTATATATGTGTGTATATCTGTGTGTGTTTATGTGTGTGTACGGGTGTGTACGCATGTGTATGTGTGTGTGTATATGTGTGTAAGTGTGTGTGTATGTATGTAAGTGTATGTATGTGTGTGAATGTGTATGTAAGTGTATGTATGTATGTGTATGTGTGTATGTGTGCGTGTGGTTGTGTATGTGTTTGAATGTGTGTGTATGTTTATGTATATGTATGTGTTTGTATGTGTGTGTGTATTTGTATGTGGATGTGTGCGTGGGTGGGTGAGATTGGTAGGGTAGATGTGCAAATCCGTGTGTGTGTTTGTATGTATGTATGCCTGAATGTATGTATGTATGTATGTATGTATGTATGTATGTATGTATGTATGTATGTATGTATGTAAGTGTTTTTATGTCTGTATGTGTATATGTATGTATGTGTATATGTATGTATGTATGTATGAACTTCTGCCCAATTTACCCTATTATCCAGCAGTACACCACTTTATTACTTAACTTAACTTAACTTAACGTCTATATACTGGTTCAGAAGACTCTGCAGAGTCTGTATACAACCAGTTTCATTTACATCACCTTGCTCTAAAAGCTATGCGCATCCAATTTATTCTGAAATGCATTAACTGTCCCTGCGAGCACTACCTCCAGCGGCATTGCATTCCAAGCATTCACCCCTCTTTGACTATAAAAATATATATATTACCTTGTTTTTTCCCTAATGACCATCGTATCAATCGTTGCGCTGCACGTCCACAAAGTTTAAAGTGCAGGTTTTGGCCACCAAATGGCTCTTTTCTTCCTACTTGTCTATTCTCTGCTTCAGTTTTTTGTTTTAGTTTTATTTAGTATAGCTATTGAGAAGTTTTGTAATAAATAGATTTCAACTGAGACGATTCTGTATCTTTTTATTTATTTAGCATTTGCGGACTTGGTTGTTTCTGTTTAATGCAAACAATTCGTATGTTTACTCTTTTGTAAGCCCTGAAAAGGGAGTTACGTGGCAGGTTGTAGTAGCTTTTATAACATTCCGAGCGTGTTGATAAAGGTGGACCTGAGTTTTCCAGGCGGCTGTACTATGCGGGGTTTCATGTGCGTGACGCTCACTACTATGAGGATCACGTCGATCCACATTTCATCACCCAGACTGCCTTGAAAGCAGTCTGTTTCCAGGTAACGCAACATGGAAGAGAGATAATGGTCTTGGTCAGTATATTGGGCCTGATCGGACTATCGTTTCAGCTTCCCACTTGCAAACTATAAAATTCAGTATTTGGAATCGATACTGCCACCGTAGCAACCGTCCATATTCATTGGTGGTTTCATCTATTTGCGGATATAACAATGCCCTGTTCCGGATGTTACGTCATAAAACACGGGGATGCACAATATGGCTGTTGTCAGAAAGCCAGCAATGATATTAATGGCATCGTCATTTGATATATAGAACACCATTGTGACTTTGAAGGCTTTTTTGCTTCGTTTTTTTCGTCCTTTTTCCTTCCAGCGGAATCTGAATCTAAATATTGTGTGGCCAAATCCAAATGATACCAGGCTGGTAACCTCGTTGGAAGGAATAGGACCACTTTAACCTTCTAATCAATCAGCTCACCAGAACCGCTTAGACGCCAATGGACCATTGACTCGATCAGCCACTTTTCATGGTGACGTCTTGCAGGATGTTGTCAGGCTTCGGCTAGAGCTGAAGGTGAGCATGTCAGCTGTGGGAGATATGAAGTGAGGGTGCGACCTCTCCTGCGCTTCCAGTGGGTCGTTCTTAGTACAGATAAATGCTTTGAGAAAGAGCTGGTGAGTTGGGCCGTACTTATCCTGCCGGGCAACATGGCTGGTGTTGGAAAAGCGGTGGCAGAACAGATTTTCTAATATAACAGGGAAGCATCACAGAATTCGGACAATGCGCTGCTTGTTGCGCATATGAAAAGCCTAAAGTCTTAATATGTCACGTCTAAGCAGTGTCCATGTCTATGAGTGATACAGAACTACGGGGATTACTCATGTCTGGTCTATGTGTAGCTTGGATTGTAGAGGAAGCATGCTGTTGTTCCATACGCGTCGAAGATCGTTCATTGCGAAGGCAGCGAACCCGAACCCGTTGACATGTCTGAGTCACTGCGGCCGTAATATGTGATTATACTACCAAGGGCGGGGTCAAGATGCTGCATGAGCTGCAGCGGTCAGCGATCCACAGCTGACTGCTAGCGTTAGGGCCAGCGAACCAGACCTGCCAAGACCCTTCTACACCTCCACGCAGTGATCCTGGATAACAGGCTGTAGTAGGGCAGACTGGATAAGGAGAAGGGATTGAAGAGGGAATGCTAACCGGGTACTTAAAAAATTATTGCTGAAGTCGGATGTATTGGACCGAAAGGTGCAAATATCGCAGTCAAGCTGTAAACTATGACACAACGCATTCCGCTATCAGGACTACATTCTGCTACTTAGGCCCAAATCAGGGAGATTGAGAACGAACGAAGCCAAGCCATACTACCAAGGTATATTTTTTAGTTAGCCTTCGCCATATTTCTCTAATCTCCAAAGCCGTGTCCGTTGCACTACGTTTTTATTTTACGCCTGTCGGCATAGTGCATCCTACTTCGGCATGCATTTTATGTAAGGGTCTTTTTTCTCCTGCACTTTCTAAGGGTTTGCTTCTCCGGGGTCACAGCCGGTGCTGTGATGGAGAACGAACCCAGCGCCTCTGGGGTGTGAGCCGTGTCACTTAATCACTAGCCGTCCTCCACCCAGGTATATCAATTCATTGGTTCCCTCCGCGATGTGACTATGGACTACTATACCATTAGATCATGCATCAGAACCGGGGTTCTGGGCTTCAGTCTTGGCTCAGAATATCGATACACTTTTTGTTCGTAGCTTTTGCTGTCGGGGTATTCGAGGGACTGTTGCAGTGCTGCGTATTCTGAGCCGACCAGAACTATATTAGGCGACGTCAGTGATGTATGCCTGATTGATGTTGATACCCTGACGATGAAAGCTGAGGTGAAGACGGATCCGGTCGATAGTCCGACAGGAGAGGTTCGGGGGCAAGGACGCAGCCCTGTCTGATATCTAAAGGTGTTGGAAACCGTTCCGAGAGAGTGCTTCTAATGCGAACTCTGGCACTGGTGTCCGTGCGTAACTCCTTTATCAGGTTCTGCTAGGGGGCAGGAATATCTACACCCTGAAGACATTTTTTGAGTGCTGACCTGACGACCGAGTCAAATGAAGTCTTGACGTATGCAGCACAGAGGGGAACGGTTAAATGATCGGTGCAACTCTGTCTGAAGGCGGAGAGCAAGAATCACGTCCGTAGTTGATCGACCCGGGTTGAAACCCGACTGACGTGAGCGTCGCTTTGAGATCAGAAGTTCATTAAGCCGAGAAGACAGTAGATGTGCAAATACTTTGCCCAGGACTGAGAGCAATTTTGTTGGTCAGTAGTTATTGCAGTTTGTATGGCTCCTCCTTGACTTTGTATTCGGCCATGACTATTCCATCTCGCCTTAATATGCGTGAACACGACCTGTCCTCCAGGTCTGTACAAAGAGATCTAGGAGGGTGTGGCTGATGGGGTCCATGGCATATTAAAATAGTAATAGCGAAACGTGATCCAGGCCTGCAGCGCGCCTGTCTTTAGGCTTCTGCAAGGCGGCTTGGATTTCTGACAGAAATGGGGTGTCAATGCACGTCTGGGCGTTCGGAAGGAGGGGGGGGGAGGAGGTGGCGGGCTTGTGGGGTTACACACGAATTGTGGTTGAGGGTATTCTTCTTCTTCTTCTTCTTCTTCTTCGTTCGTTCTCAATCTCCCACTACCAAACCCTGGAAGGGTAAGTAGCAGAATGTAGTCCAGAGAACGGAATGCGTTGTGTCGTAGTTTACAGCTTGGCTTCGAAATTTGCTCCTTTCGGTCCAACACATCCGACTTAAGCAAGCATTTTTTGAGTACCGGGTTAGAATTCCCTCTTCGATCCCTTCTCCTTAGCCAGTCTGCCCTGCTGCAGCCTGTTATCCAGGATCACCGCGTGGAGGTATAGATGGGTCTTGGCAGCTATGGTTCGCTGGCCCTGACGCTAGCAGTCAGCTATGCGTCGCTGACCACTGCAGCTCATGTGCTGCTCAGCATCTTGATCCCGGTTGAGGGTATTCGTATAGTGTTCTTCCCACATGCCCCCTGATTCCTCGCGGATTTAACACTCAGAATCGTTTAACCTACTAACGAGATTGACACTGTTACCCGTGTTCTGGCTACTACCAGGACGTCGGAACCCGATGGCCTAGTAATCAGGTCTAAGATCATAGGTTCTAAGACCCATTTCGACTTCGTCGGCCAAGTCGGGGCCCAGCAACAGACAAAATTCATCTTTTACCACGCTCTGGAAAACGTCTCCGTCACGGCTAACGAATCCAATCTATCAGTCAATCAATCAGTAAATCAATCAGTAAATCAATATGCGATTGAGATTGTCATTGAGTCTGTGATTGAGTAGTGATTGAGTATGGAATTGAGTATGTTGTGACAAAATGAAATTTATCCGATGAAAAGTATTGAAACGAAATATTATTGCGACTTTTGTAATGTATCAATTTTTGTCGGATCGGTTCAATCAATCAATCCAAATTTGTTCAGCTCCACGTAGAGCACGGAGAAAACGGTTGATAACAGAGTCTTAGACAGAATCTGGAGTGGGTGGAGTGGAGGCAACCAGCTGACACGAGGGCTGCCACGGACGACCGGCCCCCTCCGTGTGATGTCGCATATTCTTATCCATGATTTCCACGGACATGTGTAGAAGTTGTCAAGCCGAGTCTAAAGAAGTGGGCTACGTGGTCGAAGAAAGACATGCGGCGCCGATCAAATTTTGATGAGATGCTTTCGAGCTGTGTCCGTCGAGAGACATCGACGTGAGTGAGTAGGTCTTGCCAGCGAACTCAGACATCGACGTAAGTGACTAGGTCTTGCCAGCGAACTCAGACATCGACGTGAGTGACTAGGTCTCCCAGCGAACTCAGACATCGACGTCAGTGATTAGGTCTTGCCAGCGAACTCAGTCATCGACGTCAGTGACTAGGTCTTGCCAGCGAACTCAGACATCGACGTCAGTGACTAGGTCTTGCCAGCGAACTCAGACATCGACGTCAGTGACTAGGTCTTGCCAGCGAACTCAGACATCGACGTCAGTGACTAGGTCTTGCCATCAATCTCCAATGACACGACGCTGGTTGTGCAATTCTGAAGCTCTCGAGCGATTTCTGATCATATAACACCGTCCAGATCTCGGAGCCGTACAAGAGGATTAGGATGAGACATGAACTGTATAGTAAAGCATATGTCCTGTACGAATACGTGCTAAGTTTTTTAGTGTTGACCTCTTCTATTTATGTTAAAACTAGTATGGCTTAACGTTTTTACGTAATGTGTCAGCCAGTCCCAAGCACAACCTTTCTTTGTTGTCTCTTACTACATACGAGGCAGTCTACAGTGTTTCTATTCTTTGTTCCTATTTCGGGATCCAGTAGCACTCATGCACATCCAATCGGTCAGTCTGACTGAGTAATAAAAATCGCTTGCCCTAGTTGTTTATGTGCTGCGTGTAGGAAATGTTTGTTTGTTCATCTTCACCACCAATATAAACATTTGGACGATTTGAGTGATTTTCGACAGTCAATTCTCGTGGAAAATGTCTTTGGTCAGTTTGGAACACTGTATACCCGTAGTACTACTCTTTAAGGTCACAAACTAAGAGAAAGTAGAAGAAAAATGACTTGGAAATATGCGGATACCAGATCGACAATGAGCTGGTATATCTGGACATCACATTATACAAGAGAATGACATATATGCATTGAATTGAAGGGGAACAAACAAGTACGGAGAACACATACAATACTTAATAAAATCGCTAGTTCAAAATGGGGAAGTGAACAAAACGAGGCTTCAGATAGTGCATACCAGGGTCGTCATCATCATGTAGCATGTCCTTGACAGAACGTCGCTCTCCTCCCAGGCATTCGATAGGAATATCGATCAGCAATCAGTCTACTCACCCGCTCTGTGTTTATGTTCAGGGTGTCCTTGATGTCCTTTGTCCATTACGCCTTGGCATCCGCTTTACCTTCCTGGATCAATGCCCTTCAGAACTGCTTGGTCCAGTCCGTCATGACGCTTGATGTGGCCGACAAACCTCAGTTTCCGAGACAAAGTGGTTTGTAAGCCAGTTCTCTTCGACACTCAGATCTTGTAGGGTGGCTTTATTTTTTTATTTTGTTTACTCAAGGAATTTTGAGGATTCTTCTGTAGTATTCGGTCTCGAAAGTCTCCTTCTTAATATTTGTGTGATGGTCCATGTTTCGTATCCATACATTGCGACCGGGAATACGCAAGTTCTGCAGATCTCCAATTGTAATTTTTTGTTAGTAATGTGCCACATACTCGGGCATTAAGATTAAATGCAAACGATGAATGAGAACGATATTCAACAGCACTAAAGAATTCCTACAGAATCTAGGCAAGGTTACAAGAAGTTAGCGCTTCGGGAGATTACGGACGCAATGATCTCACCAATAAAACGAAGTTGGAAAAATCATACGTATTACACCTATAGCCTTCAGGTGGAGTACCAAGATCCTAGGTACAAGCAGAGAGGTACAAACAAAGAGGTACTAGCAAAGAGCTACAAGCAAAGAGGTACACGCAGAGAGGTACAAGAACACGACAAAACAGCAATAAAAATAAGATTTGTAGATCTCGGCAGAAAAAGATTTGAAAAGAAAAGTTTCATACATCGGTAAACAAATAGTAAAAACATATGAGAACCGTTTGAGAAGTTTTACCTCCAGTGCCGTATCTATGACAACAGGGCTCAAAGCCACGTGACACGTATGTGAAAATAATCTCGAATGAAGTGACAGCAGATATAAAAAATGGCAGCCAGCCTGGAAAACGGTTGAAGTAACGGGCTGTGATTAATTAGAAGAATGACTGCGGTATATGGTGACGCCTGTGTGGATGTCAGTACTGTAAAAGGCAACAATTAAGCCACGGCGAACTAGCAGGAAAAGGATCGCAGCGGACGATGATCACAGATGTGGATGAAAAACACCAAGCCCACCTGGAGGAACATATTCGTACCATTCCCCGTGACAGGCAGACAGCTATCGCCGCAAGGCTTAGGATCTCGATTGAGCAAGTCCATGTTTGGGTATAAGAAAGTGTGTGCTATATGTCCCTCGCATGCTAACATCTGAAATGACACAGAGCTAACGGCAGAAATGTTATTAACATCCGACGTGAAATAGACAAGAAAGCGATACATTTATCCACTGAATTGTCACTTGCAATGAGTCATGGGCATATCATTATGACTCAGAAAATACGCGCCAGCTTATGGAGCACAGGCATAATAATTCACCTTCCCCAAACAAATTCAAGATAGTCGTCTGGCCGAGAAAAGTGGTGATGACCATCTTTTGGGACTTCAAGGGCGTAGTCCATACTGAATCTTTGGATGACGGCAACACCGTCAACTCGGATCGATATGTGAAAACTTTGCGGAAACTTTGAGCACCATTTGTTCGTCCTCGTGTGGGCATACACTCAGACCTTCAGCACGATTTGTGCGTGATCGTGTAGGCATGCACTCAGACCTTCAGCACGATTTGTGCGTGATCGTGTGGGCATACGATATCTTTAGCACCACTGCGACGGGAGGCAACGATATGGTTGGGACCTGGGGCTCGCGTCTCAGCCCGACCTGGTCGAGCCTTAGAAAGAGGTCTCTGCCGTCCCGCCGATCAAAGCGGGTGAGGACCTGTCCGATATTCACCCCACGCGGCGTGGAGGTATGAAATCATTTGTAGACGACTTAGTTCTCGGTCGGGGTGTCGCAAGCAGTAGATCAGCCACCTCAATGTGAACTGTTAAGACTCAGCCCTCGATTATGAGATATGTTCGCACACCAGACGAACAACCTCACCGTGCCATGACCAGGCTTGTTTCCTGGATAAATACACTCCTGCCTCGTTCTGTACTGTTGTCTTCTTTCAGTCATCCCAATGGACGCAGAAGAGATGCAGGCCAGCGGACATTGCACTTCTGCCCTTTTGTGACAACCTCCCAGGTGGCGGAGAATGCTAGGCGTACCATCACTGCAGAGGAGCTGGGAATACTAAAGGTGAGCAAGGAGATACCCCCCTCTCATGTGTAAGCTACGTTTCTGGCAGGACGTGACGATCCTGGGACACAGACACACCGGACTGTCTCTATTCCGGGATATTTGAAAAACTAGTGCATAAGTCCATCATCAATATCATCATCATCATCACACCTCAAACAACTGCTGCCTTGCAGATGGGCTGGGGACAGCCAAAGGCTAAGGAGGGCAACCTTACAGAAACGCCTGTTGAAATCGGATGCACTGGGCAACAGGCCTAACGAAACAGTGCAACGTAAATCGCTGTATGATGATGTCACAACTTAAAAGAAGAAAGTATGGTGCTCATCCTGTGGAGTCCCACATGGTAGATAGAGTGCCGGGCCCCACACCTCGAAGGGGCCCACCTGATGCTACTGGTGGTCACTCACCCGTGTGCTGTGGAGTCAAGGCACAAGGACATGAGGCAAGAGTTATTGACCAAAAATCCAAGACCCTTAGAATACTACAGTGGAATGCGGATGGAGTCCTTAACAAAAAGGTTTCTCTAACAAACCGCCTGTACAAAAGCGAGATAGACGAGGCATGTATCCAAGAAACGCACCTCAACAACAACTACAGATTCTAAATCAGAGGATACCAGACCTTCCTACTTGATAGAGAAGGTCACAAAGGAAGGGTTCTGATATTGACATGTAACTGCATACCGAGTAGCGCAGTATCTGTAAATTACACGGACAAGCTGAAATTGTAGGAGTCGACATAATGACACAAAAAACGAAAATCCGCATATTCAACCTGTATGGCCCACCCAACAAAGACCTGTCGCTCTCGAGCATGGAAATCAAGGGCTCCAGTTGCCTAGTAGTTGGAGACTTCAACAGTCACTCGGAGAGATGGGGATATTCAGACACAGACAGCAGAGGGGATGAAGTGGAAGACTGGGAGATAGACACAAGTCTCTATCTTATCAATAGGCCGGACAACAGTACTAGCTTATATTCCAGAACATGGCATACCGCCTCCACTACAGACTTGGCCTTCTCCACGGGGGATATTCACCACAAAATAGATCGTCAGGTACTCGACCAATTGGCAGGTAACGACCATAGGCCAATTAGACTAGATATTGATATGAAAGTAGGCCTCCAGTAAATAAAACCGCTGCCACGTTGGAACTACAGACGAGCCGACTAGGACAGATTTGCAATGCTGACATATGGACTGTGTGAAACTATCAACACACGAAATAACAATATGAAACCTATAGTGGAAAGCCTAAGCAAAGCAATACTGCAAGCAGCCACCGAAACCATCCCAAGAGGAGCAAGGAAAAACTACAAGCCACATTGGAATCATGAACTGCAAAAAGCTGAGGATGAAGTCTCAAATGCTAGGAACATGGCAGAGAGAGAGCAATCTATGGAAGCAAATATCGCCCTCAAGGCCATCACTGCGAAATACAAAAGAACACTGAACCAAATAACAAGAGACAGTTGGAAAAAAAACAGAAAGCCTCAATCTAGATAAGGAAATCAACAAACTATGGAATTTAGTCAGAGCCATGAACGACGAAACACCATCAAATAAACAAACTACCATCAAGCAAGGCGACAATATGCTTACCGGTAAAAAAGCAGCAAACGCTTTATAGAACATTATGAAAGAGCAAACCACATTAATGTCCCTATAGACAGGCATACATACATTAGGGAAGAACAAAAGAGCCACGACAACATCAAGATTGCAACAAAGGAGCACATGATGGCAAAACTAACGATGAATGAAATGAATGAGGTCATGAGAACTTTAAAGAAAAAGAAATCGCCTGGAAAAGATTCTGTACTTATACCAGTTCAAAAGAAAGAAAACGATAGAACAGATCCAAATGGATACAGGCATATCAGTCTACTGAGCTGCGTAGGCAAACTGGTGAAGCGTATGATAAACACCAGACTGATCTGGCACCTGGAAGAAAAGCAAGGTGGGAAAGAGGGACTTAAAGTCAAGCTACGAAGAAGTGAAGTATCTGGAAACATGTACAGATGGATCAGCCACTACCTCGAAAATAGAACAACCAGAGTTCAAGTACAAGGGCAGATGAGCAAAAAAGGTGACACTGGAGCAAGGAGTACCATAAGGGGGAGTATTGTCACCCACACTTTTTCTGGCGTATATAAACAGCATCATAGAGAATATACCAAAAGGAGTCCACAGCTCCATGTTTGCAGACGATCTGGGTATGTAGACCTCCGAAATAAATCTCACCGTAGCAAACAATCGAATGCAGCATGCCCTAACATCGTTGGAGGAGTGGGCGAAATCATGGCTGGTCAAAATAAATGAAGAAAAAACAAGATGTACGATATTCTCGCTTTCAAATAAACCCCAGAACACCAAAATAAGTCTTAACGGCAAATATCTGCCCAAACTACCAAACTACTTGGTCGTCACATTTGATCGCGCATGACATGGAACAGTCAGATCGAAAGAAACCGAATGGGAGCCAGACAAAGAATGGCAGTCATTAAGAAACTTGCTGGCACAAGCTGGGGAGCAGACGAAAGAATGGTCAAGAAACTGTACAATGGAAGAGTGAGACCAGTTCTCGAGTAGGGCATTGCGACATGGACAACAGCAGCAAAGGTGAACTTTATCAAATTAGCAAACTCCAAAACCAAGCCATGAGAGTTATAACAGGAGGCATGAAGTCAACGTCAATTGTAGAACTTGAAAATATTACAAATCTGCAATCCATGACCGACAGAAGAGACTGCAGAGCCCAGCAGCAAGCAGAGAAACTAAGAAGACTGACAGACCATCCAATGCAAGAGAGACTAAATAGATTTAGAAAAGGGAAACTTAAGCGGAAAAACTTTTAAGAAATAGCCAAAGCAAAGATGAGCGAAGACCCTATGAACACCATAACAACACCAAAGCCCATCCCTACTGTACGCAAACTGACATGGAAGCAGCATTTCATTCTGGAGGTGGTAGAAAATATACCAGGTGTTATAAACAAGAACAGACAGACTGAACAAGAAAGGAGAGACATAACCCTGAGGTACATAGCGAAAAACTACCAAAGCATGGACTGGACCCATGCATACATCGACGGTTCTGTAACAAACACAACACAGAATGGAGAGGGAGGGGTATTCCTAAGCCTACCAAATGGTAGAAAAATAACACTGTCAGTGGCAACTGGAAAATTCTCAAGTAATTTCAGAGCGGAGGCAGAGGCACTGAGGGCTGCAGTAGAAGCAATGCTCACAGGCGAAAGCAATGAAAGCCAGATAGTCCTGTTTACAGATGCCCTGGCCGTTGTCACAGCACTAAAAAGCCAGAAAAATACTGAACTTAACGATTTAAGAGCAGTACTCTGACAACTATGCCAGCAGACCGCAACAAAAAGAGTAGTGGTACAGTGGGTTTCATCCCACAAAATGATGCCTACTACCAGCTGATCAGAAGAGAGCAGGTGGTGGTCTTCAGACTCCGCACAGGCCACAACAGACCATCTATTCAATAAATTGAAGATAGGTGGCACTGACGAATGCACCTGTGGCACAGGGAGAATGACCGCTGAACATCTGCTGCAAAACTGCCCGACATACGAGGACCAGAGAAAGCACATGTGGCCATCACCAGTGGCAACACTAGACAATGTCTATGGCAGTGTCGACAGCCTCAGGATGACAGCTGCTTTCTTCGAACAAATTCAAGTTGACGTCTGACAGCGTACGAAGAAGAAGATGAAGAAGAAGTGTGGGCGTTCACCCAGACCTTCAGCACGATTTGTGCGTGATCGTGTGGGCATACACTCAAACCTTCAGCACGACAATGCTCCTTCACACGAGTCTACAAACAGTGACTCCATTTTACCGCACCAATCGTATTACCTCGATCTGGCACCTTGTGATTTCTTTCTCTTCCCGAAGAGGAAGAAACACCTCAAGAGAAATGCTTCTGACGAAAAGACGCAATTAATTGTGCGTGCCTAATTTTAGGAGATACGTTAGTTTTTTTCTCCTCGACTGGGGACAGCAACTTGGCCGATGTGGCCTGGGCCGGAGACTTAGTTGAAATATAATGACACCTCCCCTGAACGACATTCCACGCTTTAAGTAAATGTATCGATCATATATAAATCTTGAACTTTAATGAAATTATCTCCTCAAAGTCAACACTTTTCAAATTGCCCTCGTATAAGGATGAATTATCTAATACCAGTAAGCAGGTCAATCCAGTACTCCTTCCTATCCCACGGGAATAACACCATAATAACATAATAACAATTATAACTAGCATATGCCCCATGGGTGCATATATTAATGTCAAATGGAAAACAGCAGCATGCGACATGATCGCAGTAATATACCCAAGAGATGCATTGATCCAGGTATATACTGATGGATCAAAATCCAAAGCAGTGAAGAATGGGTGCGTAAGAATCAATGCCATCTGCCCAGATCAAACATTTAAAGAAACCGAAACAAGTAGTTCAACCCCGAGAAAATTATGTTCAAACAACTCGGCTGAGCTACCAGCACAAAGAATTCCTACAGATATAATAAACAATACATTACTTCAGTGTCAGCAGGCTGTAATCCATACAGATACAATGTCAGTTTTGTATGCCTTAAAAATTATAAACTGCTGGAGCTGAGAAGGGTCTGGCTTGGCTTTGCTTCGTTCGTTCTCAATCTCCCACTACCAAGCCCTGAAAGGGCTTAAGTAGCAGAATGTAGTCAAAAGAACTGAATGCGTTGTGTCGTAGTTTACAGCTGGACTGCGGTATTTCAACCTTTCGGCTCAGCACATCCGATTTCAGGACACATTTTTTTAGTACCGGGTTTTTTAGTTCCCTCTTCGATCCTTTCTCCTTAGCCAGTCTGTCCTGCTTCAGCCTGTTATCAAGAATCACCGTGTGGAGGTGTAGAATGGTCTTGGCAGCTATGGTTCGCTGGCCCTGACGCTAGCAGTCAACTATGGGTCGCTGACCACTGCAGCTCATGCGCTGGTCAGCGTCTTGATCCCTAGAAGTGTCTAAGTCGTACTAAAACAAAAATAATGTTTCTGCTCCAGCTGAAGCCATTACAAAGTGGGTTACCAGGAACCGGGAGAGAGCGAACATGTTAGCGGACGAATTAATGAATGACAGCTTGCCTGCACGATTTTTTAATAACAAAATTGTGAACGCGTTACGAAACAGAACACCATCTTTTTGAAGAAACAGAACACCATCTTTTTGACATAAACAGAACACCATCTTTTTGACGAAACAGAACACCATATTTTTGACAAAACAGAACACCATCTTTTTGACGAAACAGAGCACCATCTTTTTGAAGAAACAGAACACCATCTTTTTGACATAAACAGAACACCATCTTTTTGACGAAACAGAACACTATGTTTTTGACGAAACAGAACACCATCTTTTTGACGAAACAGAACACCATCTTTTTGACAGAATAGAACACCATCTTTTTGACGAAACAGAGCACCATCTTTTTGGATCAAGATAAAACTTGTAATCAAATCAAGAGAAGTACATTATTGCGAACTGATGCAACAGTTGGAGAACTTATGATTGTAGTCAAATAGTTGTGAAGAACACACAATAAACTTACAAATTGGTTTCAGATTCCTACCAACGTACACATGTGTGCTTTCTGTTCTGTTGTGTGCGACCGGGATGTGTGCTTTCTGTTCTGTTGTGTGCCACCGGGATGTGTGCTTTCTGTTCTATTGTGTGCGACCGGGATGTATGCGTTCTGCTCGGTCGTGTGTGACATGGAAATGTGATGTCTGTCCTGTTGTTGTGATACGTGAATTCTGTTCATCCTTTGTATGCCTGCCGAAGAAGGATGTGTCGGACCGAAAGGTGTAAATATCGCAGTAAAACTGTAAACTAGCGACACAACGCAAATCCGTTCGCCGGACTACATCTTGCTACTTGTAAAGCCATGATCATGGTTTTGTCGCGGGAGATTGAGAATGAACACAGAAGAAGAAGAAGAATCATGTGGGGGGTCATTATAAGAAAGGAAGTAAACCGAGAAACCAACAAATTAAAACAAATACGTTTGACAGATCACCAGAGTGTTATAGATCCAGTGAAAAACATATTTCTTCTTCTTCTTCTTCTTCATCGTACGCAGTCAGACATCAACCTTAATTTTTTCGAAAAAATAAGCTGTCATCCTGAGGCTGTCGACACTGCAATAGAGCTTGTCTAGTGTTGCCACTGGTGATGGCCACATCTGTTCTCTCTGATCCTCGTATGTCGGGCAGTTTTGTAGCAAATGCTCAGCGGTCATTTTCCCGGTACCACACGGGCATTCGTCATCGCCACCTATCTTCAATTTGTTCAATAGGTGGTACCTAAGTCTATTGTGGCCAGTGCGAAGTCTTAAGACCACGACCTGCTCTCTTCTGTTCAACTGGTAATAGGCATCGTTTTTGGTGTATCCAGTGTGTTCGGTTTGATCAGGTATCTAGCTCTAATAAGCCGTTTTGACTCTTCGTATGTCATATTAGTTTCTGGTTGTGGTAATCTTGCACCTTCTTTTGCCAGTCTGTCTGCCTCCTCGTTGCCTTGGATGTTGCAGTGGGATGGGACCCACTGTACCACTACCCTTTTTGGTGCGGACACTTGGCATAGTAGACAGAGTACTGCTCTTAAATCATTAAGCTCAGTATTTTTCTGGCTTTTCAGTGATGTGACTACGGCCAGGGCATCTGTAAGCAGGACTATATGTCTTTCATTCCTTTTACCTGTCACCATTACTTCCACTGCCGCCCTCAGTGCCTCTGCCTCCGCTCTGAAATTGCTTGTGTATTTTCCAGTAACGACTGACAGTGTTATTTTTCTGCCATTTGGTAGGTTCAGAAATGCTCCTGCCCCTCCGTTCTGTGTAGTGTTTGTTACAGAGCCGTCGGTGTATGCATGGGTTCAGTCCATGCTTGGGTAGTTTTTCGATACGTAACTCAGGGTAGTATCTCTTCTTTCTTTTTCAGTCTGGCAGTTTTTTGTTTCCAATACCTGGTATATTTTCTACCACCTTTGGAAATATATACTGCCTCCAGATATGTTTTCGTACAGTAGGGTTGGGCTTTGGTGCTGTTAGTGCGTTCATGGGCTCTTCGTGCATCTTTGCTTTGGCTATTTCTGCAATGTTTCTCCGATTTAGTTTCCCGTTTCCGAAATTGTTTAGTCTCTGGTGCATTGGATGGTCAGTCAGTCTTCTTTCTTAGTTTCTCTGACTGCAGCTAGGCTCTGCAGTCTCTTCTGTCGGTCATAGGTTGCAGTTTTGTAATCTTTTCAAGTTCTACAATTGGCGTTGACTTCATGCCCCCTATTATAACTCTCATGGCTTGGAAAAACATATTTCAAATATACACGATGCAGGTGAGGAGTACACATAACATTCAAACAGATACAGTAGAACATTGATAATTAAATTATACAGAACAAAAACTTCGCACCATATTCCGCTAGAAATACACATCTCCATCTTCTTTTTCTTTTGGCCTGCTGCCCTTAACATTAGGCGTCGTAGAGAGATGGGATGCATACATGTATTGTCATTGCCAAGTGGGAGGTTTGTGCTGTCGTTGTGGTGTAGCTTCCTGAGAGTGTCAGAGACACCCTCGATCCACCAACGTCGAGGTCTGCCTCTTGCTCGTGGACCAGAGACCTGCATGTGATATGCTCTTGCTGCAGGCTGGTTATAATGCATTCTGACTAAAGGACAAGTCCACTTGATTTGTTAAGAGTCAATGTAGGCACTATCTGGGTTTTTCCCCACTGTCTGTCTCAGCGTGGTGTTGCTGATTTGGTCGCTGTTTGTCTTTCCGTCC
Organism: Ariolimax columbianus; assembly: GCA_036924085.1. Lineage (NCBI taxonomy): Eukaryota > Metazoa > Mollusca > Gastropoda > Stylommatophora > Arionidae > Ariolimax > Ariolimax columbianus. The sequence continues at coordinate 20,007,638 of JAVGWX010000007.1, forward strand.
GCACTTCTCAAACATTGCATCTCACAGCCTCTGGGTCGTAGTTTTATGGGTTGCTAGTAAGGACCAAAATTGACATTGGTAACATAATGTAGGAATATACAGTGCATTTATCAGTCTCTTTTTAGTTGAAAGAAACACTCTAGGGTGTTTCAAAATCGGTCCGATTTGATAGAGGACACTGTTCAAGATACTTCACATTTATCAGTGTCAGACATTGGCCCTGACCAACTCTCTGTTATCAGTGACATCCATGAGCTATGACCAACTCTCTGTTATCAGTGACATCGATGAACTATGACCAACTCTCTGTTATCATTGACATCCACGAACTATGACCAACTCTCTGTTATCAGTGCCATACATCCATAACCATGACCAACTCTCTGTTATCAGTGACATCCATGAACTATGACCAACTCTCTGTTATCAGCGACATCCATGAACCATGACCAACTCTCTGTTATCAGTGACATCCATGAACTATGACCAACTCTCTGTTATCAGTAACATCCATGAACTATGACCAACTCTCTGTTATCAGTGACATCCATGAACTATGACCAAGTCTCTGTTATCAGTGACATCCATAACCATGACCAACTCTCTGTTATCAGTGACATCCATGGACTATGACCAACTCTCTGTTATCAGTGACATCCATGAACTATGACCAACTCTCTGTTATCAGTGACATCCATGAACCATGACCAAACGCAAAATATGGCAAGGTAGGAAAGATGTTTTCGAAAAGAGATCAGAGTAACAATAATAGAAACAGAAAGAAATGGAGAACAACAAATCTAGAAGAAAATCGTAAAAGTGTCGTGCATGAAAAATATAAATAGCGAGAAAATGCAATGGTTTGGCAACCTGTATCAGGGCGCACTAAAGAGTAACCTACTCATTGTGGGTATTCGCAAACAACAACGAAGCATACAAATAGACATGTAATCCAATGGTTTGGTCGCATGACTAAAACGATAAACATGGAATAAAATGGTTTTGTCACGTGGCACGTATAGACGGGTAGAATTGTGTGATTTGGTTACATAACACAGGCGAACAGAATAATATGTTTTGGTGATATGACAAACACATATATATAACATTAAATCGTTCTGCCATATGACGTATGTAAACACAGTTTTAAGTAGTTTTATCATTTTATATTTACAGACAGGCGGGGATTTAAGTAGTTTTATCATTTTACATTTACAGACAGGCGGGGATCTAAGTAGTTGTGCCATTTACTTATTATTGAGGGATTTCAACTTTCCGAAAAGGAAATGGGAACTGGCAGAAGCACTTGTCGCGTCAAAACCGTATGTTAAGTGCAAACTGACAATTTGTTTTGTTCAGCATGCGGAGGAAACTGCCAGAGACAAAAACACACTCGACATGGTATTTTTTACTAAAGAGGAAAATTTCATAGAAAAAGTTACCGTGGGATAACTGTTTTGCTCAAGTGAGCATCAGTGGGATCTAATAGCAAGGAAGGAACAAAACATAAATACACGAACATATGACTACTCTAATTCATATGTTAAGAAGATAAAACGATGCAGCGAGCCATCATAATCTGAAAAGTTCTTGTGGAACAAATGTTCAAGAGGAGGGAGAGAGTTCCAAAACAATTTGAAAGAATCTAAATAGGAATGTGTTCCATGTAGTTAGGTAATTCCCATGCGCAAAAAGGGTATAAATAGATTTGTAGCTAAATGTAGAAGGGCTAAACATAAAGCAGAGACAAAATATATAAAGGTAGGTAAATCGAAAAGAACATATTTTAAATACTTGGACAGCATAACATAGCCCATAAAGTGAATAGAGCAGTAAAAAGAGCCTTCGAAAAAAGACTTGTTCATATGATCAAGACTGAAAGTGAAAAGGGTTCTTTTCTGATGTTAGAAAAAAACAGAGAATGAAAGACAAAGTAGACGCCATAAAAAATAGCGAGGGAAAGATAAAAAGTGAGAATAAGGATGCTGCTAATTTACTCAATCAGTACTTTTGCAGTCTACACAAAAGACAACTGCACCAAGATACCAGAGTCTTTACATATTTTCCAAACGGATATAGAAACAGGGCGATTAAGATCAATCTGCATTAAGGAGGAAATGGTTTTTAAAATATTGAAGGGGTTGAAAATGGATAAATGTCGAGTCAAGACGGAATTCATTCCAAGTTGATGTCTGAAATTAGAGACCGGTTAAGAAAAACATTGGCTATATTATGTTCTCTATCAGTGGCGAAGATAATTGTTTCTGGGGATTGAAAATATGCAGGAGTGATCCCTTGTTAGAAAAAATGAGGGACACAATCAGGGCCAGCCAATTATAGACCGGTGAGTTTAACGAGCGAAGTATGTAAATTGTTAGAGTTAATAATCAAATAAAATATTGTAATGCATTTGGACAAATTTAATCACATCAGAAATAGTCAGCATTGATTTACTAAAGGGAGATCATGGTTAAGAAGCCTATTAGAATTCATGGAGAAGGTTACTAACATGATAGATAGTGCGGAGAAAGGGGATGTTATTTATCTAGACTTCTCAAAGGCTTATTTTTTATAGAGTACCTCATCAGCGATTGTTTAGAAAGTTAAAATCGCATGGAATAGGTGAGGAAGTTGTCAAATGAATTGAGAATTGGTTAACGGGACGAAGGCAGAGAGTGGGCATAACTAAGGAGTACTCTGAGTGTGAAGTGAAAAGTGGAGGGCCACATGGCTCATTTTTGAGTTTTTATATATATATATATATATATAAACGATTTGGACAATGATATAGGATCCATGATTGCAAAATTTGGGGATGACACAAAACTATGCAGAAGTGTCCCATCTAAAAAAAAAAGTTGATATATTGAGGTCGGACTTAGATTTAATTCTGAAATGGCCGGAGAGCTGGCAAATGGTGTTTAATGTCGATAAGTCTACAGTCACACACATGGGTAGATCCATTATGGAACTACATTACAGAATAGGAGAGAACAGTAGTAGGAAGAGAGAAAAGCAAAGGAAGTATGGGTTATAATAGATTATACAGGTAAGGTGAGTGAGCAAGTTCGGGTAACAATAAAAAAGGCAAATGCAATGTTATGCATGACAGCAAGAAGTATTAAACAAAGAAGCATGGAAGTGATAGTAAAACTGTATAAAGCTTTAGTTAGACCTAGATTGGAGTACTGTGTACAGGTGTGGAGTCCTTATCGTAGAGGGGACATCAATATACTGGAAAGGATACAAAGAAGAGTGACGCAGCTGATAGCGGGTCTCCAGAATCACAGTTATGAACAAAGATTAAGAAAAACCGGCCCGCAGTGACTAAGAAAAAGAAGAATTCGCAGTGATTTAAAACAGGTTTATGAGATAATCAATGAAAAGGATAAATTAGACTATAACTAGTTTGTTTTCAAAATACAGCTGCCTATAAGAACAAGAGGACACCGCCACAAATGCACTAAAGACAGATTCAGATTAGATACTCAAAAATATTCTTTTATTCAGAGAGTGATGACAGCTTGGAATGCATTGCCACAGAAAATGATAGAGGCAGGACCAATTAATGCATTAAAGAATAGATTGGATGCGCATATTTATTTTTAGGTCAAGTGATAGTGAAACGAAACTGGTTGTATACATATTCTACACAGTTTTCTATATCAATATAAAGATGTTACGTGTATAGACAGAAAACAGATTTAATTTATTTAGCCATTTTACATATGCAGACAAAGATATTAATAGTTTTGTCATGTACACATATAGAGACATTTTTAAAGTGTTGGCACAGGACATATATAGAAAGACAGGGATTTAAATATCTGGTCATTTGACATGAACGTCTCCAAATCATTAAGGCTATCAAACCTATACATTCGGAATAAGAAGATAGAAAAGATGCAGTCCTGATGTTCTAATCCCAAACAAAAGGATACGTCAATGTCCTAAAGTTATTGAAGCAATGAATACTCGGTGAAGCCTGGACGGACAGCTTCCGGTGGCGTAATCGGAGAATTTACAACTAGTCGACAGATGTGATCCAGCACTCTTCTGTTTTTCTTTCAAGTTTCTGCCTTGTTATACACTATATCACTCACTCTCTCTGTCTGTCTCTCTCTCTATCGCTCTCCTGTCCTCTCTAAAACATTAATCTAAAATATATATGTCTAATGCGCCGTTATGAGAAGTGCAATCACCTTACTTTGTCGTAAATTCCTTCATTGATGGATTTATGATCCATTTCGAGTTGTCGATTCAGAAAGAAACAAAAAAGTATACAAGTCAATGTATCTATGAAGCACACATGCTTACTGTGTTCGCATCTTCACTATGTTTATTTACATACACACATAAATGTTGTTGTAGAATGCCCACAATGAGTCGGAGTACTCTTATTGTGCGTCCTGAAAAGGACGTCTAGTGGCGGGTTGCTGTAACTTTCCTCACACTCTAAGCGTGCTGATGAAGGTGGACCAGGTCATTCTGCTATGCTTGGCTTCATCTACGTGTCGCTCACTACTACGTGGATTACGTCGATCCCTCACCTCGTTAGCCAGGCTGTTATGCAAAAATGCGGTTTCCAGGGAGGACTACGTGGAAGTCGAGGTCGGGGTGGGAAGGGGGTGTCATGGCCAGCATATTTTGCCTCAAGTAAGGTCAAGGTTTATCCCAAACTGATGTCAGGAAATGAAGTTGTTTCTAAGCCACATAATATATGAAAAAGGGTGGGCAATTCCGTTACTCTCTGTTTTTTAACTTCCATAGTCATATGCTAGGTATCAATTTACAGCTGGTTCGACTCAAGCGCAACGATTGGGAAAGTTGAAATTGATACCTTTTTACTACCACTACCTAATCAGACACTACAGAAATGTAGACAGACACACACACACACACAATTTCAAACATGTACGTGATTGCAAAAATATGTCCGATGGGTTACTAGAATATATTTACAATTAGTAGATCTCGTGATTTCATATGTTGCATTGCAAAAGTTTGTTTGTTTGTGTGTATGTCTGCATGTGTATATGTGTGTGTATGTATGTACGTATTAGTCTTAGTCGACCTGTACTTCTACAGGGACATAAGCCCATGTGCAGGTCCCATCTCTGGTGTGAGCTGGAGGTAGCCAGAAACAGAATAAGGACGCTATACAAAGCCATATTCCTATCCATAATGTGCTGATAGTGGCATAATTGGGCATGAACAAACAATGAAAAAAGCAACGTCGAAATAACAGAGATGAAATGCCTGCGGAGAATGCTTGGAGTAACAAGAATTCATATAACCAGAAACGACGATATTCGGAGACAAGTAGATACAACACCAGTGAGACTTCAACAAGAGACAGCAAACCGAATGGTTCGGCAACATGACACAACAAACACCAACATCCCTCAAAAAGCAATGCTTCACAGATACAATGGATTCTGAGCCAAAGGCCGCCGATGCAAAAAAAAGGACAACAGAAGTAATAAAGCTCCCCATCTACGAATCACATTCTAGGGCTCGGTCAAGAAACCTCTTCATGATTTGACCCTGTAATATACAAACACATTCTAGGGCTCGGTCAAGAAACCGCTTCATAATCTGACGCTGAAATGTACATACACATTCTAATGCCTGGTCAAGGAACCTATTCATAACCTGACGTGAAATGTACAAACACATTTTAATGCCCGGTCAAGAAACCTCTTCATAACTTGACGTTAAAATGTACAAACACATTCTAATGCCTGGTCAAGAAACCTCTTCATAACCTGACGCTGAAATGTACAAACACCTTCTAGGGCTCGGTCAAGAAACCTCTTCATAACCTGACGCTAAAATGTACAAACACATTCTAATGCCTGGTCAAGAAACCTCTTCATAACCTGACGCTGAAATGTACAAACACGTTCTAAGGTCCGGTCAAGAAACCTCTTCAAAACCTGACGTTGAAAGGCACAAGCAGAACAAAAAGCGAACAGAAGAACTTTCTTATTTAACTCAAAACAACATCTCCTTTGAAAAAAGGTTGTTCTAATTCGATCCCTGTTTCCAACAACCGCATCACATCCATGACATTGTACTGAATCACATAATTGGACAAATTCGCACTCCTACAACCCCCAGACGTGGCTCCCTGCGACTTTCTCTAACGCTTAAGGTGCCTCCCCATCGGAAACCAATTTCAAGACAGAAGAAATCAAGACAGATGCAACGAAGCTGATGGAATCCGTCATCTCTCAAATGAATCCTATAAATACTTTCAACATTGGAAGCACTGATGAGAGAAGTATATAACCGAGAAGATGCCTATCTTGAAGGGGATAATGTTTTGATCTCTATAGGTAAATTATTAGTTTGTGTTCCTAAGATCGAATTCTCTTGGCTATATATATATGTCCTGCCAGGCACAACATATTGATCAGACATGTTAGTCAGGGTGAGGCAAAATGTACAATGATATGGAATCATGGGAACAGGACGCCATGGGTCGTGTTACATGGAGGGGCATGGTTAAGCAAGGCATACAGACAAATGAGATACTGATTGCTGATAGGCTAGAGTTTGAGAAGAAACGCCACACCATGCGATGCCGCAAACGGTCCTGATTTTTCTTGCACACACCGTGGAAGACGCTTCTCTGCACTGATTGGTCTTACGAGTCACATTCGTTACCGTTATGAACTGTAGTTGCATACCTTTTCATAGCACAATTAGTATCGTCTGACAAGACGGAAAGAGCAAATGATGACATATATGTATATATATATATATATGGGAAGAAAGACTAACGTCTTGCCAGGCACAATATACTGATCAGACATGTTAGTCAGGGTCAGGCAAAATGTACTGGCCAAGAAAACCACCTCGAATTTAACGTAGACCTCCTTGGAAACAGATTGTCCTTCTTGGCAGTCTGGCTAACAACATGGGGATTCGATGTAATCCCTGTAGTAGTGAGCATTATGCAGATGAAGCCAAGCATAGCCCAACCGCATGGAGGGCCCCGGTCCACCTTCATCAGCACGATCGGGATGGGATGTGAGGAAAGCTACTGCAACCGCCACTTGACGTCAATTTTTCAGGCGCGCAAAAGAGTAAACCTTCTGATTGTAGACATTCACAACAAAAACAACATTATATGTATTTAGTATTCAGTATTTGACAGTTTCCTTTGCCATTTGTTGTTTAAAAAAAACAAAACAATTTGGAGACCATGTCATCCTGCATTCCCAGCCAATTGGATGCCCCACCCCGCTGCTTTCTGGGATACCTGTGTACAATAAAAGAGAGAGTTGAGTTGACAAATTGTGAAAACCGCCCGCACTTCAATCCAAATAACCTCGTGTCCATCTTTCACCTAATTCAGTGGATAGAGCAAATGTAGAGATTTTCCAAACGGCTGAACATAGAGAGCGGTCATCATACCACACAATGGACGAACATCATTAATTGGTAATACAAGTATGGCTCGTCTGTTTGATGTTACTGTATTAATGTGTTATGAAGCTGGCCGTTTAGTCTGTAAGAGAACATTCCTTCATCTTTGGCGAAGATCTTCTTCAAGAGTCTGAGTACATACGTGTCTGCATAACGTGTAGTTGTGGTGCTCGGACTTACATATTCGATAATATAGTGGGTGGCTTTACAAATCACACAGGTGGATTTCAGCAATGTTAAGGAACATTTTAGTAATAGTAGTGTTAGTCATAAATGTTCCAGTAGTATTAGTAGTAGTAGTAGTAGTATTAATAGTAGCAGTAGTATTTGTAGTAGTAGCTTCATTTGTAGTACTAGTAGTAGTAGCATTTGTAATAAAAATAGTTCTAGCATTTGTAGTAGTACTAGTGGTAGTTGTAGTAGTTGTTGTATTAGTAATATTAGTAGTAGCATTAGCAGTAGCAAATGTACTAGTAGGAGTTTTGGTGTTGCAATTGTTGAAGTAGTGGTAGTAGCGGTTGTTGAAGCAGTATTAGAAGTTGTTCTTGCAATAGTTGTTGTAGTAGTAATACTAATAATAGTAATAGTAGTAATAGCAGTAGTAGTAGTAGTAATAGCAGTAATATTAGTAGTAGTGGTAGCTATTGTAGTAGTATAAGTAGTTGCAAATAAGTATAGTAATTACAGTAGAAGTAGTAGTAGTAGTTGTAGTAGTAGTAGCAGCAGCAGTAGTAGAACTAGTAGTAGTTGTTGTTGAGGTAGTAGTAGTGGTGGTAGAAGTACTAGTAGTGGTAGCAACAGCAGCAGTAGCAATAGTAATAGTATAGCGAGTAGTTGTAGTATAAAAAGTACTAGTAGTAGTTGTAATAGTTGTACTAGTATAACTAGTAGTAGTAGCTGTAGTAGTAGTAATAGTAGTAGTAGTAATAGTAGTAGTAGTAGTAATAATAATAGTAATAGCAGTAATAGTAATATTAGTAGTAGTGTTAGTTGTTGTAGTAGTATAAATAGTTGCACAGAAGTAGAGTAATTGCAGTAGAACTAGTAGTAGTAGCTGTAGTAGTAGTAGTAGTAGTAGTAGTAGTAGTAGTAGTAGTAGTAGTAGCAACAGTTGTAGAACTAGTAGTAATAGTTGTTGAGGTAGTAGTAGTGGTGGAGTAGTAGTGGCAACAGCAGCGGTAGAAGTATAGCTAATCATTGTAGTATAAAAAGTAAACTTAAAACTTAACGTCTTTATACTGGTTTAGAAGACTCTGCAGAGTCTGTATACAACCAGTTCCAATTACATCATCTTGCTCTAGAAGCTGTACGCATCCAATCTGTTCTTAAATGTATTGACCGTCCCAGCCTCCACCACCTCACTTGGCAATGCATTCCAAGCATTCACAACTCTCTGGCTAAAGAAATACTTCCTAATATCTAATCTGGACCTCTCCTTAGTCAACTTGTAGCTGTGCCCTCTTGTCCTTGTTGGTGGTTGTACTTTAAAAAAACTTGTTATAGTCTACCTTATCCATTCCTCTGATCATCTTATACACCTGTATTAAGTCACCACGAATTCTTCTCTCTTCTAGACACTGTAGGCCGGTTCTTTTTAATCTTTCCTCATAACTGTAATTCTGGAATCCCACTATCAGCTTTGTCGCTCTTTTTTGTATTCTCTCCAGCATGCCTATATCCCCTCTCTGATAAGGACTCCACACCTGTACACAGTACTCCAATCTAGGTCTAACTAATGCTTTATACAGTTTGACTATCACCTCCTTGCTCCTATGTTTAATATTTCTTTTTATCATCCCTAACATTGCATTTGCCTTTTTTTACTGCTACCTGAACTTGCTCCCTCACCTTACATGTATGATCTATTATAACCCAAAAGTCCCTTTATTTATCTATCTTTTTAATATTGTTCTCTCCCATTCTGTAATTATGTTCCATATTGAATCTACCCATGTGCATGACTGTACATTTATATACATTAAACTCCATTTGCCAGATTACAGACCATTCTCGAATGTTATCTAAATCCGACCTCAATATATCCACTTCTGCTTTAGATGAGACACTACTGCATAGTTTTGTATCATCAGCAAATTTTGCAATAATGGATCCCATACCTATGTCCAAATCATGTATATATATCAAGAATAAAATTGGTCCCAAAACCGAGCCCTGTGGCACTCCACTTTTCACTTCACACCACTCAGAGTACTCCTTATTTATACCCACCCTTTGCCTTCTTCCCGTTAACCAATTTTCAATCCATTTGGCAACTTCCCCACCTATTCCATGTGATTTTAACTTTCGAAATAATCTTTGATGAGGTACTCTATCAAAGGCCTTTGCAAAATCCAGATAAATAACGTCCACTGGCTCCCCTTTATCTAACATTTTGATAACCTCCTCCATGAATTCTAATAGATTTGTTAAGCATGATCTCCCTCTGGTAAACCCATGCTGACTATTTCTAATTAGATTAAATTTATCGAAATGCATTTCAATGTTTTCTTTGATTATTGACTCTAACAATTTACAGACTATGCTCGTTAAGCTCACAGGTCTATAGTTTGCTGGATCTGCTTTTTTGCCCTTTTTGAATAAGGGGATCACTCCCGCATCTTTCCAATCTCGTGGAACAATCCCTTGTGCAAGTGATTGAGAACATAATATAGCCAATGGTTTTGCTAATTGGTCTCTAATTTCAAACAGCAATTTTGGATGATTACCATCTTGACCTGGACATTTATCCACTTTCAACCCCTCCAATTTTTTAAAAACCATTTCCTCTGTAATACAGATTGATCTTAATCCCGCTGTATCCATGTCTCTTTGAAAGATATATACAGGCTCTGGGATCTTGGAGCATTCCTCTTTTGTGTACACTGTGCCAAAGTAGTGATTGAGTAGATTTCTGAGATATGTATTGCTTGTCCAAATATTTTAAATATGTTTCTTTTTATTTACCTGCCTCTATATATTTTGTCCATGCTTTATTTTTAGCTCTTCTACATTTAACTACAATTTTAGTGATCCACTTTTTACGCTTGGGGTTTACCTCCCTATATGGAACACAATCCTCTTTTAGCATTTCGAGAACTGTTTTAAAACTCTCCCACTCCTGTTCAACATCTGTTCCTCCGACAATATCTTCCCAGATTATGGGGTTCACTGCCTCTTTCATCCTCTTAACATCTATCTTAGAGTAGTCATATGTTCGCGTGTTTGTGTTTTCTTCTTTCCCTGCAATAAGCTCCCATCGGATGATTTGTAGTAGTAGTGGTTGAAATAGTTGTACTAATATAACTAGTAGTAGTAGCTGTAGTAGTAGTTGTTGTTGTAATAGTTGTACTAATATTATTAGTAGTAGTAGGTGTAGTAGTAGTAGTAGTAGTAGTAGTAGTAGTAGTAGTAGTAGTAGTAGTAGAAGTAGTAGCAGTAGTAGTAGTAGTAGTAGTAATACGCCAAGTAATCACTATTTACTAGCAAAAGTTGCAAATTGTTATGACTGGACCGCTTATGGCCAAAAGCTGTTTTTTTTTATCACTCACTTGCTTTCCTTTCAATTGTGTGGCAACCGCAAAGTTAATAGTACCTGCTGGGGGGTGTCTGCGACAGATCCCATTACCGTTGGCATGAGAAAGAAATTGGCGGTAACAAGGGTCAAGGTGACTGGTTATCAAAGCAACCGGGGGCTATAAAAATCGCTCTTCAAGCCAACAGGCAAAATGGCACGTGAGATAAACTGTAATTAAAAACTGGAAACCGACAACGAGGAAAATGAAGCCTGTTTCACAACTTGTGCATTTTGTGGGTTTTTCCCTTGAGAATCTATTTACTCTTCTGATGTGTTTCTTTAGAGTGTTAATATTTTTCTTCAAAACTGTCTGGAATCTTTGCGCGTTAAAACTAGCCTTCGGGACCAGACAAATGACTCAGTCTTGTGGCAGCAGGCGTCTTCTGCTTCTGATACCCAAGACAACGGCTTGTTCAAGTATGGTTGATCGTTTTTAAGGTTTTCTTTCAAATAAAGTAGCCGTCTCCAAACTAAACGTGCACCATGTTCAGATCAGTTAAAGTGCCATCTCCTCATCGAAGATCGACTGCAGTGGATCCCCTGTGTACTCTTGCCGTAGTGTAGCAATCTGTAGGCTTTGCGTGTCCAATTCCTGATATTACTAGCCCACTTGAAGAGTTGTCTGTCTCTTGAACGATTGTCTTCCATCCTTCCCTCTATTATAGTCTTCAACTAGGAGGTTAAGCTTGTTAAATGACCAAAATAACGTAACTGCCCAACCCTGATTTCGGTCATTAATTCTCTTTTCATCCCAAACATTCTCCAATACCTTCACATTTGTGTTCTTCTCTTTCCAAGAAATGCGACCCAATCTTCTATTTACCAACATTTGGAAGACTTCAATACTCTCTTCCAACTTGTTATGTAGTGTCGTCGTTTCTGCATTACTAAGTAGTAACGAGTTTACAGAACACCTGACTATTCTGATTTTCAAACTATGATTTATCTGATTGGTTGCCAGTATGTGTTGCATGTTGCTGAATAGCATTATGGTCATATATATTCTCTTTATCATTTCTTTTTCACATCTGCCTTCTTCCGTTATTTTATGATCTAGATAGGAGAAACTCTGTTTCTGCTCCAGTACTTGATCTTTTATTTGTATCTGAACACACGGTTTCTAGTGACTTTTCCCAAGTGCATTAGATTTGCCTGCATGAAAGGCGATGTTGGAAATGTCTTGAGCTGAAGAGTTTTCTCGTCACGAGAGATTATATCGTTATGTTAGTCGCTGCCTTAGATGTATGGATGTGGCCTATTCTAAACTGCCAGACACAGGACCCTCACGGGAACAGCTTGGACAGGTGCACATTTCTTCATTCATCATTCGTTCTATTGTGCACCAGCTAGAACTGGTTTTTGTGAATAGTTTGCACTCTAAGCAAGACAATCTACATACAACCCCCAAATAGATCTTCTTCTTCGCACTTTTCATAAACAAATGTTTTACAGGAAGAATGAGAATTACATAACTTGAAATCGCTAGATTTATTATAAATTGTAAGAATATGTAATAATCAATCACAGGATATTCCGAACATGTCCATATTAGATACGGTGTACGACAAAGTTCTGTACTATCCGCTTTACACTTTACTGTTTATCACATTTACAAACTCAATATTTACAAAATCCAACATTAGTAAAGAAAACAACCTCGACGAACAAGAAAACAACCTCAATGAACAAGAAAACTACCTCAATGAAAACAGCCTCAATGAACAAGAAAACAACCTCAATGAACAAGAAAACAACCTCAATGAACAAGAAAACAACCTCAATGAACAAGAAAACAACCTCAATGAACAAGAAAACAACCTCAATGAACAAGAAAACACCCTCAATGAACAAGAAAACAACCTCAATGAACAAGAAAACAACCTCAATGAACCAGAAAACAACCCTAAAGAACAAGAAAACACCCTCAATGAACAAGAAAACAACCTCAATGAACCAGAAAACAACCCTAAAGAACAAGAAAACACCCTCAATGAACAAGAAAACACCCTCAATGAACCAGAAAACAACCTCAATGAACAAGAAAACACCCTCAATGAACAAGAAAACACCCTCAATGAACAAGAAAACACCCTCAATGAACAAGAAAACAACCTCAATGAACAAGAAAACACCCTCAATGAACAAGAAAACACCCTCAATGAACAAGAAAACACCCTCAATGAACCAGAAAACAACCCTAAAGAACAAGAAAACAACCTCAATGAACAAGAAAACAACCTCAATGAACAAGAAAACACCCTCAATGAACAAGAAAACAAGAATGACCAAGAATACACCCTCAATGAACAAGAAAACACCCTCAATGAACAAAAAAACAACAATGACCAAGAATACACCCTCAATGAACAAGAAAACAACCTCAATGAACAAGAAAACAACAATGACCAAGAATACACCCTCAATGAACAAGAAAAAACCCTCAATGAACAAGAAAACAACAATGACCAAGAATACACCCTCAATGAACAAGAAAACAACCCCAATGAAAAAGAAAAGACCCTCAATGAACAAGAAAACAACCTCAATGAACAAGAAAACAACAATGACCAAGAAAACCCCCTCAATGAACAAGAAAACAACCTCAATGAACAAGAAAACAACAATGACAAAGAAAACAACCTCAATGAACAAGAAAACAACAATGAACAAGAAAACAACCTCAATGAACAAGAAAACAACCTCAATGAACAAGAAAACAACAATGACCAAGAAAACAACCTCAATGAACAAGAAAACAAAAATGAACAAGAAAACAACCTCAATGAACAAGAAAACAACCTCAATGAACAAGAAAACAACCTCAATGAAAACAGCCTCAATGAAAACAACCTCAATGAACAAGAAAACAACCTCAATGAAAACAGCCTCAATGAACAAGAGAATACCCTCAGTGAACCAGAAAACAACCCCAATGAACAAGAAAACAACCTCAATGAAAACAGCCTCAATGAAAACAACCTCAATGAAAACAACCTCAATGAAAACAACCTCAATGAACAAGAAAACAACCTCAATGAACAAGAAAACAACCCCAATGAACAAGAAAACACCCTCAATGAACAAGAAAACAACCTCAATGAACAAGAAAACAACCTCAATGAACAAGAAAACAATCTCAATGAACAAAAAAACAACCTCAATGAACAAGAAAACAATCTCAATGAACCAGAAAACAACCCCAATGAACAAAAAATACACCCTCAATGAACAAGAAAACAACCTCAATGAACAAGAAAACAACCTCAATGAACAAGAAAACAACCCCAATGAACAAAAAAACACCCTCAATGAACAAGAAAACAACCTCAATGAACAAGAAAACACCCTCAATGAACCAGAAAACAACCCCAATGAACAAAAAATACACCCTCAATGAACAAGAAAACAACCTCAATGAACAAGAAAACAACCTCAATGAACAAGTAAACAACCTCAATGAACACTTAAACAAACTTCTCTTTGCTGATGACCAAGCACTAATAGTAACATGATAAATACAACTGCAGAAACATATCAACAAACTCAATGAGGTATGTAGGGATTAAAGTATGAAATTCATCATAGAGAAAACCGCAAGAAAATTGCAAGACAAGAAATAGAAGCAACACTTGTTTTATAAAACCAACAAGTAACAAGCGTGAAAAATTGCACGTACCTGGGTAAAATAATCTCAGTAGATAGCAAGTCAAATCATCGGGAAATATCCTCAATATTCCAATGTAAAGACGTGACAAAGGAAACAAAAAGAACGCTATATACGATAGTGGTACCACCATTGTACTATCTGTGCCATAATTGAACATTAGCAAACACACATTTCTTAAAACACTTTTGTCCAAATACTTTGTCTGCATTCTGCGATGAATGTCAACTGGTCGACATCCTTCAGCTGTTAGAAACCGAATCACCGCTCGCTGATTAACTCTGGACGGATTTCGTGTCACACCCGCCATGTTTGCACATGTCTGCTGAGGAAACTTTGAGTCGGACGATAATGAAATTGTGCAAATTTGACAGTTGCTATGTGCTGTTTACACAAGAAGTGACTTTATCATGCGCATCGTACGTAAGTTCACCTGCTGCAGTTTGGTCCAGTTTCATTTGGACACGCCTCCTATTTCGTTTCCTTGAACACTAAGGATGCATAGAATGGGGTTTTTACTCTTCGGCCGAATTGGAATACACGTCATCAACTGTTCGGCAAAATACAAATATGGTTCCGAATAGTAAGTGCAATTTTTGCACACGCAGTCTTGGTCATTATATCTAGAACACTTCATATAATTACAAATGTATCGATAAAAACATTTGACTGGCAAACAGTTACATCTTTACAAAAATGAGAAAATATCTAAAAATATGGTCATAGGTGTTCTTTGTAGTGAAAAGACGTATCAAGCAAAGTATACCGGGCATTGAAGAGAATATCAAAGACGAATCAAGCAACATAATAGGAGGTAGTAAATAAAGGACGAATCGAGAAATATGATATCAGACAGTGTAGAGTAGATTAAAGATAATTCAAGCAATGAGATATGAGACAATGTAGAGTAAATTAAAGACAAATCAAGCAATTTGTTATCAGGCAGTGTGGAGTAAATTAAAAACGAATCAAGCAATGTTATGTCAGGCAGTGTTAGTAAATCACAGTCTACAGATAATCGTAAAATGTGATTAACCAGAGCTGACTTATTTACATTGTGTGTATTGCTATATAATTTTGGTATTCAGTTATAACTATAGTTCTGAAAGGCACTTATCCCTGAGCAGGGTTGACCTTAGATCAAGCTAGATGTCTGTCAACAGTGTAGCGACGAACTGAGACACACAATTAGAAAATACAAACAACGTTTTGTCCTTCTAGCCTACTTCTAGCATTCTTAATAATTCGGAGAGCTTTGTGTTTTCGATATTAGCGTCCAAAGTATAACAACAACTGCAATAAACTTACATAAACACCCCGGCACTTGGATTACACCTCTGTCTCTAAATTCTCACCCTCTTTCCCTATATCTCTCTCACTCTCTGTCTTTCTCTCTCTGTTCCTCCTCCCTTCTCTTTTCGCAATCAATTCCGGCTTTCGTTGTTTTAGAGATCAAAGGGAATTCCGCCTGTCAACAGTAGGGGCGACAATCTGCTGATACCATTGACATAGCACTTTCCGCCCGTCCCCTTCCCAGCCCATATCTTTCATACCTTCTAGGCAATCACGTCTCATCTATCTATCTATCTATCTATCTATCTATCTATCTATCTATCTATCTATCTATCTATCTATCTATCTATCTATATCTATCTAGCTATCTATATATCTATCTGTCTATCTATCTATATATCTATCTATTTATCTATCAATCTATATATTCATCTATCTATCTATCTATCTATCTATCTATCTATCTATCTATCTATCTATCTATCTATCTATCTATCTATCTATCTATCTGTCTGTCGGTCTGTCTGTCTATCTATGTTTGTCTATCTATCTATCTATCTATCTATATATCTTTCTATCTATCTATCTATCTATATATCTATATATCTATCTATCTATCTATCTATCTATCTATCTATCTATCTATCTATCTATCTATCTATCTATCTATATATATATATATATATATTTATCTTTCTATCTATGTGTCTGTCCATTCGTTCATCCATCCGTCTGTATGCCTGTTTCTGTGTGTGTCTGTCTATTTATCTCTATGTGGTTCTGTATGTATGTCTTGCTGTCTGTCCCTCTGTCTGTCTTGTCTCTGTGTGTATATATATGTACGTATGTATGTCTCTCTACCTGTATGCCTTTCTCTCTGGCTGTCTTTATTTGTGTCTGCCTGTATGTATGTATGTATGTATGTCTCTGTCTGCCTGTGTGTATGATCGTATGTATGTATGCATTTTTCTCTCTGTTTATATGTATGTGTATCTCTCTGTCTGTCTCTCTAAATGTCTGTTTGTCCCTATTTCTGCCTGTCTGTCTGTCTCTCTTTTTGTTTTTTCTATCTTTCGACTTCTCTATATGTGTGTTACTTTTTATGCCTATCCGTTTCTCTATATGTAACTCTCTATCTGTAACTCTCTATCTGTAACTCTCTATCTGTCTGTCTCTCTTTCTGTCTGTCTGTCTTTCTCTCCCTCTATAAATTGAGGAGCTACATTTAGCTTTAACTTTTTTACAATTATGTTTATTTCTTTTCCTGCTAGTTTCAGACTAAGAAGATAAACAAGAAAGTATTAATGAACGGATCAGCAGGTGCCCGAGTGGTTTCAATACTAGCATTACAATCAACTTAAGGCACACGGGTTCAAATCCTTGAAAAAGCACATGTTTTTTGTTTTTTTTAAATGGCTCTTGGAGGTAAAATGAACAACTTTATCTGTAAATTGCATGGCTGGACAAGCCTTTTCTATTCCTCATTCTTTTGAGCCTCCCGGCAAAGCGCAGCTGTGGTTGTAAAGGCCGTAATGATATGTTGTTAGTTGCATATTGATACCGATGATGACATAATCAGACGATTTTGGATTTGTCTTGTTGATATGACTTGCGCTGTATTGCTACCTTGGACCAGTGGCAATACTTGAGTCGAGGTGATTGAAGATAGCACAGGATGCATATTTTTCATCAGGGTTTATTCCCGAAGCCGGAGAGGAAGACTAACGCCTGGTCAAGCAAAATATACTGATCAGACATACTAGTCGGGGTCATGCAAAACATACTGATCAGACATGCTGGTCGGGGTCATGCAATATATACTGATCAGATATGCTAGTCGGGGTCATGCAAAATATACTGATCAGATATGATAGTCGGGGTCAAGCAAAACATACTGATCAGATATGCTAGTCGGAGTCATGCAAAATATACTGATCAGATATGCTAGTCGGAGTCATGCAAAATATACTGGCCAAGATCCTCACCTCGACTTCCTAGTAGTCATCACTATGAACCGGCTGTTTTCATTGCAACTTGGCTAACGAGGTAGGGATCGATGTGATCTCCGTAGTAGTTAGCACACGCAGATGAAGACGAGCATTACACAACCTTCTGGCACTCCGGTCCACATTCATCAGCACGCTCGGGATGTGAGGAAAGCTACAACAATCCGCCGCAAAACGTAGTTTTCAGGGCGCACAAAAAGAGTAACCCTATTCATTGGGGGCAATTCGATAATAGCAATTCGTGTAGCCTTTCCCGTAAACAGGCATCCCGCAACGCAGCGAGGGTGTGACATCCAATAGGTTCGAAATGTGGGATGACCAGGACTAAATCTTTATGCTCACAACAAATGGCGCAGAAAACAGTAAGTACCAAGTAATGTTCAAAATATTCACAAAGTGTTGTCACAGAGTGAAATTCAAAGCCACCTACAATGTGACAGACACAGTATGATCAAATGGCTTAGCCTGAAACCTACACGAGGCATCTTAGACATGTATTATACATGTTGATGCTGGTTAAGAAAACACTAAAAGTCAGCAGACTATCTACAGGAAAGAACAGATTAAGGAACCATCTCTACCATCAATTCAAGAGTTGCAGTACAAATCCGTGTACGTATCGCACTGCCCCCATGACAACTGAACGCCTATATAAAAGACATGAACAGAAGAATGGGTTATATTGCGTGGAAAGAATAGGACAAAAAAAAGAAGCCATGACGAGATTAAAAATGGGAAGCAAAATACTGACAAGCGAAAACTATGATAATCAGGTATATTTGGGATCAAGATGGTGGGCAGCTCATGAGCTGCAGCGGTCAGCGACCCATAGCTGACTGCTAGCTTCAGGGTCAGCGAACCAGAGCTGCCAAGACCCTTCTACACCTCCACGCGGTGATCCTGGATAACAGGTTGCAACAGAGCAGACTGGCTAAGGAGAAGGGATCGAAGAGGGAATGTTAACCCGGTACTCAAAAAAATAGTTGCTGAAGTCAGATGTGTTGGACCGAAAGGTGCAAATACCGCAGTCAAGCTGTAAACTACGACACAACGCCTACATTATGCTACTTAGGCCCGTGTCAGAGTTTGGTAGCGGGAGATTGAGAAAGAACGAAACCAAGCCAAGCCAAATATATTTGACATCCACAGACATACGGTAGCTATCCTTGGTGAGTAAGTCAGTAAGTAGTCCCTTTTCAGTCATATCTGACCATAGATTAATGCGCCATTGGAGTAGTAACTCTCTACTGAGTTTTTGGTTGTATCTCTCCGTGTAACGTTGTCTTTTCACTTCCCTGTGTTGCATGAATTTATTTTCGCTCAGCCTGAGGGGGGGGGGGGGGGGGGGGGGGGCTCTTTAGGTTCCATCTTTATTTGGATCAGTCTGCAGCTATGTCTTCCCAAGATGGCAGATCCATATACAGAGCCTTCATGCCCCGCTTACATGCGTGTTTTAACCTCAGCTGTGGTCGGCTAGCTATTCTTCTACCACACACAAACTGTCCACAGATAATATATTTGGGGATGCGACCGTCGTCCATTCGACGAACATGACCAAGCCATAGCACTCTTCTTTGGCGAAGGAAGAGCAGTGCGAGAATGCACATTCGCATTTGTCACCTGTTTCTCCATGAGATGCCCCAAGGATGGATCCCAGGTGCCGTAGGTGAAAGGTGTTGAGCCTATGCTCTTGTTTGGCATAGGTTGTCCACGTTTCGCTGCCATATAGGAGCATACTATCGAGACAGGCATTGTAAACCATGGCCTTGGTCTTGGATGTAAGATTGAGTCTTTGCCACAGACGAGTGAACAATGCGGTAATCTATGCAGACGAGGCAAAACGTAGATGGACAGGTCACATGTTGCGACGAGACGATGGTTGTTGGAGCCAGGGGACAACAACTATGTACCCGAGTCAAAATCCAATGCGTTGATGATACTCCGCTGTTGTCCACAACAAGATCTGAGACAGTGGCGTGCGTCGATGGACTAGTAGAACTAGACAAAAACCGTGATGAAATCGTATTTGCCTGGCGAAAAGGCGCAGACATCGCAAACCTCATTGTCAACCAATACACCGTCATAAATCTCCTTTGTTTTTTTGTTTTTATCGAAACAAATAAAAACCTAGCTTGAACAACGTAATGGCTGCACAAGCAAGTGTCCTTTACTCCTTCACATTGTGAAACCCGTGGTGGATCAAAGCAGTAAGAATAAACGTTGCTATTACAGTTTTTGTTCCTCGTATTTAAAACATTTTAACGTGGATAGCATTCTTGTCTCAGTCAAGCTGATAGGGTCTATATTCCTGGAAAGCGTGATGTCTCTCAAAATACGAACGAAACATGAAACAGTGTGGGCGTTCGAATCCAGAAAGTTTGAAGCGTTACCTATTCTCAACGGGGCGTGAGATCGAGTGCCTATACTATTCGGAGACGGGCGATAAACTCTCAGGTCCTGTGTAAGTAAAGAAGCATTAGGAATTGAAAATAGACAAGAGCAGACGTTCAGCCGTTGTTTTGACAAAATTCGAAATACTAGTATAATAAAATTATAACGTAATACGCAAATATCTCAGAAACCAGAAAAGGTAATTTCAAAGCCAGTTTTGATTCATTTTAACCAGACACGTTCCTTTCAACTATATGAAAGTTGTTCTAGTTATCATCTTAAGACGCATTTGCCATCTCTATATCGTCAAATATGCCCTGATATAACCAAAGAGAACCTAATTCTTAGTTGAATTTGACGTCTCGTCAAAGTGGGACCAAAAAGGGTTAATAACTAAAAGTAAGTAACATGTTATTTGCAGGGCTGCGCTTCTTAAAACGACCATTCTATTTGGCTTTTATAGGTGGCTTGGCAAGTGCGCAATACAGTAGTTTGACATTACTTTCAGTACGAGGAAGCGCGAACGCACCAAGAAAAATAAACAGTGTCTGCCAAACTGGACACGGGCGTAAATCGAGTGGGATGCGTTGGGATTGTGAAACATGTATTATCCCTAGGAAAGCAGCCTATATCACATTCTCCGGCGTTCGTTGCAATGATGATCTGTGATACTCTGGGTATTAGAAAGACGAGAATTTCTTCTTCTTCTTCTTCATCGTACGCAGTCAGACAGTAACCATTATTTTTTCGAAAAAGGCAGTGGTCATCCTGAGGCTGTCGACACTGCCATAGAGCTTGTCTAGTGTTGCCACTGGTGATGGCCACATCTGCTTTCTCTGATCCTCGTATGTCGGGCAGTTTTGCAGCAAATGCTCAGTGGTAATTTTTCCGGTACCACACTGGCATTCGTCGGTGCCACCTATATTCAATTTGTTGAATAGGTGGTACCTCAGTCTATTGTGATCAGTGCGAAGTCTGAAGACCACGACCTGCTCTCTTCTGTTCAACTGGTAATAGGCATCGTTTTTGGTGTAGCCAGTATGTTCTGTTTCCCATTTGGTCATGTATCTAGCTCTAATAAGCCGTTTTGACTCTTCGCATGTCATACTAGTATCTGGTTGTGGTAGTTTTGCACCTTGAAAGTCGAGAATTGAATCCCAGCACCGAACATACTGGTTACACCACAAACGATGCCTATTACCAGTTGAACCGAAGAGAGCAGGTCGTTGTTTTCAAACTTCGCACTGGCCACAATAGACTGAGGTACCACCTATTCAACAAATTGAAGATAGGTGGTACCGACGGATGCCCGTGCGGTACTGGTAAAATGATCGCTGAACATCTGCTGCAGAACTGCCCGACATACGAGGATCAGAGAGAGCAGATGTGGCCATCACCAGTGGAACTGCAAGACAAGCTCTATGGCAGTGGCGACAGCCTCAGGATGACCGCCGCTTTTTTCGAAAAAACAATGGTTACTGTCTGACTGCGTACGAAGAAGAAGAAGAAGAAGAATCCCAGCGACACTGAGTGAATGCTGTCAAATATGTGACTGCATAAATGAACACACACACGTTACTAGGGAAAGGTGGATACAGCTGTTCGCAAAGAAGGGTAGAGGAGACTAACATCTGGTCAGGCAGAGAATGTGGATCGGACATGTTAGTCAAGGGCAGGTAATATATACTGGCCAAGCCTACAAACTCACTTCCACACATACCTCTGGGAAGCTGGCTGTTTTCATGGCAGCCTGGCTTGTGAGGTGGGGTAACGATGTGATCCCTGTAGTAGTAAACGACATGCAGATGAAGTTAAACATAGCACAACTGCCAGGAGGACCCCAGTCCACCTTCATCAGCACGATCGGGATGTGAGCGAAACATCTGCAACTTGCCACTTAACGCACATTTCAGGCAGCACAAAAGAGTAAACTTACTTATTGTGAACATTCAAAATAACCAACAATAAATCACAAATGACAAAGTCAATCGGCGTGGCACATGATTACAATGTTCGAAATATATTTCCGTTTTCCATTTCTCCTCCAGTGGGGCTTTTTTTTTATCATTGACTCTTCTTTTTTCAGGTGTTCTTCATCTGTTTGTTTTAGTTTCCATGAAATCTGATATTTTATTACATTCTTCTTCTTCTTCGTCGTTCGTTTTCAAACTCCCGCTACCAAGCTCTGAAAAGGGTTTTGCAAGTAGCAGGATGTAGTCCGGAGAATGGAATGCGTTGTGTCGTAGTATACAGCTTGACTGTGAAATTTACACCTTTCCATCCGACACATCCGACTTAAGCATGGTATTTTTGGCTATCAGGTTAGCCTGCTCTCCTCGATTGCTTCTCTTAAGCCAGTTTTCTCTGTTGTAGGCTGGTATCCAGTATCACCACGTGCAGGTTGAGAAGGGTCTTGACAGCTCAGATTCGCCGGCCCTGACGTCAGTTTTAAGTCGCTGACCGTTACAGCCCATGCACTTCTCAGCATCTTGATCTCGTATTATATCCAATATAATTGATTTATGGGAGTTTTATTCGTGGATTATTTCACGTTTCCAACAATTCGTGAATTGTTCATTTATTCTTTATTTTTTTGCTTATGTTTTCACGAATTCTGAAATTTTTCTCTGAATATCTATACATTAAGTGCCTGAATTTGTTCTTGAAACTGTTTGTTCTATATTTTATCACGAATATATGATCTCATATACTAGTGAACATCCCTTCTGGGAATAAACCTGCCAAGTACGTATAATGAATAAGAAGAAACCAATAATAATATTTTCCGTGTCAACCCTTAATCTCAAACCAGACAAAAACAACGCTAACGTATCATTGATTTTTCTTTTAATTTTATTTGCACACACGTTGTAAGCCCATATAGTTGTGTTTTCAACTCCAAACTGGCACCAAATCTTTCCAAAAGTATTATGATCAAGTTAGGAGCTGTCAGCATTATTATTACACAAGAGGTTGCTATGCAGAAATGTGCAAGTTATTTCGTTTCTTTTTCAAGCTCTAGAGACAGAGTAACAGCCAAATATAAATCCTTACTGCGTTCTAAATCTCACAAAATCTGGCAGCTGTACTTCTAGAATGCTGCCCAATAGAACAATGAAAACCATTTCAACGTCTCTTTTTTTGTTTTTTGGTGGCCTTTTCCAGGATTCCAATTTCTTTCTCTCTCTTTGACGCCCTTCAATATTGTTGTTTGATGTGGTTGTCCTGGCTCGATTGAGGCCAGATAATTGCATTGTACTGATTGATTTTTCATCTCTGTTGTTTTCTTCTGGCAGTACAGACGTGCACTGGAATGCGTAGTTTAGGCTTACGCAAAAGAGACAGACCAGTATAGGGCTGCTAGAGAATAGCCGTTGAACAGACGAAGTAAGATGGCTCAATTAGATTACATTCTTGTGAAAAATCCATCTCAAAGCCTGCAACAGATTCTACTCCTGCCTAGAACCTGCTAGTGGTGAAATGCCAAATACGATGGAAGAAAATTGCGAATGCGATTAGAAAACTCCGATTGAACATCAGTGCATTAAATGAGTTAGAAACAAAGGTTAATTCATTCATTCATTCATTCTTATATTTTCGTTCATTCATTCGTGTATTCATTCATTTGTTCGTTAGATCTTTCGTTCATTCATTCGTTTATTCACTAATTAATTACTTCGATCGTTCATTTGTTCATTCATTCATTCTTATATTTTCGTTCATTCATTCATGTATTCATTCATTTGTTCGTTAGATCTTTCGTATATTCATTCGTTTATTCACTAATTAATTACTTCGATCGTTCATTTGTTCATTCATTCATTCATTCATTTATTCGTTCGATCGTTCATTCATTCATTTATTCATTCATTCATTTATTCGTTCATTAATTCATTTATTCGTTCGTTCGTTTATTCATTCACTTATTCGTTCGTTCATCCATTCATTCATTTATTCGTTCGTTCGTTCATTAATTCATTCATTCATTCATTCATTCTTATATTTTCGTTCATTCATTCATGTATTCATTCATTTGTTCGTTAGATCTTTCGTTAATTCATTCGTTTATTCACTAATTAATTACTTCGATCGTTCATTTGTTCATTCATTCATTCATTTATTCGTTCGATCGTTCATTCATTCATTTATTCATTCATTCATTTATTCGTTCATTAATTCATTTATTCGTTCGTTCGTTTATTCATTCACTTATTCGTTCGTTCATTCATTCATTCATTTATTCGTTCGTTCGTTCATTAATTCATTCATTCATTCATTCTTATATTTTCGTTCATTCATTCATGTATTCATTCATTTGTTCGTTAGATCTTTCGTTCATTCATTCGTTTATTCACTAATTAATTACTTCGATCGTTCATCTGTTCATTCATTCATTCATTCATTTATTCGTTCGATCGTTCATTCATTCATTTATTCATTCATTCATTTATTCGTTCATTAATTCATTTATTCGTTCGTTCGTTTATTCATTCACTTATTCGTTCGTTCATTCATTCATTCATTTATTCGTTCGTTCGTTCATTAATTCATTCATTCATTTATTCGTTCGTTCGTTCATTAATTCATTCACTCATTCATCGTTTCGCTCCAATTTGAAGCATTGGTCACTAGTGCCGCTGGCCCAGTTTATTGGAAACCTGATTTCAAGCATTTGCAATCATTCACCATCACGCCTCAATATCAAGTATATGTTTTAACTGTAATGGGCCAGTTACATGACGGCTTCATCCCAGCTGTTTCAGTAGCTGATATTAATGCCAATGTCTTTTACACGCTGAGTTATTTGCGATAAGCACATCCATTTTTTGTTCTCTTTCACCAAATTCTAGTAAAGTGACAGAAGCATAGTCCACGTATCTCGTGTACCACTTGATTAGACAGAAAGGTAGCATTTCAAATAAAGATAGAAAAAATCATCATTTGTTTAAAACCATGACTTACGTGACACAGAAGGTCAGTGGCTAAGTATATCACTGTTTAACAACTGCCAGACCCCGGAACATGCTGACCCAAAGAAATAAACTGCCGGTCCGCGAAAAAGGGATAGCGGCTTAAGCTGTGGGGATCGGCTTAATGAAATCTAAGCTCTGAATGACTATTGCTTAAACTCAATTAACGTCAGCTACACAAGTATCCGTAGTTTTGGAAACAAGAGCGCATCTATATTTGGGCTGTTTGTTTATCAAAGTAAGTGAGGTTGAGGACGGTGGGGGGGGGGGGGGGGTGTGACTGAGGTGGGGGGGGGGGGTGCTTACACATGTATTAATCTTAGTCTTAGTCGACCTGTGCATCTAGAAGGGATTTAACCCCTGAGCAGGTCCCAATTCTTGTGCGAGTTGATAGTAGCCGGGTGCATTGCTCTGCTTTGTAGGCTGGGCTCGAGCAGTGCTATGTTTGTTGGTTTTGTGCTGGTCTCATCTCGGTTTCCAGTCGATTCTGTCTCGGGCTCAGGTTTGTCTTGTGGATGGTTAACTTCTGTCTCGGACACGTTGTCCAGGGAATGGCTAAATTCGGTCTCAGGCACGGGTTGTCTAGTGGATGTTCAACATGTGTCTCTTGCACGGGTTGTCCAGTGGTTGGCTAACTTGGGTCTCGGGCACGGGTTGTCCAGCTAACGTCTATCTCGGGCACGGGTTGTCCAGTGGATGTTTAACTTGTGTCTCTTGCACGGATTGTCCAGTGGATGACTAGCTTCTGTCTCGGGCACGTATTGTCCAGCTAACTTCTGTCTCTGGCACGGATTGTCTAGTGGATGTTTAACTTGTGTCTCTTGCACGGGTTGTCCAGTGGATGGCTAACATCTGTCTCGGGCACTGGTTGGCTAACTTGGGTCTCGGGCACGGGTTGTCCAGTGGTTGGCTAACTTGGGTCTCGGGCACGGGTTGTCCAGCTAACTTCTATCTCGGGCACGGGTTGTCTCGTGGATGGATAACTTGTTTGTTTAAGAATCGCGAGTGTTGTGCAGCTCAAGCGAATCTTGTAGAGGGTCTGCCATGTAGTCCTCTTTTGCCGTGTGGGTACCCCAGAGCAGCTGCTGAGCTCCAGCGCAGGTCTCCGCCTCTGGCCACACTACAAATATCGCGATACGTAAATTAGATCCTTCGAAAATTGATAGAAAAGTTCTAGAGGTTAATTTATCTGCTAACACTATGTTGTGGTATTTTGGTAGGCAACTTTTTGTTTTGCTTGTGTTAATGTGGTGTACAATTTGAATCTCTACAAAATATAGACCACCAAAAAAAAAAATCAAACAATAAAAACGTTTTAAATTTCTTCAAATTGTTCCTGTTTCACCGGTCCTTGAAAAATGGTTCTTAAATTGACCGATCCGTAGTTGTAAAAAAAGTTAGGCAACACTGAAGTATACAAATAGCGATAACGGGTGCAACATAGGAAATAATGTGAATAAAACGAGAATATGTGAAAAAGAGAAGAACACTTGAAAAAAAGTAGAAAACGTGAAATGTGTTTTAATCACAAATCCTATTCAAGGTTGAATCTGAGGTGATGATGAAAGAGGGCATGGGAGAATCTCACATGGGCGTAAAGCTCAATGCTCAACAAATATGTGCTATTTGATTTAATGATGACCAAGCTATAATAAAAGAAACAAAGTAATCATGAGAAACACTTTTCAAAAATGGTCATCCAATGAATTTGTAACCAAAATGAATGCTACTAAACCAAAAGTGATAGTAATAGTCAAAGAAATGCTAAGAATGAATATAAGCAAAGAAGACCAGATAATAGCACAAGTGCAGGGGTGTATAATTCGGGATACATTATTACAGATTATGACAGAATCGAAGTTTAAATCAGATATAGGATTGCAATAACCAATAAGGAATTCCGTGTGAAGCATCAACTTCTAACATTAGGTAAGATCAATATTGAACTCCGGAAAAGAATAATCTTCACACACATCTAGCTAGGAGCACCGTCCGGCTCTGAAATATTGACTATAAACAAAGAGGATGAAAAGACGTCAGAAGCTTTTGACATGTGGCGCTAGTGCAGGACGCGAAGAATAAGCTGGACAGATAAGAGAGAAGGTCAAAGGAGCAAACGTGGAAAGAAATAATCAAATAGACAAATAATGAA
This sequence comes from Ariolimax columbianus, assembly GCA_036924085.1. Taxonomy (NCBI): domain Eukaryota; kingdom Metazoa; phylum Mollusca; class Gastropoda; order Stylommatophora; family Arionidae; genus Ariolimax; species Ariolimax columbianus. Next base: position 20,035,125 of record JAVGWX010000007.1, read on the forward strand.
AGAAATACACAAAGAGAGAATGCAAGGACATCGAAGTTGAGACTTGTGGAATGCTGCAGTGATCTGCCGAGACAGAGGTCAGTGACATGACATGATCAGACGACCTCAACATCAATCTTTGGACTGACTAACATAAGACAATAGTGTGAGATGATCAGACGACCTCAACATCAATCTTTGGACTGACTAACATAAGACAATAGTGTGAGATGATCAGACGACCTCAACATCAATCTTTGGACTGACTAACAGAAGACAATAGTGTGAGATAATCAGAACACTTTCACACCAATCTTTGGACTGACTAACAGAAGACAATAGTGTGAGATAATCAGAACACTTTCACACCAATCTTTGGACTGACTAACAGAAGACAATAGTGTGAGATGATCAGACGACTTCAACACCAATCTTTGGACTGACTAACAGAAGACAATAGTGTGAGATGATCAGACGACTTCAACACCAATCTTTGGACTGACTAACAGAAGACAATAGTGTGAGATAATCAGAACACTTTCACACCAATCTTTGGACTGACTAACAGAAGACAATAGTGTGAGATAATCAGAACACTTTCACACCAATCTTTGGACTGACTAACAGAAGACAATAGTGTGAGATGATCAGACGACTTCAACACCAATCTTTGGACTGACTAACAGAAGACAATAGTGTGAGATAATCAGAACACTTTTACACTATTCTTTGGACTGACTAACAGAAGACACTAGTGTGCCATTATCAGACGACTTCCACACCAATCTTTGGACTGACTGACATGTTGATGATGAAGATGAGAATAATTGACTGCAACAAACCTTCAGTCACAAAAGAGGTATGTAATTACGTGCATCGATACAGTAACATCTTTAGAGACACAACATGCAACAACAAATTAGTTAAACATGTGTCGGCCGGCTGGCTCGTTGATTCAATAGTTGATTACACAATTGAAACGGCTGATAAGTTAATCGTATGAAGACCATGTGTAACAGATTGACTAAGACCTCCCATTTCACACCGGCACAAATACAAAGCTCTCGGGCCATCGAGGTGGGAATCGTCACTGCTACCACAATAGTCTTGAGGATGTTGCGAAACCTCGGATTTTATTACATACAGGAGAACAAAGATGAAACTTCTTCCCTACACCCCGGGACGTGAGACACGCCGCTGTAATGCGCTGCTAGAGAACACTCGTCGACTGAAAAACTCAGCGCAAGCAATTTCAGAGTAAAACGTTTAAAAATCAACAATGTAAGATTAACATATTTTAGAGAATATTGTTGGTTTGAAACTCATAACATCGGTCAGTGTTTTACAAACATGTTTTATGGAATTATTGATTTGGAATAAAAAATATCAGCTCGTGTTTTATTTGCAGATGTTTTATTTTTAAAAAAAAACATGTTTTAAATTCAGAATATCAGTCAGCGTTTATTTGCAGATGTGTTATTTAAAAAAAAAATATGTTTTGGAATTCATATTAGTCAGCGTTTATTTGCAGATGTTTAATTGTTTTAAGACACGGTTTGGAATTCATAATATCAGCCAATTTTGTATTTGCAGATGTTTTATTCAAAAACATCGTTTGGAATTCGTAATATCAGTCAGCGTTTATTTGCAAATGTTTTATAAAAAAAATTGGTTTGGAATTCATAAAATCAGCCAGCGTTGTAAATATAGATGCTTGGTGGTGATAGTAAACTAGAATGGAAGGTCCGACTAAGCTGATATCTTGTTCAAGGGGACGGAACAAGAGATTAAACTCCATGTAACCAGTAGATATTTTTTTTTCTGCCGGCAGTAAAAATAAACATCTAGACTTGTACAAAACGCGACAACTGCACAGGTAAGCAACATTTACTTCTTAACCATCATTAAATCCATTCGGCAGACCTCAGAAGCGGAAACCTGCCGAAGACGGATTGTTGGATCGAAAGGTGCAAATATCGCAGTCAAGCTGTAAACTAGGGACACAACGCATTCCGTTCTCCGGACTACAACCTGATACTTGCAAAGCCCTGTTCATAGCTTGGTAGCGGGAGATTGAGAACGAACGCAGAAGACGAAGAAGAAGAAGCAGAAGAGGAGGAGGAATTAGCGGAAATAAACCACGTGATGGTATCTTTGTGCGTGTAATGTTTACTAGAAAATGCGTTGCTTTTCTAAAAAAAAATGGAAAGCACCAAAAATCAGACAACAACGTATAGACTATACACAAGTTGCAGTGAAGCTCATAAAATCAAAACGTCTCCAGGTTCACGTAGAGGTCAACATCATTTAAGCGTCATAACCTCTTGTATATTCGAACTAGTTCTGTTTATCGTTTCTTGTGTAATTTATTTGAAGTAGTGTGTATGGGGTCAAAGAAGCGGTTGTTATTGTTGTTGATGTAAAGTAAAATAACCCATAGTATTACTGCCGTAAGGTGTGAGGTGTTAGTGATCTCGCATTTCAAAGGCTCGGCTATATGAGGGCGGTAGCCATCTCCTCTCCCTCGCCGATTTTACATCCCGGACTGAACTGGTACCCATTTAAGGCTGGGTCGATCCGGGAACCATTGCGGTCTGAAAAAACATTACCGCCTCAACTGGGGAATGAACCCATGACCACTCAGATGCAAAGCCAGGGCACTAACCACTGCGCTACGCGGATCCCTCTGTTGTTGTTGTTGAATGCTCAAAATGAGTAAGTGTCCCTTTTTTGTGCGTCTGAAAACGGAGTTTAGTGGTGGGTTGTGGTAGCTTTCATCACATCCCAAACATGCTGTTCAGGGTGGGCCTGCGTCCTCCAGGCGGTTGTGCTATGTTTTAACTCATCTGAGCGCCGTTAACTAATACAGGAATCACATCGAACCCAGCCTTGTTATCCAGGCTGCAATTTTAAACAACCCGTTTATAGGGAGAACTGCTAGGCAGCCGAGGCGGAAGTCTCGAGCGGTATATTTTTCCTGACCCTGACTAATATGTCCGTTCAGTAGGCTCTGCCTGACTAGACGTTAGTCTCCTCTCCTCAAAGACACGGTAAACGAGTTGACTGCAGTGGGTCCTTCTTCTTCTTCATCGTACGCAGTCAGACAGTAACATTTATTTTTTCGAAAAAAGCAGCCGTCATCCTGAGTCTGTCGACACTGCCATAGAGCTTGTCTAGTGTTGCCACTGGTGATGGCCACATCTGCTCTCTCTGGTCCTCGTATGTCGGGCAGTTTTGCAGCAAATGCTCAGCCGTCAATTTCCCGGTACCACACGGGCATTCGTCAGTGCCACCTATCTTCAATTTGTTGAATAGGTGGTACCTCAGTCTATTGTGGCCAGTGCGAAGTCTGAAGACCACGACCTGCTCTCTTCTGTTCAACTGGTAATATGCATCGTTTTTGGTGTAGCCAGTATGTTCGGTTTCCCATTTGGTCAGCTATCTAGCTCTAATAAGCCGTTTTGACTCTTCGTATGTCATACTAGTATCTGGTTGTGGTAGTTTTGCACCTTCTTTTGCCAGTCTGTCTGCCTCCTCGTTGCCTTGGATGTTGCAGTGAGATGGAACCCACTGTCCCACTACCCTTTTTGGTGCGGCCTGCTGGCATAGTTGACAGAGTTCTGCTCTTAAATCATTAAGTTCAGTATTTTTCTGGCTTTTTAGTGCTGTGACTACGGCCAGGGCATCTGTAAGCAAGACTATATGGCTTTCATTCCTTGCAATGGGTCCAACGTTGCAGCGCAGTGAATGAGCTGACAGCAGCCTGCGACTTACAGCTGGCTGCTTGCATCAAGGACAGCGAACCAGAGCGGACCAAGAATATATTCAGTCTCTAAGAGAGGGTACTAGAAACAAGCTACGCTCGAGTAGTCTGGCTTAGAGCAAATCCAGTACCCACAAAAAGTCTGCTGAAATCGGACGTGCTAGACCGAAAAGCCCAGATTTCACAGCCTCGTTTAAACTACGACACGTTACAACGTATTTTTTCAGCACGAACGCAGAAGAGCGGCTAAACTGATAGTGGAATTACAGAATAATAGTTATGAGGACAGACTCAGACAACAGGCTGACACTATCTTGAAAAGAGAATAATTCGAGACGATTTAATACAGGTTCATATGATAATCAACGAAAAGGATAAAATATACTATAGCACGTTTCTCAATGTAGAGCTTCAGTGGTGAATGCTTGGAATACATTGCCTCAGGAAAAAATGGAGGCAGGGTCAATCAATACATTCAAGAATAGATTGGATGCGCTTTGTTATTTCTAGATCAAGTGAATCTACAAGAAACTAGTTGTATATAGACTCTAAAGAGTCTTTTAAACCAGTAAAATGACGTTCAGTTGAATGACGTTCAAAGTTAAGAAAATGCTGAAGGCTTTTTGCATCAGGGTCAGTACCCATAGATGACTGCTTGCGTCAGCATCAGTGACGCTGAACCGACCAAGACCATAGCTCACTGTCTAGTGGATGCCCTAGGAACAGACCTTAGGGCAGTGCCCCTGAGAGAGTAGTGATGGAAGGCGAACGCAACCGAACAATGTATCGAAGTGAAACTAGACGTTTCTGACCGAACAGGCACAGGCCTCGCTATAGACTGCGACACAATGTAACTTAACATCTTTTACAGGACCTACGATGAAGAAATGACAGAAGAAGAAATGTTGTCAACTACACTGAGGATTGTATAGAGAAGTAGAACATTTTCAAGACAGAGAAGTTGGACATTTTCAAGACAGAGAATTTGGACATTTTCAAGACAGAGAATTTGGACATTTTCAAGACAGAGAAGTTGGACATTTTCAAGACAGAATTTGGACATTTTCAAGACAGAGAATTTGGACATTTTCAAGACAGAGAAGTTGGACATTTTCAAGACAGAGAATTTGGACATTTTCAAGACAGAGAATTTGGACATTTTCAAGACAGAGAAGTTGGACATTTTCAAGACAGAGAATTTGGACATTTTCAAGACAGAGAATTTGGACATTTTCAAGACAGAGAATTTGGACATTTTCAAGACAGAGAATTTGGACATTTTCAAGACAGAGAAGTTGGACATTTTCAAGACAGAGAATTTGGACATTTTCAAGACAGAGAATTTGGACATTTTCAAGACAGAGAAGTTGGACATTTTCAAGACAGAGAATTTGGACATTTTCAAGACAGAGAATTTGGACATTTTCAAGACAGAGAAGTTGGACCTTTTCAAGACAGAGAAGTTGGACATTTTCAAGACAGAGAAGTTGGACATTTTCAAGACAGAGAATTTGGACATTTTCAAGACAGAGAAGTTGGACATTTTCAAGACAGAGAAGTTGGACATTTTCAAGACAGAGAAGAAGAACATGAAGATAAAATGATAATGCGAATAAGAGAGAGGAGATGAGAACAACGATTACGAAATTAAAGTAAAGATGAAAAGAAACGTCAGAAGTTCATGTTGACGAGTATACCAAATAGAAGAAGATAAAGCATAGATGATAATGAAGACAAATAGAATGAAGAAGAAAGGCGAAGGGGACCAAATCACAATATACATTACCAACGAGGCAAGGCAGGTTGAGATCGTATAATGATGAGGAAGCTGTTTTTCTTAGCAGCAACAGTGTTCTAAGACAAATGTGGTTCAAAAAGTATAGAAACAATACAAATGACTAGCGAAAAAGACAAATTAATGAATTTGAAGTGGGGAAAACGAGAAAATAGGGAGACAAATAATAAAGAAACAAAAGAAAAAGACGAAAAAATAACACACAAAAATTGTTAAGAACAATGCAGTAATAATAAGGGAAAAAAACAATCATAAATAGAACAAAAAATGTTGAGAAAAATAAATTAGAAGAAGTAATAAGAAGAAAACAAATTAGAATAAAATAATTTTTAAACAAAATCTAAATTAGAAGAAGGAAGAAATAAAAGAAGTAGCCACAATAATCAGAAAATAAGAGGAAGAAACAATACGAAAGATAATAAAAATAAAGAAGGAAAAACATTAGATGAAACACTTGGGAGAATAATGAGAATAAGACGATAATTTAAATGAATAATTAGGAAACACTCAGAAGAAGAAAAAGAAGAACACATTTAAAAGAAAAATTGTTGCAAGAAAAATTATTACAAGATGCACTAAGAAGAATAATTAGAACAAAAATAATTAAAAGAATAAAAAAATAGAAGAAATAATAAGAAGAATCAAAACAAGGAAAAATTAGATGAAAAATAATAAAAAGAAAAAATGGAGAAATAAAAACTATCAAAACATAAGGCAAAAAAAAAATATAAGTCGAAAAAATGATAGGTAGAATAGAATAATAAGAACAAAAAATAAGAAGAAAAAATAAGAATAAGAAATAAGAAGACAAATTTGAAGAAGAGAAAGTAATAGGAAGAAACAATAATAAGGAAGACAAAAGAAGGAAGTAGTTGCTGTAGCAGAAAGATAAGATGTTAGGAGAATCAGCTAAAGGAAACCATATAAAAAAAGAAAAAGAAACGTTGGCGCTTGAAACAACGAGGAATCAGACGGGATGGTCCGCCAAGCATATAACAACATCTGGATGCTGGAATCCTCTGTGTCTTCGACACGATATGATCAATGAGATGATTGAAGGCAAACAATTCTATATTCCCAATAGTCGATTTGGTTACAAGACCGCTCTGACTGACTCAGACTGGCCGCTAGCTTGTTTTGTTTGCTGAGGGTGGGCTACTCGTATCTGATTTTATCATTCTTTGTTTGTAGCGGGGTTGCAGTTGTTTTTCTTGCTTCCCGGGGTATACGGATGAAGGTGGGCCATAATCCTCCTAGCTGTAGAGCAATTCAAGAATGCTTAGCAGTTTCACCGCTTATATATATATATATTGTGTTTGCCTTATTTCTCTAATCCCCAACAAGGCGGTGTACATTGCACTGGGGTTTTTATTTTGCGCATGTCGGCTCAATGAATCCGACTTCAACATGCATTTGTAAGGTCTGTCATATGTAAGGGTCTGCTCCCTCCTGCATTTTCTAAGGTTTTACTTCCCCCGGGTAACGGCCGGTGCTGTGATGGTGATCGAACCCAGCACCTTCTGATTGTGAGCCTTATGACTTATCCACTATCCCACGCCGTCCCCACAAATATATATATATATATTTATATATATATATGGGGTCTCGAGGTAAGGTGTTCGTCAAGGGATCTGGAGGTCGCAGGTTCAAATCCCGGTGGTGACACTGGGGTTTTTTCACGTGGATCACCCGGTAAATAGTTTCCCTGATCTCTGAGTAGTGAGATCAAATATCCGTGTGCAGTGGCGCGCACGTTAAAAATACCTTAGCAGTTGGAAATCGAAAAGAGTAGTGCAAAATTCAAGTTAAAAATCTACTCCAATTATTCTAGGGATTTTCGCCTCGCAGAGAAAATGTCGCAAAAAAGGGGACTGTGTGGCCATAACAACAGGTTAATATCAGGTTCATCTAACACCCTCTGACCAAGAACCTATTCCACCTACAAGTGGCGGCTCTTGGAACACGTTGCACTACTGTAGTTTGGCTAATAGATATGTGGAAAGCACGGAGAAGGCAAAACCGGGTTCTTAAAAATTCACCCGGAACCGCTTGTTTCGGAACGAAAAGCACAGATATAACATCTTCGATGTAGAATACGTCGTAACGGTTTTTTTCTGGACGATCGGCGATGAAGAGACATAAGATATACATAAACTAAATGTAATAACATCAACTACTGAAGCAGCACAGACTTCTTTGATGTTGATTTCACGAAAGCTGGAAAATCAATTTGTGTTGTACTCTGAAAATGGAAAACGGAAGAGAAGTCCTAAACATGATTAAACTGACAATTGTATAATCTTGCATAAAGGTTCGTCGGTCTCTCTCTCTCTCTCTCTCTCTCTCTCTATATATATATATATATATGTATATATATATATATATATATATATATGCGCGCGTCCGCGCTTGGTGTGTGTGTGTGTGTGTGTTTTACAAGATACCTGGAATATATGGAGACGGAAGGTTAGTACGAAATTGTGAATTTCTGCCAAAACATAATTATGAGCACGTTAAATTCTACCTTTGATTCTAAAACAATTCACGGTTTGGGTGATGGGTTACGTGTTATGTGTAACCTTTAACCTCTGCTTTGAATTACTGTCCCCAATGTTACGTTGGAGTTGTAGAGCCAAGTCTTATAAGCAAGTCACACTCAACCACGTGCTTGGGATCCCATTTTGGGGTCACCTGGGGTTCTTTCAGAGTGTGCAAATGTTTTTTATATGTTACATTTGTGTAGTATATTTACTTGTATGGGAATAAAACAAACTTAAAATGATATGAAAGTTAATCTTAGTATTTTTACATGTATTGGAATAAAACAAACTCTAAATGATATGAAAGTTAATACCATCAAATTTACAGATGATGAATCAGTAACACGTTGCGAAGGCTGCTTGTCCAAATTAATCAAAGAATTTGGCATACAAATAACAACATTGAAGACAAAGACTTGGACAATAGTCAAACAACATAGAAAAATGAATATAATCGTCAATGGAAAAATAATCAAGCAAATCCAGAAGTTTACATAGCTTAGGGCAGATCATTACATTAGACGAAAATTAAGACAAGGGTTGCATAAGCAAAATAGGCCTTCAGAAAAAAAAAGAAAAATAATAAACTCTAAGAATATCAGGATAGAACTGAAGAAATAAATAATCATTTTTCATAGGGGACGGCGTGGGCTAGTGGTTAAGTTGCACGGCTCACAACCCGAAAGTGCTGAGTTCGATCCCCATCACAGCACCGGCCGTTACCCCGGTGAAGGAAACCCTTAAAAAATGCAGGAGGAAGGAGACCTTTACATAAAATGCATGCTGAAGTCGGATGAACTGGGCCAACAGGCGCAAAATAAAAACCACAGTGCAACGCACACCGACTTTGGGATACAAAAAATAAGACGAACGCAAGATTTAAAATATTTTTTTTTTAAATCACTTCTCATATATGGCCAATTGCACTGCATGGGGCTGAATTGAGTTGAAAAGAATAGAAATTATACAAATATAGAGATAGAGTTGGCTGGGATTCAATGTGAGACATGGAAATCTTTTATAAAAGATACCAGAGGGCAAGATCCAAGAAAAAAATTGGTGCGGGCAGCCAAGACTCACCCCACGACTCACCCCACGACTCAGCCCACGACTCACACCCCAACTCACCCCACGACTCACCCCACGACTCACGCCCCAACTCACCCCACGACTCACCCCACGACTCACCCCACCACTCACCCCACCACTCACCCCAAGACTCACCCCAGGACTCACCCCAAGACTCACTCTAGTCATTTGCTTGCAGCCTTCAATCCTGTTACTGACGTCACTCTGCATATTCATATCTGTAGTGAGAGCACTGCCTAGGACGGTGAAGCTAACGACTGCCTAGGAATGTGAAGCTAACGACTGCCTGTGAAGGTGAAGCTAACGACTGCCTAGGAAGGTGAAGCTAACGACTGCCTAGGACGGTGAAGCTAACGACTGCCTAGGAAGGTGAAGCTAACGACTGCCTAAGAAGGTGAAGCTAACGACTGCCTAGGAAGGTGAAGCTAACGACTGCCTAGGAAGGTGAAGCTAACGACTGCCTAGGAAGGTGAAGCTAACGACTGCCTGTGAAGGTGAAGCTAACGACTGCCTAGGAAGGTGAAGCTAACGACTGCCTAGGACGGTGAAGCTAACGACTGCCTAGGACGGTGAAGCTAACGACTGCCTAGGAAGGTGAAGCTAACGACTGCCTGGAGACGTTGGTTCTGTACAGTAATGTTTGGTTCGATGTACGACTCCCCAGAGGCAGACTAGAAGAGTACCTCCTAGAGTTGATTGTGAGACCAAAAGTTACTGCATGCCGTTGAAAACTCAGTCATGTTGGACTGCATTTATTTTTCTGTACAAGCGTTGAGAGTGCAACCATTCGCGAATAGGAAAACTAGCATTGTCGTCTCACGACTCTTGGTGTATGATGTAAGAAGCCTCTGAATGAACATCTGACCCTGCGTCCTGTACCTGATATGCATGCCAGTAGCAGAGCGATGGATATCATCAGTGAGCATTGCTCCAAAGACCATGCTGTAGAGTGTCGATGCCAGTACACAATCATGTTTGACACCGGCGGTTACTAGGAAGGCTGCAGACAATTCTCCCTCGTGCAGTGCACGTTATATCATGCCATCATGAAATTGACCAACTGAAAACAAACCGCAGGGGCAGGCAAACTTAGCCATGATTTGCGATGCGTCCATCGCTATAGACGGCGTCAAAGGCTTTGGTCGAATCGACAAAAACTGTGTACAGGTCACGCTTCTATTCTTGACATGTTGTTTGCACGGGACGTGTTGCAAATATCGTGTCAACCGTGCTTCGACCCGCACGAAAACCACACTGACTTTCGAGTAGAAAATTCAGCTGAAGTCACCATTTAAGCGGTTGTGCAGGAATCGAGCCAGCATTTTGCCTGTAATTGCTAGCAGACAGATACTCCTGTGATTTAAATCACATTATCACAATATCCTCGACACGGGATCAAGATGATGAGCAGCGCATGAGCTGCAGTGGTCAGCGACCCATAGCTGACTGCTAGCGTCAGGACCAGCGACCCATAGCTGACTGCTACCGTCAGGACCAGCGACCCATAGCTGACTGCTAGCGTCAGGGCCAGCGAACCAGAGCTGCCAAGACCCTTCTACACCTCTACGCGGTGATCCTGGATAACAGGCTGCAACAGAGCAGACTGGTTAAGGAGAATTGATCGAAGAGGGAATGCTAACTCGGTACTCAAAAAATGCTTGCTGAAGTTGGATGTGTTGAACCGAAAGGTGCACATATCGCAGTCAAGCTGTAAACTACGACACAACGCATTCCGCTCTCTGGACTTCATTCTGCTACTAAAGCCCTTTCAGGGGTTGGTAGCGGGAGATTGAGAACGAACGAAGCCAAGCCAAGCCATATCCTCGACGCTAGTCTGCTAAATGTGCAGGATTCGAGGAACCCAACTCTAATCTGTATACGTCCCGATCTTCTGTAGTGCTGTATCAATGAAGGCGAAAGTCTTTGGTTAGCCCATCTCGCAGGTGGGGCGACCCCGTTGACGTGTACAGGCATAGGGCCAACAAAACATTGTTCTGCGTGGCCATCTGTTGCAAAGCATGCGTACTTCATGTCCGTACCAACGATGTTAGTGTGCTATCGAGGATTCCGTAACAACCCGAAACAAAAGTTTGATGTCGAATGTCTTCGTTCCGGATCTTATCACTTATAGGAATTGTTAGTCTACATACATCATGTATGTATCCGTCGTCAGCATTTGTTATGAGACGGAAGTCGTGATGTTATGTTCTAGTAACCAGTGAGTGCAATTTCTACGCCTTTCGGCTAGACACATTCGATTTCAGCACGGCATTTTGTAACAAGGTGTGTCTTCCCTCTTCGATCCATATTCTTATGGGCAGTTTATGCTAGTGCAGACTGTTGTCGGGGAAGAAAAGAACGAGGAGGAGAATAGAGAAGAAGAAAAAGAAGTAGAAGAAAAAGAAAGAGACGAAAAGAGAAAAGATGAAGAAAAGCAAAAAAATTATAAAAAATAAGAAGATCAGGACGAACTCAAAAAGTAGAAGGAGAAAAATAACAGAATAGAGAAAAATATTAAGAAATGGAAGACGACATAGATAAAGTGAAGAATAGAATTAAGAAAGAGAACAACAAAAATGAGACATAAAAAGAAAACAAGAAGGATGAGAAGAAGAAGAAGAAGAAGAAGAAGAAGGAGAAGAAGAGAAAGAAGAAGAAGAAGGAGAAGAAGAGGAAGAAGAAGAAGAAGGAGAAGAAGAGGAAGAAGAAGAAGAAGAACAAATACAAGCACAGGAACAACAATAACAAAAGAAGATCATAAAAGATAAGAAGAAGAAGAGGATGAAGAAGAAGAAAATGGAGAAGAGGACGGAGAAGAAATAAAAGAAGAAAAAGGAGAAGAAGAAGAAAGGGAACAAAAATAACAAAGAAGGAGAAAGAGAGGAAGGAGAAGAAGTAGGAGAAGAAGAAGGAGAAGAACAAGAAGAAGAAGAAGAAGAAGAAAAAGAAGAAGAAGAAGGAGAATAAGGAAAAGAAGAAGACGAAGAATGGATACCGAAAGATGTGTACTATAGAGAGCGATGTATACCGAAATAGTTGTGGTATAGTTAGCGATGAATGCTGAAATAGTTGTGGTATAGTGAGCGATGAATACCGAAATAGTTGTGGTATAGTTAGCGATGAATACTGAAATAGTTGTGGTATAGTGAGCGATGAATACCGAAATAGTTGTGGTATAGAGAGCGATGAATATCGAAATAGTTGTGCTATAGTGAGCGATGGACACTGAAAAATATGTGCTATAGTGAGCGATGAATACCGAAATAGTTGTGGTATAGTGAGCGAGAAATACCGAAATAGTTTTGCTATAGTGAGCGATGAATACCGAAATAGTTGTGGTATAGTGAGCGAGGAGAACCGAAATAGTTTTGCTATAGTGAGCGATGAATACCGAAATAGTTGTGGTATAGTGAGCGAGGAATACCGAAATAGTTTTGCTATAGTGAGCGATGAATACCGAAAAAGTTTTGCTATAGTGAGCGATTAATACCGAAATAGTTTTGCTATAGTGAGCGATGAATACCGAAATAGTTGTGGTATAGTGAGCGATGAATACCGAAATAGTTTTGCTATAGTGAGCGATGAATACCGAAATAGTTTTGCTATAGAGAGCGATGAATACTGAAATAATTGTGCTATCGAGAAAAGACGCTCAAATTGTTACGCTTTCGTGGACGAAGGACACCGAAGCAGTTCTTATGATAACCGTGGGGGAAGGATATGCAGAACCACGGATAGAGAAGGTCTCCAGCATGAAGTCGACACATAGTAAAGATAATAGTGTGTATTCAATTGTTTAGAAAGAGGCTATTCTGTAGTTTACTTGTGAAAAAGCTGATATTTTACAATGGGCATGTCATAAAAATAATATCTTACAGTGTATTGTGAAATAGGGTGATAATTTGAAACTGAATTATGAGAATGATTAAGTCACACATGAAATGTGCCAGAGTGAAAAAACTTTACATGAAGTTTTGTAAAGCTGGTACTATGCTTCCTGCTTGTAGGGAAAATAATATTTTATAGTTAATTAGTAAGATTAATGACATTTTGTAGCCAATGTGTAGAAAATATGGTATTTTATAGTTATCAAGTAGTCAAAATGAATTTATATAGTGATTGTGTTAGTCAAAGTGAGTTTATATAGTCATCGTGTAGTAAGGGTGAGTTTATATAGTCAGCGTGTAGTAAGGGTGAGTTTATATAGTCAGTGTGTAGTAAGGGTGAGTTTATATAGTCAGCGTGTAGTAAGGGTGAGTTTATATAGTCAGCGTGTAGTAAGGGTGAGTTTATATAGTCAGTGTGTAGTAAGGGTGAGTTTATATAGTCAGTGTGTAGTAAGGGTGAGTTTATATAGTCAGTGTGTAGTAAGGGTGAGTTTATATAGTCAGTGTGTAGTAAGGGTGAGTTTATATAGTCAGTGTGTAGTAAGGGTGAGTTTATATAGTCAGCGTGTAGTAAGGGTGAGTTTATATAGTCAGCGTGTAGTAAGGGTGAGTTTATATAGTCAGTGTGTAGTAAGGGTGAGTTTATATAGTCAGTGTGTAGTAAGGGTGAGTTTATATAGTCAGCGTGTAGTAAGGGTGAGTTTATATAGTCAGTGTGTAGTAAGGGTGAGTTTATATAGTCAGCGTGTAGTAAGGGTGAGTTTATATAGTCAGCGTGTAGTAAGGGTGAGTTTATATAGTCAGCGTGTAGTAAGGGTGAGTTTATATAGTCAGCGTGTAGTAAGGGTGAGTTTATATAGTCAGCGTGTAGTAAGGGTGAGTTTATATAGTCAGCGTGTAGTAAGGGTGAGTTTATACAAAGGACTAGTAGTAAATATGATATTATACAACCGACTATTAGTATAGATGCTCTTTGAATTAATCGATAAATCAATTTTCGATCTCTTTAAAGCTTCCTGTGGAGCATAGGACTTCAGCTAACACACATCGATTCATCCAATGAAAATCTATCTACAGCGGATGGCGTTTCTATGGTTCAGTTGTTACATAATGGACTAGTTAATTTCATACCATACTCTCCTTAGTGACCTCTTACTACATGCCTAGCAGGCTACAGTGGTACTATTCTTTGGTCCATTTTCTGGCTTCAGTAATACCAATTTACAGATGTATTGTAGTAAATATGATATAATGTATTGTGTTGTTCGTCCATCGATGAGGACCGTTTTGTCAACATTCACTATTTGCATGAGTTCGAAGAGTCTGTCCCAAATTGCAAAATTTGCTGATGACACAAAACTATGCAGTAGTGTCTCATCTAAAGCAGAAGTGGACATATTGAGGTCAGATTTAGATAAAATTAGAGAATGGTCTGTAAGCTGGCAAATGGAGTTTAATGTAGATAAATGTACAGTCATCCACATGGGTAGATCCAATTTGGTACATAATTACAGAATGGGAGAGAACAATATTAGAAAGATAGATAAGGATAGGGACCTAGGGGTTATAATAGATCATACAGGTAAGTTGAGTGAGCAAGTTCAGGTAGCAGTGAAAAAGGCAAATGCAATGTTAGGTATGATAAAAAGAAATATTAAACATAGGAGCAAGGAAATGATAGTCAAACTGTATAAAGTATTAGTTAGACCTAGATTGGAGTACTGTGTACATGTGTGGAGTCCTTATCATAGAGGTGATATAGACATGCTGGAAAGAATACAAAAAAGAGCGACAAAGATGATAGTGGGATTCCTGAATTACAGTTATGAGGAAACACTAAGAAAAACCGGCCTACAGTGTCTCGAAGAGAGAAGAATTCGTGGGGACTTAATACCGGTTTATAGGATGATCAGAGGAATGGATAAATTAGACTATAACAAGTTTTTTTAAAATACAGCCACCCACAATAACAAGAGGGCATAGCTACAAGCTGACTAATGAGAGGTCCAGATTAGATATTGGGAGATATTTTTTTAGTCAGAGTGGTGACTGCTTGGAATGCATTGCCAGAGGAGGTAGTGGAGGCAGGGACAGTTAATGCATTTAAGAATAAATTGGATGCACATAGCTTTTAGAGCAAGGTGATGTAAATGTAACTGGTTGTATACAGACTCTGAGGGTCTTCTAAACCAGTATAAAGACGTTAAGTTAAGTTAAGTTAAATAGTACAAGGAAATAGGACACACGCTACCATCGGAGTTGTCGAAGAGTTGATGTGAGCATACTTGCGAAGTAATCGTCTCAGGATATCTACTTCTATTCTTGATACCCCATGTCTCTAAACACCCTCATCAAAAGTGTTCCTGCATGTCTTTAAACACCATCATCAAAAGTGTTCCTGCATGTCTTTAAACACCATCATCAAAAGTTTTCCTGCATGTCTCTAAACACCCTCATCAAAAGTGTTCCTGCATGTCTCTAAACACCATCATCAAAAGTGTTCCTGCATGTCTCTAAACACCATCATCAAAAGTGTTCCTGCATGTCTCTAAACACCATCATCAAAAGTGTTCCTGCATGTCTCTAAACACCATCATCAAAAGTGTTCCTGCATGTCTCTAAACACCATCATCAAAAGTGTTCCTGCATGTCTCTAAACACCCTCATCAATAGCACTACGCCAGTCTGTGCGATTGGTGGCGAATTGTTATGCACATCTGGTTTTGGCACCCTGTCCTGTCATTTGATCCTAAGTTTTTTTCCGCAGGCAGTGCATGTAGAAGTGGCAAATAAGAGGGTAGGTAGAACAATTGCAGCGTAGACCTGTATTTTGTTTGAGTCTTGATTCCTCGCCTAGCCCACACCTTAGTATAAAGTCTTCTAAATGCCACATCTGCCCTAGCTAATTTTGTATTCACCTCATCATCTATGTTAATAACCTGAGACAAGAGTACTGCCAAACAATGTTAACAGATGCATCATATTATACAGAACTGTATCAATAGATTTGATATTCTACAGTAAACGTGTTAGTACAGTTACAGTTGTAAGGTCCGAGTGTTGCAAAGATGATGTTATATTGCAAACGTGTTAGTAAAATTACAATTGTATAATTCAACTATTGTAAAGATGATAGTATACAGTATACGTACAGTAAAATTACAATTGTATAGTCCAAGTGTTGTAAAAGTGATATTATTCGGTAAACGTACAGTAAAGTTACAATTGTATAGTCCAAGTGTTGTAAAAATGATATCATTCGATAAACGTACAGTAAAGTTACAATTGTATAGTCCTAGTCTTGTAAAGATGATATTATTCGGTATACGTGTAGTAACGTTACAATTGTATAGGCTGAATGTTGTAAAGATGTTAAGAAGATGAAAGAGGCAGCGAGCCACATAATCTGGAAAGATATTGTCGGAGGAACAGATGTTGAACAAGAGTGGGAGAATTTTAAAACAGTTCTAACAAGGTTAAAAGACGAATGGGTTCCATGTAGGGAGGTAAACCTCAAGCGTAAAAAGTGGATAACTAGATTTGTAGTTAAATGTAGAAGAGTTAACAATAAAGCATGGAAAAATATATAGAGGCAGGTAAATCAAAAGAAACATATTTTAAATATTCGGACAAGCAGAACATTGCTTAAAAAGTGAATAAAACAGCAAAAATAGACTTCGAAAAAAAATTAAAAAATCAGAGGATCAAGACTGATAGTAAGAGCTTCTTTTTCTAGGTTAGAAATAAACAAAGAACTAAAGACAAAGTAGACCCTCTCATAGACAGGACAGGAAAAATAATAAATGAAAATAGGGAGGCAGCTAATCTACTCAAACCGTATTTTGGCACAATTCTACACAAAGAAGGACTGTTCCAAGATCCCAGAGCCTATAGATAATTTTTCAAATAGACATGGTTACAGTGGGATTACATTCAATCTGTATTACAGAGGAAATGTTGTTTTTTTTTTTAAGTGGAGGGGTTGAAAGTGGATAAATGTTCAAGTCAAAATGGTATTTATCTAAAATTTGAAATTAGAGACCAATTAGCAAAACCATTGGCGGTATTATGTTCTAAATCACTTGCAAAAGGGGATGTTCCACGGATTATAAAGATGCAGGAGTGATCCCCTTATTCAAAAGCAGCTTCAAATCAGATCCAGCAAATTATAGACTGGTCAGTTTAACGAACATAGTCTGTAAATTGTTTGAGTCAATAATCAAAGAAAACATTGTAATGCACTTAGACCAGTTTAATTTAATCAGAAATACCCAGCATGGGTTTACTAGAGGGAAATCGTGCCGAACAAATCTATTAGAATTCGTGGAGGAGGTTAAAAAATGATAGATAAAGGAGAGCCAGTGGATGTAATTTATCTAGATTTTGCAAATACCTTTGATAGAGTACCTCATTAAAGATTATTTCGAAAGTTTAAATCATATGGAATAGGTGGGGATGTTGCCAAATGGATTGAAAATTGATTAACGGGAAGAAGGCAGAGAGTGGGCATAAATAGGGAGTACTCTGAGTGGTGTGAAGTTAAAAGTGAAGAGCCATAGGGTTCGGTTTTTAGGACCAATTTTGTTCTTGATATGTATAAATTATTTGGACATTGATAGGGGATCCATGATTGCGAAATTTGCTTATGACAGAAAACTATGCAGTAGTGTCTCATCTAAAGCAGAAGTGGATATATTGAGGTCTGATTTAGATACAATTTGAGAAGGATCTGTAAGCGGGCAAATTAAGTTTAATGTATATAAATGTACAGTTATCCAGATTGGTAGATCCAATATGGAACATAATTACAGAATGGGCGAGAACAATATTAGAAAGCTAGAAAAGAAAAGGGACTTAGGGGTAATAATAGATTATACAGGTAAGGTGAGTGAACATGTCCAGGTAGCAGTGAAAAAGCAAATGTAATATCAGGTATGATAACAAAAAGAAATATTAAACATAGGAGCAAGGAAGTGATAGCCAAACTGTATAAAGCATTGGTTAGACCTAGATTGGAGTACTGTGTACAGGTGTGAAGTTCTTATCATAGAGAGGATAGAAACATGATGGAAAGGATACAAAAAAGAGCAACAAAGCTGATAGTTGGATTCCAGAATTACAGTTATGAGGAAACTCAGAAAAACCAGCCTACAGTGTCTAGAAGAGAGAAGAATTCAAAGTGATTTAATACAGGTCTATAAGATGATCAAAGGAATGGAAAAATTAGACTATAACAAGTTTTTTTCAAAATACAACCACCTATAAGAACAAGAGGGCATAGCTACAAATTAACTAAAGAAAAGTCCAGATTAGATAGAAGAAATAATTTTTTTGTGTCAGAGACTGGTGAATGCTTGGAATGCATTGCCACAGGAAGTAGTGGAGGCAGGGGCAATTAATGCATTTAAGATTAAATTGGATGCGCATAGCTTTAGAGCAATAAAACGTAAATGAAACTGGTTGTATACAGACTCTGCACAGTCTTCTAAACCAGTATAAAATCGGTAAGTAAAGATGACGTAATTTGGTTAAACATGTAGTAACCTTACAATTGTATAGTACAAGTGGTGTAAAGATGATATTATACAACTGAAGTCGATTAAGGATAACATTTTACAGATAATATTTTACAAGGAACACTTTACATATAACATTTTACAAATAATATGTAGAAATCACTCGTTTTACATCTTGTTTTCTTATAGTGATGTGTTTGTTGTTTTTGTTCGTTCTTTGTCCCTGATGAAGTCAATGTACTCGTAACGTAGGTGTCGTTTTGTTTATACCGTTAGCAGTACATGTTTTATTCTCTTTTAAACTTCGATACTGTCGCACCTTTTATATATTTATTTCAACGTTTAACAAAGAAATATACATATAAACAGTGAAGCCAAATGCTTTGAGAGATTTACAAGCTGAGTTTATCTAACAGCAGTGATATTGTTTTACAATGCGTATCTAAGGACATTGAAATTATCACCCTGAAAGTATCGAATGACATCAGAGAAACAAAAAAGTGAAGAGAAGGCATCTGTCTAAGAAAGATGCTCAAATGTCGTGGCACCTCGGTACATTAAGAGAACGGGATGTCAACGTGACAATATTGGACATGTCACGTTTCATGACATCTCATTAGAGAATCTTGTTCCTCTCTTCAACTTCTCATCTGTCATCATCTTAACCGTCTTTCCGTGTTCATCACCTTGTTTTTCGTCAAATTCATCATTTTTATGTTCACTTAGTTCTTCCTTTTTGTTCGTCAAACTTCTTTGCTGGTCTTTTCTATTTATGTTTCGCCATTTTCTTCAATATCTTAGTAAAATATAGAAGCATTAATTACCGAAATTATTATATTTTCCTGTGGTAACTTCTTAGAAGAAACAAATGGACGCCAGTATGTATTTTCGTCCCTACATCCCATTGGGCGTGGAACAAAATATATACAGTACGGCTGTCGTTAGCCGTCGTTAATTCTCTGCGACAATGTTGCGGCGGATAAAACGAAAGATCTGACAACAATCACCAATGTATATGGTTATATTATTCTTCTTGAGCTCGTTCCATGTGAAGCAAGGACTAAATAGCCCACATGCAGGAAGCCTGCTGCATTGGTGGTTTCAATAGAAATACACTCACACGATGAGGTGGCTAGCCACATGATCAACCTTTATAAATCGCCTGTTAAGAAATGCTTTGGAGGTTACAAGGGTCAAGTGTGTTTTCCTGAGTAATACACGAGGTTATACATTCCATCGCGAGACACGTTTTTTCTGATAACTGAGACCCAATACTTGTTGCTTCCTAGATCTTTCTAAATCAACTTCTCCCTTTTTAAATCAACTTCTCCATTTTAAAATCAACTTCTCCATTTTTAAATCAACTTCTCAGGTGCAAGACTACCACAAACAGATACTAGTATGACATACGAGAGTCAAAACGGCTTTTCAAAGCCAGATACATGACCAAATGGGAAACCGAACATACTGGTTACACCAAAAACGATGCCTATTACCAGTTGAACAGAAGAGAGCAGGTCGTTGTCTTCAGACTTCGCACTGGCCACAATAGACTGAGGTACCACCTATTCAACAAATTAAAGATAGGTGGTACCGACGAATGCCCGTGCGGTACCGGTAAAATGACCGCTGAACATCTGCTGCAGAACTGCCCGACATACGAGGATCAGAGAGAGCAGATGTGGCCATCACCAGTGGAACCACAAGAGAAGCTCTATGGCAGTGTCGACAGCCTCAGGATGACCGCCATTAACTCTCCATTAACTGATATTCAAAGACTTAATTGAAGCATCACAATAGACTGGTTGGTCAGTATTAAGACTGGTTGTAATGTTGTCTGAGCATGTCTCTCGATTTCACTCAATCTTATGGCTGGTCAGTTTTAAAACTAGTTGAAGGGTTGTCTGAGCATGTCTCTCCTTTTGACCGTATCATCTGGTTGGTCAGTTTTAAGACTGGTTGCACGGTTGTCTGAGCATGTCACTTAATTTGACCTTATCATCTGGTTGGTCAGTCTTAAGACTGGTTGAACGGTTGTCTGAGCATGTCTCTCAATTTGACCTTATCATCTGGTTGGTCAGTCTCAAGACTTGTAAGGCTGTTTGTGCATGTCTCAATATTATCATATCGTCTGTAGCTCTCTTCATTTTAATATAGGTTCTTACCTTGTTGACTCTGCATGCCTGTAAAGGAAGGTCTTGGTCCCCACTTCCTCTTTTCCTCTGAGTCTTGCCCTGTAGTATCCTCTGTAATAGACTTTCATGTCGCATAGTGTATGTTATCCAACTTAATTATTGTGTTCCTATCATTTTCAGTATTTTTGTTTGTGCATCTACCTCATTAAGGAAATCATCTGTGTATCCTCTTTCTGTCCAACTCACTAGTTCCTTTCTAGAATAGATCGACATTACATACGTTTCTACGCTAATTTCATCTTTCGAAGCTTAAGTCCATATTTTAGCCCAATAGAGCAGAATTGCACACTCATGAGCAGTGCTAATTCTTTTTCTTAGTTGGATCTAGAAATTCTAAGAGTCTATCAATGTATGTTTTGGGGGTCTCTGTGGCGAAGTACTCAAGCCGTTTGCCTCGTGTTCAGACGGTCGGGGCTCGATTTCGCGCTGCGACGGTCGGTCCATGATTTCAATTTTTTCCGGAGATTCCTGGGTTCATCTGCCGAGAGAGACCGAGTTAAAATGGAGAAACAAAACCGAGGCAATGAAGTTGAGCTTAAAGTTTTTTGTTTTTCTTTCTTTTTAAATGTATGTTTTTTATTTCCCTGAAGGTCTGTTTTGCCATCGTAATCCCCGTCTTAATTTCCTTCTCATCGTGAACACCTGTGATGGTTTGCCCTAAATTAGTAAACGTATGGACGTGTCCAATTCTTTCTCCGTTGGTATTTATATTAATTTCTAATGTTGCTTGACTATTGTAAGTCTTTGTCTTCAATGTGTTTATTCTCATGCCAAACTCTTTACATGTTCCAGTACTCTTTGTAAAGTTGCTATTAATTCAACCTCCCACCTCCCCCTCCCCCTTTTTGCTTGATCATCGGGAAATGTGACAGTATTCGATTTCATAGTTCACTCAGGTACAACCATTCTAGCAACATCACAATGTATTTAGCATTTACTGTAATTTACCGAAAGAAGTATTTTTCGTTCAGAACTGATATCAGTTGATCGTTAACTAAGCTGATAACCGGAAATGACTTTCTTGTACAGAAAACCAGGACTTATCCACCCCCTCATCTTGATTAACAACCCCACCCAAACCCCTGTACATTGATATACTACCCCACTGATAGCTTGATCTACCACCCCCTACTTTGATCTACCACCTGTAACTTGATCCACAAACCCTAACTTGATCCACCCCCCCACCACTAACTTGATTCACGCCCCCCCCCCCACCCTTACTTGATCCATAACCCCTAACTTGATTCAGGACTCCTCCCCCCGACCACTAACTTCATCCACCCACCACTCGTAACATGATCCACCCCTCCTCCCAACCACGAACTTGCTCCACCCCCTCGCCTAACTTGATCCACCACCCCTAACTTGATCCATCACTCCTAACCTGATCCACCACCACTAACTTAATCTATCCTTCCAACTTGATCCACCACCCCTAACTTGATCCACCACCCCTAACTTGATCCACCCCCCCCCCACCTCCAACTTGATCCACCACTCCTAACTTGATATACCATCTTTTACTTGATCCATCACCACTAACTTCATCCACCCACCACTCGTAACATGATCCACCCCTCCCCCCAACCACGAACTTGCTCCACCCCCTCCCCCAACTTAATCCACCACCCCTAACTTGATCCACCACTCCTAACTTGATATACCATCTTTTACTTGATCCATCACCACTAACTTCATCCACCACCCCGAACTTAATCTACACCCCACCTCATAACTCGATCCACCACCCTAACTCGATCCATGACCTCTAACTCGATCCCTGACCCCTACCTCGATCCACCACCCTTAACTCATCCACGACCCCTAACTCGATCCACCACCCTAACTCGATCCACCACCCTAACTCGATCCCCGACCCCTAACTCGATCCCCGACCCCTAACTCGATCCCCGTCCCCTAACTCGATTCCCAACCCCTAACTCGATCTACGACCCCTAACTCGATCCCGGACCCCTAACTCGATCCCCGACCCCTAACTCGATCCCCGACCCTTAACTCGATCTACGACCCCTAACTCGATCCACCATCCTAACTCGATCCCCGACCCCTAACTCGATCCACCACCCTAACTCGATCCCCGACTCATAACTCGATCCCCGTCCCTAACTCGATCCACCACCCTAACTCGATCCACCACCCTAACTCGATCGCCGACCCCTTACTCGATCCCCGACCCCTAACTCGATCCCCGTCTCCTAACTCGATCCCCGACCCCTAACTCGATCCAAAACCCGTAACGTCCTCATCTATCGCTCTAGACATTAGCGCTGCCATTAGTCACAAAATCAAAATGTGGAATACTCTAATTAAAGGGGATGATTATAGTCCCTTAACGTTGATCAATAGAAAATGACGTTTCAGTTGAAATTTAAAGTTGACCAGATCAAAGGTCCCTGTTGGTATTGCTTCTAGTCCAAATCTTTGATGTTCACATTTGAAGACTTGCAAAATATAAGAAATTCACTTGCGTTGCTAGGTTACAGTGAATTTATTCTTTTATAAACGTATACGTGGAGAGGAGGTGGGGAAGGGAAGAGACAAACGTCCGCGTAAATCATACTGATGAGAAAATGTT
Organism: Ariolimax columbianus; assembly: GCA_036924085.1. Taxonomy (NCBI): domain Eukaryota; kingdom Metazoa; phylum Mollusca; class Gastropoda; order Stylommatophora; family Arionidae; genus Ariolimax; species Ariolimax columbianus. Next base: position 20,058,488 of record JAVGWX010000007.1, read on the forward strand.
AGTTAAAGTCCCTGACCAAAACCTCACCTCCCTTCCATGAAGATCTTTCTGTAAACAATTTGTTTCCTGGCTGTCTGGATAGCGAGATAGAGTTGACGAGATCGATGTAGCCGGCAAGGTCTCACAGATAAAGCCATCCATAGCACAATCGTCTGGACGACCAGGTTCAAACTCGTTGATGTTGTTATTTAATGCCCACAATGAGTAAGTTTACTCTTTTGTGTGTCCTGAAACGGGTGTTAAGTGGCGAGTTGCAGCAGCGTGTCTCACATCCCAAGCGTGCTAATGAAGGTGAACCGGCGTCCTACAGTCGGTAGTGCTATGCTAGGCTTTATTTGCGCGACTATCACTAATGCGGGGATCACATCGCTCTATGTCTCATCAACCAGACTGCCTTGAAAACAAGCTGAGAGAGATAGTGGTCTCAAGATCATTATCAGTCCCACCAAGGCACCGTTATTGCAGTTTGTAGTACTAGCTCCCGCCATACAACAACGCCGAGTTTTGGGCCGCAACCACCAGACGGAGCCCATCTCTCTCCAGGTGGCAGCTCATTATAGTAGTATCTAAATTTCATACAAGAAAACTGACACTGTCTTCAGCGAGGGCGAGGGGCGCCAATCTCGTGAAGTTCAGCCGAGAAACTAGACCGTGAAATATGACACAAGTTTAAGCGTAGTGCTATTCATATAGCCGATGTCCATTCCTGGATAATCAGACGGAAGAAAACACACAAAACGAACGAATTAACCAGTCCAAATGGAAAACAACACATTTCCGTAAACACAAGTGTAAGTCTTCGACTAGTGTGAATTCCTGACAAATCCATGGCCGGCGGCATCCATAATGAACTAAAACAGAAGACCAATTATGGAGCCATCTTTGTGTGTTTAGGTGAGTATGTTGTGTCTATCCCTGACGAGACGATCTGGCCAGTATGTTGTGTCTAACCCTGACGAGACGATCTGGTCAGTATGTTGTGTCTAACCTTGACAAGACGATCTGGTCAGTATGTTGTGTCTAATCCTGACGAGACGATGTGGTCAGTATGTTGTGTCTAACTCTGATGAGACGATCTGGTCAGTATGTTGTGTCTAACCCTGACGAAACGATCTGGTCAGTATGTTGTGTCTAACCCTGACGAAACGATCTGGCCAGTATGTTGTGTCTAACTCTGACGAGACGATCTGGTCAGTATGTTGTGTCTAACCCTGACGACGATCTGGTCAGTATGTTGTGTCTAACTCTGACGAGACGATCTGGCCAGTATGTTTCCCTAACTCTGAGGAGACGATCTGGCCAGTATGTTGTGTCTAACCCTGACGAAACGATCTGGCCAGTATGTTGTGTCTAACCCTGACGAGACGATCTGGTCAGTATGTTGTGTCTAACCCTGACGAGACGATCTGGTCAGTATGTTGTGTCTAACTCTGACGAGACGATCTGGTCAGTATGTTGTGTCTAACTCTGACGAGACGATCTGGTCAGTATGTTGTGTCTAACTCTGACGAGACGATCTGGTCAGTATGTTGTGTCTAACTCTGACGAGACGATCGGGTCAGTATGTTGTGTCTAACTTTGACGAAATGATCTGGCCAGTATGTTTCATTAACTCTGAGGAGACGATCTGGCCAGTATGTTGTGTCTAACCCTGACGAGACGATCTGGCCAGTATGTTGTGTCTAACCCTGACGAGACGATATGGTCAGTATGTTTTGCTAGACCGGGCTAGCGTCCCAGTTCCCTCTGGTACACCTTAATCAGCACGCTCGGATTGTAAGGTAAGCTATTACAACACCGCCACCTCACGCCCCTTTCACAAAAAAGTTGTTGTGAATGCCCGCAATGAGTAGAGTAAAGAAACCCATTGTATTACTGTCGTAGGGGTGTTAGCGATCGATCTCCCATTTCAAAGGCTCGGCTGTATGAGGGCGGTAGCCATCTCCTCTCGTTCGGCTATTTTACTTCCTGGACTGAACCGTTACCCAATTAAGGCTGGGTCGACCCGGGAACCGTTGCGGTTTAAACAAAACTTTTCCGCCTCAACTGGGGAATGAAGGTTTACTTTTTTGTGCACCATGAAAAGGACGTTTAATAACGGTTTGCAGTAGCTTTCCTCACATACCCAGCGAACTGATGAAGTTGGACTGTTCCCTCGTCGCGGTTGTGCTATGTTTTCCTTCGTCTGCGTGATGTTCACTACAACGGGGATCACGTCGACCTCTCCCACCTTGTTGGCGAGACTGCCAAAAAGGGCTCCCCGTTTACATGAAGGGCTATGTAGACGTCGGTGTGAGGGTCTTGGCCAGTATATTTTGTCTAACCCTGACTAACATGTCTGATCAGTATGTTATGCCTGACCCTGACTAACATGTCTGATCAATATGTTGGGCCTGACCCTGACTAACATGTCTAATCAGTATGTTGGGCCTGATCCTGACTAACATGTCTGATCAGTATGTTGGGCTTGACCCTGACTAACGTGTCTGATCAGTATGTTATGCCTGACCCTGACTCACATGTCTGATCAATATGTTGTGTCTGACCCTGACTAACATATCTTAGCAGTATGTTGGGTCTGACCCTGACTAACATATCTTAGCAGTATGTTGGGCCTGACCCTGACTAACATATCTTAGCAGTATGTTGTGTCTGACCCTGACTAACATATCTTATCAGTATGTTGTGTCTGACCCTGACTAACATATCTTAGCAGTATGTTGGGCCTGACCCCGACTAACATATCTTAGCAGTATGTTGTGTCTGACCCTTACTAACATATCTTAGCAGTATGTTGTGTCTGACCCTGACTAACATATCTTAGCAGTATATTGTGTCTGACCCTGACTAACATATCTTAGCAGTATGTTGTGTCTGACCCTGACTAACATATCTTAGCAGTATGTTGTGTCTGACCCTGACTAACATATCTTAGCAGTATGTTGTGTCTGACCCTGACTAACATATCTTAGCAGTATGTTGTGTCTGACCCTGACTAACATATCTTAGCAGTATGTTATGCCTGACATTGACTAACATGTCTGAGCAGTATGTTGGGCCTGACCCTGACTAACATATCTTATCAGTATGTTATGCCTGACCCTGACTAACATATCTTAGCAGTATGTTGGGCCTGACCCTGACTAACATATCTTAGCAGTATGTTATGCCTGACCCTGACTAACATATCTTAGCAGTATGTTGTGTCTGACCCTGACTAACATATCTTATCAGTATGTTGTGTCTGACCCTGACTAACATATCTTAGCAGTATGTTATGCCTGACCCTGACTAACATATCTTAGCAGTATGTTGTGCCTGACCCTGACTAACATATCTGATCAGTATGTTGGGCCTGACCCTGACTAACATATCTTAGCAGTATGTTGTGTCTGACCCTGACTGACATATCTTAGCAGTATGTTGGGCCTGACCCTGACTAACATATCTTAGCAGTATGTTGGGCCTGACCCTGACTAACATATCTTAGCAGTATTTTGGGCCTGACCCTGACTAACATATCTGATCAGTATGTTGTGCCTGACCCTGACTAACATATCTGATCAGTATGTTGTGCCTGACCCTGACTAACATATCTTAGCAGTATGTTATTCCTGACCCTGACTAATATATCTGAGCAGTATGTTGGGCCTGACCCTGACTAAGATATCTTATCAGTATGTTATGCCTGACCCTGACTAACATATCTTAGCAGTATGTTGGGCCTGACCCTGACTAACATATCTTAGCAGTATGTTGTGTCTGACCCTGACTAACATATCTTATCAGTATGTTGTGTCTGACCCTGACTAACCTATCTTAGCAGTATGTTATGTCTGACCCTGACTAACATATCTTAGCAGTATGTTGTGCCTGACCCTGACTAACATATCTGATCAGTATGTTGGGCCTGACCCTGACTATCATATCTTATCAGTATTTTGTGTCTGACCCTGACTAACATATCTTAGTAGTATGTTGGGCCTGACCCTAATTAACATATCTTAGCAGTATGTTGGGCCTGACCCTGACTAACATATCTTAGCAGTATTTTGGGCCTGACCCTGACTAACATATCTTATCAGTATGTTGGGCCTGACCCTGACTAATATATCTTATCAGTATGTTGGGCCTGACCCTGACTAACATATCTTAGCAGTATGTTGTGTCTGACCCTGACTAACATATCTTAGCAGTATGTTGTGTCTGACCCTGACTAACATGTGTTAGCAGTATGTTGTGTCTGACCCTGACTAACATATCTTAGCAGTATGTTGTGTCTGACCCTGACTAACATATCTTATCAGTATGTTGGGCCTGACCCTGACTAACATGTCTTATCAGTATTTTGGGCCTGACCCTGACTAACATATCCTATCAGTATGTTGGGCCTGACCCTGACTAACATATCTTATCAGTATGTTAGGCCTGACCCTGACTAACATATCTTATCAGTATGTTATGCCTGACACTGACTAACATATCTTAGCAGTATGTTGGCCCTGACCCTGACTAATATATCTTAGCAGTATGTTATGCCTGACCCTGACTAACATATCTTAGCAGTATGTTGTGTCTGACCCTGACTAACATATCTTATCAGTATGTTGTGTCTGACCCTGACTAACATATCTTAGCAGTATGTTATGCCTGACCCTGACTAACATATCTTAGCAGTATGTTGTGCCTGACCCTGACTAACATATCTGATCAGTATGTTGGGCCTGACCCTGACTAACATATCTTAGCAGTATGTTGTGTCTGACCCTGACTGACATATCTTAGCAGTATGTTGGGCCTGACCCTGACTAACATATCTTAGCAGTATGTTGGGCCTGACCCTGACTAACATATCTTAGCAGTATTTTGGGCCTGACCCTGACTAACATATCTGATCAGTATGTTGTGCCTGACCCTGACTAACATATCTGATCAGTATGTTGTGCCTGACCCTGACTAACATATCTTAGCAGTATGTTATGCCTGACCCTGACTAATATGTCTGAGCAGTATGTTGGGCCTGACCCTGACTAACATATCTTATCAGTATGTTATGCCTGACCCTGACTAACATATCTTAGCAGTATGTTGGGCCTGACCCTGACTAACATATCTTAGCAGTATGTTGTGTCTGACCCTGACTAACATGTCTTATCAGTATGTTGGGCCTGACCCTGACTAACATATCTTAGCAGTATGTTGGGCCTGACCCTGACTAACATATCTTATCAGTTTGTTGGGCATCACCCTGACTAACATATCTTATCAGTATGTTGGGCCTGACCCTGACTAACATATCTTATCAGTATGTTGTGTCTGACCCTGACTAACATATCTTATCAGTATGTTGGGCCTACCAAACAGTATTCTTCCTTCCCTTCTCAAAAGTGTAAAGATACTCATCAAAATCATTCAACAAAAACAACAACAAGAACAACAACAACATGAACAACAGCAACAAGAACAACAACAACAAAAACAACAACAAAAACAACAACAACAACAACAAAAACAACAACAATAAAAACAACAACAATCAAGAATAACAACAACTAAAACAGCAACAACAAAAACAAGAACAACAAAAACAACAACAACACGAACAAATACTACTACCACTAATACTATTCTGAAATTTTAAACAACCAAACTATATTTGAAAATTCAGTTCTGCATCAAGCGGGATAAGTCCCAAAAACATGACAGTTACAAAATATAAAAGTGAATTAAATAGTGGCTTCATCACATCACCGTGGAACTGTGACACGAATAACACATTTTCCAGGCAATTAGGTCCAATTTTAAAAGAGTTGGGACATAAGTAGCTTTTTATTTGCTGTTAATTGGATGGATTAGCATCTTCCCAACATGGTTTGTTCATTGCTCGGGAGAATATTAGTCGATGCAATCGTTCAGAGTGGTTGTAAATGTGTAAGGAATAATTAGTGCGAAGCAGCATTTATTGAAATTGGAGAGGCACACAGAGAGGGAAGAATTGAACCACTTGAATCAAGCGTGTCTAAAATGCGACTAAAGAGGCTTGTTCATAAGCATAGCAACCTGAACATGTAAAACAAATTGTTTATCAGACCAAACAATTCAAGAGCGCCAGTGATTAATTTTTTTACAAAATTCCTAGGCTAAGAGGGTCTGAATAGCATAATGGTCAGACTATTTGTCTCTCACAGCTAAAGTATTTGGTTCAATTCCTGATCTTTTCTCGTTACAGACTACCCAGCTGTAAATTGTTGTCATAATTATGGTTAGAAAAGGTTCGACAGAAATTAGGAGGAATTGATCATCCGATCTAATAAAATAAAGTGAAGATAAAATAAAAGTAAGTGTCTTTCACTTCATCCACAACAACAATTTAAAAAAAATCTTTTGGACTGTTTTTGCCTTTTAATATTATGCCCCACAGAAGTGCCAGGATTGTATGCTAATTATGCTGATACATTTAATATGGGAACACCTGTATATATATAAAGGGCTTTGTTTCACTTAACCCTCATGTTTTAACTGAACATAACGTGCCGTTTAGGGATGTGCATAGGTATAGTTTTCTCTCGTGCTCCGTTGTTGTTAAAGGTTTGCTTTTCTTGAATCTCATGGCGAAGGCAAGACAAGTTTTTTTCAAGCGCAGGCTAGTCGTTTAGGTTATATTAGGGCGTATTGACCAGCAATGTATTTGTTTGCAATGTCTAATTGTGTATTCCAGTACAGCAGTTTTCCTGATTAGCGCAATGGTAGAGCACTTGCTATTCCAGGCAAAGTTCCGGGGTTCAACTCTTGCTACCTACAGCTCCTGTTCACCAGTTATAAATGGGTACCTAGCTGACGGCTAGGGAAGAAAAACGGCAGCTAAGATTAAAACTGGCCACCCCACCTCACACAACTGTGGATTGGTACAATGAAAGCTATAAAACTTCATCCCCGACGGCAGTGTCTACTATGGGCACTGCCATTATTGTTTATTAATTTTACAAAACCTTTCTGTATATGGAAAAGACGTACCGAGAAATATCTCCACCATACCAAGTCAGACTTATTATTTCACCGCGTCTTGATGTCATGGAGTCACATCGATTATAAAATGCAACGTTTTTAGAAAAATAAGAATAAACATGAAAATAATGTCAACACTTTATTTAACATACCGTACAATGTTTTATGGGTGGCTGTTCTTAACACTTTCACATACCTTACCATGTTTTATGGGTGGCTGTTCTTAACACTTTCACATACCTTACTATGTTTTATGGGTGGCTGTACTCAACACTTTCACATATCTTACCATGTTTTGTGGTTGGTTGAGTTCAGCACTTTCACATACCTTACCATGTTTTATGGGTGGCTGTTCTTAACACTTTCACATACCTTACCATGTTTTATGGGTGGCTGTTCTTAACACTTTCACATACCTTACCATGTTTTATGGATGGCTGTTCTTTACACTTTAACATACCTTACCATGTTTTGTGGATGACTGAGTCACGTGTAAATCATCTTGACTACTGATGGTTTGAACTGTTTCTCTAACAATATAGAGGCACATTAAGTTTACTTCCAACATTTACACCGGTTCGGACTACAGGTAGTGCATTATATCAAGGCGTTTTTTAATAGTTTTGGATGTAGACTTCTTTTGTCACTTAATAATATTCCCTTAAAGCCAGAGTCCTTTGAGAAGAGCTAAACTACTGGTAACATTGAAATTAGGTAGGCACAAGCGTAAGATACTGACCAGTGTGAACGAAATGAAGCAGGAAAGACAACTCTCCATATAATTTGTCACTGATCGTTGAAGAAAATGGCGGGGACTACATCGGATAAACACTATACTGATCGAGAGAAGATAAAGTGGTAGGTCATCTGACAACGATGCAGTATGATCAACCTGCAGCGAGGTCATACTACTTGGAGATTTCAGGGCCACGAGTAAAAGGTCGACCAAAACGACCATGAATAAAGGGGATCAAAGAAATACTCCAGAAGTTCAACATGTCCGCAGCACTGGCCTCCAGCCCAGCACAAGCCAGAAGTCTACTCACGTCTGCTCTCTGAAACGCCGAAAATTAAGGGCAAAAGGACGACAAATAGAGAAGATTGATACAGAACATGTACGTTTCTGCTAGTCCGTTGGTTTAACTACTTTAGTCTAACGATATTGGAATTTGTTTGTGTAAAAATAGGTACCTCTTTTGTATGATACTTTGTTTATTTACGTTTAGTTTAATATCGCATATACAAGCTTAGCAGAGATGGGCAGACAAAGATCTTTAGAACAAAACGGAACATTGCAGACACAAGGAAGACCTCTACAGATTATGTGTTAGAGACACCGCCACTTACATTGTAGAGCACCCTAGCAAACACGAGAACATATCCTGCAGAAATGTCCCACTAATGCACAGCAAAGAAAAGCATTCCCAAACATGTGGGGGACCGGTGAAGACCTAAAACGCAGTCTCCCACGTGAACATCATCGGGCTAGAAGCATAGCATCATTTTATCGAAGAAAAAGATGAAGAAGAACAAGGAGGTCAATGAGAATAATATAAAGAAGAAGAAAAAGAAGAAGAAGAACAACAACAACAACAACAAAAACAAAAGAATATGTTTAACATCTAGCATAGAGAACCTTCCTCTAGGGGCTAACATGGGCTACGAAAACTAATAACCGTAGGGATCGAGGTCACACTGTACATTTTTGAAACTTATTTCTGGTACAAAAAAAATTGCCTTACGGACGAAGAAAAATACAATATCTATGGTTTTTTTAAGTAGTCTCATACAATACACTGCAGTCGTAGATAAAGTGTTTAGATTCAGTCTACTTGACTTCAGATATTTATAAGGTCGGGTGGCTAGTTCCTTTCATATATATTGTTCTACTACTAACGATAAATCTGGAAACCATTTACAGCTGGGTCGACTACATTGTATCGATAAAGTGGATTGAACCCTGTAGCGCCAGAAAAATACTGAACTTAATGATTTAAGAGCAGTACTCTGTCAACTATGCCAGCAGTCCGCACCAAAAAAGAGTAGTGGTACAGAAGATGCAAAACTACCACAACCAGATTCTAGTGTGACATACGAAGAGTCAAAACGGCTTATTAGAGCTAGATACATGGCCAAATGGGAAACAGAACATGCTGGCTACACAAAAAAATGATGCCTATTACCAGTTGAACAGAAGAGAGCAGGTCGTGGTCTTCAGACTTCGCACAGGCCACAACAGACTGCGGTACCACCTATTCAATAAATTGAAGATAGATGGCACTGACGAATGCACCTGTGGTACAAGGAAAATGACCGCTGAACGGCAAAATTACCCGACATACGAGGACCAGAAAAAGCACATGTGGCCATCACCAGTAGCAACACTAGACAAGCTCTATGGCAGTGTCGACAGCCTCAGGATGACCGCTGCTTTCATCGAACAAATACAAGTTGACGTCTGACAGCGTACAAAGAAGAAAAAGAAGAAGGAGCCTGTAACTTTGTCGCAAAATGCTAGCACTCTAACAACTCTGCTACTCAAAAGTTCTCAAGTGTGTTTCTTTAACGCTGTTACCTGTTCTTCTTCGTCATTGTCTTCCTCTTTATCTGAAGTTCTTCTGTTCTGTCTCATATGTTCGTGCGGCGGGTAAGTTTTCGGAAAATTCATATCATATTGTCGCATTAGCATAGGTGTAAATCACTCGAATTTCACTGCAAAAGGTACGGTGTTCAAATCCCATCACCCGGCACTCTCCGGGCGACCCATTTGTAAATGGGTACCTACCTCACTGTTATGGAATGAAAGGCAGTGAGAAAAGAAGCTGGCGACCATTCCTCACAAACACACCGGGGTTTTGTCACATGTCTCAACTACATCATCCCCGACAGCGACAAGATGGTGGGCAGCGCATACGTTGCAGTGGTCAGTGACCCATAGCTGACTGCTAGCGTCAGGGCCAGCGAACCAGAGCTGAGCAGCGCATAGGTTGCAGTGGTCAGTGACCCATAGCTGACTGCTAGCGTCAGGGCCAGCGAACCAGAGCTGAGCAGCGCATAGGTTGCAGTGGTCAGTGACCCATAGCTGACTGCTAGCGTCAGGGCCAGCGAACCAGAGCTGAGCAGCGCATAGGTTGCAGTGGTCAGTGACCCATAGCTGACTGCTAGCGCCAGGGCCAGCGAACCAGAGCTGTCAAGACCCTTCTACACCTCCACGCGGTGATCCTGGATAACAGGCTTCAGCAGGGCAGACTGGCTAAGGAGAAGGGATCGAAGAGGGAATGCAAACCTGGTACTCACAAAATTCTTGCTGAAGTCGGATGTGTTGGACCGAAGGGTGCAAATATCGAAGTCAAGCTGTAAACTACGACACAACGCATTCCGTTCTCTGAACTACATTCTGCTACCTAAGTCCTTTCAGGGTTTGGTAGCTGGAGATTGAGCCAAACCATCACCAACAGCAGTGTCTGCTGCAGAACACCATGTACTTGCAAATTCAATATGTGGTGTTTTTATCAATGTCAGTAGAAGCTTATCCAGTTTTCAGTCTGTCTTTTTTTAGCAAGCATCTCAGATAACGTAATTTCTCAATACTCATTTGAAACACTAAGCGTTCCATTTGCCGAATGCAATTAACTTGTCGTTAACAACAAAACGGCCTAGGTACAAAACCTAACGGTACACGGGATGACAAGAATTGGATCTCTCAGCATCCAAACGTGTGATACGAGACGACTAAAGAGGGTTGTGTGTGTGGGGGGAGGGGGAGGGGGGAGGGGGTTTGGTAACCTCATCAACCCTTTGGCATCATAATCATTCAATGGACAAGCTCGAATAAGGTCTTCAGGTTAAGAGACAAACGACGAAGAGGGTTCAAATGGAAATCTTAAACGTTTGATGGAAAATAGAAAAAATGCATCTTTTTATATTGTAACTTGCTCACATGGTTGCTATGGATATCAATAGTGTCCTACGTGTGTGATCACCGTGCAGACGAACACCCTGACGTCATAATTACAGTTAAAAGATGTCCGCCCCACTATTTACATGCACCAAAAAAGAGCAGCGTTCAGTTATCCGTTTGTTTCAGCAGCGAAGGTGTGCAACCCTTAGACATCCATCGGCGAATGAAGGTCTAGTAAGGTGGTGCATGCTTTCCGTTCCCAGCCAATTGGCGATGAATTTTGTTACCAGGCGGTCAACGACTGCAATATACTCGGCGTCCCAGTCATGAACAGTCTGTCACAAAACTTACGTCATGTTTAAACTTCCTACTCCACTCAGACACTTTCTGGAGTGAAAAGAATATATCATCGTAGTGTACCTTCATTCCCAAAGAATTGTTATAGGTTTCAGTTTCGCTGCTTCAGTTTCAGTTTCACTGCTTCAGTTTCAGTTTCACTGCTTCAATTTCAGTTTCGTTGCTTCAGTTTTAGTTTCGCTGCTTCAGTTTCAGTTTCGCTGCTTAAAAAAACGGATAACAGAGCGCTGCTCTTCTTTGGTGCATGTAAATAGTAGGGCGGCCATCTTTTAACTGCAATTATGTCGTCATGTCTTCACACGACATCTCCCCACCCCCAACAACAATGTCTTCACACGACATCTCCCCACCCCCAACAACAATGTCTTCACACAACATTTCCCCACCTCCCAACAACAATGTCTTCACACGACATTCCCTCTCCCCCACAAGAATGTCGTCACATAATATCGCCCCCCCCCCCAACATCAATGTCTTTACACAACATCTCCCCCACCCCCTCCACTCCATCCCCTTCAACATCAATGACATCAGTATGTGTTGCTACTTAGGCCGTTATTCTATATTTTGCAAAGATCCCAGCTGCCAATCACCTACCGAGTAATCTTGGTTATCCTGGATGAATATATGAATTAGAACTACCTTTCTCATAAAGAAACATGCCCTCGATAAAGACTATAAAATAGAAGTGTGCAGTCAAGCGGATGTGATACCATTTTGTACTCAGGAGACACGGGTTTGAACCCTGACAAGCCTGTGTTTCCATCGACTGCTAGCGTCAGGGCCAGCGAACCATAGCTGCCAAGACCCTTCTACACCTCCACGTGGTGATCCTGGATAAAAGGCTGCAGCAGGGCAGACTGGCTAAGAAGAAAGGATCGAAGAAGGAATGCTAACCCGGTACTCAAAAAATGCTTTCTGAAGTCGGATGTGTTGGACCGAAAAGTGCAAATATCGCAGCCAAGCTGTAAACTACGACACAACGCATACCGTTCTCTGGACTATATTCTGCTACTTAAGCCCTTTCAGGTTTTGGTAGCGGGAGATTGAGAACGAACGAAGAAGAAGAAGAAAGAAGAAGCCAAAACAAAAAAGCAATTTAACAAAAAAATCGATGTTGCTACAGTACCGGAGCACAATAGTCGATTAAAAACATAAAATGGTACGGCTCATTTAGCACACCGGAACTGAATCAATTGGATATCGCCATTACGGTCACAAGAACAATGAACAAACGACAACGCTTAACAAGTCCTAAAAATAACAATGGGATTTCAATTAACAAAGCAGACACTACGACTTTAGAAGTTAGCTATTAGTTAGAGAGTGTCCAGGAATGTTTGAACTACACTGTGCCAGTTATGAAAGAGCAAACAAGAAATGATCATTATATGTACACAGTTGCACACATATTAGTAGATTTAGCGTGGAGCGCCTAATGCAGCCGACAGTTAGCTAGCTTGCTAAGACTGGGATTACACCACGCCAGCGGACGAAACCACGTACCTGGTACGACCGCTCCTCAAGTCGACCCAGCTGTAAATGGTTACCTGACGTTTGAGTTGAGGAAGGTATAAACGGCAAGGAAGGGAACAGGCCAAGACACCCCCACCTCCCTCACATAGGCTGCGGCTTAGTCCATGAAGATTTTATCCTCATCCCCACGACAGTTGTTGCCATGGCACCCAACTTTAGACATGTATATAATAAAATGTGTTCTAATGAATAAGTAAATATGCTCATACATACGTACAAATACATATGTGTATAATTCATGAAACAGTGAGTACCAGACTAACTCTGATCCAGACCAGACACGTACAAATACATATGTGTAAAGTAAAGTAAAGTATCCCATAGCATTACTGCCGTAGGGGTGTGAGTTGTTAGCGATCTCGCATTTCAAAGGCTCGGCTATATGAGGTCAGTAGCCATCTCCTCTCCCTCGCCGCTTTTACTTCCCAGACTAAACCGGTACCCATTCAAGGCTGGGTCGACCCGGGAGCCATTGCGGTCTGAAAAAAACATTACCGCTCAGATGCGAAGCCAGCGCGCTAACCACTGCGCTACGTGGCTCCCTATATACATATGTGTATAATTCATGAAACAGTGAGTACCAGACTAACTCTGATCCAGGCCAGACAAGTACATATGTATGAATGAATGTTTCTACATATTCAGTTGGTTACGTTATATACGAGTGGCAGTCATTTTTCAGCTACATAAATTTTATGATTACCTTTACGTAAAAACAAGAGTGCGAAGAGGAAATGTTTTTTGTTTTGTTTTACTGCAAAGTCCTGCCTGGCAAAACATTTGGTCCACCTATTCACTAGCGTGTGAATGTTCTATAGAAAAGGGTTTTTAGTATAGGCGTAACCAATTTTCATCGGCTCCATCACATTGTTGCCAGCTTGCCTTGGAACGATCTTGGACACACTTTCCTATTACCAAGGTCATCATGGGTAGTTAAGTGCTCAACTCCGTGACTCGTGTTGAAATATGCGGCTATTCATCAACAGTAAACCGTCTGTTGCCACGGACTAGCTGTTCAATCTGCTGTTTCACTGTCTCAATGCCACGAGTGTTGTCTCCCATTACTCGGTTCATCAATGATGTTTTGTCACCCATTTTGAATTTTTTCTACCTATTCATACCCTCTCTCCTGACTCAAAACAGCTGTCTCTATACAGAACCGTCATTCTTGTGTTGATTTCAGAATGTTTCAAATCCTCTGATCACCAACAAAATTAAAAGAATAACGCCTTGTTATGCCACGGACAAGTCAGTTGCACCACATTTCGCATGCGTGTACTGCTCGACACTGACGTCTTCTACATGGAGTATTGCTAAAAAGCCGGTGTGTGTCCTGAAAAAAAGATTTTCCGTAGTCCATATTCTTCCATGCACTTTATAATAACATTCCAGTTACTTAACGATGGTCTATAGTTATGTGTGTGCTTTAATGTGATCAAATTGATAATTCTTTGTTTGGCCTACACTTTCATTCATAACTGGCATACAGTGATTGACACATTTCTGGTCACCCACCAACTAATGACAGCTGCCTTCAGTCGTATGGTATCCATGATGTTGTCCATTTTCACTGTTTCTATTGTGATTCGTTTGGTATTTTCTTTGTCACTGAATAAGACTTGCGGTCGTAACTGGGCTATATCTATTTATGTTTTAATCAACAAAAGAGAAAGGTACACTCTGAACGGTTAATGTAGGTTAAATAAAAAGTTCCATATCGAAGCTGCCGGAGTGATGAAGTGTTAGATATTTTTTTTGGTACTAAGCGACAACTATCTTTCTTTCCCTTACGGTAGATAAGTCTCCCATTTACAAATAACCCCGTTTGCAACTGGGTCGACTGAAGCGTTTCGATAGCGGGAGTTAAACCCCGTACCCAGGGCGAGGCACCGGTTGGAGGGGCTCACCCTATGGGCCACTCTTCCCGCTCTCTCTCTCTCTTCTCACCTCACTCTGTTTCATTTGACTGTCCCACAGTCACACTCTTGCACAACTTTCACACGCGCCCTCATGGTGAGGCCCTTCCATTGCACTTTGGTTATGCTAGCTTCTGAGGGCGCACAAACCTAGCATAGGTACATACATACACACACATGCATCCAAGCACTGGTTTATGCGTCCTGATATCGCCCAATGGACTACGGTCTGGGGTGGAAAATGGCGCGCCTCCGCCAGTAGAAACTAGTGAGGCAAACATCTAAGCAACAAAAACAACCCAGTACCCAGTACTTGAAAGGCGAGTTCTCTACAACTGCACTGATCAGACAGTAGGTATGGCGCCATTTATTATTCGGTTTTTAAAAAAAAAAGAACACCAGAAAACATTGTAAACGAAATAACGGTATTTTGCTTTTCTTGACATGGATTATTGGACTAAGAAACATATCGTAACATTTTACATTATCTTCTTCTTCTTCTTCATCGAACGCAGTCAGACAATAACCATTATTTTTTCGAAAAAGGCAGCGGTCATCCTGAGGCTGTCGACACTGCCATAGAGCTTGTCTAGTTTTGCCACTGGTGATGGCCACATCTGCTCTCTCTGATCCTCGTATGTCGGGCAGTTTTGCAGCAAATGCTCAGCGGTCATTTTCCCGGTACCACACGGGCATTCGTCAGTGCCACCTATCTTCAATTTGTTACATTATCTAAAAAAATACATTTGCTTAGAGACCATTGCCGTAGAAATAATTACACGGCTGTAGAATGAGATATACCATGCAAGATACATACCGAAGGACTTGAAGCCATCCGTCTTTATCCCATTACCTACAAAATCTCAGGTCGTGGATTGCACAGACTATCTTCTTCTTCTTTGTTCGTTCTCAATCTCCCACTACCAAACCATGAAAGGACTTAAGTAGCAGAATGTAGTTCTGAGAACGGAATGCGTTGTGTAGTAGTTTACAGCTTGGCTGCGATATTTGCATTTTTCAGTCCAACACATCCGACTTCAGCGAGCATTTTTTGAGTACCGAGTTAGCATTCCCTCTTCGATCCCTTCTCCTTAGCCAGTCTGCCCTGCTGCAGCCTGTTATCCAGGATCACCCCGTGGAGGTGTAGAAGGGTCTTGGCAGCTCTGGTTCGCTGGCCCTGACACTAGGAGTCAGCTATGGGTCGCTGACCACTGCAGCTCATACGTTGCTCAGCATCTCGATCCCGCACAGACTGTCTAACAATCAGCATGATGAGTCAAATGACCAAATTACTCCTCGAGATGATTCTAGAAAGAATAACAAATAATATCAATATTGAAGTAGATGTTGAACAGTTTGGCGTTTGGTAGAACACTGGAACTAGGGAAGCAATACTTTGTTATAGGATGTTGTCAGAAAAGTTCATAGAACTACAACAGAGTTTCTATGTGTGTTTCAGAGACTATAATATGGGATTAGACAGAGTCAAACATGGCAAGTTAATTGACTGCTTACAAGAACTGTATGTAGAAGAAGAAAAACCAGATATAATAGGGTTAACAGGATCATTGACATATGAGGAGATTGCAGATAGTGAACTTGAAATTGAGGTATATACAATGTTTAGGAAAGATAGGATAATTGGAGACAAGACTAAGGGAGGTGGCGTTTTATTATACTGTATAAATTCTGTTAATATAACGATCAAAGATTATTTATCATGTGGTAACAAAAATGAAAGTGTATGGGGAGAAATAGAAAGTGGGGGTGAAAAAACAATGATTGGAGTATGCTATAGATGTTCATCAAGTCAAAAAGAGGAAGATGAGGAGCTGATTAGTAGCATAGCAAAGGCAAGTGAAGGGAAATTATTATAAATGGGAGATTTCAACTATCCAGAAATAAAATGGGATATGGCAGAAGCACTTGTAGAGTCAAAACCTTTTGTTAAGTGCATAACTGACAATTTTTTTATTCAACATGTAGAAGCAGCCACCAGAGGCAAAAACATACTCGACCTAGTTTTTACCACAGAGGAAAATATGATTGAAAACGTTACCGTTGGGGAACTGTTTGGCTCAAGTGACCATCAAATCATCCGTTGGGATCTTATTGCAGGGAAAGAAGTAAACATAAACACGCGAACATACGACTACTCTAAGGCAGATGTTAAGAGGATGAAAGAGGCAGCGAACCACATAATCTGAAAAGATATTGTCGTAGGAACAGATGTTGAACAGGAGTGGGAAAGTTTTAAAACAGTTCTAGAAACGCTAAAAGAGGAATGTGTTCCATGTAGGGAGGTAAACCCAAAGCGTAAAAAGTGGATAACTAAATTTGTAGTGAAATGTAGAAGAGCAAAAAATAAAGCATGGAAAAAATATAAAGAGGCAGGAAAATCAAAAGAAACATATGTAAAGTATTTGGAAAAGCAGAACATATCTCAGAAAGCGAATAAAACAGCAAAAATAGACTTTGAAAAAAAACTTGCTCTGAGGATCAAGACTGACAGTAAAAACTTCTTCTCTTTTGTTAGAAATAAACAAAGAACGAAAGACAAAGTAGGCCCCTCTCATAGACAATACAGGGAAAATAATAGGTGAGAATAGGGAGGCAGCTAATCTGCTCAATCAGTACTTTCGCACAGTCTTCACAAAAGAGGACTGATCCAAGATCCCAGAGCCTATAGATATTTTTCAAAGAGACATGGATACAGCGGGATTAAGATCAATCTGTATTACAGAGGAAATGGTTTTTAAAAAATTGGAGGGGTTGAAAGTGAATAAATATCCAGGTCAAGATGGTATTCATCGAAAATTGCTGTATGAAATTAGAGACCAACTAGCAAAACCATTGGCTATATTATGTTCTCAATCACTTACAAAAGGGATTGTTCCACGGGATTGGAAAGATGCAGGAGTGATCCCCTTATTCAAAAAAGGCAAAAAAATCAGATCCAGCAAATTATTGACCGGTGAGTTTAAAGAGCATAGTCTGTAAATTGTTAGAGTCAATAATCAAAGAAAACATTGTAATGCATTTAGACAAATTTAATCTAATTACAAATAGTCAGCATGGGTTTACTAGAGGAAGATCATGCTTAACAAATCTATTAGAATTCATGGAGGAGGTTACTAAAATCATAGATAAGGGGAGCCAGTGGACGTTATTTATCTAGACTTTGCAAAGGCCTTTGATAGAGTACCTCATAAAAGATTATTTCGAAAGTTAAAATCACATGGAATAGGTGGGGAAGTTGCCAAATGGATTGCAAATTGGTTAACGGGAAGAAGGCAGAGGGTGGGCATAAATAAGGAGTACTCTGAGCGGTGTGAAGTGAAAAGTGGTGTGCCACAGGGCTCGGTTTTGGGACCAATTTTGTTCTTGATATATATAAATGATTTGGACATTGATATGAGATCCATGATTGCAAAATTTGCTGATGACAAAACTATGCAGTAGTGTCTCATCTAAAGCGGAAGTGGATATATTGATGTCGGATTTAGATAAAATTCGAGAATGGTCTGTAAGCTGGCAAATGGAGTTTAATGTAGATAAATGTACAGTCATCCACATGGGTAGATCCAATATGGAACATAATTAGAGAATAGGAGAAAACAATATTAGAAAGATAGATAAGGAAAGAGACCTAGGGGTTATAATAGATCATACAGGAAAGGTGATTGAGCAAGTTAAGGTAGCAGTGAAAAAGGCAAATGTAATGTTAGGTATGATAAAAAGAAATATTAAACATAGGAGCAAGGAAGTGATCGTCAAACTGTATAAAGCTTTAGTTAGAGCTAGATTGGAGTACTGTGTACAGGTGTGGAGTCCTTGTCATAGAGGGGACATAAACATGCTAGAAAGAATACAAAAAAGAGCGACAAAGATGATAGTGGGATTCCAGAATTACAGTTATGAGGAACGACTCAGAAAAACCGGCCTACAGTGTCTCGAAGAGAGAAGAATTCGTGGTGACTTAATACAGGTTTATAAGATGATCAGAGGAATCGATACATTAGACTATAACAAGTTTTTTAAAATACAGCCACCTACAATAACACGAGGGCACAGCTACAAGCTGACTAAAGAGAGGTCCAGGTTAGATATTAGAAAATAATTTTTTAGTCAGAGAGTGGTGTCTGCTTGGAATGCATTGCCAGGGGAGGAAGTGGAGGCAGGGACAGTTAATGCATTTAAGAATAAACTGGATGCGCATAGCTTTTAAAGCAAGGTGATGTAAATGTAATTGGTTGTATACAAACTCCCAAGTACAAGGGCAGATGAGCAAAAAGGTGACACTCGAGCAGGGAGTACCCCAAGGGGGAGTACTATCACCCACACTCTTCCTGGTATATATAAACGATATTACAGAGAATATACCAAGAAGACTCCATAGCTCAATGTTTGCAGACGATCTGGCTATGTGGGCCTCTGAAAAGAATCTCACCATAGCAAAAAATCGGATGCAGACGGCCCTAACATCGCTGGAAGAGTGGGCGAACTCATGGCTGGTCAAAATAAACGAGGAGAAAACCACATGCACAATATTCTCGCTTTCATTAAAACCCCAAAGTACCAAATTAAGTCTAAATGGCAAATACCTGCAGCCAACAACCCAACCTATCTGGGAGTCACATTTGATCGGCGCATGACATGGAAAAGTCAGATTGAGAGAAACCGAATGAAAGCCAGAGAAAGAATGGCAATCATGAGGAAACTTGCTGGCACAAGCTGGGGAGCAGACAAAGGCATACTAAAGAAACTGTACACTGGAAGAGTGAGACCAGTTCTCGAGTATGGCATTGCGGCATGGACAACAGCAGCGAAGGCGAACTTCGATAAAGTTAACAAACTTCAAAACCAAGCCATGAGAATTATAACAGGTGGCATGAAGTCAACGCCAATTGTAAAACTTGAAAAGATTACAAAACTGCAATCCACGACCGATAGAAGAGACTGCAGAGCCCACCTGCAGTCAGAGAAGCTCCGAAGACTGACCGACCATCCAATGCACCAGAGACTAAACAATTTGGGAAATGGGAAACTAAAGCGGAGAAACTTTGCAGAAATAGCCAAAGCAAAGATGCACGAAGATCCCATAAACGCACTAACAACACCAAAACCCATCACTACTGTACGAAAACCTACCTGGAGGCAGGATATATTTCCAGAGGTGGTAGAAAATATACCAGGTATTGCAAACAAAAACTGCCAGACTGAAAAAGAAAGGAGAGATACTACCCTAAGCTTCATATCGAAAAACTACCCAAGCATAGACTGGACCCATGCACACACAGACGGTTCTGTAACAAACACAACACAGAACGGAGGGGCAGGAGCATTCCTGAACCTACCAAATGGCAGAAAAATAACACTGTCATTCGCTACTGGTAAGTACACAAGCAATTTCAGAGCGGAGGCAGAGGCACTGAGGGCGGCAGTGGAAGAAATGGTGACACACAGTGAAAATGAAAGCCATATAGTCCTGCTTACAGATGCTCTCGCCGTAGTCACAGCGCTAAAAAGCCAGAAAAACACTGAGCTTAATGACTTAAGAGCAGCACTCTGCAAACTGTGCCAGCAGGCCGCACCAAAAAGGGTAGTGGTACAGTGGGTCCCATCACACTGCAACATCCAAGGCAACGAGGAGGCAGACAGACTGGCAAAAGAAGGTGCAAGACTACCACAAACAGATACTAATATGACGTACGAAGAGTCAAAACGGTTTATCAAAGCCAGATACATGACCAAATGGGAAACCGAACATACTGGTTACACCAACAACGATGCCTATTACCAGTTGAACCGAAGAGAGCAGGTCGTTGTCTTCAGACTTCGCACTGGCCACAATAGACTGAGGTACCACCTATTCAACAAATTGAAGATAGGGTGTACCGACGAATGCCCGTGCGGTACTGGTAAAATGACCGCTGAACATCTGCTGCAGAACTGCCCGACATACGAGGATCGGAGAGAGCAGATGTGGCCATCAACAGTGGAACTGCAAGACAAGCTCTATGGCAGTGGCGACAGCCTCAGGATGACCGCCGCATTTTTCGAAAAAATAATGGTTACTGTCTGACTGCGTACGCAGAAGAAGAAGAAGAAGAAGTATACAAACTCTGCAGGGTCTTCTAAACCAGTATAAAAACGTTAAGTTAAGTTAAGAAATTAATGTGGATGGTAAAGAGATTAGGCTAGTAAGTTATCTGGATTTGGAGCAGGTGGCAAGATTAAGATCTGACAAAGAATAACTCGTCGTATATCGACATCCAAAAAGGTGGGAGACAGGGACGTATGTTGTCACCTTCTGTCTTTAACCTTTACACGGAGAAAATCTTCAGACAGGTTCAAGGAATGCCCGGACGAAACATGAGTGGAAGAATAATCAACAATGAGTTATGCTGATGACACATGCTGAAACTGAGAAAAAAATTGCAAGAGCTTGTGAAGATAGTTTAAACATTAACATTAAGAAAACAAAAGTTATGTTATTTCCCAAAACAAATATGCAGCCCGAAACGAATATCTGAGTGAGCGGCGCGATACTAGAACAGGTATAAAGTTACATGTATCTGGGACAGATAAATGCAGGTGATCGTAGATGTGAACGGTGCGATAGTAGCACAGGTACAGCTAGTTGTATCGGGGACAGGTAATTACAAGTGATCGTAGATGTGAGCGGTGCGATACTAGAACAGGTAGACAGTTACATGTATCAGGGACAGATACTTACAGGTGATGGTAGATGTGAGCGGAAAGAGAAGAATAGAATATGAATGGCCAAAAGTGTATTTAATATGATGAGGAATATATTGGCATCCAAGCAAATAACCGATATATTAAAAATCTCATCAAGTGTTATATATATTCAGCATTTGTGTACGGCACAGAGACATGGACTATGAACAAAGAGTTGGAAAACAAAATAAAGGCTCTCAGAATGTGGTTATGCAAAAGTATGTGTCGCATTTCTTGGAAATGGAAACACACAAATAGCGATGTTCTGACGAGAGTAGACGTGGTTAGAGAACTTTTGACTGTCATTACAATACGATAAGTCAAATATGTTGATCATATAAAAAGACACGATACGCTTTTTAAGAACAATACCGGAGGGAAAGAAGTTTTAAGGTCGGCGGACAAGGTAAGGGCAGCGCTATAAGTGATTGAGCAACATCGAATAATAGACCAATGTTAGTCTGACGGAGTGTACCGTCAATACAAGAGGCGAGCAGCGACATAGGAGGGAGAGCAGCATCAAAAGATGGGCAAATGTCATTTTGACAAAGTGTAAGGTCAAGACTATAGACATAGGATATTGGAGACTCTTTGTTGCAAACGTTCATTGCAGAGACAACACTTGAATTAATTGAATTGAACATTTGTTTTGACTTTAATACACCCCCCCCCCCCCAACCCCCCCCCCCCCCCCCCACCCAAATCACTATCCCCACAAACTATCAACAAACACCAACTCCACAAACTATCAACAAACACTATTCCTACAAACTATCAACAAAGACCAACCCCACAAACTATCAAGAAACACTAGCCACGCAAACTTTTAACAAACACCAACTCAACAGAATATCCATAAACACCAACTCCACCAACTATCAACAAACAGCAACCCCACATAACTATCAACAAATATCAGCCCCCAAACTATCTACAAATTGTCAGCCCCAAAACTATCAACAAACACCAATCCCACATATCTATCAACAAATGTCAGCCCCCAAACCATCTACAAATGTCAGTCCCCAAACTATCAATAAATACCAACCCCCAAAACTATCAACAAACACCAACCTCCCAAACTATCAACAAACACCAACCTCCCAAACTATCAACAAACACTATGCCCATTCACTATCAACAAACGATAACCTCACAAACTATCTACAAACGTCAACATCCCAAACTATCAACAAACAATAACCTCCCAAACTGTCAACAAACAACAACCCCACAAACTATCAACAAACACCAACCCAACAAACTGTCAACAAACACTAACCCCACAAACTATCAACAAACACCAACCCCACAAACTATCAACAAATGTCAGCCCCCAAACTATCAACAAACACCAACTCCACAAACTATCAACAAACACCAACCCTATACCAGAAACAGAGCTCAACACTACAAACCAACGTCATCCACAATTTCCATACACACGACCCCCCAACCCCTCATCATCCCAACAAACGACCTCTACACACATTTAACGTTCCCTAGACACATCAACTCTTCACCCTTAATATTTCCCTTGCCCTGACACATCTCATCCAAGTGGTAGTTTATTAGCGCCATGATGTCCCAGATTATGTTCGCAATCCTTTTTATTCGTCCCTCCCATTTCGTTGTCTGTTCCGGTTAGGTCTTTATGACAGTCGAAGTAAGTAACTCCATCTTGTTTTCGACAATGTCGGTTAAGATATTATCTTCACGCGATGATTATCTCTATCACTCACATTTTACCTTCAAAGTGAAGCATAGGCGACCATTGCAGTTGATCCTTTTTCACGTAACATTATTTTCAAGAAAACATTTGCAGTCATGCTCCTGCTCACTCCAATTTGAAGCACATGTCACTAGTGCAGCTGGTTTCTTTGGAAATAGTCTGTCCCTGAGCTTTTGCAATCAGTCAAGCCCATTTATAGCCACTTGACAACATCCCGCCAGTATTATCGGTACTGTACTGCTATTTCGTTCTGCCTATCTGGTGCAATTATTAAATCTTAGTTTTTGCTGAAGTCGGATGTGTTGGACCGAATGGTGCAAATATCGCAGAGTAGCTGTAAACTACGACACAACTCATTCCGTTCTCTGGACTATATTCTGCTACTTAAGCCCTTTCAGGGTTTGGTAGTGGGAGATTGAGAACGAACGAACCCAAGCTAAGCCAAATCTTAGTTTCTTCTCACATTATTTTCACCTTGTATTTGTCTCTCTTCCGTTGAGGATCCAATGTAAGAGCATGTCCGGTATGTTAGACGAAGCGTATGTCCTATCCAGCATCATTTTCTTTACTTAATTTGATGATCATGTGACTGTTGGTGGCTCATTTCCTATATGTCTTCATTCCTCACCATGTGCTGCCACTATATGTCGAGAATTCTTTGTAGGCATCTGTTAATGAAGGACTGGAGTTTTGTGTTGTGGCGCATCAGTCGTTTTCCATGGCTCCACTCCAAACAGCAACACCGATTTGACACTGTCGTTGAATATTCTGGCGTTGGTGTGCATCTTGATTTCTCTGGATCTTCATATAGTACTTGGTTTCAGGAATGCCTCTCTCACCATTACAATTCTGACCTTTACATCTGCACCAACTGATGTGTCAATTGAGCTGCCTTAATAGGTACTAGTATCTACTTCTTCCATCGTATTTCCCTCCAGTATAATTGGTTCTTTGCTGATAGTGTTGTGTTTAGTGTTGAGATTAGTGTTGTGTTTAGTGTTGAGTATAGTGTTGAGTTTAGTGTTGAGTATAGTTTTGAGTTTGGTGTTGAGTATAGTGTTGTGTTTAGTGTTGAGTATAGTGTTGAGTTTAGTGTTGAGTACAGTGTTGTGTTTAGTGTTGAGTACAGTGTTGTGTTTAGTGTTGAGTATAGTGTTGTTTTTAGTGTTGAGTATAGTGTTGAGTTTAGTGTTGAGTATAGTGTTGAGTTTAGTGTTGAGTATAGTTTTGAGTTTGGTGTTGAGTATAGTGTTGTGTTTAGTGTTGAGTATAGTGTTGAGTTTAGTGTTGAGTACAGTGTTGTGTTTAGTGTTGAGTATAGTTTTTAGTTTGGTGTTGAGTATAGTGTTGTGTTTAGTGTTGAGTATAGTGTTGAGTTTAGTGTTGAGTACAGTGTTGTGTTTAGTGTTGAGTATAGTTTTGAGTTTGGTGTTGAGTATAGTGTTGTGTTTAGTGTTGAGTATAGTGTTGAGTTTAGTGTTGAGTTTAGTGTTGAGATTAGTGATGTCTTCAAGTTACAGA
The DNA here is from genome assembly GCA_036924085.1 of Ariolimax columbianus. NCBI lineage: Eukaryota > Metazoa > Mollusca > Gastropoda > Stylommatophora > Arionidae > Ariolimax > Ariolimax columbianus. The sequence continues at coordinate 20,083,200 of JAVGWX010000007.1, forward strand.
AAGTCAGTCTCCGAGCTTATGCAAATGTCTGTTATAATGACTCGATAATAGAAATATTTAAATTTTAATCAGAAAGTCTTTTTGACATGTCAATTGTCACCGGTGTTTGGAAACTTGAACATAGGCTTACCAACAAAACAACACTAGTTAAACAGTATATTTCTTTCAACTGTGTGCTCATCATCATCACGTGCCATACCAGCTGGTATAGGAATCATGGACCTTTACAGCTCTCTGTCTCCGGTGCTGGAAATATGTTCTGTAGATGGTACTTTATGTCTCTGTGTTTCTCTGCCTCTCCTATCCAGAAGTTTGCCGGTTGTCGTAACAGCTTCCATATCTCCAATACCCATGATATGTACAAAAATCACTGAATGTTTCTTTCTAATATTGCTGACAACTTTCCCTTAGGCTTTCTCTTCTAACTTAAAATTGTGTGATACCACCAATGTCAAACATGGCATGTATTCATCCAATGCACTAGAGAGTAAAATTACATCGTTTGCAATGATATGTCTAAGAAAGGTGATTAGTGTCACCTGGGCAGATACAATTATTAAAGATGCTTTTAGAATTGCAACAGGCGCGGGGCAGACTGCTCGTGAGCTAAATACTTTTCCAGGTAGAAAATACGATGGTGTAACCATCTAATAAGAACGTAACCTGATCAACTACCAATGCACGCGATCAGTACACAACATCTAGCTACATTGCACAACAAAGACTAAGTGGTAAATGGATTTAAAACTTAAGAGAATTCCTACAACAATCGACGAAACATATTTGGCACAAGAAAGTCAACGTAAGCTCCCCTTGCTTGTTAACGTCACAAGTGGATGGCAAAGTAAGAAGTCAGTCAGATGATAATTGTATTCTGCTTGATATGATCATGTCGTTAAAGATCCCGTTTTCACACGTTTTGATCCATTCGCATATTCATTTATTCATTTATTCATCCATTAAGTGTATTCATACATTTTTGTATTTATAAATTCACGTATTCATATACATCTTGTATTCTTCTTCTTCTTCTTCTTCTTCTTCTTCTTCTTCTTCTTCTTCTTCTTCTTCTTCTTCGTTCGCTCTCAATCTCCCACTACCAAACCCTGAAAGGGCTTTAGTAGCAGAATGTAGTCCAGAGAACGTAATGCGTTACGTCGTAGTTTACAGCTTGGCTGCGATATTTGCACCTTTCGGTCCAACACATCCGACTTCAGCAAGCATTTTTTTAGTACCGGGTTAGCATTCCCTCTTCGATCCCTTCTCCTTAGCCAGTCTGCCCTGCTGCAGCATGTTATCCAGGATCACCGCGTAGAGGTTTATAAGGGTCTTGGCAGCTCTGGTTCGCTGGCCCTGACGCTAGCAGTCAGCTATGAGTCGCTGGCCACTGCAGGTCATGTGCTGCTCAGCGTCTCGATCCCCATCTTGTATTCAATCCTTCACGTAATCATTCATTCATCCATTCATCCTTTCTTGAATTCATCAATTCAAGAAAATCATTCATTCACGTAATCATCAATTAATTTAAATTCATTCATGTAATAACTCATTGTGTATTAACTGATCAAATGTATTCATTTATTCATGTAATAACTCATTGTGTATTAACTGATCAAATGTATTCATCCACGTAGTCATCCATTCATACATTTATCTAAAGATATTTGTTATCTAATAACGAATCCATCCATCCACTCGTATTATAATTCATTCGCGTATTCATAAATTAATTATTTCATCATCGCTAATATCCACGGGATATTGAAAAGGAAAGCGATACGGGCGAAGTAAGATATGGTTGTCGCGCTACTGTTGTTAACATTGATCGTGCATTGGTTACAAGACTGGGCCATCCCGGATGTAATCACGCACGGTTGGCTGGTTACGTGATTGCACGTGAATCTAGTCAAAGTTAACGAGTATACATACACACAATCGTGTGAGTAACTGAGTGAAATCTCCCTCGCTTGTCACGGAAATAGCACCAGGTTCGATACCCCATTACGATACACTCTATTCAACTGTAAATAGGTACCTGGCTTACTGTAAAGGAAGAGAAGGCAGAGAGGAAGGGAAACGCAAGTCGTCCAATACAAAGCTGAAGCCGAATACAATAGAGTTTTAACACTTCATCCCCTACGTCAATTTGTGCGATTAGAATAATTTTCTAACAGACCCAGAAACGTCCGAATGCAGAGTGGCTAAAGAGCATGCACTTTCTCGATGAAGTGTTGAAGGCACTTTCCGAGGCAAGCGAAGAGAGATCAAGGTCAGTAGAAACCTTCTGATCAAAGCCCTGTTTCACGTATTTGTACGCGCTACTGGATGCATGTTTTGTCTCGGCAGTTTGACCAATGAGATGGAAATGGACACGAGTATCCCTTAGTGGTGCGTTAAAGGTAAAGGTCAGTCCCATGGCAACAACTGCCGTCAAGGATGAAGATAAATCTTCATGTACTAAGCCGCAGCCTGTGTGAGGTGAGGTGGCCAGTTCCCTTCCTTGCTGTTTATACCTTCCACAACTCATTTGTCAGGTACCAATTTACAGCTGGTTCCACTGTACGAGCGTTAGTACCAGCAGCGATCACGTCCGGATTGTTTTCTGTCCGTCCGTGTTTTTGAGCCCTGACGAGCTGTAATCCTAACAAGCTAGCTCACTATCGACTAGGCTATATGCTCCCAAGACATGCTCCCCTGGGGCAACCTCAAATTGCACTTCAGTCACGGTTACCATTGTCTACCTTCTTAAGTACTACTTTGGATGTAAGAAGAAGCCACTGTCACCTGCTAATAAAGAAACGTCATAACTCAAACTCAGCACATGTTGCTTCGAACCACTCAATGATAACCAATATCAAATTAAAACTGATTGTTTAGAACATGCAGGAGTAGGTTCACGAATAGTGCAAGCAGGTCGGCTAATTTGAAATATATCGGCCCTCCATACCACATGATGTTTGTTTTTTTAATTTTAAAGATAGTATTTATTTGAAGAAAAGATGTGTAGTTTTTGTTTTAAAACATCATTGTATCATTATGTAAGCTGTGTCATTAGTAAAAAAAATAACATGTATTATTGCATGTTTATTTTACTGAAAATAATTATTATAAAGTTCTACAAATAAATTTATGTTAGTTTAGATAGTGGTTCAACAAGAGATTATGTCGTAAATAGCAACTAACTGTGTGACATGGCATAACACCGGCATGGTTATGCGGTTTGTTTAGAGCAACATAGATAGTGCCTAAAGGCTGCGGGTCTAATTTGTTCTAGTCTCAGTCTATTAAGATGAATGTGCACATTGGTTAACCCCATTCCATATCAGAGTAATAAGCTGCTCGAGCCTAGCTCGCTAAGCAAGAAATCCTCCTCCCGGCTACATCTAGCTAATACCAGAGCTGGGACCTGCACAGAGGCATCGGCCCCTGTAGAGGTACAGCTCGACTAAGACTAAGAATAGTTAAGACAGATCAGAATTATTCAACGGCATTTATAGAACGTTCTCTGACAATGTTCGAGAAAATTACTGAAGCTGCAAAAGGCAAAGTGTTTTATAGATGCTTCTTCTTCTTCTTCTTCTTCTTCTTCTTCTTCTTCTTCTTCTTCTTCATCGTACGCTGTTTACAGCGATATTTACGTTGCACTGTTTTATTTTGTTACGCCTGTGGCTCAGTGCATCCGATTTCAACAGGCGTTTCTGTAGGGATGCCCTCCTTAGCCTTTGGCTGTCCTTAGCCTAACTGCAAGGCAGCAGTTGTTTTTGGTCATAGTTGTCTCTCTTAGGGAAGTTGTCTTGCAGGACTATCGAGTCTTCCCCACTCGTGTCTATAGGGTTTGGCAATGATATGATATGATGGACTATGTACTAGTTTGTACTTTCCCGGAAGAGAGGCAAGTCCAGTGTGACTGTGTCTCAGGATCGTCACATCCTGCCAGGAACGTAGCATGTTCATGTGAGTGAGGTATCTCTTTGCTTCCTTTATTTTCTCGGCTCCTCTGCAGTGATGGTACGCCTAGCATTCCCCGCCACCTGGGAGGTTGTCACAATAGGGCAGGGGTGCAATGTCCGCTGGACTGCATCTCTTCTGCGTCCATTGGGATGACTGATAGCAGACAGAGGTAAAGATCGAGGCAGGAGTGCATTTAACCAGGTGCATTTCTGCGGCTTGACCGGGCCGGGCTGAGACGCGAGCCCCAGGTCCCAGCCATGTCGTAGCCTCCCATCACAGCGGTGCTGAGATGTAGGGCGGGATTCTGGCCTGGTTATGGCCCGGAGATGTTGTTCGCTTATGAGCCTAGTATGTGGACAAATGTCTGCGACTCCTTTCGAATTGAGGTTTTATAGATGCGAAAGTGCTACTTTCGTCCACGCTTCATTCTAGAAATGAAATTGCTCGCAATTGTAAATGATATCAAATGGCTCTATCCCGTCCAAATAAAACTTGTAACACTCAGATACGTAAATATTTCTGATAAATGTTAGCAAAACATTTTTGGTTTTTATCTTCAGATCTGAGTTATCTTGCAGTTCAATTTGTTTTATTTACAAATGTGGAACTTGTTTAGCGTCAATATTAAATGGAAATGACTAGATATTTTTTTAATTACCTTTTTTAAACTAAATAATCGGGCAACCTGGTTTTGAATCATTCATTCAAAGACTTCAACCAGATGAATTTCAATCAAAATTCTTGTTCTGGTTTACAAGTGTGGGGAAATTATAAGTATTGTCTGTCCTTACTTTCTATATCCGACATTTACTCTGAAATGACGTATTGTATTCATACAAGTCATGAAGCAGCTATTGTTGAGTGTAACTTAACATTGAGTTCATCATAATGAGTTGTAATGTCTACACGAAATACTAGATTACACACCCACGTTTAATTTTCTAATTCCTGCACAGGTTTTCTTTTCTTGCCCACGAAAACAGATACCTTATCTCTCAAATCTTGAAAGCGCTTCAGCCACTTTCTTTTACTTAAGCCAACGCACTTCACGGTAAAGAGGGAAGTCTTAATGCTTAAATTGAAAGAGGTCCAGACATCCTTGAAACTGGCGGCGTGACATTGCGCTCGAGTTTTACAAAGTTATGCATGAAACTGTCGTGGTCATAACATGGACAAATTTGATTGAATTTACATACATGTTTTGGCGGTATAAAATGTAGTGATATACATATTATGTATTGATGTTTATGTCTGATAACTCAGATCTAACTTTAGCTTCAGCGCCTACGTTTGGTTCGATCATTGCTAGAGCCCCCATCTATAAGTTTTTACCATTCAAGGTCTGGTAGGCCGCATTCAGTGATTGCTGCAAACGTCCACGCTGGTCGGTTCACATCAGGGCGTGGGCCCAGATGCAGCCCGCAGAGTACGGTCCATTGGCCTTCTTTAGAAGATATTACCGTTACGCTAAAGCGTTAAACATTTCATTGTACTGTTCAGGTGTTAAACATTTCATTGTACCCGTTCAAGTGTTGAACATTTCATTGTACTGTTCAGGTGTTAAACATTTCACTGTACCCGTTCAGGTGTTAAACATTTCATTGTACCCGTTCAAGTGTTAAACATTTAATTGTAGCCACTCAAGTGTTAAACATTTAATTGTGTCCGTTCAAGTGTTAAACATTCCATTGTACTGTTCAACTCTTGAACATTTCATTGTACCCGTTCAAGTGTTCAACATTTCATTGTACTGTTCAACTATTGAACATTGCATTGTACCCGTTCAAATATTAAATATTTAATTGTACTGTTCAACTGTTGAACATTTCATTTTACCCGTTTAAGTGTTAAACATTTCATTGTACCAGTTCAAGGGTTGAGCATTTCATTGAACCCGTTCAGTTCAAGTGCTACTGCCAGCAGGAATTATTGCACATGACAGAGAGAACGAAGTACAGGAATTATTTTAAAACCAATTTATATATATATATATATATATATATATATATATATATATATATATATATATATATATATTTATATATATATATATATATATATGTATATGCCTCATCTTCATCATGTAGCATGTCCTTTATAGATCGTCGAACATATCACAGTCTGTCTGAAAGAAACTCTTTTCCTTTCCAAAACTCCAGCCTCTGCCACAGCCATACCAAGGCATTCCTGGATATCTTGGTCCCATCGTCTTCTTGGTCTACCCCTGCCTCTTTTGCCTGGCACCATACCGTCCATTACTGATCTGCCAATAGCGTTGTATCTCGTTAAATTTTCTGGCTAAAATGTAATATATATTTATACCGTTGTAGCGATCATGAACATCAGCAACTCTCTCACCAGTGTATCGTTTATTGGTTCTACCATTGCCGTTGTTTGAGGCCTGATGTCAAAATTGCCCATCATTGTTCTCACAGTGTACTTGGAATACTTGGAATCCAAATATTCAAACATGTATGTTGCCAGGTAGCCGAAGGATATCAGCCATCGGTAGTAGGAATTTTAAACTTTCTGCATCTTACTTGGCATAGGAGAATGTACAGAATTTTGGTAGGTTTTTAGCTATAATTTTTTTTAAATTTTTCGGTCAACGGCAGTTAAGTCTACTCTTTTCGATTTCTAATTGCCAAAGGATTTTTAACATGCTCGACACTTGACTCTTGAGTCCGATCTCAGTACGGAGATTTCAAGGGATTTTTTTACCAGAAGATCCAGGTGATAAAATCCCTTTCTCTAGATGGATTCGAACCCGCAATTTTCGGCACCCGAGGCGGTAATCTTACCTCGATATCAATGAGCCCCCATTCTCAATATTGTTTGATGTGTAACAAATTGATATTGTTCTGAATGTGTATCCAGAATTAACTGAATTCATTTCGTTGTTGTTGCTGGAAGTGAATGGAGACAAGGAATATGATACCTCTTTTGTATGCCCTGAAAATAGCGTTAAGTGACGGGCATGAATAGCTTCTCTCATATCATTAATTGCCATTCTACATCACCACCTTCATCAGCACTCTCGGGATGTGAGGAAAGTTACTGCTGCTTAACGCCATTTTCAGGGGGTACAAAATAGGTGGCATTCACTACCACACACAATAACAATAACAGCCAAATAAATGCAGTTCTGTTTCATAATTATTTGTTCTTTATGAGAACATAATGGTAAAGAGAAATATTAATGAAAACACATTAAACAACAAAAACAAAGCAGACAATGTCATAATGGCTTTAAAGAACGCACGTTATCAAAGTAATGAAATTTAGCGAACCTGTTTTCTTTAATCACTCTGGAACAAAATTTGGTAAAATACCATTCACATTAACTCATCTCTTCAGTTATCTTGCTAAGCCACATCGTCATCCTCATCATCATCATCAGTCCCGTAAACAGAATAGTCATTGGGGTACCAATGTTGCAGTTTGCTGGACCAGTTCCCGCCCACTCCACTCGGTTTTGTGCCAGGATATTTGTTCTAGCTATGGACCTTCCCGTCCACTCTCTGATGTTGTCTTTCCATCTCGTTTTCTGTCTCCCTCTCTTACGCTTTCCAATCACAGAACCTAGAAGGATCGTCTTGGTCAACCCAGACGATCTAGAAACTTGCCCATATCATGTGAGCTTGGTCAACCCAGACGGTCTAGAAACATGCCCATGTGAGCTTGGTCAACCAAATCTAGAAACATGCCCATACCATGTGAGCTTGGTCAACCCAGACGATCTAGAAATATGCCCATACCATGTGAGCTTGGTCAACCCAGACGGTCTAGAAACATGCCCATGTGAGCTTGGTCAATCCATACGATCTAGAAACATGCCCATGTGAGCTTGGTCAACCAAATCTAGAAACATGCCCATACCATGTGAGCTTGGTCAACCCAGACAATCTAGAAACATGCCCATACCATGTGAGCTTGGTCAACCCAGACGGTCTAGAAACATGCCCATACCATGTGAGCTTGGTCAACCCAGACGGTCTAGAAACATGCCCATGTGAGCTTGGTCAACCCAGACGATCTAGAAACATGCTCATGTGAGCTTGGTCAACCCAGACAATCTAGAAACATGCCCATACCATGTGAGCTTGGTCAACCCAGACAATCTAGAAACATGCCCATACCATGTGAGCTTGGTCAACCCAGACGGTCTAGAAACATGCCCATACCATGTGAGCTTGGTCAACCCAGACGGTCTAGAAACATGCCCATGTGAGCTTGGTCAACCCAGACGATCTAGAAACATGCTCATGTGAGCTTGGTCAACCAAGACGATCTAGAAACATGCCCATACCATGTGAGCTTGATCAACCCAGACGGTCTAGAAACATGCCCATGTGAGCTTGGTCAACCCAGACGATCTAGAACCATGCCCATGTGAGCTTGGTCAACCCAGACGATCTAGAAACATGCCCATGTGAGCTTGGTCAACCCAGACGATCTAGAAACATGCCCGTGTGAGCTTGGTCAACCCAGACGATCTAGAAACATGCCCATGTGAGCTTGGTCAACCCAGACGATCTAGAAACATGCCCATGTGAGCTTGGTCAACCCAGACGATCTAGAAACATGCCCATGTGAGCTTGATCAACCCAGACGATCTAGAAACATGCCCATGTGAGCTTGGTCAACCCAGACGATCTAGAAACATGCCCATACCATGTGAGCTTGGTCAACCCAGACGATCTAGAAACATGCCCGTGTGAGCTTGGTCAACCCAGACGATGTAGAAACATGCCCATGTGAGCTTGGTCAACCCAGACGATCTAGAAACATGCCCATGTGAGCTTGGTCAACCCAGACGATCTAGAAACATGCCCATGTGAGCTTGGTCAACCCAGACGATCTAGAAACATGCCCATGTGAGCTTGATCAACCCAGACGATCTAGAAACATGCCCATGTGAGCTTGGTCAACCCAGACGATCTAGAAACATGCCCATACCATGTGAGCTTGGTTAGCCCAATCTAGAAACATGCCCATGTGAGCTTGATCAACCCAGACGATCTAGAAACATGCCCATGTGAGCTTGGTCAACCCAGACGATCTAGAAACATGCCCATGTGAGCTTGGTCAACCCAGACGATCTAGAAACATGCCCATACCATGTGAGCTTGGTTAGCCCAATCTAGAAACATGCCCATGTGAGCTTGATCAACCCAGACGATCTAGAAACATGCCCATGTGAGCTTGGTCAACCCAGACGACCTAGAAACATGCCCATGTGAGCTTGATCAACCCAGACCGTCTAGAAACATGCCCATATCATGTGAGCTTGGTCAACCCAGACGATCTAGAAACATGCCCATATCATGTGAGCTTGGACAACCCAGACGGTCTAGAAACATGCCCATGTGAGCTTGGTCAACCCAATCTAGAAACATGCCCATGTGAGCTTGGTCAACCCAATCTAGAAACATGCCCATGTGAGCTTGGTCAACCCAATCTAGAAACATGCCCATACCATGTAAGCTTGCCTGCTTTTACCATAGCCAACAGGTCTTTATATTTGGGTTGAACTCTCTCTTAAAGATGTCCCAATGTTTTCAACATTATTGCGACATGGGGAGGTCTAATGTTGTTTATTTTCCTTCTCTCTAAGGATTTTTATGACTGTTGTTGCCTCAATTAAAAACCGATGGAGAAAGGAGACTAATTGTAGGTCAGGCAAAACATATTGATCAGGTTACGTTAGTCAGGGTCAGGTGAAACATGCTGATACGGTTATGTTATTAGGGGTCAGGCAAAACATATTGATCAGGTTACGTTAGTCAGGGTCAGGTGAAACATGCTGATACGGTTATGTTATTAGGGGTCAGGCAAAACATATTGATCAGGTTACGTTAGTCAGGGTCAGGTGAAACATGCTGATACGGTTATGTTATTAGGGGTCAGGCAAAACATATTGATCAGGTTACGTTAGTCAGGGTCAGGTGAAACATGCTGATACGGTTATGTTATTAGGGGTCAGGCAAAACATATTGATCAGGTTACGTTAGTCAGGGTCAGGTGAAACATGCTGATACGGTTATGTTATTAGGGGTCAGGCAAAACATATTGATCAGGTTACGTTAGTCAGGGTCAGGTGAAACATGCTGATACGGTTATGTTATTAGGGGTCAGGCAAAACATATTGATCAGGTTACGTTAGTCAGGGTCAGGTGAAACATGCTGATACGGTTATGTTATTAGGGGTCAGGCAAAACATATTGATCAGGTTACGTTAGTCAGGGTCAGGTGAAACATGCTGATACGGTTATGTTATTAGGGGTCAGGCAAAACATATTGATCAGGTTACGTTAGTCAGGGTCAGGTGAAACATGCTGATACGGTTATGTTATTAGGGGTCAGGCAAAACATATTGATCAGGTTACGTTAGTCAGGGTTAGGTGAAACATGCTGATACGGTTATGTTATTAGGGGTCAGGCAAAACATATTGATTTGACTACGTTAATCAGGGTCATGTGAAATATATTCATCAGACTATGTTAGTCAGGTGAAACATATTGATTAGAATATGTTAGTCAGCGTCTGTTGAAACATATTGATACGAATACGCTAGTCAGGGTCAGATGAAAGATACTGATCAGACCATGTTAGTCAGGGTCCGGTCAAACACACTGAAACGACTATGTTAGTCAGGGTAAGATGAAACATACTGATCAAGATTTGACCTCACTTACAAGCAATTCTCTATAGAAACAGGTTGGAAGTCTGGCTAACGTAGTGCGGATCAGCACGGTGAATACCATAGTGATGAGCTTACTGTAGAGCTTGGCACTGCATTACAGTACAAAGGGCATATGTCCATCTTCACAAGTACATGTCGGGATGTGAGAAAAAAAGCTGATCACCGGCCACCAAAAAAAAAAAAAACCAGAAAATCTAACTCATTTACGAGTGGCATTTGCAATAACACCATTTAAGATTCTAGTATAATTTTAATACAGCAAAAGTAACACAGTGTCGATTACTTTCTCGTAATCATGTAAAGCTAACTTTAGTCATCAATATTGTTTACTTGTTAGTAATCATGTAAAGCTAACTTAGTCCACAATGTCGATTACTTGTTAGTAATCATGTAAAGCTAAATTTTGTCCACAATGTCGATTACTTGTTAGTAATCATGTAAAGCTAACTTTAGTCCACAATGTCGATTACTTGTTAGTAATCATGTAAAGCTAACTTTAGTCATCAATGTCAATTACTCTCTTGTTATCATTTAAGGCTAACTTTAATTATTGATAAGACTAAGAAAAATTAATGCAACAATATATTTTCTCCAGATACTTAATAATAACAGTTTCCCATCACTGGCCAGGATGGTGACAGTATAAGAACTGTGCTGCAAGATTTGATCGCATATTACTGTAAAGTCAAATCCTGGCACGGAAGATTTTACCCCACTTAGGACACACGTCATGAGTCGGCTGTGAGTTTGTCATGCGATATGTGTTTTAGGGCTGCTCGCTTTCACCAAGCGTCGGTGAATTTTCTCTGCAATCTGAGCACCGTGTGTGATGCAATTATTTGCAAAGACGAGACATCAATATTGAAGCTAGTTTATTGTATTCATGTGAGATAGTTTATTTTAGTTTACTTTAGTTTACTTTAGTTTACTTTAGTTTAGTCAAAGAATCAACAGCATTGCACACGGTTTAACCCCTAAGTGCTCTTTTCTTTTCCGTATTTTTTTGTGGAGAATCTCAGCACAATGCACAAACTCCGTAGCACCGACGAGGATCCCGTAATAGATTGGGTAGATGTGAGATATGGAAATCTAGTGCTGATTTACTGATTGGATTAGCGATAAACAGCACCATGCAGATCTCTTGATCAAAGAAAAAATGATCAAATTTCAAAAGGCACCAATCGAAAATGATGGACAAAATAAAGACCAAAACAGGATGTGATGGGAGCGACGTTCTACAAAGGAAAGGCTACCTGATGATGATATAGACCATTTGGGATCAAGATGCTGAGCAGCGCATGAGCTGCAGTGGTCAGCGACCCATAGCTGACTGCTAGCGTCAGAGCCAGCGAAACAGAGCTGCCAACACCCTTCTACACCTCCACGCGGTGATCCTGGATAACAGACTGCAGCAGGGCAGACTGGCTTAGGAGAAGGAATCGAAGAGGGAATGCTAACCCGGTACTAAAAAAATACTTGCTGAAGTCGGATGTGTTGGACCGAAAGGAGCAAATATCGCAGTCAAGCTGTAAACTACGACACAACGCATTCCGTACTCTGGACTACATTCTGCTATTTAAGTCCTTTTAGGGCTTGGTAGCGGGAGATTGAGAACGAACGAAGCCAAGCCAAGCCAAGCCATTTAGACCATTTGAAGGTACACAAACATTATAACTCTAGAAGTACGGCTATGTGTCAGGATCAGATTGACTTATCTTAACTATACTGAACGGTTAAGCCTCTTGGAATAGAAATAAAAGACGGCCCGAGATGCCCTGGTTAGATAGTATTTGCAAAAAGACAGGAAAGACAAGGAAGTTCAAATGAGTGACAATGAAGTGAAATCAGTTGAAAAACAGACAATTAATTATACAGCTAGACGACCTAGGAGATTACATAAGCAATGAAGAAGATGGCTCACATATAATTTTACTGTATCAAACAGTGCCGCCATGTTTTCTATGCACGATTCACCGAATTTGATCTCTTCTTAATCTCTCTTAATTGACTGGTCATTTTCTCGTCATCCTCATGAATCCTCTTGATAACACCCTTGTTTGTTCTGTATTACAAAAGTAGTCCCGTAGTAAAGCCTCCTGTCGAGGATGGAGTGGTATATATTTATATCGCTGTGGTCGAGAAAGACACTCGCCTCTCAAAGCAGTGAACAGAATCGGTGGGCGATCGACTCCCGCAAGTTTCAAGCGACCACTGGCCTTAAGCGAAGTGGGACCAGAGTACCTACATCCTGAATTGCTTCTAGTCGTTTAGATTTATGTCTTTCCACTAGACCAAGGTAGCTCGAAACGATAGAGTGAGGTTGATGACCAGCGCAGTACCTTCCTCACTATTATCCAAATCCAACGCATTACATAATCAAGACAAAACCGCTTCAGGATATCGGCATCACTGCTTGTATTGGGCAACTAACGTTATACATACTTTATTGTTCAACTACTATTTTTTTATGATGTGGGATGGCATATTCCCTTCCTCGTTGCCTTTCCCCCATCTAAGATAAGCAGTCAGGCTTCTCTTCTTCTGCATATTCATGTTCAATGTGTCCTTGATGTATTATGGCCAGCTACACATTGGTTGACTTCAGTATCGTCTTCTTGGAACAATGCCCTTCAGAACTGCTTATTCTAATCCGTCACGGAGCTTGATGTGGCCGAACAAACTTGTTTCCGACATTATGTGGTTTATAAGTCAGTTCTATTCGACACAGGATGGCGTTATTTGTTATTTTCATTACCCGCGGCATTTTTATGATTCTCCTGTAGCATTTAATTTAGAAAGCTCTGATCCTCTTCCTTAATATTTGTCTGATGGTCCATGTCTCGTATTCGTACACTGCCACCGAGAATACGCGTGCTCTTAGGATTTTCAATTTTAATTCTTTGCTAGTATTATGCTGGATAATCTTAGATCAGGTCAGGTCAGGTCATCCCGTAAACAGTTAGGTCGTTGGGGCACACATGAAGATATCCTCACAACCCCACGCCACCCTTCTCTGTCAGCGGCCGCTGCCTGTGCCTCTTCTGGTCTGAGATTGGTCCATTTTCTTAATGTAGTCCTCCCACTTCTTTTTTTTTGGGACGTCCTCTTCGTCGTCTGCCTTGCACCTTTCCGTGCAGGCTCGTATTTGCAAGACCATTTGATCACGATATGTGACCTTACCAAGCGAGTTTCCTTCTTTTGACAGTGGCTAGGTGGTCTTAAAAGTCCCTATTGCTGTTGTAATTCTATCTCGTATTTCCTCATTTGTAACTTAATCTTTACGTGACTTTTGGAAGTCTTCGGAAACATCTCATCTCCAACGTGGGTATCCTTCGCTGAAGGTCAACTATAACTGTCATCCTCATGAACGAGATCCTGATGAAACCCTTGTGTGTTCTGTATTGCAAAGCAAAAGTAGTCGCGTACCATAGACTGCTGTCGAGGATGGAGTGGTATGTATTTATATCGCTGTGGTCGAGATAGACACTCGACACTCGCCTCTCAAAGCAGTGAACGGAAACGGTGGGCGATCGAATCCCACAGATTTCAAGCGACCACTGGTTTCAAGCGACCACAGATTTCAAGCGACCACTGGTTTCAAGCGATATAACTGTCCCTGTAGCCTAAAGTGTAATAATAACAGGGATCTTTTCCAATACGTTCCCCACGAGAAGCGAACACTCTACCACTCTACCACACAAACGCTCTGTGTATAGTAGTATTTTTGGAAAACATCGCAGAACATCGCTTTTATCTCAGCCACCCTGTAATAATCTTGATTTTTTACCAGTTTTTCAATCTTCGTAACCGTCTTTTTCAGAACATCGTTGACGTCTTGCGCCCATCTTCTCCTCGGTCTGCCTCTGTATCGTTATCCAGATACCTTCCAATATAATTCTTCTCTCCAGACTACTTCTGTGTTTAGTGTGACTAAATTATTATGTTTCCTTGAAGTAAACCAGAGTGTAAGGCAGTTCTACTCTATAACTAGTTCTCTCAGGACGTCTGTATTTTCGTTTATCTCTGCTATGGTATTCTGAGAATTGTATTGTAATATATTAACTCCATTTATTACATTTTCTTCTTAAATGTATGCGTGAGGGTCCGTGTTTCGGCTCTGCCACAGCAAAGATGCTTGTCCTCCGAGTTTTTGCTGTTGTAGTTTTATTCATGTTCTGCCAAACGTATCTTATTTTATTTAACATCTGCATTGCATAGCTATTATTTTTCTGATTTCTTCTTTGACAGTTTCAATTGTTGCTGGTAATCTAGCCGTGATATTGGAAACTTGTAACGTTTTCGATTTCTTCATTTTACCTAGTAAATTTTGCGTCTCTATTTTTATTACAAGGTACATTTCTGTCAACTTGTATTTCATTCGTGAAGATAATTACATCTTCTACTTCATCTTTGTGGGTTTTAAAACATCAACGTGAATTTTTGCAGAAAGCAATGGTTTGCTCGAGGTCAGTGACAAATCCGTTTCTCACAGGATGTTCTTGACACTGTCTTGTGAGCCTTTTCTGGTGCCCTTTTTTTTTTTTTTTTGCTGCAATGCTCTTCAGTAATTCTATATCAGTCATTCTATATCAGTCATTATATATCAGTCACTCTATACCAGTCAATGTTCACCAGTCAATGCTCATTATCGATCACTTTATACCAGTCAATGCTCATCAGTCTCTCTATACCAGACATTGTTCGTCAGTCACTCTACATCAGTATAGAAGCTGGTTACTACATGCAATTATCTTGTTATCATGTTTCCTGCATCTTTCTGTTCAAATAGCTTATAGAGGATGTCTGCAATGTACTGTATTTTGTTCCAGTAATCAAGCACATCTGATCCCATCACGAATTTTTCTAACGGATAGAGACACGATTTTCTTTGCATTATAAATTAAAACACACGCAAGTTTGGGGCAGGAGACTTTCCGTCGCACAATTCAAAACGCACCCCCACTTCCACCTCAGCTGTGCAAATTAATTTAATATATGGTATCCTAGCTTGTTCTGGTAAGTCTGAAGCGGAACATTTACTTTTTTTCAATTCTAACTTACTTACTTACTTAGTCGCCCCTCTTCTACCGTGAGGTGTAGAGGTTTGCCAAAGAGAACGCCACACTGCTCTATCCGCCGTCTTTTTCCTGGCCTCTTTCCAATCCAGCCCTCTATCACTTAGGGACTGTCGTATGTTGTCTTCCCAACGTACTTTGGGACGTCCTCTGGGTCTGCGTCCTCGACTTTTGATCTCCCATGACCGATTTGGTATCTGATCTTCTTCCATTCTACAGACATGGCCAAACCACTGTAGTTGGGACTGCTCCACTCGTGTCTGCAGGGGCTGAACTTCAAGATTGCTACGTATTGTCTGGTTACGGATCTTGTCCCTTTTCGTCACCTGAACCGCCTTTCTTAGGTACCTCATTTCTGAAGTTTGTAATTGCCTTTCTCGGGCAGTAGTCATTGCCCATGACTCACATCCATATGTCAGGACCGGCACATAGGTCGAGCAAGATGCATCCATCTTTGTTTTCCTGCTTATTTCTCTTCTACTGAGGAAACCTCTGTTTATTGCATGGAACAGTCTACCTGCTGCTGCCCTTCGTGCAGTTAACTCCTCTTTGCTTCAATCTTGTTCCGGCTTCTAAGCTGGTAAACCTCTTGGCGTCTTGATAAGATAGACTTTGTTAGAATAAAGTAACTTTCAACCTTCCTTTGCCAATCTGATAACCTCTTCATTTCCAAGAATGTTGTAAAGAGATGGTATACACTGTATACGAATTCTTTTGAACCTGTTTATAGAGCATTACTCTGTTCTATTATGTCTGGATTGTTCTGATTACTAAGTGCTGCAACAAATGAGGAGTGCAAATTGTTTATTATTTGTCATTACAACCTCACCTGCAGTTTTCAAGGCCTTTTCCTACGCTCTGAAGTTCTTAAATAGTTTCTATTTACTGCTGACAGATTTTTTTCTGCTCTATTTTTGAAGAATCAAAAAGTTTGTTGCACTTCATTTTCTATTAAAATTGTTATAATTTCGAGAAAGAAAGATAGCCCATTAGAAGGCATTGCTATACCAGAGTTGCAGAGCTTTTGAAAAGCACACAAATGGATGAGAATGATGATGATGAAGATGATGATGAAAATAATGAAGATAACGATTTACCCGTAATCCCTTTAGCTGTGAGCTGGTAGCTGTTGAAATAGCGATGCCTCCCTGGACAAAAGCACACGTCATCTTAAGTTGTGGTGATGCGTAGTGTGTTGTGCATGGTAGGCTGCGATTAGTGTAGGTGGTCTCGATGATTGGTTAGCACATACACAGGGTCAGGAGGTGCTTTACATATTCCTCGTGGTAGTGGCAGAATCTACAATTTGGTTCACGAAGTGGGTCTTTTCTGTTTAGATGTTTGCTGAGAGGGACATGGCCTGTTCTCAGCTTAAAAATCGAACGCTGGTCTCTCCTTTTCCGTTGATTGGGTTTGATCCTGGTTTTGCTTGGTGTCTGAAATATATCCGGGTTGTCTGTGATGTTTAGCTTTGATCCTGGTTTTGCTTGGTGTCTGAGATATATTCGGGTTGTCTGTGATGTAGCCCACTGATTTAGCCCCTCCTATTTAGAGTAGTTTGTCAAGATCTGCCTGAAGGTATGCAGTGTAGTGTAGGGAAAGCCTTCGCTAGAACCAGCCTTGCAGAGTGCGTACATGGATGAAGCCGCTAAGTCCATTCTACGGGTGATGTGGTGGCCTATCTTGACATAAATTAAAACGAGGCGCGAGCTGCTGACTTCTGTTTTTCAATTTTCTGGTTATTACATGAACCTTCTTCCCATACAGACTAGTACAGACGGTTACATGATGTGAATTAAATGGGCATAACTAAGATCAAAAGAACTCGGATATAGGGACGCTGCTTACAGGATGTGAGGGTAACGAGAGGAACAGACTTCGGTTCTGACCATCACTTGCTGAGAGTGATAATGGCAAAAAGATGTTGCAATTTCAAATACAAAGCAGTTTAAACAAAATTCAAATCGCAAAACCTATCAACAGCTAAACACAGCAGCTAATTTTAACTAAATCTGAAGAACAGATTTAAAATGCATGGGCACCTCACTAACGAAACAGTAGGGACATGTAAAAATATGTTACTTGAAAAGAGAATTAAACTTAATAATGTATGGCTCATGGAAACCCCCCCCCCCCCCCCCCAAAACAAAAAAACAAAACAAAACAACAAACAAACCATAAAGCGAAAGATGAACTACAAAACAGAAAATCAGTGTATGTGAAAAGCATTTAAAGAAACGTCAAGAACGAGTACATTTTACCCTGAGCTAAGTAAAATAGTGAAAAAGAATGTAAGGTAGGATAAGAAAAACACAAAGGTAAAATGGTTAAGAAGGCTGAAAAATCAAGGAAGTCTAAGTACATTATATAATATAGCTAGAATATTCACAAGAAATAAGCAGAACAACAACACACAAATGCAAGACAAAAGACAAACAAGGACGGATCATGCGCAGCGAAAAAGTACAGTCAGATGTATATGCGGAATATTTTATAGAAACACTAAATGGAAATGCACAACTATCCTAACCTGACATATAACCAGCAAATGATCTGCTAAGTGAACATTTAACTCTATCCAAAAACAAAAGAGTTCAAGTAAGCACTTAAACCACTAAAGAATGACAAATCTGCTCAACCAGAAAGTAGAAATGAAAGTACCTAAAAAACACCATTAGTTTTTTTTTTATATTTTAATTTTAACTTTTTGCGTTCGCCTTATTTCTCCATTCCCCAAGGCGATGTGTGTTGACTACGGTTTTTATTTACCATCACCATGACTAGCTCTAATGGGTATCGAACCCAGCACCTTCGGTGTTGTGAGCTGTGTCACTTAACCACTAGCCCACATCGTCCCCAACCATTAGATAATATATCAGATCTTCAAGAAACTGTCGCATCGTAAGACTATTCCCAAAAGATGAAAATTAAGACACCTAATTCAATCCTTAAGAAAATAAAGCTCCCTTCATGTTGCAGATCATGGGGAATAATAACTTTGATAGTAATTAGAAAAGTCTTTAGCCGGATAATTCTTGATCGGGTAAGAAGTGCTGATGGATCAATGAGAGAAGAACAAACAAGGTTCTTAGCAAGAACACGTTGTGCATATCAGATTTCAACGATCAGAATTATAATAGAGCAGGTAAACTAAACCTTTTGGCCAATATGAAAATGTATGTACACTTCACGGCCCATACACGTAGAGAGGCCTTATGTGTGGCTTCCAGGTTCCATTTCTGAAGCAACGCCTAAAGGGAAATGTGTGTGTTAAAACACTTGAAACTAATTCCAGTGTTGTTCCAGGCACTTTACTAAAATGTGATTCTTTTACTTCTTAGTTTTGAAAATATCTCCCATGATAGTTTTAACTGAATTCGACAATACAGCCGCGATAAAGGGAATGAAAGAATCAGTTATTTTGAAAAAAAAAGAGACTTAATTTTGTACTATATATTCAACGGCAGAAACTATTTATGTAGTGATGTTCGTCTATAGTAATCGATGAGGCCCACTTTGTCAACACTCACTGTTCGCATGGGTTTGAATATGGCTAAATAAGCCAATCGGGAACCCTGAATTGTCTGCTGCACTTAATACAAAAAAATACGACACCTATCCACTGTGATGGAGGATTTTTGGTCACGATTCATGGGGTTGCGAATGTATCAATGCACGAAATATCAAAGACACTTTCATTCCGCACTACATATTAGACAGTGGTGTAACGTACGTGAAATTAAAACATTGTGACTTGCGCTTGAATTTTAAAGATAGTGAAGGATAGTCGCGCATATTAGCTCTCTCGTCCCCAACTACCTTGATTCAGTGGCAAGACTTTGTCAAGACGACTGAGGGCAGAAAAGGATGCGTATTTTTCTTAGGGATTTCAAAGGAAGCCTGTACTGCTAGCAAGTAACACAAAGGCATTGGGTACAGAAATGAAACTGCTGAGACTACAAGCTTCAACTTAATTGTATCACACATACATAATCCGGTATTCCTGAAAACAGCAGGAAACAGAGAGAGTATTCCAACCACATTGCGATAATGTGCGCAAACGAAACACAAAGTTTGAAGTACTCTTGTCTACGGAAACGCATTAGACCTCAACAATTCGAGACCGAAATTCAAATGTATGTGTTAGCTAACCGAAGGCGGCCCCCCAGATGGTTATGAGTAAGTGGCGTGTTCAATTTTGACTTGGAATGTTCATTATGGACAAAATATTTTCATATAATTACGTGCTCCGAAAAGAGACAATGTTCGTCCTACATGCGTTCTAAAATTTAACAGATATCCCCTTTACTTCCTTTTTCGTAGCATTCTGGAAGATAGACATTTCTAAATTTGATTTTCAGATCCGAGTTTCATTCAAGGTCAATGATTTTCATTTGTAGGTCATCTAAAGTATTCAATACATCTATTTGATGGGACGGCGTGGGCTAGTGGTTAAGTGACACGGCTCACAACCAGAAGGTGCTTGGTTCGATCCCCATCACAGCACCGGCCTTAACCCCGGGGAAGCAAACCCTTAGAAAATGCAGGAGGAAGCAGTCCCTAACATAAAATGCATGCTGAAGTCGGATGCAGTGGGCCGACAGGCGCAAAATAAAAACCACAGTGCAACGCACACCGCCTTGGGGAAAAGAGAAATAAGGCGAACGGGAAAAAAACTCATCTACTTGATGATCCTTGGATGGATTACGCAGTGTCGTTGTTTGCAGCAACAAGCTGTTTTATTCGCACCTTTTGGTCCAACACTTTCGTTTTCAGCAAGAATTTTATTTAGGTCGCATCTCTAGCCTTTAGTTGTTTCCAATCGGCCTGGCGGTCATACCTGCAGGTTATTTAATTGACACGATGTTTATATGTGGTTTTATCGGCTAGGTATACGGTCAACCTGAGAGTTGCCCCTTTTCAGGGAAGAGGCAGGGAATGTTCTATTTGGAGTCCATGAGCCTGACCCCTCCCCCTCTCGTCTCCTAGACTGTCATTTATATAACTGCTCCTTCAGCAGCCACACAGTCCTTAAGCACGTTGATATACAGTGAACTGAGGGCATTTCCCCATTGGCTGGAGGACATTTGTTGTCAGAAATTGGGGTCAAATATTGGGGTCAGATATTGGGGTCAAATAATGGGGTCAGATATTGGGGTCAGATATTGGGGTCAGAAATTGGGGTCAGATATTAGAGTCTGGGAAGGGCTTCCCTTTGGACTTTTCCTTGTTGAGGTTCGTTTGAGGATAACGTTCTTAGTTGTTCTACCCTTCTGGGTTGCGAACTCCGTCTGGCTGAGCCTTGTGCAGTTTTCCTATCATAGGTAGTCTGTCCATTTAGACCCTTGAACACCACCGGGCTACTACCATTCTTAGTCTGGCCCCTGTTTTTTATGTCCATTTGGAGGTCATCTAAAGTATCCATCGCATCCACTCAAAGCGGCTTGTTATCACATTTAAGGTCAATGGTTTCCATTTGGATGTTACCTAAAGTATCCATTCCATACATGAAAAGGGGTTATTGCCACATCCAAGGTACTTTCTTGAGATTCGAAATCTTAGAACTCTTCTAGAACCTCTGTCTTGAGCTGAGATATTGCAGCTACATATTGAGGAGTATGTTATGTACTTTATAATTTCAAGAACACATAGACATAATTTAGGTTCGGACCCTGATGCTAGCATTTTACAAGTTTTAATTTCAGATAACGAAAAGCGTTTATGTGATTTCACCGTTAGATCTTTTGACTGGAGTTTCACAAGTTTTGAAATGTTCTTACGGAAGGCGAAGTCTACAAACACCTTCGTATTGTCTAATTATGATATTGACTTGCCTTTGACCGTCTTATAATATTGGACGGCGTCTTTTAATAAAACAAATCATCCTGAATGGCCAAGCAGCGGGTGTCGGACAAGTAAACATTATTGTCATTATCAACATGTCATCCGTCCGTAGAAAAATGTTGAAACTGTGTCATACTCGTGTGATACTCACGAAGAGTCTGTTAGCTTTCATATTTTCGAAATAAATAGATTAGGCACCCACATGTTCCTGTTGAATGGAAGATGATACGTTCAACAGATTACTTCGTTATCTTTACGTGTCGAAATACAGGAGACAGTAAAATAAAGAAAATACCATGTCCTTTGCAGAACGTCGCTTCTTACAAACACCAATCTATTTGGCTGTTTGAAGTGTTTTGGCAAGTGTGCATTAAGTGATGTTGTCATTATTTTTCGTACGTGGAGGGGCGAAAACAAAATAATGTCTGCCAAACTGGATACAAGCGTGATTCGTACCGGGTGCTTTGTGATTCCGAAACGGACGCTTCACCTCTAGGCCACGCAGCCTCCATACAGGAGACAGAGTTAGACAAAATTCACAGGGTCACGTACATGGTTACAGAGACAGAAGTATATGATAATGATGATACACATCTAAGACTTCCCAAGATTTTCCTAAAAGCAAAAAAAAAACAGATGATAAACAGTATCTTTACCCTTACACTGTGCAATCAATGTCAGGCATGGGCAATGAATAATGCTTAGGAACGAAAATTAGCCATCTGCGAAATGCGAATGTCTACGGAAGGTCACTCACAACATCATATCAGACAGAATCACAAATCTGAATATTCGAGAGAAGGTTGGAATAATTCCCTGCTTAAATTACATCGGGCAACAGAGAATAAAATGGTTTGACCACATTGGGAATGAAAATGGAACCAGACCACATTGTTCATGCAACCTTCTAAGGGGAACATCAGGAAGAAGGGCTAGAGTATGACCAAGAAAAGGCGGATAGACAGCCTAAACTAGACTTTGTGTAAAGTGGAGATATGTCACCTGGGCCGCGAACAAGACAAAAAACCAAAACATAAAACTACAATGGCTGTTCACAGTTCGTCAAAGACAGGAGCTATTTAATAAGAGTCGTTTTCCCAACTTCTGTAATGTCTGTTCACAGTTCTTCAAAGTGAGCTGATATTTAACAAGAGTCGTTTTCCCAACTTCTATAATGTCTGTTTACAGTTCTTCAAAGACTTTGAATTCGTCGATCACGAGAAGAAAATACCTAACTGAGATATATCGATTAAATCCGTGCTTTTATAACAAATCAGTTAGTAGAATTTGTATGCTAGAAAATTTGTTTTCAACGTCTCCTTACGTATCCCCAGTTATCCTACTCGGAAGCAATAGTCATTAGAGACTAGCTTTTCTTTTTTAACGCATTAGCTCAATTTTGGCACACAAGTTCGACAGCTGCTACTAGGCACTCCTTTACAAATTCTCCATCAAAAATGGTTTAACGTTTTTGCTTATTTTCATAGTAATGATATAATTAATTTTGACATAACTCTCAGCATCCTCTGATAATGCTTTTAAAAATGATTGTAGCGATTTTTACAGATTCTTTTAGAAGTTTCAGTTCGGCTGTACTTAGATGACCCCGGAGAGAGGAAACGTGGTTGCGTGTTCTAGATTATTATGTCTCTTGCGAATGTAATCCTTACATCATATTCTGATTCCTGATTTATTAAACAAACAGGATTTCCTTCAGTTTCCACAGAGATGTGTAAATCAGTCTATGTGTCTTTGAAATTGCAAATAACTTCTCTGTACGAATATCGTTTTGCAATTTCTCGCATTCTGAATTTCCTAGTTTTTCTTATTAACTTCATGCAGCAATACGCAGGTCTCGAACAAAACAAACAAACAAACAAACAAACATACAAAACAAGCAAACAAACAATTAAACAAAATGTATTAACATGGATTGTAAATAATCGACTTGCTCAATTTCACATGCACACGAGTGTATATACTTTGACAGTTCTTTGAAAGATCCAGAGAATTGCGATGAACTAGAAACTAAGTTGAAGCGTAGATGCAGCAGCTGTGCGAGTTATTCAAGAAGCCGCACCTTAGTTTGCGCTATTTCATGTATAAACAATTTTTGTAATCAGCGAGTCCATGATGAACGGGACAATCAAATGAATGGCAATTAATCTATATATGAACTATACCAATTTTAGAAATGTATTTTATAGTATAAAATGCACAGTGATTTAGACATTACTCTGAAATTAAGATGTACCAGTTACATTTATAAGGACTTCCTTCAAGAGGTCACATGTAGAATAATGCACAAACGCAAATTGTCAAGCCTATTCACCGTTCAAACTGGGGTCAGACAGGGATGCTTACTTTTTCAAACAATATTTCTCCTAGGCATGGACTGGGTGATGTGACAGACAAAGGATAGTAGAAAAACAGGAATAAAGGAGATATTTGATAGACTTCAGGAAGACATCGATGTTTTAGATGGTTTATATATACTAACATAACTTGCAAGACATTCAGCTAAGAATAGGCACTAAAATGTGTAGCAGCGAAAGAGGGAATGCAGATTAGTGTGAAACAAAGGAAACGAATTGAGAATAAATAATATTCAGTGAAACCCAGTAAATAATAATGAAACAGACTAAATAATAAAGGAGTGCACAATTTAATATATATAGGAAGCAACATTGATAAAGAAGGAAGAACAAACCATGATTTTAACGCAAGGATTAACAAGGCCAGATTTGCGCTCATCTCTCTTCAACCAACATGCAACTATGCAGCATTATCCATAGAGAATAAGATTAGGCTGTTTAAGATGAATGTAAAGTCGGTGTTGCTATATGGTTCTCAGACATTGCGTGTGATATCCAGGCTGCAGCCATCCGTTATCAATTGTCTTCCTCGCTTTTTTGGTGTTAGATGGCCAGAGGTAATGGCAAACACAGAACTGTGGAAATGAGCTGGACAATAACCAATACAGTAGGGAATTTGGAGGAGATGGTGGACTGGATACAACAGATATATGTCAGACGGCAGAGTCAGACAAGGGCTGGATCGGAACCCACAGAGAAAGAGACTAGTGTGAAAACCAAGAAACACCATAGTTGAACGGTGGGAAAGGTACCTGTTTAGTCGGGGTCTCCTGAGCGGGACTCAAGAAGACGGCACAGAAAAGGAAGAAATGGAGAGCGTGTGCTGCATCTATATGTTCCAACTGGAATGAGACAAAGACGTTATAAAATAATAACGTTTACGTTATAAAATAATAACGTTTACGTTATAAAATAATAACGTTTACGTTATAAAATAATAACGTTTACGTTATAAAATAATAACGTTTACGTTATAAAATAATAACGTTTACGTTATAAAATAATAACGTTTACGTTATAAAATAATAACGTTTACGTTATAAAATAATAACGTTTACGTTATAAAATAATAACGTTTTATGTTCGTATTGGAATGTTGACAGATAAATTATCAAATGGGAAAGTTTTATATTCAAATTAGAATGAGGCTGAAAAATTATGAAATTATACAGTGGCTGTGTACCAGTTGAAATCAGACAGGGAAATTATGAAATTATATTGAATCTATGTTCCAATTGGAAGAATACAAAAAAAATCATGGAACTATATAATTCCTTTTTTCCAGATTGAATCAGACAAAGATATTATGAAAGGATGTAGTTTCTGAAGGATGGGATTCCAACCCAATTTCCACAATATTTCAAAATTTCATTTCTTTTTCTCATGAAACACTCCTACTAAACACGTGACTGCACAGACCTGAGCGTGCCTATTTAGACATAGCACTCCAAGGACCGCATCCTTTGCCCTTTTGCAAGACTAAAACACGGGGCAACTGACGGATACGCGACTCTTGTGAGTTCCCGCATGTTGGTGGAGATAGTAAGCCCGTCTACGGCTTTCCAGAATTATTTAAGCGTGGCACTCGACAATGCACACCGTTGAACGCCTTACATTCTACTCTGGGGTTGGCATTGAGGCAGATACATTTCTTGTTTCTGCCCGGCCTGGGAAGGTAAGCTGCAGACTCTCCCAGCCCGCCAAGCACTTTTAGATTGAATCCACAAAGAGCTAATCGCCGAAAGAAGAGCAGTAATAATAAGAAGAAGAACAAGACACATAAGATGAACAAGCAGAAACAGAAAAAGATGAAGAAGAAGAAGACTAAGAAGAAAAGGAAGAAGAAAAAGATGAAGAAACAGAAAAAGAGAAAGAAGAAGAAGAAGGAAAGGAAAAAGAGAAAGACACAAACGAAGAAGAAGAGGAAGAAGAAGAAGAAGAAGAAGAAGAAGAAGAAGAAGGAAAGAAAAATGAGAAAGATAAAGACGAAGAAAAAGAGGAAGAAAAAAAAAGAAGAGAAGAAGAAGAAGATAGTGAAAATGAAGAAGAAGATGAAGAAGAATATGAAGAAGAAGATGAAGAAGAAGGCGTTCCCTGATATTAAACATACCATCAAACTGTCAATGCTATAAAAGAAAAGAAAATTAAATTAAACTGCTCGATGTCAAAGAACGAACATTTACCGTCCTCTCAAACCTGGGCAAGGATTGTTTGGCTATATGAGGACCATGTCTTACAAGAGTTAGAGAAAAATTAGAAATATTATGGTTTCTGTTTCATACAACAAAGAGCAGACATTAATGTGTTAGATCCGTCAGACTCTGAATAAACGGATATATAGATTACATGTACTGTTTACAACATACACCGGACCAAGTAATTTACGTCCAAGGCGATGTGTAATGCTGAATAAATTTTCGTATTAAAATATATCATCATCTTTGAAAACATGTCCTTATCAGGACTGCACGATATATCACGGAGATTGATCGCTGAACTGAATATAGTCTACCCCTTTCCATTTGATAAGCTGTTTATACATGCGAATCCATTCTTTTACTTCATTTTAATTTATGATGCTGGGTCAAACTACGAACCGTTTGCGATGTGATAAATTTTCGTCGCAATTATCACTTTAAAAAAAATACATGAGCCAGAGCCAATTAAAGCGTATAATTCGGTACTCACATTATGTAATGAGAATTGAAGATACGCCTTTGACTCCTGAAAAGTGTGCAATTTGTTCAATTACTGTAAAATATATTTTTAAAGGGTAAAATAATTATTTCGGCGACAAAGATCAAAGATACTGTCAATATCTGCACTATTATGAATAATAAAATCCTAATGTTGTAGCAAATGTAAGACCAAATGCACAAATTCATGGTGAAACGTGCAATAATTATGAAGATATTCGATTCAATCTGAGGCTTTGAGTTTTGAAACGCGCTATAGTTTTAGTCCTCGTTGTGTGCTTAATAACCCGACGCTGAAACTATCGGTGTTGGCTTTCGTGATATGTGAGCGAGTAAAATAAACACACACATAACCAAGATTTTTAGGATAAAACCATTCTAACCTTCCAGGCTGTTGTTGTTGATTAACTAGGTCTGACGAGTTGTTCGCTTTTACCTGTCATTGTTAATTTGAGGAATGTGCAGGTGTTATGTAACTTGTTAGTGGGGCTGTGTACAGTGACTGTTGAGGTGCCTGCCAGGTAATAACTTGACCATGTGTGTTGCTAGTTCTGGGCGAAAGAGCAGCACAGGTTACACTGTCACATACGCATGGGTGTAGCTTCACCAGTTGGGTTTCCTGAGCAGGGCCTAACAAGTGTTTATTTCGTCGGATGTGTTCTGTCTAAAGCTAGAAAATTACGCTTTGCTATTTGAGTTGCAATTTGTTCATATTGTAAAATGGGACTAAAGAAGGATGGTATGAGACTAGCAGCCTCATTATGTGGAACAAATACTACAGGAACCGCCACTGCACGTGCTCGGATACTTGCTTCCTGTAAATAGGCATACGTAGTTGTGGGTATTCGCTTCATACGAATCGAACAAGCTCCCATCATGGGCACATTAGTGATGGATAGAAGTGACATTTTGAAATCAATCAATGACCACCTGCTGAATGAGGACACAGCAATAGATGAAGCAGCAATTCACAGACTGCAAAGTTTCGACATTAAACGAGGTACGAGCGGAGTAGGGCGCATGATAGGACGGCACAGGAGAGTGTACAACCAGCGAGTTACTGGGACCATCAGCATCCATACCTTACGCCAAATGATGAGAAAGACTGAGCACCTATGGGTATGCCCGAAGTGCAGTGACGTCTATTCTTAGAAACAGAAAACAGAAAACGAATCGAAAAGCCAAAATAAGTAGAATATAAAGATACTTAACGTAGTGTAGCAGATCCTCTATTTCTTTGCCCTGGCCGTGATCTAACTTAGAACATTCTCACACTCATCCACATCATCATGACCATACTCAGTAAATGACATATCACACAGCAGGTGGCATATTTATTATATCATACTCATATCATAGAATGAGTAGAGAAATTACAAACACAATATAATACATATCTTAACTAAACATTATACTAAAACGGGAATTGTAAGCATTAGCTATTGATGGAATTCCCAACTATCTAAAAAACCCAGTTCTATTGCCTTGCAATTGCATCACACACACATCGCCTTAACTGCGTCTTCAACACACCTTATCAGATACTCTTCCTCACTGAAATCCCCTCAGGCGGGCGATCTCGACGTAACTCGTTCACAATGTGTCCCTGCTTACAAACACACTTTCAGATTATCTATTAATGCAAAAATCACACACCTATTTGAGCGCTCCTGTTCTATCACCAAACATTCGTCCAACCGTCTATCAATCGCTCCTCTATCTAAAGTCGGTGAGTTAAACATACTATCCACATTCAGTCTCTCTCTCTCCCATACAGGCACTCTCTATCTAGCCTCTCCATCTCTCATCCAGCCCCCCTCGAGCTAAACTTTGTCTCGAGTTATATATCCTCAAGCAAGGCCAGAGCTTGACCAATCGATCTCAGGTATGGTCATCTTCAATTCCAATTGGAACGAAACACTTTGCACACCTGTCACTCATTCTCTCGCAGCAAGCCCCGTTGCCAATTTCGTCTGTCAATCAATCTCCCCCTACCAAAATCGGAAGGCCAGTGGTCAGTTTCTACCTGTCCACATTCCTTAACCCAACTCTGTTCTTTGCTGAGACAGTGAGTGACCTTGACATGCATTCATGTAGCTTTAAGCTTTAACATGTTCAGGCATCCTAAACTCCCCTTGCTCCGGCGGGAACTGTTACATTACCTCCCTAAACTACAGACCGAAACATGGATGGTCATTTTTTTCATCTGGCAAATGACCACCATTTTCGTCTCTACTATCCAAAATGTAAACACTACTCCTGTTTACAACTTCACTCACATCGTACATGCATAAAAAGACATGTCATTTGATACATATAAACTTTTTGTAATACATACACAATCAATACAAGCAGAAGAAAAACACTGTGGCTGGGCGTTTTTACAACACAAACCAACACTTTTACATCGTTTTACAGTCAAATTCACCTAAGTCTGTCCCTGCGGGACCTTTAACTCATCAAAACAGAAACACCTTAAGGAATTCTCCTTACTCATTGAGGTCAACATACCTCGCCCTGTTTCCCGTGCCTTCCTCTAAGGACACGAACCTTCATTGTTACACACGACCAGTTCAGGTCAATTTTCTCAGGCGGTCTCATTACACGCCTGGCCGACGATTCACTTCATACTAACTCCTGTGAGGCCACGAACTTACGTGGGTTATCCTCGGGCTAGTTATCATTGTCTCTCTTGACAGCTATCCCCTCTCAAAGAAAACAGCAAAATTCTTTATGTTTCCCACAAAAACGATATTTGACAACATATGTCATAGTCAATATTAAAACTTCTGATCAATGTAGTCTTCTCTGCAAAGACTCCACATACATGTGATTCTGGAACTCGTGGTGACTTGTGCTTGCGGAGGCCTACAGTCTGGATGAGATATACTGCTCTGTAGATCACCTAAATAACCTGTATCAAATACCTGTAAACATGATGATTCAACAACAACAACAAAATAAAGAAAAAATTCAATGCATACTATATCGACCATACAACCCACTAAAAATGCAAGTAATACCATTAGTCAAAACCCAAACACCAAATGCAAATGTCAAAATATTTGCACACAAAAACATGATCAAATGCCATCAACCTTCACTCCTGCTCGTGCCCCACAGATGAGCACCTGTTAATGCCCCCTTCAAAAGATACTAAACTGTGACTAAGTTCTAACTTAATCAGGTACTAAACTATGTCCCTAAACTATGACTAAGTTGTAACTTAATCAGATACTAAACTATGTCACTAAACTATGACTAAGTTCTAATTTAATCAGATACTAAACTATGTCACTAAATCAGATACTAAACTATGTCACTAAACTATGACTAAGTTCTAACTTAATCAGATACTAAACTATGTCTGAGTCAAAAGTCAAAAACCGAATCGTCCACCTGTCGAATTACGTCATGCTGTAACCCTACTAGTCCAGGTGCAGTCTTTGTCCCGAGGAATCAAAACCGAGTGTTGTGATCTAACTATTTCACCGTTGTTTCCCCAAATTCCCCGCATCAAAGCTACCTGGTCAGATATTAACCGAAGCATCGCGTCCACGTGTTACCTTGCGTCACGTAATCATTACCTGGCGCATCCAGCTATCCTGCGTCTCTCGTTCGTTCTGTCCGTTTCTCTGGTCGGAAATGTCCCTTTGATCTCGGTCAGTCTTCGCTTCAAACTGACCGTCCGCTCATTGTCTGGCGTGTACTTCAGACAACGAATTCAAAGGAATTTTTAACATCTGGTCATTCCTCCTTCTCTATACCCTACCCCCTAATTATCCAAATCTCCGTGTAACTTCTCTTACATGTCTTTGATTACCGTCAGCAACGCCACTATTATACATTCCTTGGCATACGCGTCTGCGTTTTCCAGGACTATTTGCCCGGGGAAACCACCATCGCAGATGGCCGGTCTATTTTATCCTTGGTCTTTTTGTTTGTTCGGCCGTTGGCGTATCTCGAACTGGGATCTTTTCATCTTTGCTTTGATGACTGGTTCGCTGTCCTGGCTGGGATTAACCTGTCTTTCCCTTTTCTTCGTTTTCCTTAGAGCGGCATGTGGAATGCTGAAGTCTGAATCTGTGGATTCTAAACCCATGCTCGGCCAGGATTCCTGTGTGATGTCATCGTCTCCTTCCGATGACTCACTCGTTTGCTGCCGCATTCGTCCCTCCCTATCAGATAGTCTTTGCTGTCGTTCCGGAAGTGGAATGTCACTCTCGCTATTAGAATTAGTCCTTGTTCTTCTCAACTTCTTGATGTGCTTTTGTCGTTCGTTGAGCGCTGTTCCTCTCTTTTTGGCTGCACGAGTGTTATTGAATGGTGCGTCCGTATAGCATTTTAACTGTGCATCATCCCCACTTCCTTCCTCAGTGGCCGAAGGGCTGTCCCTTTCTTCCGTCTGTTCGACCACTTCTCTCGCATGGCTAGGACCTGGCGTGGGTGGGCAAGAAACCATAGCTGGCCCTGCCACCATTCCTCCGCCTCTTCTTTCCTCTTCATCTGACGAATCACCGTCTGTTTCCTTGCTCGATTCTTCGTCTTCGGGTGGCATGGCGTAGGTACATTTTCTAACTGGTCTCACTCCTCTACTTCTCTGTGGCTCAACCCATTCAGTATCTCTGTGCCTTAGATACTGGGTGGTTGTTTTAGCTACATGTCCCGTCAGCTGATTTTTAACTACATACGTTATGGGACCTAATTTTTCTAGGACAAAGTAATTGTTTTCCCACTTCCTATCAAATTTTGAAGTTCTTACATGCCGCTTATAATATACGAGATCGCCACACTGAAAAGTCTGGGGTTGGGCGTCTCTATCGGCATACTTTTTCCGTCTATCTGCGGCCCTCTGCCCGTTCCTATGCACCCTCATATAGGCGCGATGCATTTCCTGTAGCAACGTCGAGTGATACTCGTCACCCGTGTATTTCCTTCTAGGTAACAATAGGTTATCTAGCGGAAGTACCGGCTCCCGACCATATAACAGCTGGTAAGGAGAATATTTCGTGCTCTCATTCACGTTCATCCGAATGGCCGAGAGCGCTTGGTTTAAGAACAAATCCCAGTCTTGGGTATTATTCTCCAGGAGTTTGGCCAGAATGTCGTTCATCGTCCTATGCTGTCTCTCATTCCTCCCGTTACTACGGGGCCAGTAGAATGAGGTAGTGACGTGCTTGATATTCAAGCTGGTCATGACCTGACTGAACTTCTTACTCGTGAACTCCTTACCGTTGTCTGTGAGGACAACTTGAGGACACCCAAAACGGGGGATAAAATCTTCTAAAAAGATTCTAATCACAGTTTCTGTGGTCTTGTCAGATATGGCTACCGCTTCAGGCCAAGCGCTGAAACTATCCGTTATCTGCAGTATGTATTTGTTACCAGATAACGTGCTTGTATGAGGCCCTGATATGTCTATACTTATTTTTTGCATAGGATAATGTTGTATGTCCATCTCTTGGAGTGGACATTTAAACACTTTCATGTTCCTAAGCTTGCAAGGCTCGCATCTCGCCACGTATTCGTAGACCTCTTTATAAAGTCCCGGCCAGTAGTACTTTATCCTAATCGAGTCAGTGGTCTTGTCTTTCCCCATATGCCCATTTCCATCGTGATATTGATGAATGACTTTTTGTCGCAAATGGGCCGGCACATACTTCCTGTCCCTAATCTGGTCTTCGCGCCCCCCAATATAGTACAGTTGACCATCTTCTACAGATACTACGAAACTTTTTAATCTTGCCTCACTCTTGTTAGCCTTAATATCCTCCTTGATTTTCTTAAGTTCCTCGTCTTTTTCTTGTTCTACCCGCATATCAAACAGTTCCTGCTCATTTTCGTCTGAACCAACGTCGTCATCGTTTGACTGCGCTGCCTGTATACCGTCCTCTTCCACCCGGTTCGAGTTGATGATGTTGACCTGAAAGTTGTGGTCATCAATCTCCGGTTGCTCCTCTTCTGCTCCCTCTCTCTCCACGTCACGGTGTTTAATTCTAGATAAAAGATCAGCACAATTGTTATCCTTCCCTGGGACATATTCAACGCGCGCATTGTAACCTTGAAGATTGAGTGCCCATGTTTGAATTTTTCTATTTTGGATGGGTGATTCTAACAGTGACTTCAGTGGTTTATGGTCGGTTCTGATAATAAACTTAGCATTATGCAGATAGAAATTCAACTTCTGCAATGCGTAATGAATGGCATAAGCCTCTTTCTCGACCGTTGACCAGTTCCTCTGAGACTTGCTCAGCTTATGCGACAAAAAGTAGATAGGTCGCTCATTTCTGATACCGGGAATGATGTCCGTTTCACCATCCAGGCAAGGCTGCACAAGACAGGCACCGATTGCGCTGTCAGACGCGTCAGTATACAGGATTAGATCTCGGTCAACGTCCGGATGCGTTAACAGTGGTACTATTGTTAGGCTATCTTTGAGATACTCAAAGGCTCTCTGGCATTCTTCCCCCCACGTAAACCGGGCGAACTTTTTAGTTAACTCTATAAGGGGTTCGGCAATCTGCGAGAAATTCGGGATAAACCTTCTATAATATCCGCACATTCCTATAAATCCCCTGACTTCCCTAACGGTTCGTGGCGAAGGCAATTCTCTAATGGCTGTTACTTTCTCCTCGTCCGGTTTGATCCCGTGTTGGTTCACAATGAACCCGAGGTATTTAGTTTCCTTCTTCAGAAACTCACATTTACTCAATTTTAACTTCACCGAGTGTTCTGACAGTCTATCGAACACCTTCTGCACGTGTTCTAGATGATTCTCTACCGAACCAGCTGTGTGGATCAGAATATCGTCTACGTAAGCCATGGCAAATTTATGCATTCCGCTAAGCACTTCGTCCATCAGACTCATATATGTCGCGGGTGACCCTTTCAGCCCAAATGGCATTACGTTCCATGCAAAGCTGCCTACATGTGTGCTGAATGCACTTTTCTTCTTGGCCTCTGGGGTCATTGGAATACACCAGAATCCTGATCGTGCGTCCAAAGTGGTGAAATATTCCGACTTGTTTAGAGTCCCCAAAATGTCGTCTATTAATGGAAGAGGGTAGGATATGTTGGTCGTGATCTGGTTCAAAGCCCTGTAATCACAACAGAACCTGTGGGTCCCATCCTTCTTAGTGACGATCACTATGGGACTCGACCACGGCGAGCGAGCTCGTTCAATAATTCCAGCCCGCAGCATGTCCTCAATGGCTTTCTCTACTATCTCCTGATTCTTTAACGGTGTCCTATACGCTCTCAGACTAACAGGCGCGCTATTTCCTGTGTCGATATCCATCTTAACGGTGGTTGTACGTCCTAACTCCATATCACTAAGCGCAAACACCGCTTCATTAGCTACCACCAACTGTTCTACCCGAACTTTATGTTGTGGTGCAACGTTTATCTGGCCCAAAAGTTCCCTTTTCCGTTGAGGCCAGGCCGGGCTTGCGGCATGTTTGTTACATGCGTCCAACTGGTTGACTGACTGTTTTCTACCTAATCTTCTCCAGTCTGAGCCCTCACAGTGCCTATCGTAAGCCGTCTCTAGGACCCGTCTCCTCACCTCGTGTGACCTCTCTAGCCTTCTCCCAATTCCTTGGTTAACCAGGGTTCTCCGGTCAACCGTTTCCTTTGATCTCCCGCTATTTTCGTGTTGGCCTCTCCCAACTCCTCTCTCTCCCCTACTCACAAAGGAATGCTCCAGCGTATTCCTTATGTTTCTTTTACCTCTCTTACATTCAAACCTGTGGTTTCTGTAGCCTGTGTGCTGGTCCGTCCTATTGTCTAACCGTGAATCGTGTTTTATGGTGGCATAGGTTTGTTTCCTACGATTCTCATCTACCAGGACCCTACCAAGAACACATCCCTTCTTTATCTTTATCGTCTTGTTAGTTTGATTGGTTATCAAGATCGGAAAATCCAGTCGTCTCCCTAAACAGTTGATACCGTCCGTGACGTATAATCCAGGCTCCTGTATGACGTCACGATCCGCCAAAGTGGTGGTGTGAATCTCTTGACCTACTGAAAAATACGGACTGTTGCCTAGCCTAGCTTGCAATAGGTTGATGGTTTGGGGTTTTAATACGGCTGTTGTCTTGGCCCTAATCAGAGATGCGATATGTATGTCGTCCTCCAGATTGACATAAGCCTCCCCTATCTTCATCTTCATCAGGTCGTAATACAAGCGGACATTGAATGCTCTAAAGAAATCTCGACCTAGAATGAGCTGCCGCTGCACTCCCCTAACTACAAAAAACGCATGTTCCAGCAGTTGTCCTCCTATCCTAAAACGCATGCTAGCTGATCCTATCACTTTCAACGGTTCACCTGAGACAGATTGTAGATTCGCTGTCTTGTACACTAATCTACAATTCTTCTTTATCTTCCTATATAAGTTTTCACTGATGATGGAGACCTCAGCTCCGGAGTCTACCAACCCACGTACTCTTACATTTCCTAATTCCAAAATGCAGGAGTTAGGGTCACAAATCCTATTAATGGTGAATTTTCGGGACTTTATAAAAGGTCGCCTCTCGCCTGTCCCTCTTGGAGAGCGACTTAATCTTTTCCCGACTGGTTATATCTACCATTGTTTGCTCTCCCCGCGCCCCTTTGGTTCCCCCTACCATAGTAGGCTGTCGTTCTTCCAGGCTGTCTCCTCTGCTCCATATTGGGCTGTCCAGGCTCTCTACACCAATTGGCGATATGACCTTCCCGATTACACCTATAACAGATAACCGGTCGCCGTACCTCTAGAACGGGCTTAGCTCTGCCGTTCTCTCCATTCTTGCGCCAAGTAGGTCTGACGTAATTAATGTCCATTTCTTCCTCCCGTCTCCTTTCCTCCTCTCGTCGATCGATAGCTGGCTGTCTGTCGGTGCCTGAGCTGGTGTTTCTGCCTAGTCTGAGGTCGAATCTTCTACGTAAGTTCTCCTCTGCTACCGCTGACTGGATGGCCTCGTTTAAGGTTTTAGGGGCCTCCCTCATTAGTTTTAAACGTAATGCGTCTGAACACAGGGCGTCTTCAAAAATGGTTATCAGCTGGCTGCTTATTCCCACTGACTCCATGTCTTGGCCTATGAACGCCTCTTCCGCTAGGTTTAGCAGACGATCGCTAAAGAGTTGGACGCTCTCTTGTCTGTCCTGTTTTAGCTTCCTCAATGCAGACAAAGCGTATTGCGGATCCGTGACCTCCGCATATCTCCGGGTTAAGTCCTTCTTGACTTCGTCCCATGTCTGTCCTAATGCCTGCTGCAATCTTCGTCTCATGTGGTCTTGAACAAATCCTGCGCTTGTTTGAAATGCAATTTTTCCCTTATCTTCATCGCTAACATTGTTCAGATAGGCATACTTGTCTAAGCTGTCCATCCATTTCTTAAACAGTTTCGGGTTCCCGTCGAATGGGGCTATCGTGGCTGTTATATTGCCATGCGATGTGGCTAGCGATAGTCTATTCAGCGTGTCTGTTAGCGCTGTCGTCTGTTCGTTGTCCATTATTTTCAAGACCTCGTTACTCGTAAAGAGCTTCTACGGGTAAAAAAAATTATTAGTCGTGCAGCAAAACAAATGTCTGTCTGTCAGTAATGCAATAATGTATGAGAAAAAAAAATATGTCACACTTACCAGTCAGATGATTGGAAAAGCTGTCTATGGTTCTAACACTCTAACCACTAGCTACTCCTCTTATCCTAACTACACACACAAGTTATATATAACTGCGACACTTGTGTTAAACAGGCAATTAAAGATCTGTAGCTACACACTATATTTATAAATCTACCACGACTATCCGTGGTCAACAGGCACCAAAATAATAACGTGTAGCAGATCCTCTATTTCTTTGCCCTGGCCGTGATCTAACTTAGAACATTCTCACACTCATCCACATCATCATGACCATACTCAGTAAATGACATATCACACAGCAGGTGGCATATTTATTATATCATACTCATATCATAGAATGAGTAGAGAAATTACAAACACAATATAATACATATCTTAACTAAACATTATACTAAAACGGGAATTGTAAGCATTAGCTATTGATGGAATTCCCAACTATCTAAAAAACCCAGTTCTATTGCCTTGCAATTGCATCACACACACATCGCCTTAACTGCGTCTTCAACACACCTTATCAGATACTCTTCCTCACTGAAATCCCCTCAGGCGGGCGATCTCGACGTAACTCGTTCACAATGTGTCCTTGCTTACAAACACACTTTCAGATTATCTATTAATGCAAAAATCACACACCTATTTGAGCGCTCCTGTTCTATCACCAAACATTCGTCCAACCGTCTATCAATCGCTCCTCTATCTAAAGTCGGTGAGTTAAACATACTATCCACATTCAGTCTCTCTCTCTCCCATACAGGCACTCTCTATCTAGCCTCTCCATCTCTCATCCAGCCCCCCTCGAGCTAAACTTTGTCTCGAGTTATATATCCTCAAGCAAGGCCAGAGCTTGACCAATCGATCTCAGGTATGGTCATCTTCAATTCCAATTGGAACGAAACACTTTGCACACCTGTCACTCATTCTCTCGCAGCAAGCCCCGTTGCCAATTTCGTCTGTCAATCAATCTCCCCCTACCAAAATCGGAAGGCCAGTGGTCAGTTTCTACCTGTCCACATTCCTTAACCCAACTCTGTTCTTTGCTGAGACAGTGAGTGACCTTGACATGCATTCATGTAGCTTTAAGCTTTAACATGTTCAGGCATCCTAAACTCCCCTTGCTCCGGCGGGAACTGTTACAGTAGAACTATTGGAAAGGTGGCAGATGTAAGTGAAACATGGCGTTGAGAAAACAGCACTGTTGTTGGACAGAACACACATTAAAGAAACCAGTTGATAGCATTACAAGACAGGCGTCGTTCTGGAATTACCAAGACAAGAGAAGAAGGGGCAGACCAAAACGCACAGGGAGAAGATAGCTTAAGACAAACATAACAGAAACAAGAAACACGTTGTTGAAACTGGAACGGACTGCCTAGGGAAGGAGAACTTGGCATATATTTGTTGAAGACCTGCGCACGGATGGATCTGCAGATGGGGAAATTAGGGATGGTGGAGGAGCTATCTTCGTAAAACACAACAATGGGTAACAAGCTATACGGCTTTCCATACTGGGAATATATCTTCCAACTTTAGGACAGAGTTTATGGCACTAAGAATGCTTACAAGATCAGGCGAACACCTGCCAACTCAGATTGTATTCTTTACAGACTGCAGATCAGTACTAGAAGCAATACCAGAGGGGATCAAATGTTGCGGCAAATCAATTCAGAGCTCAACAAAATCCAAAGAAAATCAACAGTTTCTCTTTAGTGGTAACACTCCCATTGTGGAATTACAATGCTGATGCACTGCCTGAAAAAAAGTTGCAGGATGGAGCAACTTATCCACACAGTGTATTACAGAGATGCAACAACTGTCACCTACATTCAGTGTAGCTGAAAGTAGAAGAAAGACGTGGCAGTGAGCAGCAGACCTGACCAAATCTACCAGCTCCACTGACACCATAAAACCCACATTTTTGGTCTGAGAACTGGCTCTGTAGACTATTCGGCCACCTACTTCACCTCAAGTTATCACACATATTGAGTGGTCGTTTGCAGCTGGAGACCAGACCACCGAACAAATTCAACAAGACTGCCAGGCATACAGAGACAATCGATGATAAAACATGGCCAGATAGAGCCAAGCTGGCGCATAAGCTGTAGATCTACCACCCGAACCTGAAGAGAGCTGTGGACTGATGAACTACCGATCTTGCATGATCAAAGAGCCCGAACGCAGAAGAAGAAGATGAAATGTGCTCCACGCGGATTGAAAGGTTTTGATGATAAATCACTGAACAGCTAGAGCTCTTTTCGTTCAAGTTACAATAAACGAGTAAATACACTAGCAGTTTTATGCTTCAGTCTACCCAGCTGAAAGTTGCTACATTAAAAGGTTTTTATTAGAGAATACTTCTTCTTCTTTGAACGCTGTCAGACGTCAACCTGTATTTTTTTCGAAAAAAGCAGCGGTCATTCTGAGGCTGTCGACACTGCCATAGAGCTTGTCTTGTGTTGGCACTGGTGATGGCCACATCTGCTTTCTCTGATCCTCGTATGTCGGGCAGTTTTGCAGCAAATGTTCAGCGGTCATTTTCCCGGTGCCACACGAGCATTCGTCAGTGCCACCTATCTTCTTATTGGAGAATACGTTTAGGAAGGAAACTAGTCTCTCCGACCTCACAAAATCGGAGGAATTGTACAATGAATTAACACTTCATCCCAGACAACAGCATTTGTAATGAGACTTTGTTCACCTTTTTATGTGTTTTGGTGTTATGACCCTATTCTAGGAACTATTGAGTCCAGGAATCTATATATCGACTGGTCTGCCAAAATATAATACAGTGGCCTGGTCGATCTACGACCATAATCCGATCACATCCAGTATTAGTACCTCCTGTTTTAGCTCCCATCAATACTGGTCAATGTTTTGTGTTTGGATGTTTGCTATTTATTATCACTGGCTGCAAAGCAGTGGCGTAGCGCCTGGGAGGGAGAGGGGGTTGGAGGGGTTGGGAGTGAGCGTCCCCCTTGGATACTCCAGGACGGGATGGTAAAAGTTTGTGAGATAGGAATGAATGTGTAAACAGTAACATCTTAACATAGAAAGAGAACTCCTGAGAGCATTTACCGTGATCACAAAATTGATGTTTGCTGCAATGAAGGGGGAAAACATCCGTCGGTTGAAGACAATCGATAGATGCAGTAAATTATTCTTACTGTTATGGCCGAGTTGTTTTATTCTATACTCTTTCTCTAATCTGGGTCACTAGCACCAAAGAATTGATTTAATTGTGGTTTGGCTTTGAACACTCCGAGATAACCCTCTCTTCTGCGTAACCTAGTCACTGGAACCAAACATTCGAATTAACTGTAATAATTTCGTCTAACTATGTCACGGAACCCTCTATTCTAATTCTTGACCCGCTTCTAGATACTGGCATGTGACGCACGACACTGATTGAAATACACTGAACACAATCTTGCTTTGGTTGGTACGTATGTTTAAATACACATGAGACAAGCTTTATTACATTCTTCACTCTTAAAAAAAAAAACAATTTCCTCAGCACCGTCTTCTTGTTTCTATAACCTTTTGTCTGACTATCCTGTGTGGCCAATCAAATCTACTTTATTCTGTTATCCAAGACTTTCTGGTGTATCTGCACAAATAGTGGTCTCGACTAATGTTAAGGCCAGGATCCCATCCGGTTATTGAAGAGCTCCTTTCGTTTATGTATCGTATTAATTATCAGCTTACTAAAACAAAAATTATTTCTCAATCACAACCGTTGTCATTCCTCTGTGTATCTAGCACTTACAATAATAACAATTAGTTTTGCCATCGCAAGCGATGACGGCCACAACATCAGACAGTTTTGTTTTAATAATGTGATGTGCGCTGTGTTTAGATTATAATGCGCTGGTCATCATTCTCACTCTCCTGTCCCGAGTTACCTTGGGTCAGAAGCAAGACTATTGGAGGTAACTCAGGGGTCGCTTGAAACTTGCGGATTTGATCGCTTACCATTCACATTCATCGCCTTGAGAGGTGAGTGACTTAACCTCATGACTACAGTGACCTTTTAGCACTTCTTAAATGAACACATAATGACCACTGTTATTAATAGTAAAGTGTAGATCTCTTCCGGCGTCGACGTTTAGTTTAGAGAGGAATATTTATCATCTATGAGGAAAATATATTGAGTGAACTTCTGGACAGGTTCTTGGTACTATAGAAAACCAGTGAGCTTAGCTACATCTGGATAGAGGCATCTCTTCTCGATGGTCCTTCAAACTTCTAGGAATTTGTCTAACTAAAAGACATTATTTGTAAAGATGGTTTTCTTGATTTATTGCTATTTTAGCTTGCAAAACTGGAGGCTAATATGAGAAGCAGAATTCTGTAGTTAGGCGCTTCCATTGAACGTTGAACTTCGGAAGTAATTTTCTGGTTCTAATCGTTCCAACTTTAAATCGATTTGCTCACTGAACTCTTCTCGCTGATCTTCTCTTGTAAATCTTAATACTGTGTTGTACTGCTGGTACAAGTGCATGAAAGAATAACAATTACATTTACCAATGTTCTGTTTCTGAAACATGGACTTCTTGCCTTTTCAATTTTGTCGGTGGGTGGCTGCTTCTCAAATGGCTGCAGTTTTCTACGACTTGCTCCTCTAGTTGTTCTCTTCTAATTAGTATACATCTGATTTTTTTTTACGTGTTTGCCTTACTAGTTTCTTCTGGCTGAGGCGCGCCTATTCCACCCTAGACCTTAGCCAATTTGGGCGATATTAAGACGCATAAACCAGTGCTTGGATGTATGTATGCTTCTGTATGTGCCTCTGCTAGGTTTGTGCGCTTTTAGAAGCCAGCTCAACCAAAGACGTGATCATACCTCGTTTTCAATGACGCGTTAAGCGTCATTAGCTCCATGGCCTAAAATTGGGTCAATCATTGTCTTACTTGTAGCGACATCTGGAAATCAGGTTTGGCACGATCCTTTAGCACGCATTGATCACGCTTGAGTATCTGAGGTAAATTTGAACGATTGCTAATTAAATTTATTCTGACCTGGTCCAGTTACTTAGTTTTATTCCGATTAATGTCTCTAGGCTGTCGTCTTGTGACACAATTTGAAATAAAATGGTTTTCCCTCAATAATATAAACGCAAACGTTCTCTATTATGTTCCTATTATATTATTGTTATTCTCGCTATAAGGCTGGGTAGGTTTGCCACGAAAAGCGAATTTTTAAAAGCGGTACCAATTTTCCTAATAATTCTTAGTTGTTGTTTTTAATACAATACATGCTCACTTATATAGAGCGTTTAGTAAGTTATGCTAAGTTATATTACAGATAATGACATCACTGCACTCTCGGCAGAATCATAGGTTATTAGTGTCTTTCGTAAATGGTCAGACGTAGTAATACTGGTTGTCCACAGTTCTGCTTCGTCATCTGTGAAGACCCACCTTGATCGACCTATGTTAGAGGACAAATTCTTCTGTTTTTCGCTGGACAGACAGTGCTTGATAGAATCCTGTCACTTTCTTTACATGTGTTTACACAACAACCATGTAGTTGTTTTAGAACTTTTGTTGGTAGTGACTGCGAACACACTTCCAGGTTTGCAGGTGGTTCTATGAACGCACGGTACGCCACTGTTACAGAGCTTTCATTGCTATTCATCAAGATCATTTGTAAACACAAACAACGGATTACTTTGTTCTTTCCTTTCAAAAAACATCAAACGTCTTTTACAAAGAAAAACTGTTCCGTTCTCTTCAAAATGTTAATCTTACTCCATTGCATGTCTTTCTTTCAAAACATTTCAAAGATCTCTGCTCATTTCCAAATTTTCTTCAACATCTTACAATAGATCATTACGCAACATTTTGGAATTAGCTGTTGAAAGATATTGTCTGGTTTATAGAATCTTTCCAATTATTGTTAGTCTCGGGACCACGACGGCAATTTGTATCATCGCAATAAGCATGTAGGGAGCCGCGTATCGCAGTGGTTAGCGCTCTGGCTTTGCATCTGAGTGGTCCTGGGTTCATTCCCCAGTTGAGGCGGTAATGTTTTTTTCCAGACCGCAATGGGTCCCGGGTCGACCCAGCCTTAAATGGGTACCGGTTCAGTCCGGGAAGTAAAAGCGGCGAGGGAGAGAAGATGGCTACCACCCTCATATAGCCGAGCCTTTGAAACACCTCGCACCCCTACGGCAGTAATGCTATGGGATACTTTACTTTACTTTAATAAGCATGTGTCGACTTATTTGTGAGCTCTTTCAGAAATGATGTTTGTAGCACGTGCGAGACCACCAATAGTAGACTCTTATGACATTCATAGTTGGGTTCAGTTCCCGTTAAGTGTGATCTCTACACCGAGAACGGGTTGGTAGGTTCGGTTCAAGTGCCATTTCTACATCGAGAACGGGTTGGTAAGTTCAGTTCAAGTGTGATCTCTACATTGAGAACGGGTTGGTAAGTTCAGTTCAAGTGTCATCTCTACATCGAGAACGGGTTGGTAAGTTCAGTTCAAGTGTCATCTCTACATCGAGAACGGGTTGGTAAGTTCAGTTCAAGTGTGATCTCTACATCGAGAACGGGTTGGTAAGTTCAGTTCAAGTGTCATCTATACATCGAGAACGGGCTAGTTAGCTAAGTTCAAATGACATCTCTACGTCGAGAACTGGTTGGTTAGTTCAGTTCAAGTGACATCTCTACATCGAGAACTGGTTGGTTAGTTCAGTTCAACTGACATCTCTACCTTGAGAACGGGTTGGTAAGTTCAGTTCAAGTGTCATCTTTACATCGATAACGTATTGGTTAGT
The DNA here is from genome assembly GCA_036924085.1 of Ariolimax columbianus. Classification (NCBI taxonomy): domain Eukaryota; kingdom Metazoa; phylum Mollusca; class Gastropoda; order Stylommatophora; family Arionidae; genus Ariolimax; species Ariolimax columbianus. The sequence continues at coordinate 20,126,256 of JAVGWX010000007.1, forward strand.
TCAGCTCAAGTGACATCTTTACATTGCGAACCGGTTGGTTAGTTCAGTTCAAATGCCATCTCTACATCTATAACATATTGGTCGGTTCAGTTCAAGTGTCATCTCTACATCGAGAATGGGTTGGTCAATAACTACAATCAGATACACACATGGATATACTCTGGCCAATACGTCCTGTTTTCATCCAAAAGACTACGGTTGTGGGTTGAAATTGTCGCGTCTTCGTCAGCAGAATCCAGAAGGGCAAAACATTTAAACAACCGCAATAAAAAAGCTTGCTTGGTCAGCTCAGTTCAATGACCATTTCCCCATCGAATTTCGTCTAAAATGAATCAGCAACGTCCTCTGAGTCTTGTCATGATGATGTAATCTTTAAAGCGTTGTCTTTTCCATATTTTGATGTGATCTTCCCACTTATTAGCTCTGGGATAGTTGTCCTCTACATATCATTCTAGTATTGCTGTCAGCAAGGTGTCATATACTATGATGGGATCAAACGTTTCTGTTTGACTCTGTTTTCGTTCATAGATTCTTGTTGCACCCCTAATTTCTCCAAGACGGTGTTATCTGTTTTGTTGTATGTCCCTTAACTGCACACCATTCTTCTATAAATCAACATTCCAAAGACATCAATTTTATTCTTCATGTGTTTGTTCAGTAACAACATTCTAAGCCATAACACAAAGAAGACTAACACTCACATGTTGTATGTATGAGTTATTTGACCCGAGTGGTCTGCCAGGGTCTTTGTGTATGACAAGGACAAGAAAAGTACCACTGGCTCACAGGGAGCATGTCGTAAGAGGTGACTGACTGTGTGATATGGCATAACACCGGTCATGGTTTGGGGGTTTGTTTAGAGCAGCATAGATGGCACCTAACAGACTGCGGGTCTACTTTGCTCTGGTGTTTGAGTCTATTAAGATGAACTCGCAAGTCGGTTAACCACCAAACGCAGCGGAGTATTAAGGCTGCTCAAGCCTAGCCCGCTAAGCAGGAAATCCTTCTCCCAGTATATCCAGCTCATACCAGAGCAAGGACCTGCATAGAGACATCTGCACCTGTGAAAGTACAGGTCAACTAAAAACTAAGAAGTTATTTGTTTGGGTGTCAATATATGACTCACGTTGATGAAAATACTAGTCGAAAGTCAACAAAAAGGTCACAAATGACTATTTAAAAAAAACTAAGATATAATTGAAAACCATGTACTTACATTGTCCCTTATTTCTCAACATAATTTCCACCAACATTGACACACTTATCCCAGCCCTGTATCAGTGCAAGGGCCAACCCATTCGGTTCATTTTGTGTTCGCCAGTCAGTTACCTGTGTACCAACCATGAGCACACTTTCTGGAAATGTAATCAATCATGCTTTATGTTATAAACTAAACCGTGCGAACAACCTATTGAAGTCGCTACACTGTCTAACTTTACTCGCTAGCAAACACGATTCATCTTCACCATCAGCTAATTAATGCTTCTATTTCACTCTGAACTGGGCGACCAGGTCAGATTTCATAACTATTTGTGAACGTCTTAAAGAAAATGTATCGACCCGCGCGGCAAACACTTCTCGCCTTAATCAGGGAGTATTTACTTACAAATACACTTTGGATAAAGACCTTTTGATTACAGCATAAACGTACAACAGCAAGCTGTTCTTTGGTTACACCCTTCCAGCTCTGACGCCATTTTGTATCTGACTGCGCACGGGCATACGACATCTAACGTCTTTTACCTACACTAATCATGAAGCTGAAAATTCTTTCTTTCTTTTCACTTTGTGTCCTGATTGTGTGTTTTAGCGTCAGTGTATGAAGGGGCTTCTAGCATGTGCTTCGTAGAATGGGAGCTTTTCCGTTTCTGTTATTTTTGCTATCCATCTTTTGCGGGGAAAGTCCTTGGTTTTGTTTTCATTGTATCTGTATAGCATTGCTGTCTGAGTGAAAGAATCTGGTGTTTGGCATGACAGATGGTCCAACCATTTTGTTTGCTGTCTCGTGATGAGGTCTAACACTGATGTTGTACCTAATTATTTTCTGGAATCTACGGTTCTGATTCTATCCATTATTATTATTCCAAGCATTCTGCGCAGGCATTTTATCTCTGCTGTTATGATGTTTCTTTTATCTTTGTACGTAAATGTCCAATTCTGGCACTTACAGCAACAATGTGAGTAGGAATATCATGTTGTATAGCGCTCTTTTTGTATCGATTGTCACGTGTTGACATTTGTAATATCGGCGACATTTGCTCAATGTTTTGACTTGTTTTATTATATCTATTTTGGATTTCAGTATCATCTATAATATCTGCTGAGATTATGTTACCCACGTCCGTGACATTTTTCACCTGTTTTACTTGTTGATTTTGTATGAATATTGTTGTTTCTATTTCTTTTCCTGCAATCGCTATAATTTCGGTTTTCTCTATGTTCATTTTCCAATTATAATCCATACATACCTCATTAATAATGTTGATATGCTCCTGTAGTTGTTTTTTTGTTTGTTTTGATGTTGCTATTATGGCTTGGTCATCAGCAAAGAGAAGTTAATTCATTTGATCACTGAGGTTGTTTCCATCACTAATATTGGTGATTTTTACATTTTGCGTCTATTTTTGTGAAAAACAGTAAATGAGTTAGTACGAAAACATTGCCGTACACCGAATCTAATGTCACATTTTTCGGAATATCCTGCGTTTGTTCTAACTGTTCATTGGTTATTTACATAAATACTTTTGCATATTGTTGGATATCGTTGCAACGTAATAATAATAATAATAATAGCTGTCCATCGTTGTTCATGAGGACCGCCGACATCATCCTTGTCACAGATTCCCCTGTTGGGTGTGGGTGCGCATGTGGCTGAGCAGACCAATGCGAGCACGAAAACATCTGCTACATTTCGGGCACACGAGGTTTGTAGAAGGGGATGGTGTTCCCGCTGCTCGGGATTTCCGCGTCTCGCGTCTGTTCTGGGCTTTCACAACACGGTCATCTTTACCGGCAGCTACACCCGATTTGACTGCGCTTCTCCAGTCAGATCTGTTTTGCGAAAGACATTCCCAGGTGTCGATGTCTATCTGGCAACTTTTTAGTAAGTCCTTCAGACCGTCTTTAAAACGTTTCTTTGGACACCCTCTCTCGCGCCATCCCTCTGTCAGCTCGCCGTAGAGAAGCTTCTTTGGGAGCCGCTCGTCTGATATACGGACGAGGTGTCCGGCCCATCCTAGTCGTGCTTTTTCTAGCAGTGCATGGATGCTGGGCATGTTAGCCCTCGAGAGAACCTCGATGTCAGTGACACGATCTTGCCATCGGATGTGGAATATTCGCCTCAGGCAACCTGTGTGGAAGTAGTTTAACCTCCTTGCATGTCCAGAGTATACAGTCCAGCTTTCGCAAGCGTATAGTAGGGTTGGAATGATGGTTGCACGGTAGACTTTAAGTTTGGTCTTGACGCTGATGCCACGACGTGCCCAAACCATCGAGCGCATTCTACCAACGGCTGTGATGGCCTTTGCTATTCGGCTTGCCACCTCATCGTCTAGGCTGACAGATCTCGACAGCGTGCTGCCCAGATATGTGAATTTGTCTACGGCATTCAACGTCTGCCCGCTGACTGTAGTCTCTGGTTTTGTGTACGGCATGCCTGGTGCTGGTTGGTACATGACCTCTGTTTTTTTGGCATTTATAGTCAGGCCAAAATTTTCGAATGCGGCAGAGAACTGGTCCATTCCAACCTGCATGTTCAGTTCTGAGTTGCTCATTAGAGCGCAGTCGTCAGCAAATACAAGTTCCCTGATTATGTCGCCAGCCACTTTGGTTTTGGCCTTCATTCTTCTGGAATTGAGTAACTTGCCATGTGTGTGGTACTTTATGGGTACTCCAAGCTCCAATGATCTGAAGGCGTCTGTCATCGTGGCCGCGAACATCATGCTGAACAAAGTCGGGGCGAGTACACATCCTTGTTTTACTCCGTTTGATACTAGAAACGTTTTAGAGATTGCACCACTGTCCAGTACACGAGCACACATACCTTCGTGTAGCTGTTTCACCATTGTTATGAACCTGTTGGGGCAGCCAAACTTATACAATATCATCCACAGCCCTCCTCTTTTTACTGTATCAAATGCCTTTGTCAAATCAATAAATGGGGTGTACCAGGCCTGATTTTGCTCTCGACACTTCTCTTGTACTTGGCGAGCGGCAAAAATCATGTGCACTGTTCCTCTTCCGGCTCTGAATCCACATTGGCTTTCTGGGAGGTGGTGGCTTTGTTCAAGGTGTTTGTTGAGCCTGTTTAGCAGTAAGCGCGCTAGGATCTTGCCTGCTACGGAGAGTAGCGATATTCCACGATGATTGTCGCATTCCTGACGATTGCCTTTTCTTTTGTATAGGTGAACGATTGAGGCGTCCTTTAGCTCCTGCGGAATTTTACCTTCAGCCAACATGTGACAGAAGAGTTCAGTGATCCTTTTGGTGAGGGATGGGCCAGCTGTCTTATATACCTCTGCTGGTATTGCATCCGCTCCTGGAGCTTTTCCTATAGATAGTGAACTGATTGCCCTGTCGACTTCCTCCTCAGTAATTACTTCCTCCAACGCCAGGTTCAGTTCCACCTGCGGCATTCGCCGGATGGCCTCTTCATTTATGGACGATGGGTGGTTTAGTATTTTGCAGAAGTGGTCTGCCCATCTGTCTAGAATCTGAACCTTATCTGTTAGCAGTACCCCATCCGAACTGCGAACTGGAGTATTACTAGAGGGCTGAAGGCCGTAGAGAGCTTTCAGTGCCTCGTAAAACCGTTTGATGTCATGACGCTCGGCGAACATCTCAATTTCGTCAGCTCTTTTGCTGAGCAAGGAGTCTTGCATCTCTCTAAGCCTGGTCTGGACAGCTTTGCGAGCAGTATTGAAGGCAGCTTTTACTGCCGGAGATGGTGTGTCCCTCTGGTATTCACTGTGCGCTTCATGTTTTGCATCGAGAAGGCCCTGTATTTCTAGATCGTTCTCATCAAACCAGTCCTTATGCTTGCGCGTGAGTGGGCCAATGTGTTTAACAGCTGTATCGTAGAGTGTGTTTCTCAATGATGCCCAGTTCTTTTCGATGTCGTTCTTTTCAAAACGAAGCTCAGACAGTCTACCCTCAAGCTCTTCCTGGAAGCCTCCTCTCGTGGGTTCGTATTTCAACTGAGAGACATTTAGCCTCCTCGGTGGTTTCTTTCCCTGGGGGCGCATTTTGGGCTGGATCTTGAAGTTTAGCTTGGCAATGGCAAGTCGATGGTCGGTCCAACATTCTGCACCACACATGCTCTTCGTTACCATAGCATCCGCTCGATCCCTACGTCTGATGATAATATAGTCAATGAGGTGCCAGTGGCAGGACCTTGGGTGCATCCATGTGGTTCTATTTCGGACAGGTAGTCGGAAAGCTGTGTTTGTAATGAGTAGTTCATTTGCGGCACATGTCCTCAGAAGGAGCAGTCCGTTACTATTGCATTTTCCGATACCATGTCTGCCAATGGCCCCCTCCCAGGCTGTATGGTCTGTGCCAACCCTAGCGTTAAAATCACCGAGGATGACCAGTTTGTCAGATTTGGGGACTGCAGCGATGAGCGCCTCAAGGTCCTCATAAAACTTATCTTTTGTTTCCTGAGGATTTGTAATTCTGGGTGCGTATGCACTGATGAGTGTTGCATGGCACCCTCCTATTAGGGGGAGACGCAGTGTAATCAGGCGGTCATTAATTCCTCTGGGCATGCTTGTGAGCTTGTCGACCATGTTGGTCTTGATGGCAAAGCCAACTCCAGCTTCACGGCGTTCTTCTTTGCTGCGGCCGCTCCAGAGGATAGTATAACCAGCGCCTTCTTCTGTGATCTGCCCTTCCTCTGCCAGTCGTGTCTCGCGCAGGGCAGCTATGCAGATGTTGTATCTAGCCAGTTCCCTGGCGATCAGTGCTGTCCGTCGTTCGGGTATGTTTGCTTTGGTGGTGTCCAGTAGCGTGCGGACATTCCATGTTGCAAGCGTGATGGGTAGTTTTCGTGATCGTTTTCTGCCTGTTCCGCCGCTGCAGTTTGGGGGCCCGGCCAGTTGCGAGCTGCTAGTCAGGGTGTGATCTGTAGGGTGATATCGTGAGTTGCGCAATGTGGATATAGTGAGGGAGATGTGCGCAGGATCTTCCTCACTCTCTCGTCCGGACTCAACATGTTCTAGAGGCAAGACATTGTCAAGACTTCTAGTGAAGGGTTCGGATGCAGACAGTATGGTGTCAGCGTGTGCCTCATTATCTCGGTAGCCCTTCCTTTCTCTTTTATCGCTGGGGTGGAGCTTTGGGGTATCAGTTTCTGAGTGCATTTGTTTGTGTATTCTACTTCCACCTCTCGTTCCTCTGGTCTTCCGCCTTGATTGTATACTTGTGAGTTCCGATGCCTCCTCGGTTAAGTGTATTTTCAGCATACGCAACAGATGTAGATCTGAGTTTGAAGGGACGTAGTGTTCTGATCGAAGGGCGATGAGCTCCTTTCTGAAGTACCGTATGTTTGATGGGGTCAGGATGACCTCCTTCGTTTCAGTGTTGATGCTTCGTTATCTGGGTCACGATACAGCACGGAGCGACACTAGCCTTTGACCGGGTCAAGTTTCGGCCACGCTTTGTCCCATCGAAACTGTACACATTAGTCTACCTTTCACGACTAAAAATACACTGTTATATACTTCGTTGCATCACTTCTTTCACATTAGTATGCTTAATTCACAAGTCGGCACATTTATATCCAGGAATCACTTTAATAGTTCAAGAGTTATCATAGAAAACACAAACAAAACACCGTTTTATCAAGAGGGAAATCGACTGCGACCATGTCCGGCTCCATCTTGACCGTAAAAACAACGTAATAACACTTTAAGAAACTACCAACTATATTTTTCAGCTATGCAATATGAATTTTGTGATCTAATTACTACCTATCTCTTCTCGTAGATTTTACCATCCGTATTATTTTTCAATTTTCATGTCACATGATATGTCATACGTTTTTATTTTCCAAGATAACATAAGAACTTTCCCTTTGCCAGTGTCTGATTGTCTTCTGCTATCTGTAGAATGGTTTTGGAGTCTACTTTGCTGGTTATACTATTGAATTTTGTTTTTACTCCGTGTAATTAAATATCAATCTCTTTGCTTTCCTGTTTTCATATTTGGATGTAGGAAATTCCCAAAGAAAGGGCTCTTCGAATCTCTGACTTTATGGTGGCTTATCTTTATCACTGTTCTGACTTTGTAGTGGCTTATCTCATTCACTGACCTGACTTTGTGGTGGCTTTTCTCATTCCCTGACCTGACTTAGTTGCCTCCCTCCCCCCTTTTACCATTATTCCTATCGCTAACAGTTTCTACTGACGAGGATAAATTGCCCCACGACAAACCCTTCAACTGACGTGTCCTAACCACCCCTCTGCTATCGAAGGACGCAAAGGTCTCCTTGTTTTTTTCTTTTCGTTACACATTCTACTGCATGAGGTAGTCGGCCCCATACCCAAGCCTTATTAGTCACTTTTTACGACATTCCTAGCAAGATATTTTCGTATAATACTTTGCTTCCCTTTCAAGCCCCCTCTAGAAACCTCGAGGTTTTGTCATACTCAACTGCTGAAAATGACATAATGCGTAGTTACGCCCCTTTGAGAGGCGAATTGTTCTAGATAGTAATATTTGATTGCTTCGCGAGTTTTAAATCAACTGAGTAATCTCAATTCTGAGAAACATTTTGTAAATTTATGTTAATGGTAGAACTGACACCAAAGCCTTCGGGCAAATCTATAGATCCTCTACTGTCGTTTTCAGCACGCAATATAAAGTATGTGTGCTGTTCGTTCTTGTTCTACGCTGGCTGTACCCACGCCTAATTGGTACGTTCAGACACGAATCCATTTGAGACATACATTTGATGACAAGCTCCTACAATTAGTCAATTTATAACTGTCTGATTGCAGTGTCCTAGTCATTTGTTGATTTAAGGTTGTCTCTTTATCCTTGTGAGAATCACGTAGTCTAGTCGGCATAGAACCGTATTACTATACTTAGACTACAGCGTGCAAGGAGTTCGAGTTCAGGGACGGTCAGAAAATAAACAGGACCGGGGCTTGGCTCTTCCGCCAATTGACCCAGCTGTAAATTGGTACCTGGCGTATGACTTAGTGAAGGTAAAATCAGCAAGGAAGGGAACTGGCAACCCCCACCTCACATAGGCTGCGGCTTATTACATGAAGCGTTATCTTCACACCCGGGGACAATTGTTGCAATGGGACTGATCTTAACTTTACCTTTATCCAGACACACGAATAGTCATTTGGATCAGGTGAAACGTATTGATTAAGATTTCATCTCACTTTTTTGTTCGTGATTCTGGAAACAGGCAATGTCACAGCAGTCTGCACAACGAGGTGGGTATCAGCACTTTAATCCCCATAGTAGTGACCAAACACCCAACTTCAACCTTGAGGACATAGGCCTACCTTATCCAGCTCGCATCTGGAGGTAGGAACAGCCACTGTATCCCATTACAAAGAAACGTCATCAAGAGATTGCTCAGCTTAGAAGGAGTAACGCAACAACAAAAACGTATCCATCTTCAGTCGACCAAGCTGTATATGGGTATCTGGCAACAGAAAAAGGCAGGGAGGAAGGGAACTGGTCACCCCACCTAACGGAAGCTGTGGCTTAGTACAATTAAGGCTCTAACACCCCCCCCCTCCCCACCCCCACCCTCACCACCACCGCCTCGCATCAGTATTTGCTTTGTAACTATTTGTACCTTTTATTGAAACTAGGATGTCTGAAGATCTATTTGTCGGACGTCTTGCTCCTTAATGCATCAGACCATCACGGCTTGGAGGCACGCTAACATCAATGGTCAGCCAAAAGTACTTTGATAGAGCACCTCATCAAAGATTATTTCGAAAGTTAAAATCACATGAAATAGGTGGGGAAGTTGCCAAATGGATTGAAAATTGGTAAACGGGAAGAAGGCAGAGGGTGGGCATAAATAAGGAGTACTCTGAGTGGAGTGAAGTGAAAAGTGGTGTGCCACAGGGCTCGGTTTTAGGACCAATTTTGTTCTTGATATATATAAATAATTTTGACATTGATATGGGATCCATGATTGAAAAATTTGCTGGTGACACAAAACTATGCAGTAGTGTATTATCGATAGCAGAAGTGGATATATTGAGGTCGGAATTAGATAAAATTCAAGAATGGTCTGTAAGCTGGCAAATGAAGCTTAATGTAGATAAATGTACAGTCATCCACATGGGTAGATCCAATATGAAATATAATTACAGAATAGGAAAGAACAATATTTGAAAGATAGATAAGGAAAGGGACCTAGGGGTTATAATAGATCATACAGGAAAGGTGAGTGAGCAAGTTCAGGTAGCAGGGAAAAAGGCAAATGCAATGTTAGGTGTGATAAAAAGAAATATTAAACATAGGAGCAAGGAAGTGATAGTCAAACTGTATAAAGCATTGGTTAGACCTAGATTGGAGTACTGTGTACAGGTGTGGAATCATTATCATAGAGGGGATATAAACATGCTGGAAAGAATACAAAAAAGAGAGGCAAAGTTGATAGTGCGATTCAAGAATTATAGTCATGAGGAAAGACTCAGAAAACCCGAGCTTCAGTCTCTAGAAGAGAGAAGAATTCGTGGTGACTTAATACAGGTTTATAAGATGATCAGAGCAATCGATAAATTGGACTACAACAAGTATTTTTTTTAAATACAGCCACCCACAAGAACAAGAGGCATAGCTACAAATTAACTAAAGAGAGGTCTAAATTAGATAAAAGGAAATATTTTTTTAGTCAAAGAGTGGTGAATGCTTGGAATGCATTTCACGGGAGGTAGTGAAGGCAGGGACTGTTAATGCATTTAAGAATATATTGGATGCGCATAACTTTTAGAGCAAGGTGATGTAAGTGATACTGGTTGTATACAGACCCTGCAGAGTCTTTTAAACCAGTATAAAAACGTTAAGTTAAGTTAAGTTAAAACGTCGCTCCCATGACAGCCCGTCTGAAACAAACCCGATCTCTTGTCAAATCTCAAGCCTGCTCCATAGTCATGCCTTGACATCTTGGTGCCATCGCTTTCTTGGTCTTCTTCTTCTTCTTCTTCTGCGTACACAGTCAGACAGTAACCATTATTTTCTCGAAAAAAGCGGCGGTCATCCTGAGACTCTCGCCACTACCATAGAGCTTGTCTTGCAGTTCCACTGGCAATGGCCACATCTGCTCTCTCTGATCCTCGTATGTCGGGCAGTTCTGCAGCAGATGTTCAGTGGTCATTTTACCAGTACCGCACGGGCATTCGTCGGTACACCCTATCTTCAATTTGTTGAAGAGGTGGTACCTCAGTCTGTTGTGGCCAGTGCGAAGTCTGAAGACAACGACCTGCTCTCTTCGGTTCAACTGGTAATAGGCATCGTTTTTGGTGTAACCAGTATGTTCGGTTTCCCATTTGGACATGTACCTGGCTTTGATAAGCCGTTTTGACTCTTCGTACGTCATACTGGTATCTATTTGTGGTAGCCTTGCACCTTCTTTTGCCAGTCTGTCTGCCTCCTCGTTGCCTTGGATGTTGCAGTGTGACGGAACCCACTGTACCACTACCCTTTTTGGTGCGGACTGTTGGCACAGTTTGCAGAGTGCTGCTCTTAAGTCATTAAGCTCAGTGTTTTTCTGGCTTTTTAGCGCTGTGACTACTTCGAGAGCATCTGTCAGCAGGACTATATGGCTCTCATTTTCACTGTGTGTTACCATTTCTTCCACTGCCGCCCTCAGTGCCTCTGCCTCTGCTCTGAAATTGCTCGTGTACTTACCAGTAGCGAATGACAGTGTTATTTTTCTGCCATTTGGTAGGTTCAGGAATGCTCCTGCCCCTCCGTTCTGTGTAGTGTTTGTTACAGAGCCGTCGGTGTATGCATGGGTCCAGTCCATGCTTGGGTAGCTTTTCGTTATGAAGCTTAGGGTAGTATCTCTCCTTTCTTTTTCGGTCTGGCAGTTTTTGTTTGCAATACCTGGTATATTTTCTACCACCTCTGGAAATATATCCTGCCTCCAAGTAGGTTTTCGTACAGTAGTGATGGGTTTTGGTGTTGTTAGTGCGTTTATGGGATCTTCGTGCATCTTTGCTTTGGCTATTTCTGCAAAGTTTCTCCGCTTTAGTTTTCCAGTTCCCAAATTGTTTAGCCTCTGGTACATTGGATGGTCCGTCAGTCTTCGGAGTTTCTCTGACTGCAGCTGGGCTCTGCAGTCTCTTCTGTCGGTCATGGATTGCAGTTTTGTAATCTTTTCAAGTTCTACAATTGGCGTTGACTTCATGCCACCAGTTATGATTCTCATAGCTTGGTTTTGAAGTTTGTTAACTTTATCGAAGTTCGCCTTCGCTGCTGTTGTCCAAGCCGCGATGCCATACTCGAGAACTGGTCTCACTCTTCCAGTGTACAGTTTCTTTAGTATGCCTTCGTCTGCTCCCCAGCTTGTGCCAGCAAGTTTCCTCATGATCGCCATTCTTTCTCTGGCTTTCATTCGGTTTCTCTCAATCTGACTTTTCCATGTCATGCGCCGATCAAATGTGACTCCCAGATAGGTTGGGTTGTCGTTTGGCTGCAGGATTTTGCCATTTAGGCTTAGTTTGGTACTTTGGGGTTTTAATGAGAGCGAGAATATTGTGCACGTGGTTTTCTCCTCGTTTATTTTGACCAGCCATGAGTTCGCCCACTCTTCCAGCGATGTTAGGGCCGTTTGCATCCGATTTCTTGCTATGGTGAGATTCTTTTCAGAGGTCCACATAGCCAGATCGTCTGCAAACATTGAGCTATGGACTCTTCTTGGTATATTCTCTGTAATATCGTTTATATATACCAGGAAGAGTGTGGGTGACAGTACTCCCCCTTGGGGTACTCCCTGCTCGAGTGTCACCTTTTTGCTCATCTGCCCTTGTACTTGGACTCTGGCCGTTCTTTGTTTGAGGTAGTGGTTGATCCACTTGTACATCTTCCCACAAACATCACTTCTTCTTAGCTTGACTCTAAGTCCATCCTTCCAGACTTTGTCAAATGCCTTTTCCAGATCCACCCAAACAGCTACTGTGTGTTTCTGTGCCTGGTAGGCATCTTCTATCTCCTGGGCTATGAGGATGACCTGGTCCTCAGTGGATCTGTGCTGTCTAAAGCCGGCTTGCTGTGGAATTAGTATTCGTTTTTCTTCCAGATGCCACATCAGTCTGGTGTTTATCATCCGTTCCATCAGCTTGCCGACACAGCTCAGTAGGCTTATGGGCCTGTATCCATTCGGATCTGTTTTGTCCTTTCCTGTTTTTGGTACTGGTACCAGTATTGCATCTTTCCATGCCTGGGGTACAATACCCCTTTTCCAGCTTTGGTTCAGGACTGACAGTAGTTTTTCCTTCGCTGTTTGGCCCAGCCCCATCAGCATTTCGTTTGTTATCCCGTCTTTTCCGGGAGATTTCCTTCTCTTTAGTGTTCTCATAGCCTCTTCCATTTCGCGCATTGTTAGTTTGGCCATCATGTGCTCTTCAGGAGCCGTATTTTTGTTTTCGTGCCCCTTTAGCTCTTCGCTAATGTCTGTATGCTTATCTGCAGGGACCTCGATGTGGTTTGCTCTGGCATAGTGATCGACAAAGGCGTTTGCGGCTTTCTTACCTGTGATCAAGTTCTCGCCTTGCTTGATAGTAATTTGTTTATTTGACGGGGTTTCGTCGTTCATGGCTCTGACTAGCTTCCATAGCTTGTTCCCTTCTTTGTCCAGGTTTAAACTTTCCGTTTTATTTTTCCAACTTTCTCTTGCTGTTTGCTTGAGAGTGTGTTTGTACTTCGCCGCGGCGGCTTTGAGGGCGATGTTTGCCTCCACGGATTTTTCTCGTTCTGCCATGTTTCTAGCATTTGTTACTGCATCTTCCACTTTCTGTAACTCATCATTCCAGTAGGGCTTATAGTTTTTCCTAGCTCCTCTTGGGATGGTTTCAGTGGCGGCTTGCATTATTGCCTTGCTTAGGCTCTCTACCATGGGCTTCATTTTGGTGTTTCGTGTGTTGATGGTTTCACACAGCCCATCTGTCAGGATTGCAAATCTGTCCCAGTCGGCTCGTTTGTAATTCCAACGTGGGAGCGGTTTTGTTTCCTGTGGGCCTACTTCCATGTCAATGGTTAGCCTGATCGGCCTGTGGTCGCTACCTGCCAGTTGGTTTAGCACCTGGCGGTCTATTTTATAGTGTATGTCCTGTGTGGAGAAGGCCAAATCTGGAGTCGAGGTGGTATGCCATGTTCTTGAATAGAAGCTAGGGCTATCCTCCGGCCTATTGATTAGGGAGAGATTTGCATCTATCTCCCAATCTTCCACTTCGTCACCTCTGCTGTCTGTGTCAGAGTATCCCCATCTCTCCGAGTGGCTGTTGAAATCTCCAACCACTATGCAGTTGGAGTCTCTGACCTCCATACTCGAGAGCGATAGGTCTCTGTTTGGTGGTCCGTACAGATTGAAAATGCGGAGCTTCGTCTCTTGAGCCATTATGTCAACTCCTACAATTTCTGCTTGTCCGGTGTGATTGACAGGTACCGCGCTACTCGGTATGCTGTTTCTGGTCAGTATCAGGACCCCTCCTTTGTGGCCTTCTCTATCTAGACGGAAAGTCTGGTATCCTCTGATTGAGAATTTATGGTTATTGTTGAGGTGCGTTTCCTGGATACATGCCACGTCAATCTTACCTTCATGCAGGTGATGTGTTAGGGAAAGTTTTTTGTTAATGACTCCCTCCGCATTCCACTGTAATATTCTGAGGGTCTTGAAGTTTTGGCCAATAGTCGTTTCCCCATAGCCATGTGCCTTGACTCCACGACACATGGGTGGGTGACCACCAGTAGCCAAGGGTGGGCCCCTTCGAGGCGTGGGGCCCGGCGCTATCGCTGCCTGGCGGGTCTCCTCAGGATGAGCGCCATACGTTTTTCGAATAGGTTGTGCTGCCATCATACTGTGATTTACGTTGCACTGTTTTGTTAGGCTTGCGGCCCCGTGCATCCGATTTCAACAGGCGTTTCTGTAGGGATGCCCTCCTTAGCCTTTGGCTGTCCCCAGCCTATCTGCAAGGCAGCAGTTGTTTACGATCAGAGTTTTCTCTCCTATGGAAGTTGTCTTACCAGACTATCGAGTCTTCACTACTCGTGTCTATAGGGTGCAATGATGGTATGTGATATATGAGATGGACTGGTTTACCCGGAAGAGAGGCAGTCCAGTGTGTCTGTATCCTAGGATCGTCACGTCCTGCCAGAAACGTAGCATTTGCATGTGAGTGGGGTATCTCTTTTTCCCTTTATTTTCTTGGCTTCTATGCAGGGATGGTACGCCTAGCATTCCCCGCCACCTGGGGTGTTGACACAGTGGGGCAGGTGTGCAATGTCCGCTGGTCTGCATCTCTTCTGCGTCCAGCATGATAGTTATGGCTGATAACGTACAGAGGTAGATATCGTAACCGGAGTGCATTTAGCCAGAGGACAAGCCAGGTAATGTCACAGAGATGTTGATCGCCTGGTGTGCGGACAACTCTCATGGTCAGTGGTTGAGTCTTGACAGTTCACAGTGTGGTGGCTGCTTTACTGTTTTCGACACCCCGACCAGGTTCTAAGTCTTTGGTTGGTGTTTTTCGCACCCCATCGCCGTATAGGGTGAGTATCAAGCAGTTTTCCGCCCGCTTTGATTTGCGGGCGGCAAGGACCTCTTACTGTGGCTCTACCTGATAGGGCTGGGGCGCAAGCCCCAGGTCCCGAGCATGTAGGAGCCTCCCATTGCAGTGGTGCTGAGATTTTGGGCGGGATTGCGGCTTTCAAGGGTTCGGCCGTAATCCCCCACATGGTAGCCTCGCGCCCTTGGCTTATCAGCCTGGTACGTGAACCAAAGTGTCTGCGGCTCCTCTCGATTTGAGCTGGTTTTCCGTAGCAACGCCCTGTCATTTGTAGGGTAAAACTGACCTGTCTTCAGATCTATTTCCAGCACCCGTTCACTATTTGGTCAGACGAATTTATTGAGGGCTTTTGTTTGTCAATGACCAGGTATTTGAAATCTGCGGAGTTAAACACGATTTCCGTAGCGTTCTTTCATTTGAGCTGACTTGTCGTCCGTGAGTCTAATACCAGCGTACGTTCATTATTAGACCCAAACGGCAGTGCTCTCAATTTGTCAGTTGTTCTACAGTATTGGCATGTTCAGTCAAATTAAGCCGCAGGTTCCACGCCTGGTGGTGCCCTTCCGTCAATTCCCTTAGCGAGACAATCAAGTTTCTTAAAGGGTAGCCCCAAAGATTTTCGAGGTCTAATTCCAGCACATGTTCTCTATTAGACCCCACTAAGGTGTACTTTTTGATAGTCATTCTGCAGTATTGGCGTGGTAAGTTAACTTAGGTCTCAGGCTCCACTCCTGATAGTGCTCTTCCGTCAATTCCTTTATCAAACACTGGATGCAGACAAAACCGAGCCAGATTTCTGGGGGTCTAAGTCCAGCACCAGTTCCATATTAGACTCCAGAAGAGTGGTCTCGGCATGTCAATCATTTCAGTGTTGGCCGTGTTGAGTCAAATTAAGCCGCAGGCTCCACTCCTGGTGGTGCCCTTCCGTCAATTCCTTTAAGTTTCAGCTTTGCAACCATACTTCCCCCGGAACCCAAACACTTTGGTTTCCCGGAAGCTGCCCGCAGAGTCATCGAAGCAACTCCTGCGGATCGCTAGTCGGCATCGTTTATGGTCAGAACTACGACGGTATCTGATCGTCTTCGCGCCTCTGACTTTCGTTCTTGATTAATGAAAACATTCTTGACAAATGCTTTCGCAGTAGCTCGTCTTGCGGCGATCCAAGAATTTCACCTCTAACGCCGCAATACGAATGCCCCCGTTTGTCCCTGTTAATCATTACCTCCAGTTCCGAAAACCAACAAAATAGAACCGAGGTCCTATTCCATTATTCCATGCACCATTATTCAGGCAGCCGAGGCCTGCTTTGAACACTCTAATTTTTTCAAAGTAAACGCGCCGGCCACCCAGGACGCTCAGCGAAGAGCACCCGTGGGAGAGAGCCGGCAGACGGTAGGGCAGGAGACAACGGGCAGTGAACCGGCGCGAGCCGGACCGCCCGCCTGCGCCTGAGATCCAACTACGAGCTTTTTAACTGCAACAACTTTAATATACGCTATTGGAGCTGGAATTACCGCGGCTGCTGGCACCAGACTTGCCCTCCAATAGATCCTCGTTAAAAGGTTTAAAGTGTACTCATTCCAATTACGGGGCCTCGAAAGAGTCCCGTATTGTTATTTTTCGTCACTACCTCCCCGTGCCGGGAGTGGGTAAGTTGCGCGCCTGCTGCCTTCCTTGGATGTGGTAGCCGTTTCTCATGCTCCCTCTCCGGAATCGAACCCTGATTCCCCGTTACCCGTTACAAACATGGTAGGCATGTCACGTACCATCGACATTTGATAGGGCAGACATTTGAAAGATGCGTCGCCGGCACATGAGGCCATGCGATCAGCACAAAGTTATCCAGAGTCACCAGTGGGGACGCCGCAACCCCGCGAGGGGAAACGACGATTGGTTTTGAACTAATAAAAGCGCTCTTTCCGCGAGGGTCGGAGCTTGGTAAGCATGTATTAGCTCTAGAATTGCCACAGTTATCCAAGTAGGATCGTGTCATCTAAGGAACCTCGACTGATTTAATGAGCCATTCGCGGTTTCACCGTGAGACAGTGTGAACTTAGACATGCATGGCTTAATCTTTGAGACAAGCATATGACTACTGGCAGGATCAACCAGATATCTGTCGGAGACGTACGTACTGCGCACACCGGTCGGCGGAGGAAGGGTGTGTAAAAAGCCTCACTGGGACGGCCGCAGGGACCGACTGACGGGACGGACGGACGGTTGTTCCACCCGTCCCTCACTCCGTCGACCTAGGACCGCCTGACAGGGGCCTCCCACACGCACCAGACGACCGACCGACCGGGCTCGCTCGAGGAGGGATGGCAGCGCTCTGTGCAGAACGGATCCCAACGACCTCGGCGACGAATTTCACTGGGACTAGAGACACAATTTGGCCTGCCCTTCTTCTCCGTAGGGAGAGAACGCAGGGCCTCCTGCTTTCCATTTGCCGGTCACAAGCTCTTTGCGAGAGTCGGACCACCAGCGAGACGTACTGTCGAGCTCTGCTATAAGCCTTAGATAAATCACCAGGGACGGACCACGTTTCCTGATACGGACCAGACTAGCGCACCTCGGTGGAGGAGCCACTACCACAAACCGCACCCAATTCGCACTACGGGGAAAGGCAGGCGAGCGTTTTCCGCAAGCCCGCGCTATCGCTCCGCCTGGCGGGACTGAGATCGCTTTACGAACACTGGATGAAATTGAGTCGCTGCGGCGAGACAACTACCCCAGATGCTTTCTTGGTCTGCCTCTGCATCTTTTGTCCAGAACCATACCTTCCATCACCGTTCTTTCGAGACCGTTGCGTCTTTTGAATTTATGAACGATTTCTCCTTTATGCCCAACTCTTGCCGAATGTCTGTATTCTTCAATTTTCGGTCCACGGTTTTCAGAAGACCTTTACCATTTCGACTGGAAGGACTCGATACTCTTCCTTAAGATTTTGGGTAGCTGTCCATGTTTCACAGCCATATGCTGTAGAAACACATGTTCTCACAATTGTCACTTTTGTTTGTTTTCTGGTATTCTTCTACATGTGTCTCAGATTGTGCTTTAATGCGGCATGTCATTATTCTGCTACCGCCGACCTGAAATCTCAAATCGCCCACCAGTGGGATGTAGCAACCAGGTTGAAGCACTACTTTAGACACTGAATGTAAATGTTGGTGCTATAGGAGCACAGGGCTTGAAGTAAGCAATAAGTAAGCGATAAGTAAGCGATTATAATCGGGAATCCTGATGGTACTGATGTTGCTGTAAGTACCGATATATTTGTGCTGCATGCGGAGATATAAAGACGATGCTTCTCTGACAGAGTGACGACTGGATCGAGGCATACATTAACACATCTAGAAGTTGTTCTTTCCTGTGCTGATAACACTGGCAGCAAACAGTTGGTATAGATATCATATTCACAATTTGTTTTGATACTTACTTCTTCCTTGTCTTGTGTTCCCACCAAAGGATCATTACGCTGGCAGACGAGTCCCCATCTAAGCATCAATGCTCTGGCAGACGAGTTCCCATCTAAGGATCATTGCGCTTTCAGACGAGTTTCCATATAAGGATCAATGCTCTGGCAGACGAGTTCCCATCTAAGGATCATTGCGCTGGCAGACGAGTTCCCATCTAAGGATCAATGCTCTGGCAGACGAGTTCCCATCTAAGGATCAATGCTATGGCAGAGGGTGTGAGACAGGGTTGTTTACTCTCCCCCACACTCTTCAATATCTTCTTGGAGAGAATAATGGAGACGACCTTAAAAGGACATGTTGGCACGGTTAAAATAGGTGACAGGCGTATCACAAACTTCCGCTTTGCTGATGATATTGATGTATTGGCAGGCACAGAAAGGGAACTCCAGGAGTTGATTGGTAGATTGGATAGAACGGCCCTGAGTTTTGGTATGGAAATAAATGCTGATAAAACAAAGCTCATGACCAATAACGTTGCAGGGTTTCAATCTGTCATAGAGGCAAATGGGCAGGTACTTGAGGTGGTGAAACGTTTCAAATATCTTGGATCGTTGATCAGCGAAGAGGGTTCGAAGCCAGAGGTAATTGCAAGAATAGCACAAACAACAGCGGCGCTGACTCGGCTGAAACCTATTTGGCGAGACAAGCGCCTCGCCCTCGGCATAAAAGTCAGACTACTACGCTCTTTGGTGCTGTCAATATTTCTGTATGCCTGCGAGACCTGGACCATTACAGCAGATAGCCAGGGCAAAATACGTGCAATGGAAATGCGGTGCTATAGAAAACTCCTAAATGTTAGATATAAGCATCGTGTCACGAACGTAGACATCCGTCAGAGAGTTGAAGACGCTATTGGTCCTTTTGAAGATCTGTTCACAACTATCAAAAGACGAAAGATGGCCTGGTGCGGGCACGTCGCGAGGTCCAACGGAATTCCCAACTCGATACTCTTTGGATCCGTACCGGGACAGAGAGGGCGAAGACGTCCAAGGAAGAGATGGGTGGACAACATCACTGAGTGGTCAGGTCTTCATCCCGGTGAGATACGTCAGGCGGCGACAGACAGAGAGAGCTGGCGTGGGATTTTCATGTCTTCATGTGTGCCCCAATGACCTGATGGGTTACGGGATGAACTGAACTGAACTCAAGGAGTCCCCGTGATAGCTGGAGTTCGTCTTTAAATCCCTTCAGCTTTAAGTCTAGTTTTCATCGTTTGACCAGTGGTTCTGTTTCTAAGAATCGACGTCACTGCACTCCGGGCATACCCATAGGTGCTCAGTCTATCTCATCAAATGGCGTAAGGTATGGATGCTGATGGTCCCTGTAGCTCGCTGGCCGTCCTCCCATGCGCCCCACTCAGCTCGAATCTCGTTTAATGTCGGAACTTTGCAATCTGTGGATTGCTGCTTCATCTATTGCGGTGTCCTCATCCAGCAGGTGGTCATTGCTTGATTTCATAATGTCACATCTATCCATCACTAATGTGCCCATGATGGGAGTTTATGAAGCCAAGATGTCAGATCTTTCATTGCCCTGAACCCCGGCATGAGCCAGACAGTAGATCCAGGTCAACGCTTGGAGGTTTCAGGCTTCAACAGCAGCTATCCACTCGTATCTAAGCTATCCCTTCTGTACTTTCTGTATTGCACGTTTGTCACGATGACTGCCTTTGTTATAGAAGTCTCAGATATCCATTTCAGTGCTGAGCTCACTGCTTCCGTTTCCATTCTCATACTGGAGGTGCGTCTATTTTAACTCACTTTACTGAGAGCAGCCTAGTAAAACAAGAGTTGTAGTTTCTTGTTGTATGCTGATTTGCATGTGTTAAAGTTGTTGTGACATTTGATAATTTACGACTAATGCTAATATGTTAATATCTGCTAATAATAGTCTGATGAACGTTAGAAATTTGGAGGCAAGATTGAAAAAAATGATGCGTATTTTTGGGAATGTATGAGCTTTGTTTCAGCTTCTTCTTCGTCTCCATTCCCATAACTTAGAAGGTCGCGAGGAAATCAAATCTTGTTGTATACTATTATAAATCATATGTTTCAATAGAAGTCTGTCCACAAACAGAATTTCTACGTTTGCCTTGTTCATTTCTTGACATTTTCTGTCCAGGTCAACATAGGCGACATGTTCCCACAACTGTTGAAGCTAACAAAGCTATATG
Source organism: Ariolimax columbianus (assembly GCA_036924085.1). NCBI lineage: Eukaryota > Metazoa > Mollusca > Gastropoda > Stylommatophora > Arionidae > Ariolimax > Ariolimax columbianus. The sequence goes on from JAVGWX010000007.1 coordinate 20,146,670, forward strand.
TGCATGACGGTTTTCACATTTCTGTTACACGGAATCATGGAATGAATCTAAAATATTTCTTTGATAGAATTGTTCACATATTTCATAACCGTTAACCTTCACACATAACCATGTAAATAAATACACACAAAAATATATCAGGACGAAGACGGCAGCCATTGCGCTAAAGCATGATGTTCCTCGCTCCATTTTTCAGTCGAGGAGTTCCAGTAGACAGCCAAGTTAAAAAGTAAAGTTATGTCCCATAGTAGTTAAACTACAGTCTGAGAATGGCTTGGCTTGGCTTCGTTCGTTCTCAATCTCCCGCTACCAAACCCTGAAAGAGATTATGTAGCAGAATGTAGTCCATAGAACGGAATGCGTTGTGTCGTAGTTTACAGCTTGATTACGATATTTGCACCTTTCGGTCCAACACATCCTACTTCTGCAGGCATTTTTTTAGTACCTGGTTAGCATTCCCTCTTCGATCCCTTCTCCTTAGCCAGTCTGGCCTGCTGCAGCCTGTTATCCGGGATCACCGCGTAGAGGTGTAGAAGGGTCTTGTTAGCTCTGGTTCGCTGGCCCTGACGCTAGCAGTCAGCTATGGGTCGCTGACCGCTGCAGTTCGTGCGTTGCTCAGCATCTTGATCCCAGTATGAGAATGACGTTGTTAGAGACTTCAGTATACTAAGTCAAGGTTTGTCCCATAGTAGTTACACTACAGTCGGAGAATGAAGTTGTTAAAGACTTCAGTATACTAAGTCAAGGTTTGTCCCATAGTAGTTACACTACAGTCTGAGAATGAAGTTGTTAAAGACTTCAGTATACTAAGTCAAGGTTTGTCCCATAGTAGTTACACTACAGTCTGAGAATGAAGTTGTTAAAGACTTCAGTATACTAAGTCAAGGTTTGTCCCATAGTAGTTACAGCTGCCATCAGCCATGGTCATAGACACGGTCATTCGACGAGACGGGCCCAGGTCGCCTAGATGTACTATTGATTGATTGGAGAACAACATCTTGAACTGAAACCCCCGAGAAGTGCATGTCTTGAGAATAATACGACCATTGTAACCTACCAAGCTTGCCCGTGAAAGGCGTCTAAAGAAAAATCGCTGGAGCTAGCAACCACACTATTTTAAAAAAAAACATACAACACATTGCTATTGGATTCAACTTCTGCAAATCCTTGTATTCATACTACCATGTAAAGGAGTAGCTGTTTCAGTGGCCTTTGCTTTCTATGCATCCAGTAGGAGAATGATAAATGTGAACTGGGTGATGAATCTTGTTGATGTTTTTTTTCCTCGTCTGTATACTTCAGACGATTGACAATCATGACAGAGGAAAAAGACATCGAATGCCTCTTGTGGTTTCCTTGGAAGGTATTGATCTTAATATTAGCTTCATTTCATTGTCTGGGCGGTTCTCAACCGTTACCTCGGGCTATTCGATGATTTCATGGAGAAGTTTTTTTTTCTTTTCCTTGTTGGTTTTCAAGATGGGTGAATGTTAATATGAGAGAGATAAGAATAGTGCGGGAGATGAGAAGGGAAAGGGAGGCTAGAGGAGTGAGGGAGATAAGAGGAAAGAGAGAGGAGAGAAATGAAGGGGAGAAAATAGAAAGACGAGAGAAGTAAAGTCGATGAGAGAGGGGGGGGGGAGGCAAGAGGAGGTTGGGCAATGAGAGAAGATGAATACGAGAGAAGTAAAGAAGGATATGAGAATGAAGATAAAAGCGAACGAAGTGAAGGAGATGAGAGAAATGGTGGAATTAGAAGAGAAGGAGATGAGAGAAGTGGGGGAATTAGAAGAGAAGGAGATGAGAGAAGTGGGGGAATTAGAAGAGAAGGAGATGAGAGAAATGGTGGAATTAGAAGAGAAACGAGATGAGAGAAATGGTGGAATTAGAAGAGAAGGAGATGAGAGAAATGGGGGAATGATAAGAGAAAGAGATGAGAGAAGTGGGGGAATGATAAGAGAAGGAGATGAGAGAAGTGGGGGAATGATAAGAGAAGGAGATGAGAGAAGTGGGGGAGACAAGCCAAGAGAAGAAGATCAGAGAAGTAGGGGAGACAAGATAAGAGAAGTGGAGAACGGGAAGAGAAGGAGATCAGAGAAATGAGGGATACAAGGGAAAAGAAGAAGATCAGACAAGTAGGTGAGATAAACAAAGCGAAGGGGATAAGAGAAGTAAAGGAGACAATCAAAGAGAAGGGGACAAGAGAAGTGGAGAACAGGTAGAGAAGGAGATCAGAGAAATGGGGGAGACAAACTAAGAAAAGGAGATCTGAGATGTGGGAGAGACAAGCAAAGAGAAGGAGATCTGAGAGGTGGGGGAGACAAACTAAGAGGAGGAGATCTGAGAAGTATAGAAGATAACCAAAGTGATCGAGATGAGAGCAGTGAGGGAATTGGTCGACACTTGTGGCAGTCGGAAGAGGAGCAAGCAAAGTGGTATGTGATAGTTAATATGAAAGTGAAGTGAACGAATGATACACATTAGGAATGTGAGAACTGATTGTCAGAAGAAAAATACAATTGAATGTGCCATTGATGTTTGTGGGAAAATGTTCAAGTGGATCAACCACTACCTCAAACAAAGAACGGCCAGAGTCCAAGTACAAGGGCTGATGAGCAAAAAGGTGACACTCGAGCAGGGAGTACCCCAAGGAGGAGTACTGTCACCCACACTCTTCCTGGTATATATAAACGACATTACAGAGAATATACCAAGGAGAGTCCATAGCTCAATGTTTGCAGACGATCTGGCTATGTGGACCTCTGAAAAGAATCTCACCATAGCAATAAATCGGATGCAGACGGCCCTGACATCGCTGAAAGAGTGGGCGAACTCATGGCTGGTCAAAATAAACGAGGAGAAAACCACATGCACAATATTCTCGCTTTCGTTAAAACCCCAAAATACCAAATTAAGTCTAAATGGCAAATTCCTGCAGCCAAACGACAACCCAACCTATCTGGGAGTCACATTTGATCGGAGCATGACATGGAAAAGTCAGATCGAGAGAAACCGAATGAGAGCCAGAGAAAGAATGGCAATCATGACGAAACTTGCTGGCACAAGCTGGGGAGCAGACGAAAGCATACTAAAGAAACGGTACACTGGAAGAGTGAGACCAGTTCTCGAGTATGGCATTGCGGCATGGACAACAGCAGCAAAGGCGAACTTCGATAAAGTTAGCAAACTTCAAAACCAAGCCATGAGAATTATAACAGGAGGCATGAAGTCAACGCCAATTGTAGAACTTGAAAAGATTACAAAACTGCAATCCATGACCGATAGAAGAGACTGCAGAGCCCAGCTGCAATCAGAGAAACTCCGAAGACTGACTGACCATCCAATGCACCAGAGACTAAACAATTTGGGAAATGGGAAACTAAAGCGGAGAAACTTTGCAGAAATAGCCAAAGCAAAGATGCACGAAGATCCCATAAACGCACTAACAACACCAAAACCCATCACTACTGTACGAAAACCTACCTGGAGGCAGGATATATTTCCAGAGGTGGTAGAAAATATACCAGGTATTGCAAACAAAAACTGTCAGACTGAAAAAGAAAGGAGAGATACTACCCTAAGCTTCATATCGAAAAGCTACCCAAGCATGGACTGGACCCATGCATACACCGACGGTTCTGTAACGAACACTACACAGAACGGAGGGGCAGGAGCATTCCTGAACCTACCAAATGGCAGAAAAATAACACTGTCATTCGCTACACAAGCAATTTCAGAGCGGAGGCAAAGGCTCTGAGTGCGGCAGTGGAAGAAATGGTGACACACAGTGAAAATGAAAGCCATATAGTCCTGCTTACAGATGCTCTCGTCGTAGTCACAGCGCTAAAAAGCCAGAAAAACACTGAGCTTAAAGACTTAAGAGCAGCACTCTGCAAACTGTGCCAGCAGTCCGCACCAAAAAGGGTAGTGGTACAGTGGGTCCCATCACACTGCAACATCCAAGGCAACGAGGAGGCAGACAGACTGGCAAAAGAAGGTGCAAGACTATCACAAAAAGATACTAGTATGACGTACGAAGAGTCAAAACGGCGTATCAAAGCCAGATACATGGCCAAATGGGAAACCGAACATACTGGTTACACCAAAAACGATGCCTATTACCATTTGAACCGAAGAGAGCAGGTCGTTGTCTTCAGACTTCGCACTGGCCACAATAGACTGAGGTACCATCTATTCAACAAATTGAAAATAGGTGGTACCGACGAATGCCCGTGCGGTACTCGTAAAATGACCGCTGAACATCTGCCGCAGAACTGCCCGACATACGAGGATCAGAGAGAGCAGATGTGGCCATCACCAGTGGAACTGCAAGACAAGCTCTATGGCAGTGGCGACAGCCTCAGGATGGCCGCCGCTTTTTTCGAAAAAATAATGTTTACTGTCTGACTGCGTACGAAGAAGAAGAAGAAGAAGAACTTTAACTTAACTTCTTTATGCTGGTTTAGAAGACTCTGCTGAGTCTGTACACAACCAGTTTCATTTACATTACCTTGCTCTAAAAGCTATGCGCATTCAATATATTCTTAAAAGCATGCATTGTCCCTGTCTCCACTACTTCCTGTGGCAATGCATTCCAAGCATTCACCACTCTGTGACTAAACAAATATTTCCTAATACCTAATCTGGACCTTTCTTTAGTTAACTTGTAGCTATGCCATCTAGTTCTTGTAGGTGGTTGTATTTTGAAAAACTTGGTATAGTCTAATGTATTCTTTCCTTTGATTATCTTATAAACCTGTATTGTCCCTTTGAATTCTTCTCTTTTCTAGACACTGTAGGCTGGTTTTTCTAAGTCTTTCCTCATAACTGTAATCCTAATTTCAGCTTTGTCGGTCTTTTAAAAAAAATACTTTCCAGCATGTTTATATCCCTTCTACGATATGGACTCCACACCTATACACAATACTCCAATCAAGGTCTAACTAATGTTTTATACAGTTTGGCTACCACTTCCTTGCTCTTATGTTTAATTGTCCCTAACTAACTGAGTTTATTTTAAATATCTTAAAATAACAAAAAAACATTTTTCTAAAAATGTCCACGATTGCTATTGTTTGTGATTTGTCTGTATTTCAAAGAAAAATTGTTTACTAGAATTTTTGATATAACTTGATCAGTATGTTCCGTCCGTCTCTTTTCGGTGTCCGATTGAGCATCAAAGCATAGTGCAGCAGTAACCGATGTAAGAGTACTTCCGCAATCTGGTTTGTCTCTCCAGAAAAGGTGTTACTTTCAAATAGTTGTTGATATTGGTAGTATAGTGTCTTTATACTCGATTCTGTAGTCTCGTGGTATGTGACACCTGGAAAACGTATTTGCTAGTTCAAATAAGGCCTCAAATTTTGCTGGGTTGAGGGTGGGGATGATTCTAGTTTATACGCCGCTTTGTCTAGGTCGCAGGTGAATGGAGCATGTTTGGGTCACTGTGTCTGGGTCACAGGTGAATGGGGCCTGTTTGGCTCCCTCTGTCTAGGTCACAGGTGAATGGAACCTGTTTGGCTCGCTCTGTCTGTGTCACAGGTCAATGGAGCCTGTTTGGCTCGCTCTGTCTATGTCACAGGTGAATGGAGCCTGTTTGGCTTGCTCTGTCTAGGTCACAGGTGAATGGAGCCTGTTTGGCTCATTGTGTCTAGGTCAGAGGTGAATGTGCCCTGTTTGGTTCGTTCTGTCTAGATCACAGGTGAATGGAACCTGTTTGGCTCGTTCTGTCTAGGTCATGAATGGGCCTTGCTTGGCTCACTGTGTCTAGGTCACAGGTCAATGGAGCCTGTTTTGCTCGCTGTGTCTAGGTCACAGGTGAATCTCCTTCTTCTTCTTCTTCGTACGCTGTTCGAAGTCAACTTGAATTTGTTCGAAGAAAGCAGCTGTCATCCTGAGACTGTCGACACTGCCATAGAGCGTGTCTAGTGTTGTCACTGGTGATGGCCACGTGTGCTTTCTCTGGTCCTCGAATGTCGGTCAATTTTGCAGCAAATATTCAGCGGTCATTTTTCCTGTACCACAGTTGCATTCGTCAGTGCCACCTATCTTCAATTTATTGTATAGATGGTACCTCAGTCTGTTGGGTCACATGTGAATGGGCCCCGTTTGGTTCGCTGTGTTTAGGTCACAGGTGAATGGGTCCCGTTTGGTTCCCTCTGTCTAGATCACAGGTGAATGGGCCCTGTTTGGCTCGCTTTGTCTAGGTCACAGGTGAATGGATCCCGTTTGGCTCCCTTTGTCGAGGTCCTAGGTGAAAGGGTCCTGTTTGACTCGCTCTGTCTAGGTCACAGGTGAATGAACCCTTTTTGGCTCACTCTGTCTAGGTTACAGGTGAATGGACCCTGTTTGACTCGCTCTGTCTAGGTCACAGGTGAATGGACCCTGTTTGACTCGCTCTGTCTAGGTCACAAGTGAATGAACCCTGTTTGTCTCGCTTTTTCTAGGTCACAGGTGAATGCGCCCTGTTTGATTCGCTGTGACTTGGTCACAGGTGAATGGGCCCTGTTTGGCTCGCTTTGTCTAGGTCACAGGTGAATGGGCCCTGTTTGGCTTGCTTTGTCTAGGTCACAGGTGAATGGGCCCTGTTTGGCTCGCTTTGTCTAGGTCACAGGTGAAGGAGCCCTGTTTGGTTCGCTTTGTCTAGGTCACAGGTGAATGGAGCCTGTTTGGCTTGCTCTGTCTAGGTCACAGGTGAATGGAGCCTGTTTGGCTCATTGTGTCTAGGTCAGAGGTGAATGTGCCCTGTTTGGTTCGTTCTGTCTAGATCACAGGTGAATGGAACCTGTTTGGCTCGTTCTGTCTAGGTCATGAATGGGCCTTGCTTGGCTCACTGTGTCTAGGTCACAGGTCAATGGAGCCTGTTTTGCTCGCTGTGTCTAGGTCACAGGTGAATCTCCTTCTTCTTCTTCCTCGTACGCTGTTCGAAGTCAACTTGAATTTGTTCGAAGAAAGCAGCTGTCATCCTGAGACTGTCGACACTGCCATAGAGCGTGTCTAGTGTTGTCACTGGTGATGGCCACGTATGCTTTCTCTGGTCCTCGAATGTCGGTCAATTTTGCAGCAAATATTCAGCGGTCATTTTTCCTGTACCACAGTTGCATTCGTCAGTGCCACCTATCTTCAATTTATTGTATAGATGGTACCTCAGTCTGTTCGGTCACATGTGAATGGGCCCCGTTTGGTTCGCTGTGTTTAGGTCACAGGTGAATGGGTCCCGTTTGGTTCCCTCTGTCTAGATCACAGGTGAATGGGCCCTGTTTGGCTCGCTTTGTCTAGGTCACAGGTGAATGGATCCCGTTTGGCTCCCTTTGTCGAGGTCCTAGGTGAAAGGGTCCTGTTTGAGTCGCTCTGTCTAGGTCACAGGTGAATGGATCCCGTTTGGCTCCCTTTGTCGAGGTCCTAGGTGAAAGGGTCCTGTTTGACTCGCTCTGTCTAGGTCACAGGTGAATGAACCCTTTTTGGCTCACTCTGTCTAGGTTACAGGTGAATGGACCCTGTTTGACTCGCTCTGTCTAGGTCACAGGTGAATGGACCCTGTTTGACTCGCTCTGTCTAGGTCACAAGTGAATGAACCCTGTTTGTCTCGCTTTTTCTAGGTCACAGGTGAATGCGCCCTGTTTGATTCGCTGTGACTTGGTCACAGGTGAATGGGCCCTGTTTGGCTCGCTTTGTCTAGGTCACAGGTGAATGGGCCCTGTTTGGCTTGCTTTGTCTAGGTCACAGGTGAATGGGCCCTGTTTGGCTCGCTTTGTCTAGGTCACAGGTGAAGGAGCCCTGTTTGGTTCGCTTTGTCTAGGTCACAGGTTAATGGGCCCTGTTTGGCTCGCTTTGTCTGGGTCACAGGCCTTGTTTGGCTCGCTTTGTCTAGGTCACAAGTGAATGGGCCCTGCTTGGCTCGCTTTGTCTAGGCCACAGGTTAATGGTCCCTGTTTGGCTCGCTTGGTCTAGGTCACAGGTGAATGGGCCCTGTTTGGCTCGCTTGGTCTAGGTCACAGGTGAATGGGCCCTGTTTGGCTCGCTTTGTCTAGGTCACAGGTGAATGGGGCCTGTTTGGCTCGCTGTGTCTAGGTCACAGGGGCCCTATTTGGCTCATTTGAAGATGAAGCATTGTTAAGCCTATTCCTCAGTTGACAACTGATTTAACACTGCTTGAACTGGACAAACGTTCCTCTGTAGATTTCGCTGCTTCATATATTAACATGCAAACAAAAATGTTGTCAAGATTCTACCCTCTTGGCCATCTGCAGCTATTAAAAGATGGCTAATTTGGGTTCGTGCGAAAGCTGTAACCCCTTCTTCTCTGCCCAGTTCTCCCGAACCTCGCCATTAGCGCCTGATTCATTGTTGCCCGATGTAGTGCTGTGATAGTTAAAATCTTGGTTGACTATTTTATTAATTTTTTTGTTTTGTGATCTTAAGTTATCAGGCTCTTGGAAGACAAACTTGTTGTTGGGTGGTTTATATACTGATGTTATTGTGCGTTAATTCGTTTGAAGTGTATCTCTGCATTTCCTTTGGAAGTTTGACTATGTGTAGGTTTGGTGTGACGAAAATGGTGCTCCCATACTGCTTATGTGACCACAACACGCTTAATTCTATGTCTATTTGGTCTTCGGGTCAGCGATTGCACGATGGGTTTCTTGAACGATTAGTACATCGAATGTTGGTTGGGTGCCTGTGTCAGATGACAGCGTTTCTTTGTCGTTACATTGAAATGAACAAGAGGTATGTTTATGGTTCCTGGTTCAAGAAGCAATTACACTCATCAAATGAACTATGAGGACATAAAGGAGAGACCAGCACAAAGACTAGAAGCCATAAAATGACAGCATAGTCAAACTTGGCAGAAATGAGCAGACAAAGATCTTCAGAACGGGACGTTGTAGACTCAAGGCTCACCTTCACAGAATGGGACTCAAAGACACTGCTACGTGTGATTGTGGAGCACCTAAATGAACACCAGAACATATTCTGCAAGAATGTTCTTCCTATGCAGACCAAAGAGAGGCAGTCTGGCCTGGGGGAGCGACCATGCTCGAAAAGCTGTGGGGGACTGGCAAAGACCTGAAACACACAATCTCCTCCATGAACCTCACCGGAATAGACGCACAACATCAGTTGATCGATAAAGAAGAAGAAGGTTCATGGTGCCTCGGTAGTGCTTCTTTGGTGAAAGGAAAGGCCGACTTAAACGTCGTTTCCAGGTATGCCCGATTGTTGTGCTAATTACATCAGAGTACTCCTTTAACCAATTTTCAATCCATTTGGCAACTACCCAACCTATTTCAGGTGATTTTAACTTTCTAAATAATCTGTGTTAATTGCTTTATCAAAGGCATTTGCAAAATCTAGATAAATAACATCCACTGGCTCCACTTTATCTATCATTTTAGTAACCTCCTCTATGAATTCTAATAGATTTGTTAAGCACGATCTCCCTCTAATGCTGACTATTTATGATTAGATTAAACTTGTCTAAATGCATTTCAATGTTTTCTTTGATTAATGACTCAAACAATCTACAGACTATGCTCGTTAAGCTCACCGGTCTATAATTTGCTGGATCTGACTGTTTGCCCTTTTTGAATAAGGGGATCACTCTTACATTCTTCCCTTCCCATAGAACAATCCTTTTTTGCAAGTGATTGAGAACATAATATAACTAATGTTTGTTTTTTCTAGTTGGTCTCTAATTTCAAAAAGCAATTTTAGATGAATACCATCTTGACCTGGACATGTTGACTTTCAACCCCTCCAAATTTTTAAAAAAACCATATTGTGGTGTCTCTACGATACTTTTTAGTGGAGGCTTGAGTCTGCAGTGTCCCATTCTGAGTCTGAAGATCTTTGCCCATCTCTGACAAGTTTGCTTATGCTGTTATTTTCTGGCGTATATTATTTGTGCTGCTCTCTATTCCCGCCTCATCGAACGTTTTATGAGTATCTTTGCATTTCTACAGCTCTGTGGATAACGTGACTGTATGGCGTCACTTCCGGCTTGTGCTCGCTCATCTGCCATCTTATTTCACAGGATCCAACAGTGGGCCGGAATACGCTGTAGGACTAACTCAGCCCGTTGTTATATTTTAATTTCGACCATGAAAATCTCTCCTTTCGTGCTGATCATATTTCTCATCGACCTTTCTGAAAAAGTTTGAACCACTCTCAACAAGCTCCCTGTCTTCCCTAGCATGCCTTTTCCTTGTATCGGTTGTAGATCTGGATTATTGTTGTTTTTTTTCTCACTTTCGGACGTTTGAAAGGGTGTTATTCTTTAACTATTGTATTGTGTTTCTGAAATTAACTTTGCTTTCTCTGGATGAACAAAAAACTTAGAACATGTTTGGCTCTCGCCTTTGTGTCTACGCCGCTACATACCTGAGAAAAAGACCGCAGGTGAGTATGTAAAATAAGGGCGAAATACAGAGACAAAGAGGGGGAGACAGAGAGGAAGAGAGAGAGAGAGAGAGAGAAAGATAATTAGGGAAGATAAATAAAGAGAGACTGGGCAAGAGAAATTTAAAAAGTGGGAAAGAGAAAAGGGGAGAAATAAAGAGAGTGAGTGAGAGAGAAAGAGAAAATGGAAGAGATAAATTAAGAAAGAGGAAAGAGAGAATGAGTGATAGAAATAAAGAGAGTTAGTGAGAAGACAAGAGAAAATGAGAGAGAGAAATAAAGAGGGAGGATGTCTCAATAGATAGTAAGTTAGTTTTATATTCACGTATGTTGGTAAGCGTTGTGGGGAGTTTAAGTCGTATGTCCTGCGCCAAGTGCGTTGCGTCGGTCATTGTGAGGCGTTGTCGCGGCACACTCACTTTAATGCCATCTATGCACCTGCCTCGCGTCTTCCCCTTTTTGCCCTGTAGCCAGAACTACCAGCTTTGTAAGCCATCAGTGGAAGTTGATGAGGGCTCATTCTCATGAGATGACTGAACCAGCGTACTTTGTGCCTAGAAATACACTCTGCACAAGACGTAGTGCCGATCATACTTCAATTGTTGTCGTTTTGCAGTCTATCTTTCCTGGTAGCAGCGATGCTCTTTCTCAAACACTTCATTTCACACGTAGAAATTCTGCTCTCACGCGCTCTGGAATAAGGTAAATTGTTGGCACTGGTGGCACAGAATCGGAATAAATATACTGTTTGTCAGCTGTTGCTTGTTGCCAAACTAATGCTTGGGTGCCTTAGAATTGTCACTATTTCCCTATCGATTTTGCCGTGTGCCGAAAACAATGCTGCCCAAATACTTGAACTCGTGGGCCTGTTTATGAGCAAAATCATTTACACCAGTGGCCAAGGTGTTCGGCTGATCCTCGTCGTTTCTGTTCTCTTCTCGGTAATTAGCATATTGTATTTAGCACAGATAGTCCGAAGTTTGATACATTTACGATTGGCGGGTACGAGATTCCAAAGGTACGATACGCAGACGACACAGTGATGCTATCAAGAAGTGCTGAAGGAAAAGAGCAGCTAATATAGCTGTAAATGGACACAGTAAGGATCAACACCTGTTTACAAACATAAGTAAAACAAAGATAATGACCACCGATAAAACATAATGTCCAACATAAATGTACATCAGGTGGTGAAGAAATAGATTAGGTCACGCATTTTGAATATCTGAGCTCCAGAAGTGACAAGAATGGTGACTGCTCGAAATAAATCAGAATAAGACTAGCTATTGCAATTCAGAGACTGAACAGGCTGAAGAAATTATAGCAGAGCACCAACAAAATGACAGAAGTAAAAGTCTTAAGAGCCTGTGTTTTTCCAGCTTATGGCTGTGAATCATGGACGATTACCAAAACTTCCAGACAAAAAAAAAGAATCTTTCCAGTCAAAATGTTACAGAAAGATCCTCAGAATACACTGGACAAAGAAAAAGACAAAAGTAAACATTTGGCAAGAGTTGAGCATAGAGGTGAACTGGCTTATCAATTCCATTATGGCCAGAAAATATAAATACTTTGGTTACATCAAGAGAGAACGGTGATGAAAGGTATGGTGTCAGGCAAAAGAGGCAGAGGTAAACCAAGAAGAGGATGGTACCAATATATCCAGGAATGTCGAGGTATGACTTTGGCGGAGGCTGGGGTTTTGGCAAAGGAAAGAGTTTCTTTCAGACAGACTGTGATGGGAGCGACGTTCTGTAAAGGACATGCTACATGATGATGTGTCCCAAGCGCATTCATTTGATTTTACAGTTTATTTTCATCATTGTTCACATGTAAAGAGCATTTTGCCTCAATACGATTCATCTTTAAGGACCGTCCCAAAGTCTGTGGCCAATGATACACTGTTACATTTCTGAACAGTACCCATTCGATCAAGTAGTTCCCTATTATACACAAGCGCGAGATCAAGATGCTGAGCAGCGCATGAGTGGCAGTGGTCAGCGACTCATAGCTGACTGCTAGGTTCAGGGTCAGCGAAACAGCTGCCAAGACCCTTCTACACCTCCACTAGGTGATTCTGGATAACAGGCTGCAGCAGTGCAGACTGGCTAAGGAGAAGGGATCGAAGAGGCAATGCTAACCAGGTACTCAAAAAATGATTGCTGAAGTCGGATGTGTTGGACCGAAAGGTACAAATATCGTAGTCAAGCTGTAAACTTCGACACAACGCATTCCGTTCGCTGGACCACATTCTGCTACTTAAGCCATTTTAGGGTTTGGTAGCGGGAGATTGAGAACGAATGAAGCCAAGCCATACACATGCGCAATCATGTTATCGTATCAGTCGCCCAACAGCTTGGCAAGTTGCCATTTTGTTTTCTGCAAATCTGTAGGCAGGAAAAATTACAAATCTGGATCTTCAACAAACGTAATCGATCAGCCGATAACAGGTAGCGATTTTTTACAAAAAATTGTAGCCGGAACACGAAACAAAATTATTTGTAACCCATAAAAGAACAAAAACAAATTAATCCATGTTTTTTAATCGATTGAAGTTTTTAACGATTAATCGATGAATTAGTCATAACAAATCACAGCCCTTAAAAACGAATTCTTTTTATGTTCTGTGGCGCATAAGTTTTCGATAATGACTTTCTAAGCCGTTCCGGCTCTGGCAACCTTTTGTTTAGTGCCCCATGTCAGAGATACGCAGCTTAGCTCATCATACATCGTGCATCTCGAAGTAGTTCTTGGTCTACCTTTTTTTCCTTTTACCATCCGGTGTCTACGTAAGTGCTTTTTTTATTAGCATGTCCGGTCTCATTCTCATGACATGCTCCAGTCATCTCCATCTTCTATCCATTATAATAGTATCCACATTTTCTTGGTTTGTGTTTTGCAGGATTTTGTTATTTGATATTTTGTCTGGCCAAAACACTTTAAAAATTATGTGAAAACATGAATGGTGAAAGGTTTATTAATCTACGGGTATCCCTCTGCATCGTCTTCCAGCATTCCGACCATATAGAAGTACCAGTGAGTCTAGTTATCCTACTATAAACACTGCATTTCCAAATTGGTTTTATCACTGCAAAGATGGTCCTGGTTTTTTACAGCAGGTTTGATATGCTCTCCCGTCCCTCCTTTGAGTGATACCACACTTACGATATAGAAAAAACTGTTTTGTATTCTTTAACAGTTGGTTTCCTAAACATATATCTATTTATGTGTGTGTATGTCTATGTATGTGTTGTGAATGTGTGAGTTGGTGTGTATGTATGTATTAGGTATGGATGTATGTAGGTATGTATTATGTATGTGTGTATTCTGTCTGTATTTAACTTTCGTGTTAGCTATGATTACATTGTTTATTTCCATTGCTGCTATCAGCCAGTGAAATGTTTATTGATTGGGTTCAGGAATAAAGACCTTATGTCCGTTTAGTCGCCACGCAATGTGCAGATTAGCCTTTTATATTATTATGCAGCCTTGGTTGGGAGGCAGTTAGACAATCTATTTGGCGTTCTACTCATATATTAAATAAATCGATTCACCTAGAACAAAAATCAGTTGAGAAGAACAAAGGTCCAAACCGCCCACCATAATTTAATATTTATTAAGACGAAAGGACCCCTGCACCTTCCCGTTTCTTGTAGAAATCGACTAAAGAGAGTTGTGCATAGGGATAGCAATCTCATCAGGTAGAACAAAGCACAAGAAATGCTTTCCCCCAGTCTTCCTTATAGGAAGCCAACTCTAGTGGTAGCAATTTACTCCAGCTGTGGTGAAAAACTGACAACAGAAAAAGAAGAAGAAACAACAGATGAATAGACAATGTGTACTTAACATAACCAATCCTCACAGAATGCAACCATACCACACTGTTCATGCAAGCGTGTACAGGAGAACATCGTGAAGAGGCCGAGATGCAGTCCTATGAGAAGGTTGACAACGTAAACAAGACAGGACGTGAAATGGGGAAAAATGTCACTCAGGCCACGATAGAGGCGAAAGACAAATACGTATCACGACACTGGGATATAACCCGGTAAACAGTGAGGCGACAAAAGAAGAAGTTTAAACGGCTTAACCAAAGTCTACAGACTACATTATGTCACATTCTTAAAAAAATATCTCAAGCTTACAGGAAAAGATCTTTCTTTTAACTTCATCACGTCAAGAAGAAAATATAACTGAACAAAATATAATTTTTTTTGTAAGTCATTCGACATAACGCTGACTCTGTATGTGTTAATGTGACTTGGTCGTATCTCGAACGCGGATTGACCACGATCCGTTTCCATTGAAAACCGATCACTATATCAATTCTGCTACTCATGAGCTTGAGCTAACGAGGGCATAACAGAAATATTCCTGTGTAATGACTAATTGTTACATGCCTGTTACCTGTCAATAGTGTACATGTTAGTACGCAATACATACACACATGTACACATACACATACACACACATGCATACACACATACATTTACATTTATATAATATATACAACAACAACAACAATATATATATATATATTTACACAGAATAGTAGCAAAGATGACGCCATAACTGGCTGGTGGTCTACATTGCTCTTCTTAACTTAACTTAACGTCTTTATACTGGTTTAGAAGACCCTGCAGAGTCTGTATACAACCAGTTACATTTACATCACCTTCCTCTAAAAGCTATGGGCATCCAGTTATTCTTAAATGCATTAACTGTCCCTGCCTCCACTACTTCCCCTGGAATGCATTCCAAGCAGACACCACTCTCTGACTAACAAAATATTTCCTAATATCTAATCTGGACCTCTCTTTAGTCAGCGTGTAGCTGTGGGCGGCTGTATTTTAAAAAACTTTTTATAGTCTAATTTATCCATTCCTCTGTTCATCTTATAAATCTGTATTAAATCACCACAAATTCTTCTCTCTTCGAGACACTGTAGGCCGGTTTTTCTGAGTCGTTCCTCATAACTGTAATTCTGGAATCCTACTTTCATCTTTGTCGCTCTTTTTTGAATTCTTTCCAGCATGTTTATATCCCCTCTATGATAAGGACTTCACACCTGTACACAGTACTCCAATCTAGGTCTAACTAAAGCTTTATACAATTGACGATCACTTCCTTGCTCCTATGTTTAATATTTCTTTTTATCATACCTAACATTGCATTTGCCTTTTTCACTGCTACCTTAACTTGCTCACTCACCTTTCCTGTATGATCTATTATAACCCCTAGGTCCCTTTCCTTATCTATCTTTCTAATATTGTTTTCTCCCATTCTGTAATTATGTTCCATATTGGATCTACCCATGTGGTTGACTGTACATTTATCTACATTAAACTCCATTTGCCAGCTTACAGACCATTCTCGAATTTTATCTAAATCCGACATCAATATATCCACTTCCGCTTTAGATGAGACACTGCTGCATAGTTTTGTGTCATCAGCAAATTTTGCAATCATGGATCCCATATCAATGTCCAAATCATCTATATATATCAAGAACAAAATTGGTCCCAAAACCGAGCCCTGTGGCACACCACTTTTCACTTCACACCACTCAGAGTACTCCTCTCCTCATTTATAACCACCCTCTGCCTTCTTCCCGTTAACCAATTTTCAATCCATTTGGCAACTTCCCCACCAATTCCATGTGATTTTAACTTTCGAAATAATCTTTGATGAGGTACTCTATCAAAAGGCCTTTGCAAAGTCTAGATAAATAACGTCCACTGGCTCCCCTTATCTATGATTTTAGTAACCTCCTCCATGAATTCTAATAGATTTGTTAAGCATGATCTCCCTCTAGTAAACCCATGCTGACTATTTCTAATTAGATTAAATTTGTTTAAATGCATTACAATGTTTTCTTTGATTATTGACTCTAACAATTTACAGACTATGCTCATTAAACTCACCGGTCTATAATTTGCTGGATCTGATTTTTTCCCGTTTTTGAATAAGGGGATCACTCCTGCATCTTTCCAATCCCGTGGAACAATCCCTTTTGTAAGTGATTGAGAACATAATATAGTACATTAGAGATGCCGCCAGACCATGGATTTGCCGTCAATTCACACTAGTTGACGACTTACACTTGTGTTCACGGAAACGTGTTGTTGTTTTCCATTTGGACTGGTTAATTTGATCGTTTTGTGTGTTTTCTTCAAATTTCACGGTCTAGTTCACACGGCTGAACTTTACGAGTTTGGTGCCCTTTGCCCTAACTGAGGACGGTGTGAGCTTGTTGTTTGAAATTTACACACAACTGTAATGAACTGCCATCTGGAGAGAGATAGGCTACGCCATGTGTGTAGCTGCCCATAACACGCCATTGTTGTATGGCGGGAACTAGTGCTTCAAACTGCAATATCGGTGCCTCAACGACTTCTACGTTATGGGACTGATGATGATGATGATGCTATAAACACAAACACACACACACGAGGGGTGGTCATTAGGAAACAGCAATCTTATTATAAGGTCCACAGAGAGGTATGTAAAGGACACACAATGGCACTTTAGCAAAATTCCATGTAGGGTTTTTTCAACATGAGTCACGACGCTCTGCATGCAATTCTCCATGATGACCTCTGTTAAAGGGAAGTGTGTATCAGGTGAGTCCCACGGCAGCTGACAACGAAGTATTGGAGATGGTGCAAAATTGGTTAAAGGCACAACAAAAGACTTTATTCTAGAAAGTATCTACAAGCTAGTGGACAGATATACACAGTATGTTGGACATCTACAAACTAGTGGACAGAAAGAGAGAGTTTGTTCGACATTCACAAGCTAGTGGACAGATAGACAATGTGTGTTGGACATCCACAAGTTAGTGGACAGATAGACAAAGTGTGTTGGACATCCACAAGTTAGTGGACAGATAGACAAAGTGTGTTGGACATCCACAAGTTAGTGGACAGATAGACAATGTGTGTTGAACATCTACAAACTAGTGGACATATAGAGAAAGTTTGTTCAACATCCACGAGCTAGTGGACAGATAAACAAAGTGTGTTGGACATCCACAAGTTAGTGGACAGATAGACAAAGTGTGTTGCCAGACACGGGAACTATGTCAAAAAATAAGACACAAAATGTTTGATCTGCACTCTTATAAAAATACGAATACAACTGCTCCTATTTAAGGCCTGTCCCTCGTATGTATGTTTGCATAATTGTTTATGTGTTTTAATCACTTCTTTGCGATCAGATATGTCTCCGAGATATGTGATTCTATCGCTCACGAAGTTAGCCTTCATTACAGGGTTATTCAATGAGCAGCACACCACTCATACTTTGTTAGGATGGACCTGGTAGCTGAAATCCCCATATTAACGCGATGTTATTTGCAAGGTCTCTTGTATGTCTGACCCTTTCATGCATTTCCGAGCCAGTCCAGTATGTTAGAATGACATCTGCAAATGTTTAAGTTCGCTCCATTCATGTGTGAGAAATGTTGGCTATTTGTATTTTGCAGAAAAACATTAGGCCAGAACTGGTCATATTTTGTAATCGGATTTAGTCCAAAATCCGAAATAAAGTGCATCTGTTCTCTCCATCGGGGTGTTATCTACCCATCTCATCGATGACACAGTTGGCTGGGTCCTATGTAGTCTCTGGGTCGAGAGCCATTGTGACTGTTTCTTGCTCTCATATATTATCATTCTCAAAATCATCTTCATCATCGGCTAGTTGATCAGTCCTAACGCTGATCTTAAGGTTGTCTGAGCATGTCTCTCCATTTGACAGTATCCTCTGTAGCTCTCTTCATTTCAGCATCGATTCGTACTTTAATATCTCTGCATGCCTGAGATGTAAAGGTGAGCCTTTGTCCACACCTTTCTCTTTTTTCCTGAATCCATCCTTCTGCATCTTCTGTAGAAGACTTTTATAACGCATTTTGAATCCCAATCAACTCAATCTTCATTTTTGTATGATTTTAAATTGTTGTCTTTGTGTGCCTACTTTGAATGAGACCATTGTTATTGAATATTCTTTATATCCGATTCACTCTTTCCATTCTACGGTAGCACAAATTTAAACGCTTCCAACTTTTTTTACATCCTTCTTTGCTAGAATCCATGTTTCAGCCCCATACAGTGCAATTGGTCATATATCAATGGCGATTATTTTTTCCCCAAATTATATCATGATATTATTTGAGGTTAACAATTTATGTTTTTCTCTGAAGGCCTTTTCTGCCAATGTAATCTTACTCTTATGAATGTTTTATTGAGTGCATATGCTGTTATTCTTTGCTCTAAATATGTAAACATGTGTACTTGTTTTTCTACATTAATGATTATATTCAAATGTTTATGTTGGGATCAAGATGCTGAGCCGCGCATGAGCTGTAGTGACCAAAGATCCATAACTGACTACCAGCGCCAGGTCCAGCGAATTAGATCTGCCAAGACCCTTCTACACCTCCACGCGGTGATCCTGGATAAATGGGTGCAACAGAACAGGCTGGTTAAAGAAAAGTGATAAAAAAGGAAAGGATAACCCGGTACTTTAAAATGCCTGCTGACGTTGGATGTGTTGGACCGAAAGGTGCAAATATCGCATTCAAGCTGTAAACTACGACACAACGTATTCCGTTCGTCGGACTAAATTATGCTACTTTTAAAGCCTTTTCAGGGCTTGGCAGCGGGAGATTGAGAACGAATGAAGCCAAATGTCTATGTTGTTTGGCAACTGCCATAGACTCTTGTCTTCAATGCGTTAATTTACATACCAAACTGTTTGGCTGTACTGTTAATTTCTTCGAGTAGCATTGGCAACGTTGGTTCTGATCCTTCCACTATGACCTGGTAATAGTCAAATTTAATGGCATTTGTTTTCATACCATTAGCTTTCACACCATTAACATTCAAACCATTGACTTTCATACCATTGAATTCCATACCTTTGACTTTATACCATTAGCTTTCATACCATTAACTTTCAAACCATTGACTTTCATACCATTGAATTTCATACCATTGACTTTCATACCATTGAATTTCATACCATTGACTTTCATAGCATTAGCTTTCATTCCGTTGACTTTCATACCATTAACTTTCATACCATTAACTTTCATACCATTGACTTTCATATCAGTAACGTTCGTACCATTAGCTTTCATACCACTAACTTTCAAACCATTGACTTTCATATAATTAGCTTTCATATCATTAGCTTTCATATTCGTAGCTTTCATACAAGTAGCTTTCATATTAAAGCTTTGATTCCATTGATTTTTATACCATTAGCTTTCATTTAATTAACTTTGATTCCATTGACTTTCATACCATTAGCTTTTGTACCATTAACTTTCATACCATTAATTTTCATACTATTAGCTTCCATACTATTGGAATCATTGGAACAGGACACCATAGATCGTGTTACATGGAGGGGCACGATTAAGCATGGAATACAGACAAAGGACATACTGCCGCAAACGGTTCTAATTTTTCTTGCACACAATGGGGAAGATGCTTCTCTGCCCGGATTGGTCTAACGAGTCACATTCGTTACCGTCAGGGACTGTTGTTGCAAACCTTTTCAAAGCACAATTACTATCGTCTGACAAGACAAAAAGAGCTAATGATGATGATAAGCTTTCATACCATTAATTTTCCTGCCATTAGCTTTCAGACTATTGACTTTGACACCACTATTACAATTCCGAACCTCCTCTTCCATCACCATATCAGAATATGTGTTAAACAGACTTAGTGGAAGCAAACATCCATGTCGCATCGAACTGCAGGAGGAATCATAAGCAACATGGAAGTCACTAAATAAACCCTTTGCTCCAATTATATGAATACGACAATAATAATAACACTGAAGAACATAGGTAAATCAAAGACACTAAAATGTAAGTCTAATATTACGTAAGAATCATAACAGACAATAACAAACGTTTAGACCACACATGTCTTTATCAATCACTAGACGAGGGGACGGCGTGAGCTAGTGGTTAAGTGACACGGCTCACAACCAGAAAGTGCTGAGTTCGATCCCCATCACAGCCCCGGCCGTTACTCCGGGGAATCAACCCCATACAAAATACAGGAGCAAGCAGACCCTTACATGAAATGCGTGCTGAAGTCGGATGCACTCGGACGCAAAATACAAACCACAGTGCAACGCACATCGTCTTGTGGAAAAGAGAAATAAGGCGAATGCAAAAAATGAAATTTAAAACAATCACTAGACAATTAGATAGATGGTGTTGTTTGTTCACTGACGATACGCTGAGAGACAAGAATCGCTTTTTGTAATTCAAGTTTGTTTTAATGAACTGATGTTGTGAATTATGCACCAAACTTAGTTAACTTGTTTCTTCTTGTTTTGTCTAGTCACTGATCGTTATTTGTTAAATATTTTAGTTTTCTTATATTAATGCTGATTGGCTCAGGGGTAGCTCAGTTGCTTCTCGTGGCAAAGGTACGGAGTTCAATTTCCACTACCGGCAGCTCTAGTCAACCCAGCTGTAAATTGGTACCGGATTTCGAGTTAGGGAAGGAAAAGGCAGCAAGGGAACTGTTCACTCCACCTCACAAGCTGATGAGGCTGGGTATACTGAAGTCACTAACACTTCATTCCCCACCACCGGTTAATCTTCTGAAGAATTTCCTTTACCTTCATATTAATGTACGGGGATCATCCCACGCTTCAGTTAGCTCCAGTCAATCCAGCTGTAATTGTGTACCTGGCTGACCGCTGGAAGACGGAAAATGCAACGGGGAAGGAAACTGGCCACCCAATCCCACAAAGATGAAGCATAGTACAACAGAGCCTCTAACACTCTATCCCCGAAGACAGTGTCTGCTATGAGCCTTCTATCACCTTCATATTAACATTGTTACAAAACACACCATGTTAACAGTATGCGCCTTTAAACACCTGCCAGCCGTGTAAAACCCAGGGCTCAATAGTAATTAAAAGCCCGACAGACTTCTCTGACACAAGTCTGATATTCATCTCATTCTGGCGTTCCGTGAGACTACTCTGTTTCACGTTTCGTGATCTCCCACACGAGAGTGAGATAACTCTCTCAATTACGCCAATCACCTTAACTCTGGCGATAGGCTCGCATTCCAGATACCTTGTATCTATCTTTTGGCGAAATGAGTGTCTCTTCTAACACTTGAGACGTTTGCACTACTGCCAAGTGATTCTGATCCTTAGAGTTCCGGACATAGCTACCAAGAATTGTATACATTAATTGCCAGCGCATGTGTTTTGCGACTATAAAAATGGCCGCAGCCAGATACGTATGTTGTATCTAGTATATGTTTATACTTTGACAGCGTACGGCGTTTAGAGTTGCGAAGTTCTTATCCTGTCAAATATATCCTGGTCGCTCGGACCAAAATAAGATATGTGGCCTGGTAACTCAGACCAAAATAAGATATGTGACAGATTCTAGGTTTAGCTGAGTAATTTACTTATCTAAAGAGTTACAACATGTATCTACTCCACGACACAACTTCACACATTATATAACACAGAAAACACTATCATATCATAACACATAAACATTTCCATGTATTAATCGTTAAAACAAAACAATATTAACAAGAAGGACAAAGTACATCTAAACTAAATAATCATTATATATATATATATATATTTAAGAGATTTTTTAAGCACTAGCTGTTGATGTTTCCCCCAAACTACATAACCCAGCCTCTTGCCTCTGCGCTCTCCTTATCTGCACACTCAACACACAATCACATTCTCGTCCTCACGATCGGATTACGTAGTAAGTCGTTCTGTGCATTCACATATAATCAGATCACCTTCAGTCAGGTGATCTGTACATCCACATACAATCGGTTCACGTATGCTCAGGCAATCTGTGCATCAATATGTAATTAGATCACGTCACTTATAGTCGGATCACGTATTCACTTGTGGTCACATACTCAGTCGATCTGTGCATACATATACAATCAGAACACACGTTCCCAAAGTGTCCTGCACATACCACAGACATTCAGATCTCGTCCTTGAGCGATCTGTACATTCACATACAATCAGATCACTTAAAATAAGGCGATGTGCATTCACAATTACTTAGATCACTTCACGTATTCACACGAATCTGAACATTCATTTGTAAATTGGATCACGCATCGCTCACTAGGTGGCATGCATGTACGACACACATTAAGATCTCTTACTATTCACAGAGTGCCCAACATAAACACCTATTGAGCAACTGGCCAACACTCGAGATGTATGCTGATTCAGTAACCTTGCAAAGTCACCCACACACAGACTATTGGCAGTCTCTCTCTGCTTTCTTCCCAGCCAGTCTCTCAGCCACTCTCCTAGTCAGTCTCCTAGGCACTCCCCTAGCCAGTCTGTCGATTTCATCTTTGTAGAGCCCTTCAAAGTCTCAAGCAAAAAAAAGGATGTCCAACGATCTTATGTTGGTTGTCTGACTTAGACATCACTCTAATTTGGAACTACTACTGATTGTTATTGGATAACTATCCGCGAATCACTATCACTTTAAATGTCGTAGCCGGTCGTAGCGGCATCTGACTGTCACCAACAACAATAATTCGGAACACCAGAGTGATCAGCTACGAACCCCCACCACAGCTCTGAAAAGCCCTATCTTGTACAAGACAAGCTCTTCAAACCTAAACCCCTCGTTTCGTTTGTCGACATAGCCTCGAAACGGTGATTGACTTAGGCACGCATTCAGGCAACCTTTGTTCCCAGAGTCACCAGCCCAATCTCCGCTGCCCTAAACGCCCATGCTCTAGCTGGAACTGTCACAAAACTTCTTATTTGTTAAGTTCGCTTTTTTGTGTGTGGTGTTCTTAATCACGAGAGCAGCAAAGACGGTGATTAAAAACGATGGGTCTAACTTTACTTTAATGTTTTAGTCCATTATAGATGCCGCCAGGCCACATATTTGACTGGAATTCACACTAGTCGATGACCTACACTTGTGTCTACGAAGACGTGATGCAGTTTTCCCATTTGGTTTAGTTAGTTCCTTCATTTTGTGGTGTTTTCCCTTCCGTTTTTCCTGGCAGTCATTGGCTATTTGAAATCTTCTTCTTCTTCGTTCGTTCTCAATCTCCCACTACCAAACCCTGAAAGGGTAAGTAGCAGAATGTAGTCCAGAGAACGGATTGCGTTGTGTTGTTGTTTACAGCTTGGCTGCGATATTTGCACCTTTCGGTCCAACACATCCGACTTCAGCAAGCATTTTTTGAGTACTGGGTTAGCATTCACTCTTCGATCCCTTCTCCTTAGCCAGTCTGCCCTGCTGCAGCCTGGTATCCAGGATCACCGCGTGGAGGTGTAAAAGGGTCTTGGCAGCTCTGGTTCGTTAGTCCTGATGCTAGCAGTCAGCTATGGGCTGCTGACCACTGCAGCTCATGCGCTGCTCAGCATCTTGATCCCTGGCTATTTGAAATGATAGTTCGGCTACCCTGTTGTGTAGTATTTCTACAGTCCAGTGCACACGGCTCAACTTCATGAGATTACCGCGCTTTCTACAGTCCAGTGCACACGGCTCAACTTCATAGGATTATCGCGCTTTCTATAGGCCAGTGCACACGGCTCAATTTTATGATATTACAGTGCTTTCTACGGTACAGTGCACACAGCTCAACTTCATGAGATTACCGCGCTTCGCCCTGATTGCTTACTGTGTGGGTTATGACGTGACTAGGAAATGACACATGTATCAATAATGGGTGAACACATCGCACGGGAAAGATTGGCACTTGCGCGGCTTGCAACATGCTCAAGACACATCCCTCACACGTTGAGCGATGCCTGTAATCCTCACATCCCCGGTACCAAGGCAG
Organism: Ariolimax columbianus; assembly: GCA_036924085.1. Classification (NCBI taxonomy): domain Eukaryota; kingdom Metazoa; phylum Mollusca; class Gastropoda; order Stylommatophora; family Arionidae; genus Ariolimax; species Ariolimax columbianus. Next base: position 20,170,915 of record JAVGWX010000007.1, read on the forward strand.
TGGAGCAGTCCTCTGAACCTCTCAATGCCTCAGGGTTTCATCCCCTGATATTCGAAGTTCAACGGAGTATCCTTTCTTGCTACATCCCATGGCCATGGTCGATCGACGCAACGGGCCACTATGTCTAAGCGAACATTATTATGATTATTAAACCCTGACTAAGTAATGGAGGTTTATTTTGTATCTTTTCGGTGTAATTGAACAAGACTTGCTTATGACATTAACAGCTGTTATTGTAATTAGTAAAATGTTTCCTCTGATCCTAGATTAATATGATTTTTAAAGAAAGTTTACGCTAGTGATACAAATTAATAACGTTTTAATAATTAGTTATGTTCAGCTAAGAGTAATTAAACATTGTTACTACATAATAATTTTTTTTGGTGGTTATTTTTTGTTTGTTGTTGTTTTGTTTTTTTTTGTTAACTACTCCATAACTTAGCCTTTTTTAATGACGTGTACTACTTAGCTGAATGTACTTCTTTCTTTCTAGTTTAGTTTGGTCGAAGAATTAACCTCAGTACACAAGGTTTAACCCATAAGTGCTCTGTTATTCTCCGTGTTTTTGTAGAATCAGCACAATGTAAGAACTCCGCAGAATCATCGAGAATCCTATAACAGATTCGGTAGATTTGAAACATAATTTTTAAATTTTGCCCAGGCAGCGTGCCGTTAATTCTACCCTTTTCAATTTCGAACTGCCGAGGGATTTTTAACGTGCGCGACACTGCACACTGGTGTCTGATCTCTATTACTCAGAGATCTGGGAAAATACCAGGAAGTCCACGTGGAAAAAAAAACCCGGTCACCACTGCCGAGGGATTTTTAACGTGCGCGACACTGCACACGGGCGTCTGATTTCTATTGCTCAGAGATCTGGGAAATACCAGAAAACCTGGTCTCCACTGTGATTTGAACCAGCAACTTCCAGCACCCGAAGCCGACGTTTTACCTCGACACCACTCAGTCTCCATCTCCTCCCCTCCCATCCCATGCCACCCCACTCAATCCAGTCTCTCTTTCTAAAACCACGTAGAATGCGCTCACTTTCTGTTTCAAGAAACTCTCGAAATTGTCCCAGCTTGAGATGAGACAAGCAAACTCTCGAAATTGTCCCGGTTTGAGAGGAGACAAGCAAACTCTCGAAATTGTCCCAGCTTGAGAGGAGACAAGCAAACTCTCGAAATTGTCCCGGTTTGAGAGGAGACAAGCAAACTCTCGAAATTGTCCGGTTTAAGAGGAGACAAGCAAACTCTCGAAATTATCCGGTTTGAGAGGAGACAAGCAAACTCTCGAAATTGTCCCGGTTTGAGAGGAGACAAGCAAACTCTCGAAATTTTCCCGGTTTGAGAGGAGACAAGCAAACTCTCGAAATTGTCCCGGTTTGAGAGGAGAATATAACGGTAAGTCTAATAATGCATGTGCTTCTGTCAATACTTAACCCAAATAAACTTAGCTCTGTAACAGACAATTTCGTCAGGCATGAAGTCTATGTACTTTATCTCAGATTGTCTGCACGTAGGGTGTTATGTTTTCCATTCCCCATCGACTTGATTTCTATAATTGGACGTCAGGTACCCATTTACAGTTGGGTAGACAGCCCGGGGACAAATCCTATTTCATTTGTGGCGAGCGGAAAGCATTCTTCTTCTTCTTCTTCTGCGTACACAGTCAGACAGTAACCATTATTTTTTCGAGAAAAGCGGCGGTCATCCTGAGGCTCTCGCTACTGCCATAGAGCTTGTCTTGCAGTTCCACTGGTAATGGCCACATCTGCTCTCTCTGATCCTCGTATGTCGGGCAGTTCTGCAGCAGATGTTCAGTAGTCATTTTACCAGTACCGCACGGGCATTCGTCGGTACACCCTATCTTCAATTTGTTGAATAGGTGGTACCTCAGTCTGTTGTGGCCAGTGCGAAGTCTGAAGACAACGACCTGCTCTCTTCGGTTCAACTGGTAATAGGCATCGTTTTTGGGGAAAGCATTCAATCCGTTCCGTATCTACGACGATCAATATGCTTGTACTAGTATCTACACAAAATTCCAACAAAAGTCCCGATTTTGATGTGCCGGTCACGAATCTTTGAACAAAGGGAGACCAGGAAAACTTAAATTGAGTTTCTTTGCGGGAGACAACTATCTCAGAAACTGCTTTCCTTATAAACAATACCAACGCACTTCAAATGAACCCTGGCAGTTGAAACCGATGGGTCCTCCCTCTCAGCTTCAAATTACCTACTTTATTTGAAAAATTAGTTTAGCTGGCTAGTTTTCCGATCAGTCATTCTAACGGGGAGGGTGATAATTGTGGTAAAGTTGTGTTTGCATAATCGATAAATTTTGTTTTAATTCAGAGTTTAGAATGGCATTGTCTTTGTTTATAAAACTGCACATGTAGGTAAATTGGATTTGTCACTTTCCATCACTGATTGAATTGTCTAGTCGATCCAAACGAAGCATAAGTCCGCTAATATAGTTAATCCTTAGTAGGAATCGTGTATTTCGCTGAGAGAGGTTCGTTGTAAGGGTTTTGTACTCTGAGATTGCTATCTCGATTGTGTTGCACTTTACGAAATGCTCGGAAAGTCTCAGTGGTAAACCTACATGTTAAGGAGAGCCTAACTCGGTTAGATGGAGTGGCGAACGCAAAACTGTTCGGCTGCCACAGGCAACCCCATCAATTTTGCCTATGACTTTATCTAACTTAGCACAAACAAAGATCTACTGCACGCAGTAGTTTGAAAGATTGGACTTGCCGTATCAACTATGAACTCTCTGGACTGAGTCTGAACCATCATAGGCTCTTCGTGAAAACCAAGATCTGCTTGTATAAATTCTATGCATTTCCAACCATGGTGTACAGCTCCGAAACCTGAATGTCTTATAGTTATAGGGAGATGGGAGGCGCCTGGATATCTTTACCCTGCACGACTAACAATGTATTCAGGAGTGCCCTGTATGACAAGACCATGTCACCATCGCCGCAGTTCCCCGAAATACATAACTCGAGAGCATTGTTTTATCGCTGGATCGGCGCCGCCTCTTTTTCTTCGGATTTGTGACCAGCCACTCTCAGAATATCCTGGCTCGCCAGCTTTTACACCTGTCCCTCAAAATCAGAGGAGTGAAAAAACCGCATCCCTTGTTTAGTCGTGACCACAACCGTCACGCAGCACCTAGCAGATACACTCTCCCCGCCATCTTTCCTGCACGCTGCCTGGTATACTACCATCAACCGTGATCATAGACGGTCAGCATCGTCACATGACTGATCGCTTGACTTGACTTATTGATGACGACGTGCTTTTGATCCCACTTAACGTAGAAGGCCAAACAACTCTTGCCTTCGTATGGAGGGTCAGCGTGACGTACCTTGGTAGCCTAGACAGACTACTAGACCAGAAAACAATAGCCAGATGCATGCTGGTTACAACAATTCATAACTACTGTGACCTCGTACAATGAATTATCTACTACTTCATCCCAACGACTGTGACCTCGTACAATGAATTCTCTACTACTTCATCCCAACGACTGTGACCTCGTACAATGAATTCTCTACTACTTCATCCCAACGACTGTGACCTCGTACAATGAATTCTCTACCACTTCATCCCAACGACTGTGACCTCGTACAATGAATTCTCTACTACTTCATCCCAACGACTGTGACCTCGTACAATGAATTATCTACTACTTCATCCCAACGACTGTGACCTCGTACAATGAATTCTCTACCACTTCATCCCAACGACTGTGACCTCGTACAATGAATTCTCTACTTCTTCATCACAACGACTGTGACCTCGTACAATGAATTCTCTACTATTTAATCCCAACGGCATTGTTCTCTGCGAGGCGTATGTCACATCTGCCATCTATATTTCACAATAGCCAGTACTCATTAGAGAACTGCTGAATTATTCATCTTAATCGGCAGAATAGCACACTGCAGCCGAACACAAGTAGGTCAAAGTTCACCGTGATAAATTTATACCAGTGTTTTTCAACCGTGTTATACCTGACGCCCACCTGTATAACTTTGGTGTCGGTAAATTATTTTTACCGCCCAATAAAATCTAAATTGAAGAAAACACACTTGCCGAAGACGAATGTGTCAAACCGTAAGGTGCAAATATCGAAGTTATGCTGTAAACTAGCGACACAACGCATTCCGTTCTCCGGACTACATCCTTCTACTTGCAAAGCCCTGTTCAGGGCTTGGTAACGAGAGATTGAGAACGAACTCAGAAGAAGAAGAAAGAAGAAGCGGAAATAGAAGACAACCCAGCGATCGTCCATTGAGTGTATTTTGGATGATTTAAATCATTATGTAGCATGCCGTTTGTAGAACATCGCTTCCATCAAGTCCTGTTTGAGAGAAACTTGATCTCTTGCCAAGTCTCCAGCCTGCTCCAGAGTCATGTCCAATCATTTCTTGACATTGCATTTTTATTCTGCCTCTGTCTACCTTTTCTGTCACCAAACCACCCAATACCGTTCTCTCAAGACCGTTGTGTTTTTTTTTATGTGTTCAGCAAAGTATTTCAATGTTCTGTTCATGATGACATTTATGAACCAGTTCTCCTCTATGCCTAACTCCTGTCGAATGTCAGCAAGTCCACGGCATTCTAAGGATCTTCCTATAACATTTCGACTCGAAGCACTCGAGGTATTGAGTAACTGTCTATGTTTCACAACCGTATGCTGCCCCGTAAAAAATCGCAAAATGTGCGCTTGTGTTGGTTTGTTGGTATTCTGCGATAGAAAGTACCCTGATCAATTTCTACTGATAGCTTACAATGCTGCTAGATCTGGCTACATAGCAAGGAGGGGTGGGGGCGGGCCGCAGGCAGGTGGATATATAACATTAGAGTGATTGTGCAGCTACACGGGTTCACATTGACCGACGCAACGCACTTGGCGCAGGACAGACGACTAAAGTTCCCCACGGCGCTCAACAGCATATGTGGCGAGAACACTAACTAACTAACGAAATCAGGAGTTCATTTCGGAACTGCCACAGGAACTAAGTTCCTGCTCTGCTTTTGGTACTTTCAGCAATGAAATGGATTAAGAATATATAACGGTACACAGGCGCAATGAAATCAGTTCTTTTTTATGACAACAAAGAGATGGGGTATTCTCGCGTCGCTGATGTCATTATCTTCATTCCGTTTGCTTTTTTGTTGGTCTGTTTTATTCATATTCATTTAGGACAATAATGGTTTAAACCATTGCTTTTCAACTTTTTTTATACCAGGCGCTTGTAACTGTTGTGGTGATACGTTTTTCTCACCGCCCACTAAATTGTACATTAAAGAAAATGTCTCGAACGTCCACTCAGTCTGTGTATCTTAGAGGTTTTTAACCATCATGTAGAATGACCCTTGCAGAACATCGCTACGTCACAGCCCGTATGAAAGAAACTAAGTCACTTGTCAAATCACTAGCCTGTTGCAGTCATGCCCAAGCATTCCTGGCCAACTTAGTGGCATCGCCGTCTTAATCTGCATACCGCCTTCGTTAGATAGGCCACCTGACTCATGGAGAAATCCATTGAAACGTCACATTTCAAGGCCACTAAATAACGGAACTAAAATTGTGCCAAGTTTTATAAACAATTAATGCTCTACACAGAGAAATGAAACAAATTGACGGTCCAAAATACAACACATCACTGTTCAGATTGATCCCTTCACAGAATCCAGCCTGAAACCAACTGCAAATCCATCTTTGTTTCTTGAACTCGATATTATAGTTGCACTGATTTTTGACACGTCTAAGTTCGTTTATTTAGTCAGCCTTGGAATGTGACGTTTAAAAGAGATTTCTCCGTAAGTCAAAGGCTTGAATCTACAGTAGGCTCTGGTCTGCCTTGTCTTTCTTACCCTGCACCATACCTTCTATTTCCGTTTTTTTTTCAAAACCGTTGTCGACGGAAAAAATTGCTGAACACCAACCTTTGCCCATATCCTGAGGTATTTCTGACAGATGCAAAATCAGTTCTCGAAGCACTATAATCTGAGAAGCTGGTAGATCTACAAGTTTTATTGTCAACATTGAGCAACCAACCCAGAAACGGTGCAGTGGATACCGTCTCACTGCAGAATACCTGGAAATAAAAGAGCTGACACACTGACGAAGGAAGGTGCCTCAGACAAGCAACCAGATGTACCAGTTACATACCATCAAAGAAAAAGATGATTAAATCAATGAGAGAGCTTCCAACACAAATACAAGATAACTGTCATAATATAAGTAGGCAAGAGCAGATTGTCATACTGCGCCTCAGAACGGGACACAACTGACTCTGCAGTCACATGTATACAAAATTTAGGATTGGCAGCTCAAGTATGTGTACATGTGGACAGGCACCCCAAACTGCGGAGCATATACTTCCGGACTGTCCAGAGTATGAGATACTGAGGCGGACATACTGGCCAGGAAAAACAACACTGGAAGGACAACGATATGGACCTATGTGTGAGCTGCATAAGACAGTGAGGTTCATTCAAGAGACAACTTTGCAGATGTAGACACATTCCAAGCGAACGATAGAAGAAAGAAACCGTTGTGCCTTTGGAATTGATGAACCAGTTCTACTCTATGTCATCCTCTTTTTGAATGTTTGTATTTTTCCGTTTTTCGGTGCACGGTATTCTGATAAGCATGTTATAACATTTCGACTCGAATGACTCGATTCTCTTTGTTGAGGTTTTGAGTAACTGCCCTTTCTCACAGCCGAATGCTGTCACGGAAAAAATATAGAATCTCAAAATGTTCACTTTTGGTGGTTTGCTTGTATTCTGCCACAGTTTACCCAGATAGATATACTTTTGTTGGTTTGCTTGTATTCTGCCACAGTTTAGCCAGATAGATATACTTTTGTTGGTTTGCTTGTATTCTGCCACAGTTTACCCAGATAGATATACTTTTGTTGGTTTGCTTGTATTCTGCCACAGTTTACTCAGATAGATATACTTTTGTTGATTTGCTTGTATTCTGCCACAGCTCATCCAGATAGATATACTTTTGTTGGTTTGCTTGTATTCTGCCACAGTTTAGCCAGATAGATATACTTTTGTTGATTTGCTTGTATTCTGCCACAGTTTACCCAGATAGATATACTTTTGTTGGTTTGCTTGTATTCAGCCACAATTTACTCAGCAGAATAATACAGTTTTGTTGATTTGCTTGTATTCTGCCACAGTTTGCCCAGATGAATACACTTTTGTCATTATTCTACTAAAAATCTAAAAGCTAAAATCGCCCACTTGTTGGTTGTTGTTGTTGTTGTTGTTTGCGAATGTCCACAGTGAGTAGGTTACTCTTCTGTGCGCCCTGAAATAGACGGTAAGTGGCAGGTTACAGTGGCTTTATTCATAACCTGAGCAAGCTGATGAAAGTGGATCGGGGTCCTTCAGGAGATTGTGAAATGCTTGGCATCATCTGCCAATGACATATCCGTTGCCTCCATCCATCAATTATTCCTGTGTGTGATTGCTGATTGTCCATGACTCGCGGCAGTAAATCAGTAATTGCTCCACGTAGCATCAACGAACTCTCTTCCTTTATTCCAGTAATAAGCTTTTTTTGTACAAGACTCCCCTCACACTCTGAAAACTTGATTTTTCCTTGGCTATTCTGTCCTTTATTTCGTAACTGCATCTCCCATCAAATCTTATATGGGTACTCGAGCAGCGCATGAGCTGAAGTGGTCAGCGACATTTAGCTAGCTGACTGCTAGCGTCAAGGCCAGCGAACCATAGCTGCCAAGACCCTTCTACACCTCCACGTGGTGATCCTGGATAACGGCTGCAGCAGGGCAGACTGGCTAAGGAGAAGGGATCGAAGAGGGAATGCTAACCCGGTACTGAAGTCGGATGTGTTGGACCGAAAGGTTCAAATATTGCAGTCAAACTGTAAACTACGACACAACGCATTCCGTTCTCTGAACTACATTTTGCTACTTAAGCCCTTTCAGGGTTTGGAAGTGGGAATTTGAGAACGAACGAAGCCAAGCCAAGCCATATGTGTGCTCATATAATTGAATATGGGAACTTGTCTTCAGACCTTCATGAAGCCTTCTTTAGTAGGACAAAATAGGAACCAAATGAGACGCAGAGAGAGAGAGAGAGCTGCTACAGACGTTCATGAAACAAAGAAACTAAATCAAACAAGAATCAACCTCAAAAGGCGAATTGCTGATATTTTACAAATAGTGTAAGTCATTCACATAATACATATGCATGCTAAGTGTGAGATACTCATTTACATTTTTAATAATGATTTAAAAACAATATCCCATATACGATACAGGAATACAAAAATGAAAACATTTCTGCCAGAGGTCAAAAATATATTATATGTATATATGCGTGTATATGCATAAACACGCACACACACGCGCACATACACACACATATGTGTGTGTAATAAATAAGATCTTGTAACTGTTTGTGTTGTAAGATTGGTTTACATATTTTTCGGCTCTTTGTTGCGTTCTTACAATCATGTGGACCATTCGTACATTACTGCAGCCATATTCGCTTCCCAAAACCCCATAATGCAGTACTGGATGCCCTCAGACAATGTTGGTTTTTCTGATAATCTGGTTTGCTCAAAGAGGTTCAGCCCAGATCAAAGAAATCGGAGAAACATGAACAATATTGATTTTTCTTATTCTTCTTGATCATTTTTTTATTCTCTTTTTTTCTGCTTCTTCTTTATCTTTTCTTCTCCTTTTTAACTTCTCCTTTGTCTTCTTCTTCTGCTTTTTCTATTCCCCCCCCCCCTCCTTTTCTTCTGTTTTCTTCTTTTTCCGTTCTACTCCTTTCTTTTCTTCTTCTTCTTTTGTCATCCCTTTTTTTGCTTCTGTTTTTTTTCTCCTCGTTTTTGCTCTTCTTTTTTTCGCCTCTTTTTTTCTCTTTGTTCTTCTTTTTCTTCTTTTTTGTTTGTTGCTTTTTTTTGCTTTTTTGATATCTTCTTGTCTTCTTCTTTTTCTTCTTCTTCGTCTTTTTGTTCTCGGTATGTTCTTGTTTCTAATTTTCCTTTTTTTTTTCTTCTCATTTACTCTTTTTTTTTCTTCATCCTCTTCTTCTTCATTTCATCTCTTTTCCTTTTCTTCATATGCTTATGACTTCTTTCTTTTCCCCATTCTTCGTTTACGGAACAACTTAAAAAAGAGTTATCAACTATTTTAAATTGTTTCATCTATAGCTAGGATCGCATTATCGTAGTGGCAGAGTATTCACTTTTCAACGCAAAGATGCATGGTTCAATTCTTCTTTCTACCGCTTCTCAATCAACCCAACTGCAAATGGGTACCTAGTTTACTGTTAATAATTGGAATTAACCATCCCTACAGCAGTAGGGAGAACTTTGACCTTTGCTATATATAAAGTATGCATTCAAGTTGCCTACGGAATAAAAGGAATAAGGCCACTGTAACCTTCCAAGCTTGTCGAAAGGCGAATAAATAGTTCTTTTCTGGGGATGCCTGTTCTGAATATAAAATGCAGGAAGCCATGGACTAGATCATAGTTGTGAATTTAGTTCATTTCATATTGGAAAAAATGGTTCACATACATAAATAGTATCATACATTATCACTGGATATTCTTCAGAGACAAAATGCCCTCAATAGAATGCATGTATCCTCGAATACCTCCACTTCGAATTTGGAATATTTTTCTCTTGTAAACTGATAATTTCCCTTTCATTATCTTCTGAAGCAGCATTATGGTCGACATCAAAAGGTTTTTAGAAACACTTAAACATTGTTTGTTGTGAAGTAAAATCTTTGAAACGCTCGACGAACTGGATGTGAATATTGTTAGTGGCGGTATAAAACCTTGTGAAATTTAAAAAAGATGTCTTTTGCTTCCCCCGTCTTCAAAGAAATTAGTATTTCCTTCACGAATTTTGGGGAGGAAGACTAAAGTCTGGTCTGGCCCAACATACTGATCAGACATGTTAGCCAGGATCCTGGAAAGTACACTGGCCAAGACCCCCCACCTCTACTTCCTCGCAGGTCTCCATGGAGACAGGCTGTTTTCATGGCACCCTGGCAAAGGAGGTGGAGATTGACGTATCCCCGTAGTAGTGAGCGACAAGCAGATGAAGCCAAGTGTAGCACAGCCGCCTGGGAGGAGCCTCGTCCACCTCCATCAGCACACTGTAAGGAAAGCTGCTACAACCCGCCACTTAAGGTCCTTTTCAGGGCGTGCACAAGAATAACCTACTCATTGTGGGCATGGGCCTTTTACAGTCCAAATTGTCCAATGCAGTCAACTAGAGTAGCGCCACTTACAGTCCGGTTTATCGTAATTCACATGTCGCATATCAATCATTTCTTGTTATTTAGCTAAATAACCCTTAAACACTTTGGCACACACATTTTCTTGGTGAACAATACAGTATTTCCTTCGTCTTTGTTCGTTCTCAATCTCAACCTAGACCTAAAAAGGCCTATGGAAGGAGCAGGATGTTTTCTGGAAAAAGGAATGCGTTGTGTCGTAGTTTACAGCTTGACTGCGATATTTGCACCTTTCAGTCCAACACATCCTACTTCAGCAGGCAGTTGTGAGTACCGTGTTAGCCTTCCCTCTTCGATCCCTTCTCCTTAGCCAGTCTGTCCTGCTGCAGCCTGTTATCCAGGATACCCGCGTGGAGGTGTAGAAGGGTCTTAGCAGCTCTGGTTCGCTGGCCCTGACTCTAGCAGTCAGCTATGGGTCGCTGACCACTGCAGGACAGGTGAGATTTGTTGTTGCCAAACAGACCTGAATTTTGGCTGAGCAAATATGGGGTTCCGTCTGTTGTCACTCCAAAAAAAACGTGTCCTAACTTTTTGCAAATTCTGTAATAGTGACCTCTAGTATTTTGAAAATGACTTCTCCTGCAGTGATGTCAATGAATAGTTGTAAAGCTAACATGTTCTCAATGATGTTCAAGAATCTGTCAGCACTTCTAATAAAGATAACTAACTGTGATGTGTCTCTCATATTTATTGACTCATCTAAGGCGAATAAGTCGCTACAAAATGTAACACATGCTTTTGTAGGCTTATTTTTACATCTTCACGGTGTGATTTATAAGTCTTCCGATGCTTCTGTGCGATCAACCCTTGCCCAAAGAGTTTGCCTTTAAAAGAACAAATCACTTTAACAGCTTCATAGAAACACTTTCTGGTAAATGTACTATATGAACAGAGAAAATTGATTTACTCACTTTTGTCTAAGGTGTGTCTAAATGGAGTATTTTTTTCTAGAAGGTAAATGTAGTCCCACAGCAAATACTGTTGTCACGGATGAAGTGTTGACGATTTAATCATACTAGACCCCAACTTGTTCATGAGGTGTGGTGGCCAGTCCCCTTCCTCCCTGTCTTTCCTTCCCTAACAACAAAGCAGGAACTCATTACCAACTGGGTTAACTTGGGCATATATGCAGAAAGAGTATAGCCCAGGACTTTGACACGAAAAACTAGTTCTCTAGCACTACGCCAATCATACGCTCTTGAGGCCATGATCGATACTCTGTTGACTACGAGCAAATGGTAGGTCGCCATGTTCAGCAGCTAGTAAGAAATATTTCTTCATGAAAATGTGCCTAACATTGGACTCCGAGTTGGAAATGGCAAAACTGCATGCACTAAATGTGTCTTCTAAGTTCTTAGTTCTTAGTCGACTTACACTTCTACGGCGGTTGATGCCAATATGCAGGCCTCCACTCTGATATGAGCTGAATGTAGCAAGGAGGAAGGGATTCCTGCTCTGCGGCCTAGGCTCGAGCAGCTTAACCATTCTCCGCTGCGCTGGGACAAGCGCTTACGGACGGTCGTTAACCGATTTGCGAGTTCATCTTAATAGACTCAAACACTAGAGCAAAGTCGACCCGCAGCCTGTTAGGCGCGATATATAATGCTCTAAACAAACCACCTAACCATGACCGGTGTTATGCCATGTTACACAGTTAGTCACCTCTTACGACATGCTCTCTGTGAGGCAGTGGTGCTATTCTTGTCCTTGTCAAACACATAGACCCCGGCAGATCACTCGGACACCCAATTTTTCTGACAGGATATTGTGAAATTAACGTTCTAATATCTCGCTTCTGTCTGCGTAATACGTTTATACAATTTATAGTACTTGCCAATACCTAGAAGGATAAAAATTGTATTCGTTGGTAGGTAGTTCACCTGGTAGGTCGTTCGCCTGGTAAGTAGTTCGCCTGGTAAGTAGTTCACCTGGTAGGTAGTTCACCTGGTAGGTCGTTCGCCTAGTAGGTAGTTTGCCAGGTAGGTAGCTTGCCTGGTAAGTAGTTCGCCTGGTAAGTAGTTCGCCAGGTAGGTAGTTCGCCTGGTAGGTAGTTTGCCTGGTAGGTAGTTTGCCTGGTAAGTAGTTCGCTTAGTAGGTAGTCTGCCTTGTAGGTAGTTTGCCTGGTAGTTAGTTTGCCTGGTAGTTAGTTCGCCTGGTAGGTAGTTCGCCTAGTAGGTAGTTCGCCTGGTAAGTAGTTCGCCTGGTAGGTAGTTCGCCTGGTAAGTATTTCGCCAAAGAATTTTAAAATTAAACCTATCTGTCATGCTTATTTAGTTTGACGACCACTGCTCTAGAACTTTCTTTCCAACCTAAATTATCTTACCCACACTCATCATGCGATTGGTTTGTGTAAATGAAGGGATGCCCATACACCATGAAATGGAGGAACTTCTGCTCTAGACAAATTATACTTCACTTTATAACATTTATCTCAAAAGATAACCAAGGACCAGGAAGCTGCAAACATCGTGGACACATTGACGACCGCACAATACACCCTAATAGTACGGGGAGGGATGATATTAGAAATAATGAATGGCAAGCCAGAACAGTCGTCTCATGAATCTTCATGTATGCTCACTCAAACACGTGGGGCTAGCTAGCGTCCACAGGCAGACAACTCGATAGGAAGCCTTTCACCCGTTCTCACTACTTGAGCTCTTTTTTTTTTTTTTTTGCTTAGATGTTTGCCTCACTAGTTTCTACTGGCGGAGGCGCGCCATTTTCCACCCCAGACCGTAGTCAATTGGGCGATATCAGGACGCATAAACCAGTGCTTGGATGCATGTGTGCATCTGTATGTACCTATGCTAGGTTTGTGCGCCCTCAGAAGCTAGCCCAACCAAAGTGCAATGGAAGGGCTTTACCACGAGGGCGCGTGTGAAAGTTGTGCAAGGGTGTGACTGTAGGACAGAGTCAAATGAAACAGAGTGAGGTGAGAAGAGAGAAGAGTGCTACTTGAGCTCGCCAGCAGATGATGCCATTTAAATGCAAGTGTCAAGGTTAGAAAGGGATTCTACATGCTGAGTCTGGTGAATCTGTTCGCTTTTTCCGAGCAATTTGTCATTACTCGTCCCATGGGAAGAAAATAATTTTTTTTTTTGTGTGTTGTTTTTAATAGCATTTGTGTTGAGTTCTTCACTATTCTTGAATGAAATGTCGTAGCGTGAGTTTAGCAGTGGTTTGCCTCACAAATCAGGGTAAAGTTGAGGGTGGTAGACTGGGCCGTGCTTACTTAAGAAGGTGGAGCGAAAGTGGTGAACCGGAGTCCTTTTTATATTACAGTTGTGTAATTTTGCGACAGATTATACGTCAATGTTCCAGGATAAGGCGTTTCACAATCTGAATATTCACAGGAATGACTGGTGGGTTGAGAGCCAACACGGCCGGGATAATCCGTTACGGATGTACGGCCTTCGTAAAACGTTCACACAATTGACATGTCTTTCTACGGCTTGGTGTTTCATCACCGTATTATTATTGCAGTCTTCCGTAAATTTCCGCAGGTTTCTCGCCTTCTTTCATAAGAAACTTCATGACAACACGCTGTATCATGGAAGCACTAACAGTGATGTTCGCCATTTTTATGTATCTGTCATGTGACTGGTCCATGTCAAGTGGACCACCTAGCAGTGATATGACACAAGTACTCCTAACTAATGATAGTAGTTCCAGTACGCTATAAACCATTCAGCAAGAATTAGTAGAAAACAACATTCCTGTTTTTTTGGGGTTTTTTTTGTTTGGCGTTCGCCTTATTTCTCTAATCCCCAAGGCGGTGTGCGTTGCACTGTGGTTTTTATTTTGCGCCTGTCGGCCAAGTGCATCCGACTTCAGCATGCATTTTATGTAAGGCTCTGCTTCCTCCTGCATATTTTAAGGGTTTACTTCCCCAGGGTAACGGCCGGTGCTGTGATGGGGATCGAACCCACCACCTTCGGTTTGTAAGCCGTGCCACGCCGTCCCCAATTCCTGGTTTTAATTGAACGGTATATATATATATATATATATATATATATATATATATATATATAGAGAGAGAGAGAGAGAGAGAGAGAGAGAGTGAGAGAGAGAGAGAAGAGAGAGAGAAGAGAGAGAAGAGAGAGAGAGGAGAGAGAGAGAGAGAGTGAGAGAGAGAGAGAAGAGAGAGAGAGAGAAGAGAGAAAGAGAGAGAGAGAGAGAAAAGAGAAGAGAAGAGAGAAGAGAGAGAAGAGAGAAGAGAGAAGAGAGAGAAGAGAGAAGAAGAGAGAAGAAAAGAGAAGAAGAGAGAAGAGAGAAAAGAGAAGAGAGAGAGAGAGAGAAGAGAGAGAGAGAGAGAAGAGGGAGAAGAGAGAGAGAGAAGAAGAGAGAGAGAGAGACGAAAGAGAAGAGAGAAGAGAGAAGGAGAGAGAAGAGAGAGAAGAGAGAGAGAGAGAGAGAGAGAGAGAGAGAGAGAGAGGGAGAGGCTGCGTGGCCTAGGGGTGAACCTCGCTCGGCTTTCACAATCCCAACGTTCTGGGTTCGATTCCCACTTGTGTCCAGTTTGGCGGACTGGCTTTTTTTCTCAGGTGAATGCTCCTTAACTTACGGAAAGTAATGGTAACCTACTGTACTGCACACTTTCCAAGAAACTTATAACAGCCAAATAGGTTGGCAGTTGTAATAAGCTACATTCTGTAGAGGGTACGCCACAAGAGGATATATCACAAAACATTGTGCAATTATGTATCAAATGTTTGTTTTTTTCTTTGTGTAACCTGGTCTGCCATGCAAGTTGCTTTCTGATAAAATGATGAAAAGGAACATAGGAAAATTCATTTCTTCTGCTACGTTTCTCGATATCCTCCGTATACCCATTTTAGAACGATTTCTAAATTAATGTATTCCTGTATTATATACAAGGTATTATTTCTAGAATTTTCTTTCAAACCTGGATGGTTATAAAATTCAAGACCGGATATTGACCTGTTTGAATGTTGGGTTGTGCAAAGCGATTAGTTGATAGTCTTCTACCATTAGAAGGGTGGGTGCAAAGAGTAAGCAAGGAAGGTGAAGCAAACTGATCAAGATCCCACACTTCCCCGTTTGTGTTCGTAAAACAGGCTATGTAACAGCAGTCTGGTCATCATGATGGGGAGTGACTGTGTGATCCCATAGTATTTAGCGAATTGAGAACCATATTATTGCACTACAACAAATTTCGCCCTCAGAATGTAACAAGAGCCAGTGTAACATGCATACAAAGAATCGTCAAGATTCAACTCAACTCGGCACGAGCAGCTTCGACCAACAAAAACAACTTATGAGAGGTTATATTACCGTCTATAAACACATTTACAACACATTAAGCGTGGTATAGGACATATTCACATCTCCGTCATAACCCAATAAATCCCAGAAACCGTAATGGTTAGAAGAAAATCAATAACACAAAGAGTTAACTGCTGCATGAACCTGAAGTTATGCAGAGACATGCTCTCCCACTCCAGTCTGCAGGCACTTGACGAAGAACAAAAACAAAACTCATATTATTTTTTCGGCTTCTTTGATTTTGCATAATCATTTCTTAACGCTTCCACTTTTTATGATTTCGGCAGATTTGTCTCATGCACATCCGGGATTGACAAGTCCCTTCTCAACCAGACATTCTTTATGAAAACTTTTCCTCGTTCCTTGTGTAGGTTTCATCATAGATTTAGTTTCTAATTGTCAATGTTTATATTTTCAATTGGTAGAGTAGGATGTCTCCAAATTACAAAGTCTCTCTTAACAATCATCTCCATCTACATTACAAAGTCGCTCTTAACAATCATCTCCATCTACATTACAAAGTCGCTCTTAACAATCATCTCCATCTACATTACAAAGTCGCTCTTAACAATCATCCCCTTTACATTACAGTCACCCTTAAGAGTCACCCCCTTCTACATTACAAAGTCGCTCTTAACAGTCATCTCCTTCTACATTACAAAGTCACTCTTAACAGTCATCCCCTTCTACATTACAAAGTCACTCTTAACAATTATCCCCTTTACATTACAAAGTCACTCCCACCCATCACCACCTCCTACATTACAAAGTTACTCCCACCCATCACCACCTCCTACATTACAAAGTCACTCCCACCCATCACCACCTCCGACATTACAAAGTCACTCCCACCCATCACCACCTTATTGTTAGTTGCCCATGGCGATGATGACGACAACATCAAACGGTTTTAGCGGATACTGGGTGTACGATACTGTGGAATAAAGACTAGGACGATACTTAGCATCGATATTGGGGGTAGAGATGCAGACTAGCACTACACTAGCAATCAGAAATTAGTGGATACTTGTAGAACAATACTGGGTGTCCTATACCGGGGGATATAGACCATAACAATACTGGGTGTCCTATACGGGGGATTATAGACTAGAACAATACTGGGTGCTCTATACGGGGGATTATAGACTATAACAATACTGGGTGCTCTATACGGGGGATTATAGACTAGAACAATCCTGGGTGCTCTATACGGGGGATTATAGACTAGAACAATACTGGGTGCTCTATACGGGGGATTATAGACTAGAACAAACTGGGTGCTCTATACGGGGGATTATAGACTAGAACAATACTGGGTGCTCTATACGGGGGATTATAGACTAGAACAATACTGGGTACCCTATACCGGGGAATATATACTAGAACAATACTGGGTGCTCTATACTGGGTGATATAGACTAGAACAACACTGGGCGCTTCATAATGGGGAATATAGACTAGAACAATACTGAGTGCCGTATACTAGGGGATATAGACTAGAACAATACTAGTTACCCTATACCGGGGAATATAGACTAGAACAATACTGGGTGCCCTATACTAGGGGATATAGACCAGAACAATACTGGGTGCCCTCTACCCGGGGATATATACTAGGACGATACTGGGTGCCCTTTACCGGGGGATATATACTAGGACGATACTGGGTGCCCTTTACCGGGGGATATAGACTAGAACAATACTTGGTGCCCTATACCCGGGGATATATACTAGGACGATACTGGATGCCCTATACCGGGGGGTATAGCCTAGGACGATACTGGTGTTCGATATTGAAGGTGGAGATGCAGACTCAGACGATAATGGGAAACCACAGCCAACTCTAGCTACAGTAGGACATATGGGAAACCAATAATCGGGAGTGTCGATTAGAACTATAATGGGGGTCCGACATTGGTGAGTACAGACTTGGCTGACAATGAGTTAAGATATTCGGGAGTACAAACCAGGACTATAATTGGGGTCGATGTGGGGGGAGTACATGCTGGAACGGTTATTGGAATCATATCTTGTGTAGGCGTGAGATTTTCTTCTGAGGTTGTTATTTTCTTTAATCGTCGCCTTTTCTTTCTCAACTATAAATCAGGAACCAATTTACAGCTGAGTTGAATTGAGCGTATCAAAACACGATACAGACGCTCGTCTCTACACTGGTATTTACAAATTCTCGAACTTCTCTAATGGGGACGGCGCGGCCTAGTGGTTAAGTGGCCGGCTCACAACTGGAAGGTGCTGGGTTCGATCCCCATCACAGCACCGGCCGTTACCCCGGGGAAGTAAACCCTTAGAAAATGCAGGAGGAAGCAGACCCTTACATAAAATGCATGCTGAGGTCGGATGCACTGGGCCGACAGGAGCAAAATAAAAACCACAGTGCAACGCACACTGCCTTGTGGATTAGAGAGATAAGGCGAACGCAACAAAAAACAACATTCTCTACTATCCAGATATTGCCAGAAATCCCTTCATAAATCATTGTTGACGCCTCCCACTTAAGGGCTATTATATCTGTATAAAATATAGCAGTGATTTCAATCTGAATCCATGACCTATGGATTGGTGCGTTATTGCCTGTTCTCAGCTTGGTACTCACGCCTCTTCTAAAAGTGTACAAGGTTATAGCTAGATCTTGTAAGTACAAAGCTAATGTCTTTTTTTCACTCGTAACGGCCTCTCAGTGCCCTCGATAATACTCATAGCTGGAACCATGAATAGTACTTCACTGTTCTCTGGCCTAAAGGTCTGCTATGTATAATCGCGACTCGGATTTACTTCTGTGGAGTGACATAGAGCTTTCTATGGTCCTTCTTCTTCTTCTTCTGCGTACACAGTCAGACAGTAACCATTATTTTCTCGAAAAAAGCGGCGGTCATCCTGAAACTCTCGCCACTACCATAGAGCTTGTCTTGCAATTCCACTGGCAATGGCCACATCTGCTCTCTCTGATCCTCGTATGTCGGGCAGTTCTGCAGCAGATGTTCAGTGGTCATTTTACCAGTACCGCACGGGCATTCGTCGGTACACCCTATCTTCAATTTGTTGAAGAGGTGGTACCTCAGTCTGTTGTGGCCAGTGCGAAGTCTGAAGACAACGACCTGCTCTCTTCGGTTCAACTGGTAATAGGCATCGTTTTTGGTGTAACCAGTATGTTCGGTTTCCCATTTGGACATGTACCTGGCTTTGATAAGCCGTTTTGACTCTTCGTACGTCATACTGGTATCTATTTGTGGTAGTCTTGCACCTTCTTTTGCCAGTCTGTCTGCCTCCTCGTTGCCTTATATGTTGCAGTGTGACGGAACCCACTGTACCACTACTCTTTTTGGTGCGGACTGTTGGCACAGTTTGCAGAGTGCTGCTCTTAAGTCATTAAGCTCAGTGTTTTTCTGGCTTTTTAGCGCTGTGACTACTTCGAGAGCATCTGTCAGCAGGACTATATGGCTCTCATTTTCACTGTGTGTTACCATTTCTTCCACTGCCGCCCTCAGTGCCTCTGCCTCTGCTCTGAAATTGCTCGTGTACTTACCAGTAGCGAATGACAGTGTTATTTTTCTGCCATTTGGTAGGTTCAGGAATGCTCCTGCCCCTCCGTTCTGTGTAGTGTTTGTTACAGAACCGTCGGTGTATGCATGGGTCCAGTCCATGCTTGGGTAGCTTTTCGTTATGAAGCTTAGGGTAGTGTCTCTCCTTTCTTTTTCACTCTGGCAGTTTTTGTTTGCAATACCTGGTATATTTTCTACCACCTCTGGAAATATATCCTGCCTCCAAGTAGGTTTTCGTACAGTAGTGATGGGTTTTGGTGTTGTTAGTGCGTTTATGGGATCTTCGTGCATCTTTGCTTTGGCTATTTCTGCAAAGTTTCTCCGCTTTAGTTTCCCAGTTCCCAGATTGTTTAGCCTCTGGTACATTGGATGGTCCGTCAGTCTTCGGAGTTTCTCTGACTGCAGCTGGGCTCTGCAGTTTCTTCTGTCGGTCATGGATTGCAGTTTTGTAATCTTTTCAAGTTCTACAATTGGCGTTGACTTCATGCCACCTGTTATAATTCTCATGGCTTGGTTTTGAAGTTTGTTAACTTTATCGAAGTTCGCCTTCGCTGCTGTTGTCCATGCCGCGATGCCATACTCGAGAACTGGTCTCACTCTTCCAGTGTACAGTTTCTTTAGTATGCCTTCGTCTGCTCCCCAGCTTGTGCCAGCAAGTTTCCTCATGATCGCCATTCTTTCTCTGGCTTTCATTCGGTTTCTCTCAATCTGACTTTTCCATGTCATGCGCCGATCAAATGTGACTCCCAGATAGGTTGGGTTGTCGTTTGGCTGCAGGATTTTGCCATTTAGGCTTAATTTGGTACTTTGGGGTTTTAATGAGAGCGAGAATATTGTGCACGTGGTTTTCTCCTCGTTTATTTTGACCAGCCATGAGTTCGCCCACTCTTCCAGCGATGTTAGGGCCGTTTGCATCCGATTTCTTGCTATGGTGAGATTCTTTTCAGAGGTCCACATAGCCAGATCGTCTGCAAACATTGAGCTATGGACTCTTCTTGGTATATTCTCTGTAATGTCGTTTATATATACCAGGAAGAGTGTGGGTGACAGTACTCCCCCTTGGGGTACTCCCTGCTCGAGTGTCACCTTTTTGCTCATCTGCCCTTGTACTTGGACTCTGGCCGTTCTTTGTTTGAGGTAGTGGTTGATCCACTTGTACATCTTCCCACAAACATCACTTCTCCTTAGCTTGACTCTAAGTCCATCCTTCCAGACTTTGTCAAATGCCTTTTCCAGATCCACCCAAACAGCTACTGTGTGTTTCTGTGCCTGGTAGGCATCTTCTATCTCCTGGGCTATGAGGATGACCTGGTCCTCAGTGGATCTGTGCTGTCTAAAGCCGGCTTGCTGTGGAATTAGTATTCGTTTTTCTTCCAGATGCCACATCAGTCTGGTGTTTATCATCCGTTCCATCAGCTTGCCGACACAGCTCAGTAGGCTTATGGGCCTGTATCCAT
Source organism: Ariolimax columbianus (assembly GCA_036924085.1). NCBI lineage: Eukaryota > Metazoa > Mollusca > Gastropoda > Stylommatophora > Arionidae > Ariolimax > Ariolimax columbianus. The sequence continues at coordinate 20,191,542 of JAVGWX010000007.1, forward strand.
TCGGATCTGTTTTGTCCTTTCCTGTTTTTGGTACTGGTACCAGTATTGCATCTTTCCATGCCTGGGGTACAATACCCCTTTTCCAGCTTTGGTTCAGGACTGATAGTAGTTTTTTCTTCGCTGTTTGGCCCAGCCCCATCAGCATTTCGTTTGTTATCCCGTCTTTTCCGGGAGATTTCCTTTTCTTAAGTGTTCTCATAGCCTCTTCCATTTCGCGCATTGTTAGTTTGGCCATCATGTGCTCTTCAGGAGCCGTATTTATGTTTTCGTGTCCCTTTAGCTCTTCGCTAATGTCTGTATGCTTTTCTGCAGGGACCTCGATGTGGTTTGCTCTGGCATAGTGATCGACAAAGGCGTTTGCGGCTTTCTTACCTGTGATCAAGTTCTCGCCCTGCTTGATAGTAATTTGTTTATTTGACGGGGTTTCGTCGTTCATGGCTCTGACTAGCTTCCATAGCTTGTTCCCTTCTTTGTCCAGGTTTAAACTTTCCGTTTTATTTTTCCAACTTTCTCTTGCTGTTTGCTTGAGAGTGTGTTTGTACTTAGCCGCGGCGGCTTTGAGGGCGATGTTTGCCTCCATGGATTTTTCTCGTTCTGCCATGTTCCTAGCATTTGTTACTGCATCTTCCACTTTCTGCAACTCATCATTCCAGTAGGGCTTATAGTTTTTCCTAGCTCCTCTTGGGATGGTTTCAGTGGCGGCTTGCATTATTGCCTTGCTTAGGCTCTCTACCATGGGCTTCATTTTGGTGTTTCGTGTGTTGATGGTTTCACACAGCCCATCTGTCAGGATTGCAAAACTGTCCCAGTCGGCTCGTTTGTAATTCCAACGTGGGAGCGGTTTTGTTTCCTGTGGGCCTACTTCCATGTCAATGGTTAGCCTGATCGGCCTGTGGTCGCTACCTGCCAGTTGGTTTAGCACCTGGCGGTCTATTTTATAGTGTATGTCCTGTGTGGAGAAGGCCAAATCTGGAGTCGAGGTTGTATGCCATGTTCTTGAATAGAAGCTAGGGCTATCCTCCGGCCTATTGATTAGGGATAGATTTGCATCTATCTCCCAATCTTCCACTTCGTCACCTCTGCTGTCTGTGTCAGAGTATCCCCATCTCTCCGAGTGGCTGTTGAAATCTTCAACTACTATGCAGTTGGAGTCTCTGACCTCCATACTCGAGAGCGATAGGTCTCTGTTTGGTGGTCCGTACAGATTGAAAATGCGGAGCTTCGTCTCTTGAGCCATTATGTCAACTCCTACAATTTCTGCTTGTCCGGTGTGATTGACAGGTACCGCGCTACTCGGTATGCTGTTTCTGGTCAGTATCAGGACCCCTCCTTTGTGGCCTTCTCTATCTAGACGGAAGGTCTGGTATCCTCTGATTGAGAATTTATGGTTATTGTTGAGGTGCGTTTCCTGGATACATGCCACGTCAATCTTACCTTCATGCAGGTGGTGTGTTAGGGAAAGTTTTTTGTTAATGACTCCCTCCGCATTCCACTGTAATATTTTGAGGGTCTTGAGGTTTTGGCCAATAGACGTTACCCCATAGCCATGTGCCTTGACTCCACGACACATGGGTGGGTGACCACCAGTAGTCAAGGGTGGGCCCCTTCGAGGCGTGGGGCCCGGCGCTATCGCTGCCTGGCGGGTCTCCTCAGGATGAGCGCCATGCGTTTTTCGAATAGGTTGTGCTGCCATCATACTGTGATTTACGTTGCACTGTTTTGTTAGGCTTGCGGCCCCGTGCATCCGATTTCAACAGGCGTTTCTGTAGGGATGCCCTCCTTAGCCTTTGGCTGTCCCCAGCCTATCTGCAAGGCAGCAGTTGTTTACGATCGGAGTTTTCTCTCCTATGGAAGTTGTCTTACCAGACTATCGAGTCTTCACTACTCGTGTCTATAGGGTGCAATGATGATATGTGATATATGAGATGGACTGGTTTACCCGGAAGAGAGGCAGTCCAGTGTGTCTGTATCCCAGGATCGTCACGTCCTGCCAGAAACGTAGCATTTGCATGTGAGTGGGGTATCTCTTTTTCCCTTTATTTTCTTGGCTTCTATGCAGGGATGGTACGCCTAGCATTCCCCGCCACCTGGGGTTTCTATGGTCCGTTATTGGTGGATACAGGCTAGGGTTATAGTAGTTATGCAGTCAGATATTGGGGAGTAACTGAACTATTATGCAGTCAGATATTGGGGAGTAACTTTGAGGACTATTATGCAGTCAGATATTGGGGAGTATCTTTGTGAACTATTATGCAAACCGATATTGGGGAGTATCTTTGTGAAGTATAATGCAAACCGATATTGGGGAGTACCTTTGTGGACTATTGTGCAGTCAGATATTGGGGAGTATCTTTGTGAACTACTATGCAAACCGATATTGGGGAGTACCTTTGTGGACTATTGTGCAGTCAGATATTGGGGAGTATCTTTGTGAACTATTATGCAAACCGATATTGTGGAGTACCTTTGTGGACTATTGTGCAGTCAGATATTGGGGAGTACATTTATGAACTATTATGCAGTCAGGTATTGGATAGTACATATGCGAACTATTATACAATCAGATATTGAAGAGTACCTTTGTGAACTATTATGCAGTCAGATATTGGAAAGTACCCTTGTGAATTATCATGCAGTCAGGTATTGGAGAGTACCTTTGTGAATTATCATGCAGTCAGATATTGGGGAGTAGAGTGTTGAACGATTATTGGGCTGCATCTTCGATTCCGGGAAGAGTTTGGTTTGCAAAACATGATGTGCATATACAGTATTAAAGGAAGCATCGACAATGGGAAAGGAAGTTCCACATAGACATTGCTGTCGGTGATGAAGTGTTGGACTTTATATTATACTATGTTTGAGCTCTATCTAAGGTATAAAAAGGTAAAGGAATTCCTTCACCAACTGGAGGTTTGACCGCTGGTCAGGAATGAAGTGTTAGAGATATCAGTAAACTAAACTTCAGTGTGTGCGGAAGAGTAGCCAGTTATCTTCCCTGCTGCCTTTTTCGGTCCCTAACCCTAAGTCAGGTATTCATTTACAGCTGAGTTGACTTAGGTAAGGATGACCATTTTATATTATTTGCTGTCCCATATTCTTTAACTGTAATTTACGTACCTGTTTATACATGTAGCAAAATGATGAAGCTGGAGAGGTACATTTGTAGTCGTTTTTATTTACAAAGTTTCTTATCACTGTCGAAAACCTTTTGGTTGTTACGTAGGCTTCGTTTATGTTTAGGATTTGGCGAATATCTGAGCGATACTAATCAATGTTGTTATAATATCTGAGCGATACTTATCAATGTTGTTATAATATCTGAGCGATACTTATAAATGTTGTTATAATATCTGAGCGATACTTATAAATGTTGTTATAATATCTGAGCGATACTTATAAATGTTGTTATAATATCTGAGCGATACTTATAAATGTTGTTATAATATCTGAGCGATACTTATAAATGTTGTTATAATATCTGAGCGATACTTATAAATGTTGTTATAATATCTGAGCGATACTTATAAATGTTGTTATAATATCTGAGCGATACTTATAAATGTTGTTATAATATCTGAGCGATACTTATAAATGTTGTTATAATATCTGAGCGATACTTATCAATGTTGTTATAATATCTGAGCGATACTTTTCAATATTGTTATAATATCTGCCGCCAAATCTCAGCAGACTTGAGCGAGTTAGGACATGGGATCAATCTTCGTCCAGGGACGGCGTGGCCTAGTGGTTAAGTGACACGGCTCACAAACCAGAGGTGCTGGGTTCGATCCCCGTCACAGCACCGGCCGTTACCCCGGGGAAGCAAACCCTTATAAAATGCAGGAGGAAGCAGACCTTTTCATAAAATGAATGCCGAGTTCGGATGCACTGTGCCGACAGGCTCAAAATAAAAACCGTAGTGCAACGCACGCCACATTGAGAAATAGAAAAGTAAGACGAACGCAACAACAAAAATCGTCATCCATACATCGTGACATGCAAGCACTCCAACCACTGTGCTTTCCGGATGCAGAGCTGACAATAATCCCTTAAAATAAAATGTTACATATATATCTTCCTTCAATCAGTCGATCAATCAATCAAAATATCTGAATTCTTTATCAATATGCTGAGCAACGCATGCGCTGCAGTGGTCAGCGACCCATAGCTGACTGCTAGCGTCAGGGTCAGCGAACCATAGCTGCCAAGACCCTTCTACACCTCCACGCGGTGATCCTGGATACCAAGCTGCAACTGAGCAGACTAGCTAAGGAGAAGGGATCGATGAGGGAATGCTAACCCGGTACTAAATAAAATGCTTTCTGAAGTCGGATGTGTTGAACTGAAAGATGCAAATATTGCAGTCAAACTATAAACTACGACACAACGCATTCCGTTCTCTGGACTACATTCTGCTACTTAAGCCCTTTCAGGGTTTGGTAGTGGGAGATTGAGAACGAACGAAGAAGAAGAAGAAGAACCTCCACCACGCCTCGGTCTTCTCCCTACTTCAAAGAAACAGAATAGGACTTTTTTTTTAGCTCTTGTATGTAAAAAGTTAATGTCATTATTTCTCCGTCCCCCGCACCCCCACCCCTCTCTCTCTCTCTTTCTCACTCTCAATCTCACTCTCTCTCTCTTTATCTCTCACTATATCTATCTCAATCTATCTCTTTATCTATCTTTCTCGTTCAATCTATTTCGCTCTATCTCTCTCTATATATTTATGTCTCTCTCTCTCTCTCTATATATATATATATATATATATATGTAAATGTCTCTATCTCTCTCTATCTCTCTCTCTTTCTCTCTATCTTTCTTTCTTTCTCTCTCTCTCTTTCTCTCTATTTTTCTTTCTCTCTATATATATATATCTCTCTAATCCTCCCTATCTATCTCGCTCTATTTCTTTCTCTTTATACATATATTTTTCTGTCTATCTCTCTTTCTATTGCTCTCTCTCTTTCTATATCTCCCTCTCTTTCTCTCTATTTTTCTTTCACTCTATTTTTCTTTCTTTCTATTCTTTCTTTTTCTCTCTTTCTCTCTATTTTTCTTTCTCTTTCTTTCTATCTCTCTCTTTGTATTTTTCTTTCTCTCTCTTTCTTTCTTTCTTTCTCTCTCTTTCTCTATCTCTATTTTGCTCTCTCTCTCTTTACCTCTCTCTCTAGTCCTCTCTATCTATATCGCTCTATTTCTCTCTATATATAGATCTATTTTTCTATTTCTCTTTCTCTCTTTCTCTCTCTTTCTCTCTCTCTATCTCTATTTCTCTCTCTTTTTCTCTATCTCTTTCTATCTCTCTATATATCTATTTCTCTATATATCTCATTATATCTCTCTTTTTTTCTCTCACTCTCAATCTCTCGTTCCCTGTCTCTTTCTATCTCTCTTTCTCTCTTTCTAGCTCTCTTTCTATATCTATATCTTTCTATAACTATATCTTTCTCTATCTCTTTATCTGGAACGATGAAGCTAACGTCTGGTCAGGCAAAATATTTTGATCAAACAATGTTAGCCAGGATCAGGAGAAATATACTGGCCAAGACCCTCACTTGACCTCCCTGTGTGTCGTCCTGCGACCTAATCCCCAAGGCGGTGTGCGTTGCTTTGTGGTTTTTATTCTGCGCCTGTCGGCCTAGTGCATCCGACTTCAGCATTCATTTTATGTAAGGGTCCGCATTATCCTGCATTTTCTAAGGGTTTGTTTCCCCGGGCAACGGCCGGTGCTGTGATGGGGATCGAGCCCAGCACCTTTGAGTTGTGAGCCGTGCCACTTAACCAATAGCCCGCGCCGACTCCACAATGACGCAGTTGAATCGATGTTATTTATGTGAAAATAGTGAGGTTAATTGTTTTACTGTTATTGTATTCCTTAAATTGATTTTGTATTCCATTTGTAAAACACAGCCTGTCAATCAATCAAAGCTTGGGGCTCCTTTTGGGACATATGCAATTGACAATCCTCCTCCAGCAAGTTCGGACTCGAGCTGCCCTTTCTGACCCTATCCAGTTGTGGTCCGGTCCAGCGACCGAGGTTCATTTTCACAGTATGTTTCCCGTGTGTTTATTGGTCCCCCACTCTTCTTTTTCCCCTGTGAATTTCATGTCTGGTCATGTCTGGCATATTTGATGGAGAGTTCCCCATTTTCCACATTTGATGGAGAGTTCCCCATTTCCCCCATTTGATGGAGTTCCCCATTTCCCACATTTGATGGAGTTCCCCATTTCCCACATTTGACCTGCTGCTCACCTGGTTGTTATTTGCTCTTTCCCCACATGTTTTCATTCATCCCATCTTTCCAACCTATATCCTTAATCCTCCATAGACATGTATTGACCAACAATTGGAGTGTCCTCTGTATTTCTTTTGTCGTTCTCAAAGTTTCTGCTCCGTAAAGAAATACTGACTTGACATTAGAATTAAAAAGTAGTACGGACTTGACAATGAAATTAAACAGTATGATTGACTTGACAATGAAATGAAACAATAGTACGAACTTGACAATAGAATTAAACAATAGTACGGACTTGACAATGAAATTAAACAGTAGTACAGACTTGACAATGAAATTAAACAGTAGTACTTACTTGACAATGAAATTAAACAGTAGTACAGACTTGACAATGAAATTAAACAGCAGTACAGACTTGACAATGAAATTAAAAAGTAGTACTGACTTAACAATGAAATTAAACAGTAGTACTGATTTGACAATGAAATTAAACAGTAGTACAGACTTGACAATGAAATTAAACAGTAGTACTGATTTGACAATGAAATTAAACAGTAGTACAGACTTGACAATGAAATTAAACAGTAGTACTGACTTGACAATGAAATTAAAAAGTAGTACAGACTTGACAATGAAATTAAAAAGTAGTACAGACTTGACAATGAAATTAAAAAGTCTTAACTTGGTATTTGTCTTTATTTTCCTGGATCTCCACATATTATTCAGTAATAGAAATGATGTCGCTGCCTTTCTAATTCTAGCCATTGAGATGTGTCCAATACAATTTAAAAGATTTTACAAACAGGAAATCACACCCCGAGAACATACACAGACGTGGGCTAGAAAATTCATATTTTTAGTCTGTCCGTCATGAGGTGGGAGTAAGTTGTTATTATTCTCGCTACCTTGATTGCCCTATTAATAAACCACGAACCCGTTTGCAAATGGGTAGACTAGAGCATGTAACGCTTTGGTATTTATTGGAAGGCGATATAGGTTAATAATAAAGATTTGTCAACGACAAAAGAGGCTTAACAAATCATTTCCAAGCTATCAAATTGAAGTTACTTAAAAGAAATCGTATTTGTACATCTCAAATTACTTTTTAACAAAGGTGAGAACTCGTAAACTGATTTCTATTCACAAGCTGCATTCTTCGTTCTTTTAAAACCGTCTAATTACGTTGAGCGGAAATTGAATTATGTTGTTATCATTTGTGACTGCAAATTGATGAATTATGCTAGCTCCAATTTGTTGTTGCTATGATGTCGCTTCCATAGAAACGGTTAAGCTTTCATATTTACTTGATAGATTCATGCGCTCATTGCGAAGCCGTCTGAAAATGTACAAATTAAGAAGATTCTCGTCGTAATAAAGAAATTTGAAGTTTCTGATTATTGTAGCATCACCATGATCATTAAATGTCAAACCGACTGACAATGAATTCCATACACAACCTTCTGTTCTTTTATAATTTCATCATTTCAAATACTCCTTGTTTTTTAAACCAGTTTGTCACGCCATCCAACAATTGTTTCTCTCTAGCCTTCCTCTGTCTCTCTTCCCTTCTATCGTTCTCGTTGCCATAAGGTGTTCCTGGACATAGTTCATCCCTCAGCATGTGTTCAACGAACGTTGCATGACTTCTTCTGGATTTAGTTAGTTAGCAATATCTATTAATTCTTTGTTCTTCTAACATACCTTCACATGATCCGTTAGTTGTCGAATGAACAGGGAGCATGTTTTCCAGGAACCACACTACTTTTGCTAGTAATGATATCTCTATATCTTCATTGATTGTATTTTGCTACTAATGATTTCTCTATATGTTAATTGATTGTCTTTTGTTACAAATGATTTCTCTATATCTTCATTGATTTTTTTTTGCTACTAATGATTTCTCTATATCTTCATTGTTTTTTGTTACCAATGATTTCTCTATATGTTCATTGATTGTCCACACGTCCGTCTTAATTTAGATATTAATGGAGTAATATTAAAAACGTATGAACATATTCGTGCACGCAAATATACAAACATCTTCGTATATATATATATATATATATATATATATATATATATATATATATATATATATATATATATATATATATACATATATATATATATATATATATATATATATATATATATATACACACACGAGGAAGCTTCAAAAAGTTCCTGGAATTTGGGGATTTTATAAAAATAAGTTACAATAGAATTATCTACACTACATTTCCTTCAATGTAGTTCCCTTCGACAACTACACACTTTTGCCAACGTGCATACAGCAGCTAGAAACATTTGTGGAACACGTTCTTTAACTCCTCAATCAGCTGTCTTGTCGCATTGGTGATAGCGTCTTCAACATCCTTGGGAACCACATGTTGACAAACACGGTGTATGCGCAGTTTGCAGTGGAGAGTACTGTGACAACTTCCAACTGATATTCCGACATTTGAAGCTATTTTCTCGACACTATGTCTCCTGTCAGCACACACAGCGTTTCAAACATGCTCAAAGTTTTCATTGTTGATCGAGGTTGACGGTCGTCCACTACGTGCATCATCATCAACACGAACACGACCTTCATGGAAACGCTTGTGCCACTCACGTGCTTGCGATGTCTTCATTGCGGTATCACCAAATGTTTTATTAAGCAATGGTTGTGTCTCTGAGCATAACAACGAATGAGACACCTGCACGGTATTTAATTCAATACATTGTCAACTTCCACGATGCAGCGAGCACAACACACAAATAACATTATGTAGCTAATGTTCGAGAGAATATCTGAAGGTCACGTCTGCCATGTAATTTCATCAAGTTCACTAGCAACTTATAAATATATATTCCCCAATAATATCATCTGTAATTCAAACACGATTCGACTATTCCGGAAACTTTATTAAGCTATCTTGTGTGTGTGTGTGTGTGTGTGTGTATATATATGTAAATTTGTCTAAGGTTTTCCTCTTTTACACCTAGGGGTGTTAAGGTGTTTTTCTCGATATTCCTGAAATTGGTTTGCTGTATATTTGAGTGATGGAGGAGTCGTTTCCTTGTGGCCTCAATGCAAGCGTTGTGTAGAAATGTAATCTTTAGAATGTTTCCCAGACAATAGCTAGCGGTAATTTTATTTTGAACTACGGAAGGTTTTGTGTACGTGCACAGCATGTACATGGGGCGTTGGAGTGTATCATCCGTCTCCGAAACAACTAGTCACCAACTTAAAGTCCCTTGAGACTAGGAGGTGTATGAAACAAGGCGGACTCGAACAGCTATCGTTTCGTGCTTTCGTTTGTTCGTTTCTTGAGAGACTATCAGCTTACCTTTCAACTACTTTGAAATACATGATGATGATGATAATTGTGATAATAATGATGATGATGATGATGATGATGGTGATGATGATGATGATGATGATGATGATGACCTGGCAGCTCTTGATAGCCCAATGTCTCTGGACAAAAGCACACGTCCTCCTCAATTGTTGTAGTGATGTGTAGAGTGTGTTGTGTATGCTGTGGTGTGGTGGAAACAGTCGGTTTCGAGGATTGAACAGCCCTGTGCACAAAGTCAGGACATGTTCGACTGATTCCTTGTTTTTATGACAGAAACTGCAATTTGGTTGACGTAGTGGGTGTATTCTATTCAGATATTTGTTGAGATGGGCATGGTCTGTTCTCAGCTTGAAGATCAAACTCTGGTCTCTTCGTTTCAGTTTCTTAGATTGGTCCTGTGGATCTGTTTTTGCTTTGCTATCTAAAATATATTCGGCCTGTCTAGGTTGAAGCCGACAGATTTAATCATTGCTTTCTATAATTGTTTCCCTGTATCTGCATACAAGCCTGCAGTGTGATACTAAGCTGTGGCTGTGAAAACCTTGTCCCGCTTCTGGCTATCTCAGCTTTCATTTCCTGGAACTCCGACATAGCCAGGTATCCACTGGAGCACCACTTCTGCTCCCAAGGATGTGGACAGCTAGTCAACTAATTTGTAGATGTTTTTAAAATCTGTTATTTACATTCTGTTATCAATGACTTCATGAGTCTGAGAAAAAATGACGATCTTCAAAAGTTGTATAGTGCCATTTTCAAAATCTGTGGTTTTTGGTACAAAGCTTTTTCTAATGTTATTTTGTCTGTTTCGTAGTTGCAACAGTTCTCTCCTTATGGACCGTAGCTGAAGGGGTGGTCTTTTTAGTGCATGTTATTGTATTTACATTTATACGCAGCAAAATCCAGCGTTTGTGGTAGTCTTGGTGGCAGATCCATCTGTATAAACTACACACATACACATATATACACGCTTGTATGTTTGAGTGTATGTGTGTGTGTGTGTTATTTCATATTTCGTCATGTCTGTACATCTTGTTTACAATATTCATGATGATTATGCATCTTTTATTTTTTTTTGGGACGTCTGTGCATCTAGTTTTCTTTATTTATGTTGTCTGTACATCTTTTTGTGATGTCTGAACATTTTTTTTTCATTTGTCATGATGTTCAATATATCTTGTTTCATTCTTTGCGATGTCTATACATTTTTGTAAATTTTCCATGCTTCATATTCTTCTTCTTGTCACCTCGTTTTACTTCCTTTTATGCTACTTATATTTTTCTTTATCCTGTTCTACGTCATTTTCTTCTTATTCTTTCTTTTCTTCATATTCTTATTTGCATTTTGATTTGTTCACCTTTCTTCTACTTTTCTTCATGTTTTCTCCTCCTTATTCCTCTTCAAAACATTTTTCTCTTTCTAAGTCTTCTACATTTTGTTCCTATAGCATTTTGCTTTGTTCCTTTTTTACTCCTTTTTTTTCTTGCTCCGTCTTCTTTTTGACATTTATCTTTTTTCTATGTCTTCTACGTTGTTTTTCCTCTCGTCATCTTGTTTCGTTGTATCATTTTGTTCGCCTTCTTCTTATTCCTTCTATTTTTCTATATTTTCTTCTTCGCCATGTTCATTTTTGTTCTTACTTGTTTGTCTTCTTCTGTTCAATTCTGTTTTTCCTTATTCCTTTAATTCTTCTTCTTCATTCTGTTATTCGTCGTGTTCATCCTTCTCTTTCTGTTCATCATGTGCCTTCTACCTCTAATACTTCTACTTCTTTCTGTTTTCCCTGCTTCTCGCTCTGTGAACTTTGGATACATTTTTCTGAATCGCGAAAACCCAGCTTGTCAACATCTCTCGTTTCTTTCTCGAGTGTTATTTTTCCACTAAGAGGCCGCAAGTGACTCGAGGCGCTCCGTGTCAGATAATCGAAAAGCTGCGCATTGAACAGACCAAATGAAACTGGACCGTTGAAAAGCGTTGTATTTTTATGCAGAAAGTGCCAACATCCTGGGAGCCAAAGCAAAGGTTCAAGAGAGCCACTTGTCGTATCTAAAATCCTTACTTTTGCAACTGTGAAAAATCAAATGTAAATTCTGTACACAAAAAAAAATGAAAAAAAAGAAAGACAGAAAATAATGATTCTGTGACTTCACGATGATGCAACCAGATTAACTATCATTGCGCGCCTATGTTACAAGAACAGCTGGTTACATGACACAAGGAAAAGAACATGTATTGCGATAGATGATACAATATTAATTGTAGAACAACAACCTAACCGATATACCACATTGAGACCAGGACAACAAATTGCAGCTCCCCACAACTCTTAACGGCACAAGTAGCAGTTGATGTTGTTAAATGCCCATTAAGAGTGTTGTACTCTTTTGTGCGTCCTGAAAAGGGCGTTAAGTGGCGGGTTTGCAGTAGCTTTCCTCACATCCCGAGCGTGCTGATGAAGGATACGCGGCTCCTCCTGGCTGTTGTGCTATGCTTGGTTTCATCTGCATGACGCTCACTACCACGGGGATCACATTGATCCAAATCTGCTCGTTACTATTGCGATCACGTCGATCCCTACTATTTTAGCCAGAACGTCTAAGCGGGAATGTAACAGACGGTTTCTACGGACAACTGCATGGAAGTGAGGTGAGGTCTTTGCTAATATTGCCAGATCAGTATAGCCAGCCGTTAGTCTCCTCTCCTCAGGTCAGTATGTTTTACCTGACCAGACGTTAGTCTCGTCTCCCCAGGTCAGCATGTTTTACCTGACCAGACGTTAGTCTCCTCTCCCCAGGTCAGCATGTTTTACCTGACCAGACGTTAGTCTCCTCTCCTCAGGTCAGTATGTTTTACCTGACCAGACGTTAGTCTCGTCTCCCCAGGTCAGTATGTTTTACCTGACCAGATGTTAGTCTCCTCTCCTCAGGTCAGTATGTATTACCTGACCAGACGTTAGTCTTGTCTCCCCAGATCGGCATGTTTTACCTGACAAGACATTAGTTTCCACTGCCCTGATTAGTATGTTTTATTTGTGTTGGTTTCTGCAGTAGTTAGTTGGTGGCATAGTGAGGTTAACTACCTTATATAAATCATTTAGACATCTGTTCATATAAAAATATTTGCCATGTGGATCTATGCGTGTAACACTTGGCGTACAATAATGATATGTAACCCGCCCTCATATACTAAAACACGCAAGCAAGTAATGTCTCAGTGATCGCAACATAACAAACACAAAACTCAGGTTACGACCATAAGGCCTTCATCAGGAACACGGTACATATTTCCTTTTAAGTATATCACTGAGCAATGACCTATGAACGACTTTAATGGACGGCTGGGTCTTCGTACTTTGATGTATGTATGTGTCCTTACTTACCCCTCTAGGGTTGAAGGCTCTTCCAGATGATGTCAATAATTACTTCATCACTCACAAAGTTCATGGACGTTTCGGCGCATGTCCTGGTAAGAACGTTATAACGGTGTGTCGTAATTTGCAGCGAGGCTGCGATATTTGCGCATTTCGGTCGGAAACACTCTGTTTGAGCTAGCTTTTTTTTGGGCACAGGGTTTTATCTTCCCAGTACGATCCATATTCTCTTAACCAGACCAACAGATTGGTTCGGAGTACAAGAAAGTGGATAAGACAGGGATGTATCCTTTCCAAGTGCCGTTAAAACATATATGTAGAGTGTATAATGAGGAACCATAGATAGGATGAGAATATAGAAAGTTACGATCTCTTCACAATCGGTGGTTCCAAAGTCCAGGAGCCAATAAACGCAGACGCTACTATGATATTATCAATGAGTACAGATGGATTAGAGCAGTTAATTGCAGCTGTAAGCAGATGTAGAAAAAGTCAAACCCTTTTTGTAAACATGTAGAAAACAAAAATAATGAATAATAACAAAGTAAAAATAATGACCAACGCAAATAATTACCACCGACAAAACACAAATAATGACCACTGACAAAATACAAATAATGACCATCGACAAAACACAAATAATGACCACTGACAAAACACAAATAATGACCACTGACAAAATACAAATAATGACCATCGACAAAACACAAATAATGACCACTGACAAAACACAAATAATGACCACCAACAAAACACAAAAAATGACCACCAACAAAACACAAATAATGACCACCAACAAAACACAAATAATGACCGCTGACAAAACACAAATAATGACCACCAATAAAATACAAATAATGACCACCAACAAAACACAAATAATGACCACCAACAAAACACAAATAATGACCACCAACAAAACACAAATAATGACCACCGACAAAACAAAAATAATTACTACCAACAAAACACAAATAATGACCACCAACAAAACACAAATAATAACAACCAACAAAACAAAAATAATGACCACCAACAAAACACAAATAATGACCACCAACAAAACAAAAACTCAACATAAATTCTAATTCGGGTGTGCGGAAATGGTACAGGTCACAAACTTCGAGTATCTGAGCTTCATATGTGACAAAAATGGCGACAGCACAAAATACATCACAATGATATTGGCAATGGCAATGCAGAAGTTACACAACCTGAGGCAACTTGGACAGCATACCAGCAAACCAACAAGTAAAAGTTTTGGGAAGCTGTGTTATCCCCGTAGCGTATACGGATGCGAAACTTGGACATCTACACAAACCTCAAGGGAGAGAAACGAATGTGTCAAGTCGAAATGCTATAGAAGGACCCCAGAATACTATGGACCGAAAAAAAAGAATGTAAACATTTGACAAGATGTGGGCATAGAGGAGAACTGGTTCATATAGTTCATCAAAAACAGAAAATTGAAATTGTTCGGTCACATCAAAAGACACAACGGTCTTGAGAGACGGGTAATGGAAGGTTTGGTGTCAGGCAAGAGACGCAGAGGTAGACCAAGAAGGCGATGGCGCCAAGATGTCAAGGAATGCTTAGGCATGACCCTGGAGATTAGGCAAGAGATCGAGTTTCTTTCAGACTGACTGGAATGAGGGCGACGTTCTACAAGAACCATGCAACATGATGATGGTCATGATGAGACATACACTAGCGCAACCTATTTTCTTGGCTGCCGTTTGAAGGTGGAATAGGGTCTTGGTCAGTTCTGGTTCTCTGACCATGATGCAAGCAACCAACTGTGCGTCGCTAGTTATTGAGAGCTAATTTACTGTGCTGCATTTTGGGACTCGCTCTGTGGGTTTGAAGGCAAGCTCTTTAAATAATACCAGTATAATATAAGATTAATTATGTAAAAGTATGTATGTCAGTAGCCAGTGCACTTTATGAACAAGCGCAGGATTTTTTAATATATTTATTTCCATATTAGATTCGGTGTACGGCAAGGTTATGTACTTTCTTGTTGTTGTTGTTTAGATGTTTGCCTCACTAGTTTCTACTGGCGGGGGCGCGCCATTTTCCACCCCAGACCGTAGTCCATCGGGCGATATCAGGATGCATAAACCAGTGCTTGGATGCATGCGTGCGTCTGTATGTACGTATGCTAGGTTTGTGCGCCCTCAGAAGCTAGCCCAACCAAAGTGCAATGGAAGGGCCTCACCATGAGGGCGCGTGAGAAAGTTGTGCAAGAGTGTGACTGTAGGACAGAGTCAAATGAAACAGAGTGAGGTGAGAAGAGAAAGGGAAGTGTTGTCCCCAGGGTGAGGCCTTCCATCTTGTCCAGCCTTATGTACTATCACGTTTACTGTTTATCACATATACGGACGCAATATGTAAAAAAAAAGCCAATATTAGTAAGGGAAACAACCTCAGTGGTCAGTTAATGAACTTCTCTTTGCTGATGATCAAGCAATAACAGCAACATCAGAAAAACAACTGGAGAAACGTATCAACAATCTTAAGGAGGCATGTACTGATTATAGCATGGAAATGAACATGAAGAAAGCCGAAGTTGTGACGATAGGCAAGGACAAAAATCGGAAACAACAATATCCGTACAAAAGCAACAAGTAAAACAGGTGACAAATTGCACGTGCTTGGGTAACATAATCTCAGCGGACGACAAAGCCAACACCAAAATCCAAAACATGTAATAAAGCAAGTCAAACCATTGGGCAAATGTCCCCGATATTACAATGCAGACTCGTGATAATGGATACAAAAAGATCGTTATACAACACAATACTCTACCCAAGTTGTGATATCAGTGCCAGACTTGGACATTAACAAACAAAGATAAAAGAAACATCGTTACAACAGAGATGAAACGCCTGCGCAGAATCCTTGGAGTAACAAGAATGGATAGAATCAGAAACGAAGATATTAGGAGACATCGGTACACCACTATTGCTAGACGTCATCAAGAGACAGCAGACTAAATGGTCCGGCCACGTGACACACCAAACACCAGATAATAACCATCAGAAAGCTTTGCTATGCAGATACAATGGATACAAAGCTATAGGATCCCCACGGAAAAGATGGATAGCAGAAAAAACAGAAGCAGTTAGACTCTCTATGTGTGAAGCACATACTAGGGCCTGGCGAAGACCTGGCGCTGAAAGGTACAAACAGGACAAACAAGACGATTGAAGGAAAGAAGCAAAAAAGATAAAAGATTAGTGTTTTTGGCGCTCTTTGTTTTGTTCTAGTGAACGACGTTATATTATCGTTAGTGCAGGCTTCTTTCTGGTTGCATTTTTACCATCAAGTTAAAATAAAGCGAGGCTATGACGGGACTGTGGCTTAAAGTCGTCTATAATAATTTAAACGTGTTTTCAGATATCGAGCTGGGACTAAAACAAGAAAGAAACCTACAGTACGACCAAAATGTCTTTTTAGGGATAAACGGGTAATAAATATAAAAGCTAACACATAGAAGAATAGATGAATACATCAAAATGATATGGGAAAACATAAAAAGAATATGCATTTATACGTATCGCGTACAGTCTATTGCCGCATTTAAAAAGGCTCACAATACCAGGAAACAAAACAACTACATGGGCACCTAGAAGATCTTGCAGCTGGGTTAGACCGTCACATGTCATGGGCAAAAACCTAGATACAGAACCGGTGTTACAACTCTACAATCGCATGCATGATTGTCGATTGCAACTATATCAGTTCCACTGAGAGTTCCCTTTACCGGGAGAGCAAACAAAACTTTCCCTTTACCGGGAAAGCAAACAAATCTCCGATGCACGTAGTTCTTTTTAGAGGATCTAAAGAGTTGTAACCATGAAATTATAGTACAGAAATAGAAATGTAGAAGAACCATATTAGATGTTAGTTAGTTTCTTTGTATCCTGTCTGGCAATAAACATTGTTTAAGAAACTAGCTTCTTTGTATCCTATCTGGCAACAAACAATGTTTGATTAGATAGTTTGTTTGAATCCTATCTGGCAATAAACATTGTTTGAGTAGATAGTTTGTTTGTATCATATCTGGCAATAAACATTGTTTGAGTAGATTGTTTGTATCCTATCTGGCAATACACGATGTTTGAGTAGATAGTTTGTTTGTATCCTATCTGGCAATAAACAATGTTTGAGTAGATAGTTTGTTTGTATCCTATCTGGCAAAAAACAAAGTTTGAGTAGATAGTTTGTTTGTATCCTATCTGGCAATACACAATGTTTTAGTAGATAGTTTGTTTGTATCCTATCTGGAAATAAACAATGTGTGCGTAGATAGTTTGTTTGTATCCTAACTGACAATAACAAATATTTGAGTAGATTGTTTGTATCCTAACTGACAATAACAAATATTTGAGTAGAATACAAGGACGAGTCTCCAAATTACCTTGAGAAAATGGAACACAGTTCATCGATCGTCTGCACATTGACGTCCTCAAATGTTCTCAATCACTTCCATTCCTGAAAGGCAGACAGAGTACGGATTCTGTATATCACGTCGGAACTCCAAATGTTCTAACTTCGTCAGGAACTCTTTTCCCAGCTTGATCGACTAGGGGAAGAGGTCATACCACGAAAGAATTCCCACGTCTTCTTCTACATTCATGAAATGATCATGCAAGATCTGCGCGTTGCCAGGACGGAGTTACAAAGTTCACAGTCTGGCCCTTGCTTTGACGGGAGATTCTGCTTAAGTTCTGCTCCAGGTTTGACTTCACAGGCCTTTGTGGGCTGTCCAGACTTGAAGGGTACGTTTCGGGGTCTGGATTCCTGTTGTACATGAACATTGGTTAATGTAAGTTATTTTGAACCGCTAGAGTTGATCTAGCTGTCTAAGGGTGAACTGTTCTCAGTAGGAACCAAGTATTATGTTGGTGTCCAATTATTCATACGAACACATGGAACAAACGTAATTTGAAATTTGTTAATTTGGTTTGTAAACCAAATTCACAAACGTTTGGCCTCTCAAAACCCCCCGAAAATAACCTTAATTTGATATATTGAATAAACAAAATTATTAATGGTATATATTTACTTCCCTTGGATGTATTACATAATTACTTTTCTGTTAACGGAGTCAGATAGGGAACAAGACCAGCAGAACTGTAACGTACTACGCATGTTGAAAGAGACGATGACTTAAGACGTTTGGGCGTAACTAAATCACTCCAGAATATTTTGAGCTTCATGGCACATTAACTTTTGCAAATGAAAAGTCCTGGTACGAAGTACGGATACATTAAATTAATTTAGAAAATTTAGATATGGAGAAACTGTTATATGTATGACAATTATTCTGCAGCCGAGGTGGCGCAGTAATTAGTCCACTGGCATCCACAGTTCGGTACCCAGATGGTGCGGGGTGTTTTGGATCGCAAAACGACTCATGTGATTCGATCCAGAATAGACGATTTGGAACCAGAACAATCTAGAAAAGTTAAGGCACCCGGCGTGATGTTGATCGCAACACCCTTAGTGTCTCATTGGATCCCCCAAAAATGGGCCTAAATTGCCACACTGGCCCTGGAAACGGACTGTTTTCAGTGCAGTCTGGTTGACAAGATGTGGATTGACATGATCCCCATAGTATTGAGCGGTATGCAGATAAAGTTAGTCAATCATAGCCCAATCGCATGGAGGACCGCGGTCTACCTTCATCAGCACGCTCGGGATGTGAGGAAAGCTACTACAACCCACCACTTTACGCTTTTTCAGGGCGCACAAAAGATTAAACTTTGTGGGCAAAAAAACAATAACGTTACCTCTTTTAAGTACAATTATTCAAGCCAATGTATCGGCTATGCGGTAAAGTAAGAAAGTTTACGAGCCAATAAATCAGCTGTGCGGAGTGAATCAATTAAAAATTATATGACACGAAATAAGAAATACGGACACCTATACTACCATGAAAAATAGGAACAACTCAGGAAGGTTACAAAGAGGGATGAAGATTATGTGCTGTTCATGAGCTGTAGGGTCAGCGACCCAATGCTGGCTGCTAGCTTCAGGGCTAGCGACGTATAGCTGCCAGGATCCTTGTTCACCTACAGGTACTGCTCTTGGATAATTGCCTGCAACAAGGCAGAATGGCTAAAGAAGAGGGAACGAAGCTGGAAGACTAACCAGTTAACAAAAAATCAAGTCGAATGTGTCGGGCCGTAAGGTGCAAATATCAGAGTAAAGCTGTAAACTAGGGGCACAACGCATTCCGTTTTTTAGGAATACATCCTGCTGCTTGCAAAGTCCTCACCAGGGATTGGTAGCTGCAGTTTGAGAACAAACACTGAAGAAGACGAAGAAGAAGAAGAAGAAGAAGAAGAAGAAGAAGAAGAAGAAGAAAAAGAAGAAGAAGAAGTTAAAATGACATTATTTTTTCTTTCAACATTTCTTTCATTATTTCATTCCTACAGGTACAAATCGAAAACGAGGTCCGCACATTCAAGCACGCGCTAAAGCCAAGTCCACACAAGTCCACACGAGTCCACACAAGTCCACACAGCCTCCTGGAGAATGCAAACATTCAGTCAATAGATTATGCCCGCACGTGGTAGCCCAGGGCATTGACTGATCTATCGATATTTCCAGGAACAGTGAAACTCTCTGTTCATCTGATCATTGTTCACTTCATCAATACTCCAGACCGGCTTGTGTCGTCGCAAGCTTCCGTACACACGACAGCTCAAGGCTCTGAGCGACTTAATGATATTTTCTCGTGCTGTCAAACAACCCTCTGTTGGTATGAATATAGATCACAAGCACAATACAAAGCTCAGCCCGGTTACATGTTCTAATGTTACACACCCAATCTTGATATAGAAACATCACCATGACGGTATGAATATAGATCACAAGCGCAATACAAAGCTCATCCCGGTTACATGTTCTAATGTTACACGCCCAATCTTGATATAGAGATCACCATGACGGTATGAATATAGATCACAAGCGCAATACAAAGCTCAGCCCGGTTACATGTTCTGATGTTACACGCCCAATCCTGATACAGAGACATCACCATGACGGTATGAATATTGATGACAAGCGCAATACAAAGCTCATCCCGGTTACATGTTCTGATGCTACACGCCCAATCTTGATATAGAGACATCACCATGAGAGTATGTACTATGACACTTGAGCATATGCGTTGTAAAACGATAAATCAAATTTGAGTGACTTATGCAGACCAAAAGGATAGAAAATGCATCGTTGTTAGAATTTGATGGAATGGATTATATATTAGAATAGCTGTCAGGAGTGTGTGTTTTCTTTTCCCAACTGTGAAAGGAAAGACCCTCACGAAAAGGATTATACGTTGTAGTTAAGACTATACAGTTAAGACTGTAGTTAAGACTAAGTAAATCTACACGATCAAACTTATTTTGACAGTTTTACGAGTACAATGTACATTTCTTGTTTTATAAGTACGTATCAATCATCACTAAACAGAGTCATGTCTGTTATATCAGCGCATGTGGACAATAGCAAAATAGTCGAAATACAGGTCCTGTCTCATGAGCACCGCTAACAATCACAGTGTCCCGACGACCTGAAATCCTAGAAAACAGAAATATTTTCGACATTTTCAAAAGCATAATCTGAGGTCAGCATAGTACGTTGTGTTTTAAATGCATTGAAGTGGAGAATGGTATATTTCGTCTATCTGCTGCAACTTATTGATGATTCAGTATTTCGTTCCACGTGAGAAAATAGGTCCTGATTCCCTTACACGAAGAACGTTTTAAATCATTGATGGTGTATGTGTTACAGCACCGGTGTTACGTGATGAGGTTGCTGGATTCACGCACAATATTCCATAGTTGACGTTTACAATATGCTTGGAAAGTTTCAGTGGTTCTATTTCTTTCAACCCAGGTACCACTCACGTGATCTGATATCATACGTATCACACTTTGGGCTCCAAGCAATGCGACAGACCACGTCCACTGTTCTTCAATTTCCACCGTCACATATACCACAACTTCGCCTCTCGTGACATGCTTACCAAGTCACTGGCAGCTGTGGGTGGATAGATCTCGCTGTCCGATGGCAACTACTGTCTCCATGTCCCAGAATAGGAGATCGTGGACAGACCAAGACAGAAGTTTATTAATCAACAAGTCAGTGACGTATGATAATCCACATATATTATCTACAAGTCCTTCTCAAATCGAAAGTATGCCCCGCCCCTTTATCAACATTGCAACAAGCCATGTTTTATCCAGAACTTCCTCGCCAGATGATTCTCAAATCCAAAGCTATTTAGCGGAAACGCTGCACTCGCTGCTTCACAATCTGTCATCCACTTTCTTCGAATTTCAATCCTCTCTTCCGGTTAACTCGTCCTTGACCTTCACTGATTATCTGCAGGCAACCTTCCCGTTGTCGAACACAACCCAACCATCATATGAAGAAATCAACTTTACATCCCCGATTATTAGACCTTCCTTGCAAGACTTCTCGGATAGACCTCTTCTTGGATCGGATCACATTTTCTCTGGTGCATCCTGGAATATCACCAACACCAGCGCGTGGGAAAACCACACAGAACCTGACATCGGAATCAACCAAACAACAGCGAAGATTGTCGTTATTTCTATAGTTGTCAGTTTGTTATCGGTTTTGACAGCAGGTGGGAATTTATTAGTTATCGTAGCGTTCAAGCTAGACAAAAACCTGCAGACAGTTAGTAACTATTTCCTTCTAAGTCTAGCAGTCGCTGATTTGACTATAGGTATAGTATCCATGCCTCTGTACACAGTGTACTTACTAATGGGATACTGGCCTTTAAAAGCTCTTACGTGTGATATATGGCTGTCTTTAGATTACACAATGAGCAATGCGTCAGTGGCGAATCTGATTATTATAAGTTTTGACAGGTACCTCAGTGTAACAAGACCATTAACCTATAGAGCAAAGAGGACGCCAAGAAGAGCTGGCACAATGATAGTATGTGCTTGGGTGATATCCTCCGTGATTTGGACTCCGTGGATATTTGCATGGCCTCATATAGAAGGGCAGAGAAATGTCCCAGACACGGACTGTTATATTCAGTTCCTAAAAACCAATAAGTATATTACTATTATTACGGCAATGTTCGCGTTCTTCATCCCAGTGATTATTATGTCTGTTCTATACTTCCAAATATATATGGAGACACAAAAACGTCAAAAGGATCTGCCGAAACTCCAAGGAATGCATAAATCAAAGAAGGTCAAGGATCCCCAAATGCGGTATCATCCGTCAGGAAATAAATCCATGACGTCCAGTGACGAGGAAGTTCATTCCAGTACAAGTGAGAGGGGAATGCACGTCATGATTAATCAAAGCGGATTGGATACTGCAGAACCAGCGTCTTTTAAAAGTCGGCTATTAAGCTGTCTGAAAATTGACAGAGACTCAGATTATCTGGAGGATTCAAGTACCAGTGATCCACCAGGCTCAGTTCCAAGTTCTAACATCCATTCCAACAGCAACTTTCCTGTTTTGTCAACCCCAAGATCAAACGGTGAACATGGTTTGCCTCGACAGGACTCGCAAAATTCTTCAGCAAGTGTACAGATTCCTTCATCTAGGGCTCATTCCGCGAGAATGACATTCAGCACGTCGTTGATACCCCTTCTGCCAATTGACTCGCCAAGTCCCACATCCCCGCTGTCAGGGCGGCGAGATCTAGTCTTCTATGCCTCGTCTTTTCAACCCGAGCAGCCAATGCTATCGCTGGCTGGCGAATCCTCACTTCGACAGTCTGGTCTGACAACAACTTCCTTCTCTGATCCGATCGTGGAAACTATCATGGAATATCATGTTTCAGATTCAGAACCGTCGTTAATTGAGGAGACTGATAAAAACAGAGACGATAGCGACGAAGACGATGAGGACGATGAAAGTGCCATGTACAGAGTTCTAATTCTTCTACCGGAGCATTCTGGGAATTCTAGTCATAAACCGACTATCAGGATAGAAGCGGAGGCTGACCTGGATAGATTCAGTGATTTAAATCCTGGTCTCGTACAAAGGAATGAGAGTGACACAGACGAGGATGATGAAAGGTCAAGGCATCTTCCTGAGAGACCAACTCTTCCTCCCCCGGTTCGCCCTCCAACAGGAACGCCGGCCTTGGCCCGACGGGCACAAAGCAACGATTCAAACAAGTTGGCCCTGCAGGCAAAAATTATTGCTAATGCAGCAACTAGGGCCCGCAAAGCTAAGCAGCAGACGAGATCTAAGGTTCAATCAAGGCGTTTAGAAAGAAGACAAGACCAAAAGGCGGCAAAGACATTGACGGCAATTTTATTGGCGTTCATTGTGACGTGGACACCTTACAATATTTTCACAGTTACGGATGTTTTCTCGGAGGGATACGTGAACAAGACGTTATATGCCATAGGTGAGTGTTGGTTATATGTCAACAAGTCGCTATATGTCATAGGTGAGTGTTGGTTATATGTCAACAAGACAGTATATGTCATAGGTGAGTGTTGGTTATATGTCAACAAGTCGCTATATGTCATAGGTGAGTATTGGTTATATGTCAACAAGTCGCTATATGTCATAGGTGAGTGTTGGTTATATGTCAACAAGACGCTATATGCAATAGATAAGTCTTGGTCAAGTTACAACACGTCGCTTTATGCAATATATAAGTGTTGGTTATGTTACAAAAAGACGCTAAATGCATTAGATAACAGTTGATTATATGTCAACAAGACGATATATGCAATAGATGTGTTGGTTATGTTGCAACAAGACGTTATGCGTTTTACAAGACGCTATATACAGCCTGAATTTTTCTGAACTATACATGTAACGTAACCCATTGCATTACTGCCGTAGGGGTGTGAGTTGTTAGCGATCTCACATTTCAAAGGCTCGGCTATATGAGGGCGGTAGCCATCTCCTATCTCTCGCTGCTTTTACTTTCCGGACTGAACCGGTACCCATTTAAGGCTGGGTCGACCGGGGCGCCGTTGCGGTCGGAAAAAAAACCCATTTCCGACTCAACCCAGAACCACTCAGATGCAAAGCCAGCTCGCTAACACGCGGCTCCACTACCAACATCTTTCTGAAAATCAATAAAGTTAATGATAAATGGGGATCGCATTTCTATAGATTCCTCAATAATTGAACAGATGAAGCGTTGAACAGGGCATTATATAGATGCACTGAGCAGACCGCAGCTACTGACAACCTCTGACCTTATAAATAAAACGAACTTTCTCATCTTACAAGTATCTACAGATGAGTTTACACTTGATAAGATTAAGCTAGCCATCGGCAAACTCAAGAACTTCAAAGCAGCTGACGACGACGAAATTACAGGCGAAATGTTAAAAGCAGCAGGGGACGCTGTTCTTAGTCACCAATTATTCATCATAAATGAAGTCTGGAATGATGAAAAGCCACCCTGACAATGGAAAGATGGATTTATTGTTAAAATACTAAAGTAAGGTGATGAATCAGATCACAACTGGCGAGGAATTACACTTCTATCAGTGCCGGGAAATGTACTTTGCAGGATGATGTTGGATAAAAGGGACATACGATTGCGTGAAGAACAATCGGGTTTCTGTTTCTAAGAATCGACGTCACTGCATCCGGGCATACCCATAGGTGCTCAGTCTCTCTCATCAAATGGCGTAAGGTATGGATGCTGATGGTCCCTGTAGCTTGCTGGTTGTACACTCTCCTGCGCCGTCCTCTTATAATGCCCCACTCCGTTCGAACCTCGTTTAATATCGAAACTTTGCAGTCTGTGGATTGCTGCTTCATCTATTGCGGTGTCGTCATCCAGCAGGCGGTCATTGATTGATTTCAAAATATCACTACTATCCATCACTAATGTGCACATGATGGGAGTTTGTGAAGCCATGATGTCAGCTCTTTCATTGATAAAACAATCTGGTTTTAGACCAAATAGATCTTTGTGTCTACCACATTTTCACTCTAGGGACAACTATTGAAGAATCCGTAGAAATGCTATAATATAATATCACATTATTATATTCTAAATACGTTTTTAATATTCCACGAAATTACATTTTTCAGATTCACACATTTCTCAGAATCACACATTTCTCAGAATTACACATTTCTCAGAATCACTATAAATTTCCACCAAACTGTTTCGTGGTTACTCTAGTGGCACACAGCACAAACCCACGCGATTATTCGCACATCCTCGCAACTAAGACTTTGCCGCTCCAAGAAAATCCTTACGTCTAGAGAATGAGGTTGGACATTTTTTCAGAGAAAAAAAAGATTAGGAAGAATATGGATTGACGTGGTCAAAAAAACTCCCCAAACGCGACATAGATAGACACATAAGATAATGTATAAATCCGAATTGTTAATGCCTGATCAACATGTTTCAGTTACGTAGTCCATCCTTAAGGAAGATCGTAACAAGTAAAAGTAGTCCAGCAACTAATACTCTCTTCTAGAAGGAAGTAATGCTGCCTTCTTTGTACCAGATCACAGCTTTTGTGCGGATGCACATTATTCGTCAGATAAGAAATATTTGCACTTTCCCAAATATTTTTTTTTTAACTGAGCTGATTCAAAAGCATTTTATCTTATCTCTCTTAATGAGAAAACTAGGCTTGTTTCAGCTTCTGTATTCTATATGAAGCCGCGCCTGAGGCCAATATCCGCTTTCTTTCCATATTTCGATTGGACGCCAGAAAAGCATATTTTGACAAATACCACAATAATAAGTGTTTTGTTTTCTACGTACAAGGAACATGCTAATTCCTAGCCATATGAAGTGAAGTGAGAGCTAAACAATTACTGTTTTATGCTAAAGGGGAGATGAAAAGCTGCAAATCTTCCAATGATTATATCCTTTGCCAAAAGGGATTGGTGGTCACGTCGGGGTAACAGTCAAATTCAGCAATTTAATCGACCAATCAACAAACAGGTAGCACTCAATATTATTAAGCACTAAACTAATACCAAAACTAGGACAAGTAATGTCTCGAACATGAATGAGAAATTACCATTAGAAATTGTCTGTTTCAAAACGATCATGCAATTTTTAAAACACGAATTCCTTGACGGAAAACACGGTTTACGACGCGGACCAGCGATGCCCGAAATACGACTGGTTTACCGGTATTTTTTCTTTCAACAACGTGGATTAAGCACCCAGAATGTTACGACCAGGGAAGAGACCTTCAAACTGAATCGAGAAAGACGAACATAAGCTAGAAAGATCTTCGAAAAGACCCAGGGCAGGATTGTTTGGAGATGGTTGATTGGTGGCCTACGTGCCTCGATGTTGTTGTTGTTGATTAATGCCCATAATGAGCAAGTTTACCCTTTGTGTGCCCTGACAAGGACGTTAGGTGGCAGGTTGTAGTAGCCTTCCTCGCATCCCGAGCGTGCTGATGAAGGTGGATCGCGGTCCTCTAGGCGGTTGTGCTATGCTTGGTTTTATCCGCGTGGAACTCACTACTACGGAAATCACATTGATCCACATCTCGTCAGCTAGGCTGCCTTGAAAACAGCCTCTATCCAGGGTTACATAAAAGAGAAATTGTGTACTTGGTCAGTGTATTGTGCCTGACCCTGGCGCGACGTCCTGGTCAGATCCTGACTGCACTAGCCTACCAGTTCCTCAAGTGCCTCGAGGTGATAATAGCCAAGACTTTAAAACCTACACAAAACAGTCGCTTAACGAACCTACGATTATCCTGACTGTTTTCAAGTTTGGAATCGCCAAATAGGGATCATCATCAACTTGTAGCATGACGTTTATAGAACGTGGATCCCATCACAATATGTCTGAAAAAAACTCTGAAAGAAACTCCAGCCTCTGCCACATACCCAGACATTCCTGGATATCTTGGTGCCATCGTCTTCTTGGTCTACACCTGCCTCTTTTACCTCGCACAATTCATACCATCACTGTACTCTCAAGACCGTTGTGTCTCTTGATGTGACCAAAGTATTTACATTTTCTTGCCAAAATGAAATTGAAAATCTTTCTTGTCATCGTCGCTAGTTTTGGTGGCTCCAAACGGAGCACGAAGCACAATTATAGGTCGCATTCTACAAGACTGAGACTTAGACATAATGACTCAACTGATAAGTGAAATCTCAGACAACCATCAGTTACAGAGATGAAGCATGCAACAAACCTTCTAGTTAATTTATGAGCCAGGGTAAAGAAAATAGAGTTGCCCGTTTCTCAGAAGTAAGTACACAACTTGTTCCTATAGAAAGGTTATTTTAAACTCAACAAACTAAACTTAGATTTAGTGGCACGTCTATTACCATTTAGTGTACCGATCTTGATTTGTTTTTCTTGGGGCAAAAAACAAAAAGGAAACATCCAGTTTAGGCGTAGTCTGGCTTACTTGAAATGTAGTGTTAGACCCATATTGTCTGGACCAATGGTACACTAGGAGGGATGTGGTCAGCATCATGACAGTCACCTTTCCTTCCAAACTTGTTCTGGGACCCATTTTTAGGCAGGGTCGAGTCCGGAGTCGTTACCGATCGAAAAAATAGCCCGCATCAATTAGGGGGTGAACCTACATAGATTTTGTCAGGATATCCCGAAAACGAATTTTATTTTCTAAAGTAACTATTCAAAAGTGAAGAGTGTGTATTTGACACCTAGTGGTGGAATTAAAGTGAAGAGTGTATGTCTGACACCTGATGGTGGAATGAAAGTGAAGAGTGTATGTCTGACACCTGATGGTGGAATGAAAGTGAAGAGTGTATGTCTGACACCTGATGGTGGAATCAAAGTGAAGAGTATATGTCTGACACCTGATGGTGGAATGAAAGTGAAGAGTGTATGTCTGACACCTGATGGTGGAATCAAAGTGAAGAGTATATGTCTGACAGGATTTAATAAGAGTAGTAATTTTAATTATGGCACAAAATATCAATTGGCACCATTTGGCTTCTCTTAGTGCCAACGACAATTCTCTGAAATCCATACCTCTATCCGTATCAGTCCATCGTGTCTCATGGCTCATTTCCTATTTAAAACAGGCGAACTTTTTTGAATTCATTTGACACCGGGCATTTTTTCAAACCTTCTGCGAAGTTGTAATTTAGTTTTTGTGACTGCCCTATCCCTTATTTCCGGCTCCGTCTCATGCTATCTTTATTCAACTCATTTCCAGATTATCCGTTTCATCCACAGAAATCTCAAACTTTTTCTCCATCATTACTCATCTTTTTTGTACAATTTTCCAATTACTGTTTTCCTTCTTATTTCCTGTTCCGAAATTAGATCTCATCTCAAATCTACATTCCCTTCTTCCCATTATGTTACTACCATGTGTCCTTGTAATGAAATTCTCACTGACTAAATCTGCTACAAATCTTTCCTATAACTTGTTTAAAATCTCGGTCATTTGATTGTGGCACTTGAAATCCAGAGGTTTTACGTCCCTTTATTCGATTAACATGGTGAGCGTGTGACTGATCTGTATTGATGAGAATCAGGACATGTGGATTCATAGAAGGATGAGGTCCAGGACATGTGGATTCATAGAAGGATGAGGTCCAGGACATGTGGATTCATAGAAGGATGAGGTCCAGGACATGTGGATTCATAGAAGGATGAGGTCCAGGACATGTGGATTCATAGAAGGATGAGGTCCAGGACATGTGGATTCATAGAAGGATGAGGTCCAGGACATGTGGATTCATAGAAGGATGACGTCCAGGACATGTGGATTCATAGAAGGATGAGATCCACCTCATGAAAACATGTGTACAATAATAAGAGGCTATTGAGATAGTAATGGGAAAACGTGAAGGAATGAAGGATATCAGAGTCAGATAATATACGTTGGCCATGTTGTTGTTGTTGTTGTTGTTTGCGAATGCCCACAATGAGGAAGTTTACTCATTATTGCGCCCTGAATAGGACGTTAAGTGGCGGGTTGCAGTAGCTTTCCTTGCATCCCGAGCGTGCTGATGGAGGTGGACCCGGGCCCTCCAGGATGTTGTGATGTGCTTGGCTTCCACAGCGTGTCATTTACTAGTATGGGGATTACGTCGATCCCTGACCTTGTTAGCCAGGCTGCCATGAAAACAGCGAGTTTCCGGGGAGGACTGCGGGTAAGTGAAGGTGAGGGTCTTGGCCAGTATATTTGTACCTGGCTGCTCTTTGTTCACATCTTTATCGGTATGTTTCACATGATCCAGATTGCTCTTTGTTCACACCTTTATCGATAGGTTTCACCTGACACCGGTTGCTCTCTGTTCACACCTTTATCAGTATGTTTCACCTGACCCAGGTTGCTCTTTCTTCACACCTTTATCGGTATGTTTCACCTGACACAGGCTGCTCTTCGCTCCCACCTTGATCAATATGTTTCACCTGACCCAGATTGCTTTTTGTTCACACCTTGATCAGTATGTTTCACCTGACTGAGGTTACTCTTCGCTCCAACCTTGATCAGTTTGTTACACCTGATCAAGATGACACTTCGCTCACACCTTGATTAGTTTTTGACACCTGACCAAGATGACACTTCGCTTCTACCTTCATCAGTTTGTTACACCTGACCAAGATGACACTTCGCTCCTACCTTGATCGGTTTGTTACACCTGATCAAGATGACACTTTGCTCCTACCTTGATCGGTTTGTTACACCTGATCAAAATGACACTTCGCTCCAACCTTGATCAATTTGTTACACCTGATCAAGATGACACTTCGCTCCTACCTTGATCGGTTTGTTACACCTGATCAAGATGACACTTTGCTCCTACCTTGATCGGTTTGTTACACCTGACCAAGATGACATTTCGCTCCTACCTTGATGAGTTTGTTACACCTGACCAAGATGACACTTCGCTCTTACCTTGATCAATTTGTAACACCTGATCAAGATGACACTTTGCTCCTACCTTGATCGGTTTGTTACACCTGACCAAGATGACATTTCGCTCCTACCTTCATGAGTTTGTTACACCTGACCAAGATGACACTTCGCTCTTACCTTGATCAATTTGTTACACCTGATCAAGATGACACTTCGCTCCTTTCTTGATCATTTCACTTTACCCCGACTACGTTTCGCTCACACCTTGAATAATATGATTCACCTGATCCCGACTACTCTTCGCTTCCACTATGATCAGATTTTCTCGCCTAACCCGGTAATCCACAGAGCGGACAGAACATATGTTCAACGAGTGGCGTATAATAAAAAAATAATTTGACATATATTAAAATATGAATTTTGATTGATTTAAAAAAAAATTCAACTCCGAAAAGAAAAAAAACTTATTTGTAATTTCCATTTTAATAAATGTAAAAGAAACCACCGTTATCTAAGGGCAAAATCTCAAATAAGGACACATCTACTGAATTCTCAAAACATAATCCGTTTGTTAGGCTGTTTTTAATATCGGCATTTTACGACTTTCTCCTTTTGAAATATCGGATTTAGGAATTTCAGGAAATTGAACGCTAATGCAGAAGTAAAAATGGGCGATAACCAAGATATTGTAGCATTTATAAACAATCGCTTGATCAGAATAGAATGATGAATCTTTGTGTTCAGTAACTCCAGTGAAGGACTAAGGTAGATCACTGCAGACATAATCACGACTCATCTCGCTATCATGTGACTTCATTGTGTAGAGCTCAGTATGAAGACTTGTAATGGTATATTTCCATGTATGCAGTTTATTAAAACAAAGTGGCACTTAAGACTCCACAATAAGACCACATTCATGTTTTTTCTTACACAGACAAAACTAGCTCGAACAATATTGTCAGCTTCACTATTCCGTTTGTGGAAAAACGTCAGTTGAACGCACGTATACTTTAAAACATCATGAATATGTTTTCTCCAAACTTTGACCAAACTTTAAATACACTACACCTACTGTCCCCTTTTCCTCTTCTTCAATAATTGACTGTTAATTGTTTAGAAAGTCGACATAATTATTACAAAATGCATTTGAAATTATAAATCGCATTGAACGACATAATATCACAACATTTAAAATATAATAGACTCTCAAATTAAACTCTCAAATTCAATACGCACATTTGATGACGACAGTGCTAATTGCGTGCACCTAACAATTTTAGTTCATGGGTTTTGGTTGGAGATTTCCTGCCGTGTCAGCGTCACCTCAACCAAACTTAACTTGCTTTACCTGGTAAAGTTAACAAGTTGACACTGAACTGACGTCGGAAGTAAGACACCATCGAGTAGACGTGGGTTACTCATGAAACAATTTAAATGAGCTGATTATTATGTATTTGTTAATAATGTAATTCCATATTTGTATTTGACTTTCAGTTTTATTTTTATCCCTAATTATGTAACACTTAACAAACTGTAAGTGCCAGATTAAGCGGGTCAGATTAAGTAAAATGGGAAACACTTCTCGCCGTCCGATCAGAATCAGGAGAGTATCGGATGTGGTATGTGCGCCGTATGTTGGACATGCATGGTTTATAGGATGGAATAGGTTGTCAGTGATAATTTCTCATCTAACATGCATGGTTTATAGGAGGGAATAGATTGCCAGTGATAATTCCTCTTTTTTTTTTTTTGCTTAAATGTTTGCCTCACTAGTTTCTACTGGCGGAGGCGCGCCATTTTCCACCCCAGACCGTAGTCAATTGGGCGATATCAGGACGCATAAACCAGTGCTTGGATGCATGTGTGCATCTGTATGTACCTATGCTAGGTTTGTGCACCCTCAGAAGCTAGCCCAACCAAAGTGCAATGGAAGGGCTTTACCACGAGGGCGCGTGTGAAAGTTGTGCAAGGGTGTGACTGTAGGACAGAGTCAAATGAAACAGAGTGAGGCGAGAAGAGAGAGAATGAGCGTCTGATAATTCCTCATCTAATATGCATGGTTTATAGATTGTCAGTGATCATTCCTCATCTAATATGTATGGTTTATAGGATGGAATAGATTGTCAGTGATAATTCCTCATCTAACATGCATGACCTGGAATTCTCTGATCACATTAAGGACACTGATAACAAAAGGGCGTGTTTCATGTTTCCCATTTGTCAAAGCGATGTTTAGCTCGTCATTAGTAGGTGCCTTGCCGGTTAGCGTTGGCCATCATGGACATGTACTAGAGGCAACTGACTGGTAGCCTATTCTTGGTTTAAAGTGACACAAATACAAGACCATGTACAAAAGTTTACACTAAGAAGATATTTCTTCATCTCTCTTCTTACCTTACTCTGTTTCATTTGACTCTGTCCTACAGTCACACTCTTGCACAACTTTCACACGCGCCCTCAAGATGAGACCCTTCCATTGCACTTTGGTTGGGCTAGCTTCTGAGGGCGCACAAACATAGCATAGGTACATACAGATGCACACATACATCCAAGCACTGGTTTATGCGTCTTAATATCACCCAGTTGACTACGGTCTAGGGTGGAATAGGCGCGCCTCCGCCAGTAGAAACTAGTGAGGCAAACACATACAATTTTTTTTTAAACAATAGATTAGACAAAAAACGACTACTTCCAATTAGCTAAACATTTATCAGCAAGCTACAGCATAGATCTCTAGGTGCAACGGAGAATTGGTTTTACAGACGATTTCTGCTGCTTTCGTGGACTGCATGGAAGATTAATGCTACAGTACTCGAAAAGGCATACAATCACAAAGACAACTTATTGTAAAGATCAGAACAAGGCAGTCATCCGTTTCGGGCATGTTATGAGAAAAAGCGGTTTGGTAGTCGTTGTGACAATGGGAAGAGAAGCAGGTAAGAGAGACAGAGAAAGGCAAAGAGAGAGAATGGCACGTGCGACAATCAACAACAGAGTTGGTAAACGACACACGTGATAGAAGCTCGTAGATGTCCATGATGGACAACGCTAACCGGCAAGGCACCTAATGATGACGAGCTAAACATCGCTTTGACAAATGGGAAACATGAAACACGCCATTTTGTTACCAGTGTCCTTAAGGTGATCAGAGAATTCCAGGTCATGCATGTTAGATGAGGAATTATCACTGACAATCTATTCCATCCTATAAACCATGCATTTTAGATGAGGAATTATCACTGACATCCTATAAACCATGCATGTTAGATGAGGAATTATCACTGACATCCTATAAACCATACCTGTTAGATGAGGAATTATCACTGACATCCTATAAACCATGCATGTTGGATGAGGAATTATCACTGACATCCTATAAACCATACCTGTTAGATGAGGAATTATCACTGACATCCTATAAACCCTACATGTTGGATGAGGAATTATCACTGACATCCTATAAACCATGCATGTTAGATGAGGAATTATCACTGACAATCTATTCCATCCTATAAACCATGCATGTTAGATGAGGAATTATCACTGACATCCTATAAACCATACATGTTAGATGAGGAATTATCACTGACATCCTATAAACCATACATGTTGGATAAGGAATTATCACTGCCATCCTATAAACCATGCATGTTAGATGAGGAATTATCACTGACAATCTATTCCATCCTATAAACCATGCATGTTAGATGAGGAATTATCACTGACATCCTATAAACCATGCATGTTAGATGAGGAATTATCACTGACATCCTATAAACCATACATGTTAGATGAGGAATTATCACTGACATCCATAAACCATATATGTTAGATGAGGAATTATCACTGACATCCTATAAACCATACATGTTAGATGAGGAATTATCACTGACATCCTATAAACCATACATGTTGGATAAGGAATTATCACTGCCATCCTATAAACCATGCATGTTAGATGAGGAATTATCACTGACAATCTATTCCATCCTATAAACCATGCATGTTAGATGAGGAATTATCACTGACATCCTATAAACCATGCATGTTAGATGAGGAATTATCACTGACATCCTATAAACCATACATGTTAGATGAGGAATTATCACTGACATCCATAAACCATATATGTTAGATGAGGAATTATCACTGACATCCTATAATCCATGCATGTCCAACATACAGCACACATACCACATCCGATACTCTCCTGATTCTGTTCGGACGGCGAGAAGTGTTTCCCATTTTACTTACCATTTTACCCGCTTAATCTGGCACTTACAGTTTGTTAAGTGTTACATAATTAAGAATAAAAATAAAACTGAAAGTCTCACACAAATATGGAAATACATTATTAACAAATACATAATAATCAGCTCATTTAAATTGTTTCATGAATAACCCACGTGCACTCGATGGTGTCTTACTTCCGACGTCAGTTCAGTGTCAACTTGTTAACTGTACCAGGTAAAGCAAGTTAAGTTTGGTTGAGGTGACGCTGACACGGCAGGAAATCTCCAACCAAAACCCATGAACTAAAATTGTTAGGTGCACGCAATTAGCACTGTCGTCATCAAATGTGCGTATTGAATTTGAGAGTTTAATTTTAGAGTTTAATTTGAGAGTCTATTATATTTTAAATGTTTTGATATCTTGTCGTTCAATGCGATTTATAACATCAAATGCATTTTGTAATAATTATGTCGACTTTCTAAACAATTAACAGTCAATTATTGAAGAAGAGGAAAAGGGGACAGTAAATGTAGTGTATTTAAAGTTTGGTCAAAGTTTGGAGAAAACATATTCATGATGTTTTAAAGTATACGTGCGTTCAACTGACGTTTTTCCACAAACGGAATAGTGAATCTGAAAATATTGTTCGAGCAAGTTTTGTTGCCAATGAAAAAATGCAAAACACTCAAAGCCATATTCCGATTGAGACTGTCAAAGAATGTCTCAGTACTGTCACTAAAGTACGGTGTCCTGATAAAAGCAAGGACATTGAGCAAATAACATTTTCTCGTTGGACTGTAACGAGGCGTGTTCATGGAATTGCTGAATGGATCAAATTAAGCTTCAAGGAACACGTGTCAGTTTTCGAAGGGCGTTCAGTTCCTATAGACGAGAACGCAAATGCTCAGTTACCTGTATTTGTCCGTGGATGCGATGCTAAATTCAATTATATGAAAGAATTGCTTCCTCTTCAACCTATGAAAGATACTATAAGATATATTGCATTTTCCAGCAAGTCACAAATGTTTTCATAAAATTGACTTTAGTGGGTTACTCATTTTTGGATTGGCACTTTGCTTGTCATTCCCTCCCTGAGTACTTTATTTACTGTTTGATTTTCACATTAGTTCCGTTGCGTATTAGTTTAACTAATGCTCTATTCACCATAAGATGTTCCAAAACTGTGACTAAACAGGATACCAACCAATGGGACACTACTGTGTCAAACTGGGACGTTTTTACTCAAATCAGATCAGAGTTATCTGATATGAACAATAATAAAGAACATGTTTGCCTGCTTCACTGCAGTTACCAACAACACAATTTCTTGTGCATGAAATCAATCAAATTCATTCCAAGTCGAGAACACTAAACTGGCGCCATTTTCGAGAATTTATTTAAATCCGTTGAATCCGGGCATGAAGATCTCGTTTATGACTATAAGTGAAGTGCACTATATACAATATGGACTGAACCGGAAGCGCATTTATCATTCGAAAATTGAGGTATTTGTTTTCGTGAACATGAAAAGCACATCTCTGCGCGATTATTTTCAGGTGATTTCGGTCACTGGCAACGGAAAATACTCAAGCAATTTCAGAGCGGAGGCAGAAGCACTGAGGGCTGCAGTAGAAGAAATGGTGACAGGCAAAAGAAATTAAAGCCATATAGTCCTGCTTACAGATGCCCTGGCCGTAGTCACAGCACTAAAAAGCCAGAAAAATACTGAACAATGATTTAAGAGCAGTACTCTGTCAACTATGCCAGCAGTCCGCACCAACAATAGTTGTGGTACAGTGAGTTCCGTCCCACTGCAACATCCAAGGCAACGAGGAGGCAGACATACTGGAAAAAGAAGGTGCAAGACTACCACAACCAGATCCTAGTGTGATATACGAAGAGTCAAAAAGGCTTATTAGAGCTAGATACATGACCAAATGGGAAACAGAACATACTGGCTACACAAAAAACGATGCCTATTACCAGTTGAACAGAAGAGAGCAGGTCGTGGTCTTCAGACTTCGCACTGGCCACAATAGACTGACGTTCCATCTATTCAATAAATTGAAGATAGGTGGCACTGACGAATGCACGTGTGGTACCGGGAAAATGATCGCTGAAAATTTGCTGCAAAACTTCCCGACATACGAGGATCATAGAAAGCAGATGTGGCCATCACCAGTGGCAACACTAGACAAGCTCTGTGGCAGTGTCGACAGCCTCAGGATGACCGCTGCTTTTTTCGAAAAAATAAATGTTGACGTCTGACAGCGTACGAAGAAGAAGAAAAAGAAGATTTCCAGGTGATTTAATACAGGTTTATAAGATGATCAGCGGAAAGGATGAATTGAACCTTAACAAGTTGTGGTGTTTTTTCTTTAATAAGCCACTTACAAGAAAAACAAGACACAGCCACAAATAAATTAAACAAAAGTTCAGATTAGATACCAGAAAATATTTTATTATTTTAGTCAGAAATTTGAGAATTCTTGGAATGCATTGGCACAGAAAATAGTTGTGGCAGGGTCAATTAATGCATTCAAAAATAGATTGGATGCGCATATGTTTTTTTTAGATCAAGTGAATGTAAAAGAAACTGGTTGTATACAGACTGAAGAGTCTTCTAAACCAGTATAAAGACGTTAAGTTAAGTTAGAAAAAAAAATGACTATGATCTGGCATTCCTTGCTGACATATCGACTCGTCGAAATCATCTCAAAGCTAATTGATCAACTCAAGGACAGCGGTACATGTACTGTATGGGCATATTAAGTCCTTTCGGAATGGACTTCAACTTTGGGGAAGTCAAATAAGGAGGGCAACACTTTGACATTTTCCAACATTAGCATTCCACAATTTTGATTGCGATTCATTTACGGACAAGTTAAAGTCTTTGAATGAAAATTGTTACAAGTTAGCGTTTTTCGAGAACAAGAAACACGTTTTTAAATCTTCTCTTTCGATTTTATGCTGACGTGGAACTAGCTCCGCCTTCTTTGCAAAGAGAACTAATTGAACTACAAGAGAACTCAGATCTGAAGACAAAAATCAAGGATGTTTCACTAATTAATTTTTTTCAGAAATATTTCCCAGAGGACAACTATCCGATACTTACAGCTCTTCCTCTGAAGACAATAACCCTATTTGGATGCACTTTCACGTGAGAGAATATTTTTTTCTAGAATGATGTTCGTTACATCTAAAAAAAAGGGACTGTAATAAAGGCTTAACATCTAGAAAACACTTTGCCTATTACTACTTCAGCTATTTCTCAGATTGTGGACCGTCTTGTGAAAACAAGAACTCCCCATTGAATTAATCCTGAGTTGAAGATAATTTAACTCGTTAAACTATAACTTAAAAATGTACATTCGTTAATATAAACGCTCTTACTTACTGACTTTACTGTATCCTTCCACTGATGCCGTATAGGGGGGGGGGGGGGGGAGGCGGCTGAATGACTTGTACTTGGGCCAGATGTGTTGCTGTGGTTGTTGTTAGGTAATCGTGGTATAAGCTGTCTTTGATGTTGTCTATTATTTTACCTCATTGTCTCCACTTTACGGTGAACAATGATCTCGTGCTGTTGAATGTTTTTAATGGCAGCCAACCTGGTTTCACTCTTGTGAGATGACCTAACTCCTTTAATTGTTGTTTATGCGTGTTTTCTTGTATTAAAATATACATGAAATGATACTCGTAAATAGCTGAATTAGGCTCTTAAGAAATGTGTG
The DNA here is from genome assembly GCA_036924085.1 of Ariolimax columbianus. Lineage (NCBI taxonomy): Eukaryota > Metazoa > Mollusca > Gastropoda > Stylommatophora > Arionidae > Ariolimax > Ariolimax columbianus. The sequence goes on from JAVGWX010000007.1 coordinate 20,229,292, forward strand.
TTTTACTGTTAACCTAATTGCACATTTTTAAAATATTACTTGAAATAAAACAAATTAAAATTAATTAAAAGATTCTTGGATAAATAAAGACCAAAGTCTTTTCTAGAATACCATAATATGGTATTACCCGTTGATATATTGATATTTGGTCCGGGTTCTTTATGAACATACACGGGCTTGCTGTAGAAATTAAATGTCAGAGGAAAATATTTTTAAAAAGACCTCTACACAGTATGGTAGAAGAGAGGTGACAAAGTCAAGTCAGAAAAATGAAAATAATCGGGTATTTTTCGATAAAATGTTTACATTTCATTATGGGGGTAACACTGACTGCACGTTCAGCATCACTGGGTTAGTTCGGAGACTGGTGCTGAAATCTTCCGATCATGTCACGCCACTGTGCTCTGTTAGTCAGTCCGGAGACTTGTGTTGAAGTCTTCTGATCATGTTATGCCACTGTGCTCTGTTAGTCAGTCCGGAGATGTGTGTTAAAGTCTTCTGATCATGTCACGCCACTGTGCTCTGTTAGTTAGTCCAGATACTGGTGTTGAAGTCTTCTGATAATGTCCCGCCACTGTTATTCAGTTCGGAGACTGGTGTTGAAATCTTCTGATCATGTCACGCCACTGTCCTCTGTTAGTCAGTTCGGAGACTGGTGTTGAAGTCGTCTGATCATGTCACGCCACTGTCCTATGTTAGTCAGTTCGGAGACTGGTGTTTTTTTGTTGTTTTTTTGTGTGTTTTTTTCGTTCGCCTTATTTATCTATTCCCCAAGGCGTGTGTGCGTTACACTGTGGTTTTCATTTTGCGCCTGTCGGCCCAGTGCATTCGACTTCAGCATGCATTTTATGTAAGGGTCTGCTTCCTCCTGCATTTTCTAAGGGTTTGCTTCCCCGGGGTAACGGCAGATGCTGTGATGGGGATCGAACCCAGCACCTTCTGATTGTGAGCCGTGCCACTTAACCACTAGGCCACGCCGTCCCCTAGACTGGTGTTGAAGTCTTCTGGTCATGTCACGCCACTGTCCTCTGTTAGTCAGTTCGGAGACTGGTGTTGAAGTCTTCTGGTCATGTCACGCCACTGTCCTCTGTTAGTCAGTTCGGAGACTGGTGTTGAAGTCTTCTGGTCATGTCACGCCACTGTCCTCTGTTAGTCAGTTCAGAGACTGGTGTTGAAGTCTTCTGGTCATGTCACGCCACTGTCCTCTGTTAGTCAGATCGGAGACTGGTGTGGAAGTCTTCTGGTCATGTCACGCCACTGCCCTATGTTAATCAGTCTGGAAACTGGTTTTGAAGTTGTCTGATCATGTCACGCCACTGTCCTGGTTAATCAGGAGACAAGTTTTGAAATCACCTGATCATGTCACATCACTAACCTCTGTTCTTTGCAAATCTCTTCAGCTCAGCATAAGTCTGCACCCAGATGTTCTTCCACATCTTTGGGATGTGCTTGTTTTATAGACACCCACTTATTTTTCTTTTAATTTTTCCTTCCGGTATTTTAAATAGTAATCCCCAGTCATATTGTGACCATTTTAGGACAATCTATATTTGTGTATACTTTTTTATCAGTTGCTTGCGTGTCTTTATATTTTTAAGCATTTGCCCAATTTAATTTTTTTCTATCCAGCTCACTCATTCCATTCTGCAGTTTCGCTACATTTCAAAAGATTCCAATCTCTTTTTATGTTTTGTTTGTTTGAGACCATGTTTCAGAGTCGTATAGTGGGTCGGGTCAGACATCTTTGTGGTGATTCGTCTTTAAACCAGCTCAAAATGTATGTTAATTATGTTATTGTTTCGAATACCCTCAAGGAGTAGGCTTACTCTTATGTGCGCCCTTAAAAGGACGTTAAGTGGCAGGTTGCAGTAGCTTTCCTCACATCCCGAGCGTGCTGATGAAGGTGGCCCCGGGCCCTCCAGGCGGTTTTGATATGCTTGGCTTCATCTGCGTGTCACTCACTACTACATGAAGCACGTCAATACCTCACCCCGTTGGCCAGGCTGCCATGAAAACGGCCCGTTTCCAGGGAGAGCTACGAGAAAGCCGAGTTGAGGGTCTTGGCCAGTGTATTTTGCCTGACCTTGACTGAAATGTCTCATAAGTATGTTGTGGTTGACCAGACGTTAGTCTTCCTTCCAGTTAAATAAACCAACATAGCCACCACACGACGTGGCGACAGCAGGGACGAAGCGGCCTGCAGTCCTCATTCTAAAAACCCTTCGTCAAACCTAGCAATGGGAAACATGTCGTACAACAGTTTTGTGTTTTGTTTTTGTTTTAGTACCTTTTACTTTCATACCAAATATCTTGTCTGTATCATTTATCTTGGTGAGTAAATTGTGTAATCAACTAGTTGGTCCTTCAATTATGGCTTGGTTATCTGCAAATTCGATAGCTCGTATTTTTTCTCCATTGGTAATAACATTCAGGTTGCAGTTCTGGTAGCTTCTGTCATCATCATCTCATCTTCTTCGTCTTTTGTCGATCTTCACCTTTTCAATCCCGTGGAGCAATCCCTTTTGCAAGTGATTGAGAACATAATATAGCCAATGGTTTTGCAAATTGGTTTCTAATTTCAAACATCAATTTTAGCTTGAATACCATCTTGACCTGGATATTTATCCTCGTCTATCTCTATGTCGAGTCTAATATCCTCAGTAAAAACAGTTCCTAAATAACTAAACTCTTGTACCTGCTTTAGTTTTTCCTCATTCGCATGAATATCAAGTGTGATACCTGGTGATAGCAAACAACCCTGCCATACTTATTTTTTGGATTGGCACTTTGCTTGTCATTCCCTTCTTGAGTACTTTAATTACTGTTTGATTTTCATATGTTTCGAATTAGTTTAACTAATGCTCTATTCACCATAATCTGTTTCGAAACTGTGACTATTTTGTCTCATAACACCCTGTCAATGCCTTTGCATAGTCCATAAAGCAAATAAAGAAAGCTCTTTTGTGTTCGACCTTTCTCTCTTCAAGAAACCTTTGTGTTGGAACTGTGTCTCTAGTGTCTCTACTATCGTTACAACCTAACATGTGACCTGCCCATCTGTGTTTTGCCTTGTCTGCATAGATTACCCCATCGTTCACAAGGGGGGGGGGGGGGGGGGGGGGGGATTGTTGTATGTCAGAATTGTAGAGATTTTACAAACATTGGTTCCGGAGAGTGATTCCGACCAAGCGTTTGCTTCTTCTTCTTCTTCTTCTTCTTCTTCTTCTTCTTCTACTTTTTCTTCTTCTTCTTCTTCTTCTTCTACTTTTTCTTCTTCTTCTTCTTCTTCTTCTTCTTCTGCTACTTCTACTTCTTCTTCTTCTTCTTCTTCTTCTTCTGCTACTTCTTCTTGTTCTTCTTTTCCGTTCGTTCTCAACTCCCGCTGCCAAACCATAAAAATTGATTTACAAGTAGCAGGATGTCGTCCGGATAACGGAATGCGTTGTGTCGTAGTTTACATTTTTACTACGATATCTACACCTTTCGGTCCGACACATCTGGCTTTAACAGGCTTGTTTTGCGGTACTGGGTTAGCCTTCCCTTTTCGATATCTTCTCCTTAGCCAGTCTGCTCTGTTGCAGCCTGTTATCCAGGATCACCCTATGAAGGTGTAGAACGATATTGGCATCTATGATTCGCTGGCTCTGACGCTAGCAGTCAGGCTATCTTTCATTGCAGCTCATGCACTGCTCCGCATCTTGATCTGGGCCAAGCGTCTCACAAGAGAGTCGTAGGTCACTTTCAATTTGTTTTCCAGTGAAATTGTGAGTGTCCATGTCTCAACGCCGGAACACATCGCAGAGTACAATGGAATTGAAGAGAGAGGCTCGTAAGTTCTGGTCTTGACAACCGTCCAGGACTGTGTTAATGGGTGAGACGGGAAGATCAACAAGAAACCCGTGTTCGAACTCTGTCTCTAGTCTCTTTGTACTATTTAAACCCAAACTAATTTTCGCTAAATATCGATTCTATTTTGTTATCAATCCTTTTCAATTGTTTTTGTTTTTTGTTGTTTTGTTTTGTTTTATTTCTCTATTCCTCAAGGCGATGTGCGTTGCCCTGTGGTTTTTATTTTGCGCCTGTCGGCCCAGTGCATCCGACTTCAGCATGCATTTTATGTAAGGGTCTGCTTCCTCCTGCATTTTCTAAGGGTCTGCTTCCCTAGGGTAACGGCCGGTACTGTGATGGGGATCGAACCCAGCACCTTCGGCTTGTGAGCCGTGTCACTTAACTGCTAGCCCACGCGGTCCCCACTTTATTCTCTTAATTATCGTTCGTATAATTGTCGAAGCTTGTTAAGTTAGGGTTATCAAACACTATTGTGTAGCTGTAGGTCCCAACATCGTCTCCAGCGGACCCTGGCTTGGGCCACGGAAGCCCAATGCATGGCAAGCACTCCTCCAGTGGCGTCTCGGATGCTGTTGCGTACAGCAAGGGAGTCTGACCAACACAGTCTCGCCTTGCACTCAGCCAGAATGTTCGACCTTCTTAAATGTAATCTCGGTTTGTAAGAAGATCCACTGCAATCGACAAACAAACAAAAGAGCGAACTCAACTCAGTATAAGAGTATGAACAACAACAGGTTCAACAAAATATAACAAAAAAATATATCAAAACCAAGTTGTTGTTTTTTTCAGTACAAGCTTTTATTTAAGCTAAGACATGTTACTACCGATTGAGACTACAGGAGTCAGCATTTGATAGATTAATAGGTCACACTAGTTGAGCCTGTGTACAACATGGCAGCTTTCTAGGTTATTGGGACATTGGTTAAAATAGGAGAAATAGAAGTCCACGCAAACGAACAGCGAGCAAGTTAAGTTTCACATATTTTAAATAAATGTTTAAAGTTAGTGCTATGTCCATTACAGAACGTCTCTTCTTCCGACCGCCAAATCTAATTGGCTGTTACAAGTTTCTTAGCAAGTGTGCAGTGCGGTAGGTTGCCATTACTATATCTACGTGGAGGAGTGAGAACAAACTAATGTCTGTCAAACTGGATACGAGCGTGATTCGAACCGGGTGCGTTGGGATTGTGAAACAGATGCTTCACCCCTGGGCCACGCCTCCTTAATTTCAATAAAAGCTTGTAAAAGAATGCAGATACCATATCGTCACCGACAGTAGAAGCAAGCAATTACACAACTAACATCCTTACAACTAAACGTCTGACACAAATTGGACTATTTGGCTACACAAAGCATAGATTTAACTCATAGTTAACTTGAAGATTTAACATCCATTTCAAAGTATTACAGGATGAAATCTGGGGCTTTGTTAAGTTCCTAGTACATGTCTGTCGCAGGCAGGATTGAGAGCTCGAATGATCTCCCCTATGACTTATTTGTCTCTTGTCAGAGAAGTACTAGAGATTTGAATATTCTCTCCAATAATTGAGAGATTGAAGGATTGCTCCAGACAAATTAAGGAATGGTGTTTTGGTAACCTAATGTCCTTGTTTCCTGTCACATTCTAAGTTGGGCTGGAGATAACCAAAAACACAAAAACTATTTTAAAGAAACTATGATGGCGTACTTTATTACCATGTCCGATGTTTTCTCTCCTCAATCAACCCCCCCCCCCCCCTTCCCCCTCCCCTCCCCTTCCGGAAGTTTTATAAGACCAAGGAATAAAGGCCGTTTACCCCTGCATTCGTCAGGTTAACGTTTTATTTCGCCTCCGGTAAAGAAAAAATAAGGCCTTAACAGGGTTTAGAATCCGTGTCTTCTTGATCATATACGTGTACTCAGGCTATCCGGCTAACCGCTTTACGCCACGATCGATTTAACTAAAAGACGTTCTGTAGCAGACACTGCTGTGGAAGATGAAGTGTTTGAAGTGTTATAGGCTTCGTTATACCACTAGATCTCCGCCTCTAATTAGGTGTGGAGTCTAGTTTCGTTACTCTCAACCTGTTCACCTTAGTTTGTTAGTTAGTTAGTTAGTTAGTTAGTTAGTTAGTCAGTCTGTTAGTTAGTTAGTTAGTTAGTTAGTTAGTTAGTCAGTCAGTCAGTCAGTCAGTCAGTTAGTCAGTCTGTTAGTTAGTTAGTTAGTTAGTTAGTTTTTGTTCCACTTGTGCTGTTGAGCGTCGTGTGGAGCTTAAGTCGTCTATCCTGCGCCGAGTGCGTTCCGTCGGTCAATCTGATCCCTTGTTATTGCACAATCACTTTAATGTCATCTATCCACCTACCTCGTGGCCGCCCCCTTGTCCTGTAGCCAGATCTACCAGCATTGTGAGCCATCAGTGGAAGATGATGAGGGTGCATTCTCATGAGATGACCAAACCAACTTATTTTCTGCCTGGAAATGTATTTCGGTAAAGGAGGTTGTCCGGACAATACATCGAATGTCGTCATTCCGTATTCCGTCTCTTCTGGTAACAACAACGTCCTTTCTCAAACACACTGGCGGACTTATCAAATCAATTCAATCTCTCTTTTCTACACGTCAATCTCTCTTTTCTGCGCATCAAGCTTTCTATTTTGCGCATCAATCTCTCTTTTCTGCGCATCGATCTCTCTATTTTGCGCATCAATCTCTCTATTTTGCGCATCAATCTCTCTATTCTGCGCATCGATCTCTCTATTGTGCGCCAGGCATCCATTTACGAAAACCAGCATAATTGTAGTTGTTTTTGTTGTTCTTCGTGCCTCTGCCATATACAATAGAAATTACTTTAAATTGTAGAAGAAGGTTGCTATATTTGTGTTTGTCTTAATTTTTGCTATTTCAACAAGTTCCCAAATGGAATGAAAGCTCCTCTCAATGTTTTGTATTCTTATTTTAAAATCTTTATCCGTACCTCCTATTTTGTTTATTCTGAAACTGAAATATAGAAATTATTTCACATCTTGTAGGAGTGTGAATTCTATGAAAACTTTATTGTACTTAGTTGTGTCTATTCTCTTGACCTTGTTTTGTCTATCTGTATTCTGCTCTAATAGCTGTAACGAGTAATAGTAATGATTCCGTCATGCCTTGCGGCGTATAGAAAATACATAGGCCCATATTAACTCGTTACCCACGGCACATAGTGGATGATGTGGTCAAGATTTCGCGATGTTTTTTTAATGTATTTTTTGTTTAGTAACAAACAAGTTTTTCCTCTCTGTATTCTACTGGCGTAGGCACGCCATTCCACATCGGACCGCATCCCTTTTAGGATAAATCAGGACGTATCAACTAGTGCTTGGATGCGTGTGTCTGTGCGTACTTTTGCTAGTTAGGGCGATCTCAGAAGTCAACTCAACCAAAGTGCTTTGCTGAAGTCGGATGTGTTAGACCAAAAGGTGCAAACTGTAAACTACGACACAACGCATTCCGTTCTCTGGACTACATCCTGCTACTTAAGCCCTTTTAGGGTATGGTAGCGGGAGATTGAGAACGAACGAAGTCAGGCCAAGCCAATCAAAGTGCAATGGAAGGGCCTCACCCTGATTTGTGTAAGAGTGTGATTATGGACAGAGTTGTGTAAAAGTGTGATTATTGGACAGAGTTGTGTAAGAGTGTGATTATTGGACAGAGTTGTGTAAGAGTGTGATTATTGGACAGAGTTGTGTAAGAGTGATTATTGAACAAAGTTGTGTAAGAGTGTGATTATTGGACAGAGTTGTGTAAAAGTGTGATTGTTGGACAGAGTTGAGTAAGAGTGTGATTATTGGACAGAGTTGTGTAAGAGTGTGATTATTGAACAAAGTTGTGTAAGAGTGTGATTATTGAACAAAGTTGTGTAAGAGTGTGATTATTGAACAAAGTTGTGTTAGAGTGTGATTATTGAACAAAGTTGTGTAAGAGTGTGATTATTGAACAAAGTTGTGTTAGAGTGTGATTATTGAACAAAGTTGTGTAAGAGTGTGATTGTTGAACAAAGTTGTGTTAGAGTGTGATTATTGAACAAAGTTGTGTAAGAGTGTGATTATTGAACAAAGTTAGGTAAGAGTGTGATTGTTGAACAAAGTTGTGTAAGAGTGTGATTATTGAACAAAGTTGTGTAAGAGTGTGATTATTGAACAGAGTTGTGTAAGAGTGTGATTATTGGACAGAGTTGTGTAAGAGTGTGATTATTGGACAGAGTTGTGTAAAAGTGTGATTGTTGGACAGAGTTGAGTAAGAGTGTGATTATTGGACAGAGTTGTGTAAAAGTGTGATTATTGGACAGAGTTGTGTAAGAGTGTGATTATTGGACAGAGTTGTGTAAGAGTGTGATTGTTGGACAGAGTTGTGTTAGAGTGTGATTGTTGGACAGAGTTGTGTTAGAGTGTGATTGTTGGACAGAGTTGTGTTAGAGTGTGATTGTTGGACAGAGTTGTGTTAGAGTGTGATTGTTGGACAGGGTTAACTGAAACAGAATGTGAGGGGGCACCCTGTTACTCCCCACGTTTTTTGATACCCAATTTCTGTGGCTAGGTCGATCCCAGGAGCGCAATCGGACAAACTGCCGCACCAACTGGTGATTGAATGGGAAGCCAGAGCACTGAAGAATACTTATTTTATTTTACAACAAGATAGATTTATATTTTTGTATTAGTCCATCTCAGATCACCAGGCTATTATCAGTGTAACAATTATACTATTTATAATTTGTCACTCGCAGAGTACTCTGGATCTTTAGCCATAACGTCGCTCTCACAACAGCCGATCTGTAAAACTCTCGATCTCTAGCCAGAACGTCACTCTCACAACAGCCGAGCTGTTATACTCTAGATCTCTAGCCAGAACGTCGCTCTCACAACAGCCAATCTGTAAGACTCTCGATCTCTAGCCAGAACGTCGCTCTCACAACAGCCGAGCTGTTATAATTTAGATCTCTAGCCAGAACGTCGCTCTCACAACAGCCGATCTGTAAGACTCAGAAGGTCGCTCTCACAACAGCCGATCTGTAAGACTCTCAATCTCTAGCCAGAAAGTCGCTCTCACAACAGCCGATCTGTTAGACCCTCTATCTCTATCCAGAACGTCGCTCTCACAACAGCCGATCTGTAAGACTCTCTATCTCTAGCCAGAAAGTCGCTCTCACAACAGCCGATCTGTTAGACTCTCTATCTCTAGCCAGAACGTCGCTCTCACAACAGCCGATCTGTAAGACTATCGATCTCTAGCCAGAACGTCGCTCTCACAACAGCTGATCTGTAAGACTCTCTATCTCTGGCCAGAACTCCTGCCTCTGTCGGTGTCATTCTATGGATCTCTGGGATGTCTTGTGTCCATCTTCTCCTCGGTCCGCCTCTGCCTCATTTTCCAGTATCGTTCAGTAACCTCCCGTATCGTTTTCTTCAGGCCATTATGGCGTTTGATGTTGCCAAAGTATTTATGTTTTCTAGACAAGATGTTTACTAGCCAATTATCCTCGATATCCATCTCCAATTAGTAAATCTGCGTTTTTCCTTTTCACTATCCATGACAGATTCAGCACTTTCCGGCTACATTTTAGTTCAGAAGATTCAATCTGTTTCTTAAGTGTGTGTGTGGTGGCCCACGTTTTACATCCGTTGCCACCGGGAAGATACAGGGTCCCAAGAGTTTCATATGCGTCATTTTATTAGTGTATCACATTTAAAAAATGTTAGCAATGGTATATAACGTATTCAGATGACCTTCCAGTGGACGCAGAAGAGATGCAGTCCAGCGGACATTGCACATCCTGCCCTATGGTGACAACCTCCCGGGTGGCGGGGAATGCTAGGCGTACCATCACTGCAGATGAGCCGAGAAAATAAAGCGAGCAAAAAGATGCCTCACTCATACGCATATGCTACGTTTCTGGCAGGACGTGACGATCCTGGGAAAAAGTCACACTGGACTGCCTCTCTTCCGGGATAGTACAAACTAGTACATAGTCCATCATATCATTGCCAAACCCTATAGACACGAGTAGGGAAGACTCGATAGTCCTGCAAGACAACTTCCTAAGAGAGACAACTCTGACCAAAAACAACTGCTGCCTTGCAGTTAGGCTGGGGACAGCCAAAGGCTAAGGAGGGCAACCCTACAGAAACGCCTGTTGAAATCGGATGCACTGAGCCACAAGCTAACAAATTAAAACAGTGCAACGTAAATATCGCTGTAAACAGCGTACGATGAAGAAGAAGTATTCAGATGACCCATAGTGCCCTTACCGACGAAGGAGAAATGAGAATACCTAGTATCTCGGGATAGATGATATAATGATATACGTTGGTGAGGATGATAATACTGTGGATGATAGTAGTAGCTTGAGGCAGGAAACGTTTTTTTCTCCTGAGTCTATCAATGTCTGAGTGGTTTCCGTGAATAGATGTGACAGGGACGATTATACTACCGCTACAATATTGATATCATGTCACTACAAGAAAATCAGGCATTCTAACAAACGCTAAAGGCGTACCACAAGCAATCTCAAACCCCAAACAAGATGGACTCACGTGAAATTAAATATAACATTGGGTTGCTGTCCTAACAAAAACACAGATTTAGTCCTACAGTAGAATCCTGCCCATTGTTTGATCATTGAAAACGAGAAGGCAGATGAGCTCTCAAAATCTGGAAGTGACGGCACGCAGACTCGTCATCCACAGTTGTAAAGAAGCAAAGACACTCGAAAAACGATCAAAGAGGATGGAATGGAGATAACGAAACAAAGAACACACGCCATTAAATTACAGCATAGACAAATGGCAGAGATGGACAGACGAAGATCTTCAGACTCAGAACAGGACATTACAGTCGCAAGGTCCGCCTTCACAGAATGGGATTTAGAGACACCACTTCGTGTAATTGTGGAGCATCCAAGTGAACACCAGAACATAATTTGCAGGACTGCCTCACTTATGCAGACCAAAGAGAGGCAGTCTAGCCCCGGGGCAGCACCCATGCTTGAAAAACTCAAGAAGACCGGTGAAGACATGAAACAATCTCCTTCATGAACTTCAGCGGGCTAAAAGCATAGTACCAGTTGATCGAAGAAGAAGAAGAAGAAGAAGAAGAAGAAGAAAGAAGAAGAAGAAGAAGAAGAAAAAAATAAGAAGAAGAAGGAGAAGAAGATGGAAGATATCATGTCGATAAATAGGAAATAATCATTACGTATACTCGTTCTGTGGTAAAAGGATTGCTCCAGCCAAAGTGAAGTATGCTGATTTAGTAACAAAATGTTATTGTTTCCCATCAAATGTCTTGGAGAAAAGAACACACACAGTTTAAGATAAATAACTGAACATAAGATAGAGAAGCACAGTTATCAGTTTCACTGGAGTCATTGCAAACGACAATATCGTATAATATAGGTCCTAACATCAAACTATAATGCAGGTTCTCACATGAAACTATAATATAGGTCCTAATATCAAACTATAATATATGCCCTAACATCAAACTATAATGCAGGTTCTCACATCAAACTATAATATATGTCCTAACATCAAACTATAATAAAGGTCCTAACATCAAACTATAATATAGGTCCTAACATTAAACTATAAAATATGTCCTAACATCAAACTATAATATAGGTCCTAACATCAAACTATAATTTAGGTCCTAACATCAAACTATAATATAGGTCTTAACATCAAACTGTAATATAGGTTCTCCCATCAAACTACAATATATGTCATAACATCAAACTATAATATAGGTCCTAACATCAAACTATAATATAGGTCCTAACATCAAAATATAATATAGGTCCTAACATCAAACTGTAATATAGGTTCTCCCATCAAACTATAATATAGGTCCTAACATCAAACTATAATATAGGTCCTAACATCAAACTATAATGTAAGATCTAACATCAAACTATAATGTAGGTCCTAGCATCAAATTATAATGCAGGTTCTCACATTAAATTATATAAACGGTTCCCTTGTCAAAACATTAATTATTTTGTCACATTCCACTATAGAAAGACTTCTCATATTTAATTATAAAATACTTTTTCACACCAATCTATAAAGCTGTTTTTCACATCAGACTGTTAAACAGTTTTTCCTCTCCAACAAAGACGCGGTTGCCAATTTCTATTTCCTGTGTTCGTTCACAAACTTTTACGCATTTCATGTCTGTCAAAATGTATCCTTTTCTTCAAAATGCTTCTGAAAATAATTTCTAGCTGAACATATAAAGAAATATCTAACACGTGGTTTGGAGAGTAAGCCTCATTTCTGTTAAAAGGTCCGGTGTTTTCTGTCAAGACCTTATGTACGTCTTATTGAGTGAAACACGCGCTAACAAATAGAATCTATTACTAGCATCCCATGTTAAAAGATAAACACGGTTTTGAACTGGCCAATGGGCATATTTTTTATTTTTCCCAAGCTAGGGAAAGCAAGAAATGTGTTCACACAAATGGGTTTCGCTCAGCTGCAGAAGAGAGGCAAGATGGAGCGTGTATTCATGGGATTAACTCTGAAAGTTCGTCAACAAGATTAGCCCAGAAGGAGCACCCCGTTACTGGCATGTTTTAAGGGTGCATGTTTTGTTTTTTTCACCGTGAATTTATTCTTCCACCCCGGACCAGCTCTTGATAACATTAAACATTTACAGAGACCATGTTCTTGGCACGTGTTGTCATAAATTAAATGATTTGTTGATGAGAACGAGGCTCACATCTGTCTGTGTATCCATTCCTCTATTTATTTATTTGATTGTGCTTTTTAAATACAAATGTGCTCCCGGTATCAACATTCAAGAAATGGATGACATAACATATTATTGCAGTCCAGCGTCGAACATCCTTGGATCTGACCCTGAAATATTACTGAGGTCATGAATCGCCAGATCTCCATTTCTAGATCCCCATTTCCCTTAAAGTTCCTTCATCACATTTTCTTGTACAACTCGCCACTACAGCACTGGTGGCTCTTAATTTTGCTAATTTCTCCACCACCCTTCTGAATTATGCCTTTCCCCACAATTCTAACTAAAAGTCGTATGACCATCCATAAACTGAACATGACATAATCACGTGTCCAATATTTAGAGCGACCTTACACTAAACTACGGATAATAAGAGTCGATAATGAAGGAAAGTAATTCTGGTCATAACTAGCCAGCATTTCCTTTGCCTAATTTCAGACAATGAAAGGTTACATTTAGCGACCAGGCCGGTTTTGCTCAAAGTGACCAACACACCTAAACTCTGTCTGAACCCTGAATTAGTTTTTATTTCTCCCCTATGTCCTTGCTTTTTGTAAAGTTAAAATTAAATGTATATGGTCCCTTTGGTTCGGGATCATGCTTGGGATCCTGTGATTCTGTCGAGATCCCTACGTGAATCCAGACTTTTGAACTCCTACCTTGTCAAAAACAGATATACACTTGTATCCACGCCCAAACACAGATATATATATATATATTAATATATATATATATTTGTCTCAACATCCAAACTCAGATATATATACTTGTCTCAACATCCAAACACAGATATATGCGTGTCTCAGCATCCAAACTGAGATATACACTTGTCTCAACATCCAAACACATATATACATTGCATCTTCTTCTTCTTCGTTCGTTCTCAATCTGCAACTATTAAACTCTGAACCGGGCTTTGCAAGTAGGAGAATGCAGTCCAGAGAACGGAATGCGCTGTGTCTATAGTTTACTGCGATTTTTGCACCTTTCGGTCTGGCACATCCGTCTTTGGCAGGACTTTGTATCTAAATGTCAGCATGCATGTCTTTGTGCCATGGTTTACATAATAATAAAAGTAATAATAACACTAATAATAACAAGTTCACTTAGACATCTGAGGCTCGTTGCGTCGATCAGCCATCTTCCATGACCTTCTGCAGCGACACATCTCCACAAATAACACAACCAATGTATTTCTGTTTTGGGCTTTTGTGAAGATATCCAATGTTGATGATCATTGTATGTTAAATTAGCAATGTAATTATTTTTCGAACGTATATCTGCATTGCATTGCACACAAAAAAACAAACAAACAACTTCATTGACAGAAGTCATCATCATTCTGATATGACTCATACGACTTTTTTTTTCATTTCTGTGGTAGTCGATGGGTTTTTAGGCTGAGGACTGCAGGCCGCTTCGGCACTGATGTCACCACGTCATCTGCCGGCTATGTTTGTTTATTTCACCCCAGACAGAAAAGAACATATGCCATACCGGGGATTCGAACCCCTGTCCTCCTTTTCAGCAGGCGCTGCCCCGAATGTTTATCATTTTTACAAATACTTTCTATGTTATGTTATGATGAATGCTTCGATTTCATTACCATAGGAAATAGTGAAGGCAGTGATAATTAATGCATTCAAGAATGGATTAGATGTGCATAGCTTTTAGAGCAAGGAAATGTAAATAAAAGTGGTTGTATATAGATTCTGCAAAGTCTTCTAAGCCAGTATAAAGACGTTAAGTTATGTTAAGTTTGTATAAAACTTGTAAAATAATGGCGTATTGTTAAATGATATTGGAGAGAAAGACACGCATTTAGTAGAATATCCAAAGAGACAGACATAAAAAAATGGACAGACAGGCAGACAGACATGACAACACAGCACAATAGGAAACAGAAGAAAGACCCCGAGTGCATAGCAAACATTAACTTGTGTGTGCCTGATCTTGAATAGAATGTACACCCATTTGAGTTTAAGTTTCGCAAAATTCAGAAATGCGTTGATTGGACAAGAACAAATATATTTACGTGGTTTATGCGTGAGTGTGTGAGTATACGTGTGTGTGCGCGCGTGTATGTATGTGTGTGGACTGATTATTGTTAAATTGATTACCAAGGTCTCCTTAGGGAACCAGCATATTGAAGTAATTAGGTTTGCCTAGACCTTTCACCTGACGGTGTGTCAATGTGACCTCGAGTAACAGAGCCTATCCAGCCCGTCTATCAGAGGTTGTCAATTTATAAGTGTAGTTTTTGAGACCGGTATATGCTGCGTTTTGTTATGTTATGTTATGATATGTCATGTCATGTTGTTATATTATGTTATGTTACCTTTTATACTGTTATCCTGCTAATGTTGGATGTGTTGGACCGAAAGGTGCAAATATCGCAGCCAAGCTGAAAACTACAACACAATATATTCCGTTCTACGGACAACATCCTGCTACTTCCAAAACCCTTTTCAGGGCTTTGCAGCAGGAGATTTAAAACGAACGAAGAAGAATAACCTGTTATGTTATGTTATGTTATATCATGTCATGTCATGTCTTGTCTTATTATATTATGTTATGTCATGCCATGCCATGTCTTGTTACATTATGTTATGTCATGTTATTTAATGCTGTTATGTTATGGTTAATATGTTGCAGAGAATTGACCGAGCACACTTTGATTTGCCTCCGACTTTTTTCGGCAAACAGGGATGAATGGCCATGCAATTGTACATGCCTGTTGAACACACTGCTGTTCCGTCCTCAAAGTCGCTCGCCCATGCTCCATACACATTTGGTATCAAACTACCGCTTACAGCAGATTGCTTGTTCATGCTGTGTTGTTCATCATGCTGTGTAGTTCATGATGTATTGTTCATGTTGTTCATGCTGTGTTGTTCATTGAGCGCGGCTTTATCCTTTCAAGCAGTAAAGACCCAAGACTTATCTGGAGAAAGCTTTCGTGTGATTGGCTAATGTCTTTATGACTATCTGGCTGCATCAATAAATCATTTCATTGGTTAGTTAATCGTGTAGGTGCAATATCTAGGTCAGAGAAGTGACTGTCCCACCTCGGTGGCGTCTAGAAACTGTCAGTGTGCTTCGAATGTTGCCGGTCGGACATTCAAATGTGAGGTACCTACGTCTTCATTGTTGTTCGATTATTGTTACTATTCCAGAGAAAAACTAGTAATACAATTTTGTATATAAACATTCAATATGAAGTATTTTTTGTAGAACTTTCCTTAAAACAGAACATTTTGTCACACTAAGAAATATAATGTATGTGTGATTGGCCATTAATATCAATGAGTTAGTGAGTATTCTTCTCAATATGATTTAATCTGAAGTTAAAAATAACAATTTGGGAAACATGTGTGACCTTTGATTAGGCCATGACCTTGGGTTTAGGTGCCATGGTCAAGAGGTAATCTATTTGACACAGCTTGAACAATTATACACCAACTTCCCTGTTAAAGTTCTGGTTAGGTTCCAAAAAGCTACGATTAAAACTGAAACAATGTTAAGTGAAACTGACTTCACCATTTACATCTTAAGTTTTAAAACAATTTAACACATTTATCCGTTTCTCCATCTTGCATAAACTCTCGAATGGTGAGCTGTAACGACGTGAAATTTGCACAGCTCATACTGTCTGGAATTTTTAGATCAACACAAATAAAATCACCTTTCGTGCATCGATTTATTTCCAAATTAATTCAAATTGCTTTATAAGGTTGTTGTTTTTTTTAGTAATCCGTGCTGTGTCATTTTTAAAGTGTGCGTGTCGGGTCACCCAGGACCAGTCAATGTTTGGAAATGATCAAGATAAGGGGTGGTCATTCCTTTGACTAGTCCGAGTTGGAAACTGAACAGTATAAAAGCAGATCAATCGTCCTTTGACCCTGGACACAAACGCGATTTTTTTTTAGCGTGGCCACTCAATGTACTTGGATGCAACATTGTTCTGGTAGTTTTCAGTGTTAATATTTCGTAACTTGAAGTCACCATGGATTGAATATATTAACATATTATGTTATTACCTGGGCGAAGCCGAGCAAAACAGTTTTAGCAATGATATAAATATGGATTTTGTTCCTTCGTACCAATTCTGGTCAAAAGCTTGAGGTTTAGCATTAGCACTAAGAAGGAGTCTGGTGTCGATGAATGTCAACACTAGCGGACAGACTGGCCCACTTTCAACTTGATAACGGAGGCAACAGACACAACAAGAAACACCAGACTGCGAGCTGACATTTTCGTCTGAGTAGTCCTTCCAGCGATATGCTTTGAGTGTAAAATCTACTCTGCGACAAAAGCCATGGAAAACCAGCTAACATGCCTCGCTTTAGCGTCGTATCCTGGACCATTACTTAGGCAACAGCGTCAGATGTCACATGTCAGAATGTCTTCCATCATGTCAACAATTCCAAGCACCCCTGGGATGGGCATGTAGTCAGACGAACGATAGAGCACAGCAACTACTCTGTGGTACCCGCGCGGCAAACCAAAAAGACCATCTGCATATCTGCAAGATTAAATTTATTTTATTAATAGTAACATTAATAATAATAATACTTAGATAAACAACTATTATTGTCTGTGAATAATATAAAGGTAAGGCAAAGGCCGCCGTCTATCGTAGACGATGATGACATAATTTATTTTGCTAGCGTTATTAACTACGCTACTTTTAATCCTCACTTTCTCGTCTCGAGCCGACCCCAGTGGCAAGTCAAGGACAAGACGACTAGAGGGCGACTACGAGATGCAGGGGATTCCGTATCAAGCACCCGTGAAAAAAACGGCTGAATCCGGAGACGAACCCACGGCTTAACCACTTCGTCACGGAATCCCACGAATAATATATAGCTATTATAATAATATGCATATTCAATGTTATTCATTGTTTTCATGAGGTCCCACAATAAACTAAAACTATTAGCTGGACTTCGAGGTACTGGCGAACTGAACTTAACTTCATTATCCTGGTTTAGAAGACTTTGCAGTCTGTATACAACCAACGTCTTCTATTCCTTGTCGTGTAGTCTCCTTCCCGTAACCCCAATAGGTAGGTCGCAGGACCATCACTCAAAAATTTCGTTCAGTTTGCATGTCAAATACTGAAGGCTGAAGGTCTGTTCCTGCTCCTCTTTGCTCCTCGTACTCTCTCCTAATTAACTCTGTTTTGCATAATCGTTAGTATGCCAACATCAACTTGTCATGGATAATATACCATCCTCCCCCGCCCCCACCCCTAACCCCAGCTTGGTATCTATTCCGACAAACATCCCCCCACCCCCCACTATCCCTATAGTTAGCACAAGCTTGTAAACTAAGGGCTCAACGACACACATATAATACCCTGTAAAGGAGCCATCGATAAAGTCAACTCTGAGGTTGTGATCTTTAGTGAGAAAAGCAAAATGACTTCTCTCGTTTAATCTGATTTTATTGACTGCGGCTTTATCCTTTCAAGCGGTAACATTTCCTAGACTTCTCTTGGTAAGCTTTCATGTGATTGGTTAATTTATTTATGCCTGTCTGACTGCATCAATGAATCATCTCTTTAGTTGGTTTCTTTGCTACTTTCAACATCTATATAAAAGTTGTCTCTGTCTCTCTTGGATGCGCCTGGGGACGTCTAAGTTGCGGTCAGTGTACTTAAGGATGTTGCCGGCTCTAGGTGTTCAATATAGGGTTTTCTTCTTCTTCTTCTTTTTCTTCTTCTTCTTCTTCTTCTTCTTCTTCTTCTTCTTCATCTCCTTCTGCTTCTTGATTTTCATCTTCTTCTTTATCGTTATATCTTCTTCTTTTCCTGCTCATCTTTATTTTCGTCTGTATCTGTGCATTTTCGTTTTCCTTTTTCTTCCTCATATTATTCTGTATCTGTAAATCCTTTTCTACTTTTCTTCTCCTTTAACTTTATATCTTCTTCTTTTTCGTTTTTTTTTCTTCTCTGTGTATCTTCGTCTTCTCCTTTCTCTGTGTGTCTTCGTCTTTTCTTGTATCTGTGTATCTTCCGTCTTATCCTTTATATGTGTATCTTCATCTCCTTTATCTTTGTGTCTTCGCCATCTCTTTTATCTGTGTGTCTTCTTCTTCTCCTCTATCCTTGTATAATATTCTTTTTAATCTGCGTATCGTATTCTTCTCTTTTATCTTTGTATCTCCATTTTCTGAATGTTGTATCTCCATTTTCTGAATGTTGTATCTCCATTTTCTGAATGTTGTATCTCCATTTTCTGAATGTTGTATCTCCATTTTCTGAATGTTGTATCTCCATTTTCTGAATGTTGTATCTCCATTTTCTGAATGTTGTATCTCCATTTTCTGAATGTTGTATCTCCATTTTCTGAATGTTGTATCTCCATTTTCTGAATGTTGTATCTCCATTTTCTGAATGTTGTATCTCCATTTTCTGAATGTTGTATCTCCTTCGTGTTGCTCTTCTTCCTTTTTTTCTGTTTCGTCCTATCTTTGTATCTTCTTCTTAGCTTGTTTCTTCTTCTTCTTCTTCAGCTTTATCGTTTTATATTCTTCTCCTTAACTCTGTATCTGCTACTTCTTTTTATTATTATTATTCTCTATTTTCTTCTTTTTCTTCTTCTTCTTTGTTGTTGTTGTTCTTCTTCTTCTTCTTTGACGTCTCGTTGTACCTCTTTTTTTATCGTTATCTATGAATCTTCTTCGTCTTTTTTTTCTTCTTCTTCCCCATCGTATTTTTTATTTTGATTTTCTTGTTCACCTTACACATTTTTACTTGTTTTCCTTCTCTGTTTTTTTTTTCTGTTCTTCTTAACCTTGTTTTCCTTTTCTTTTTTATATCCTTTTTGCCTTTTGTGTTCCAAAACATCGATATTGGTATTGCTGACATATTTAGCCGTTACAAGTAACTTGACAGGTGACCTGCACAGTAGGTTGTCATTACTTCCTGTACGTGGAGGAGCGATCCACCAATAAAAAACAACCCGTGTCTGTTGAAGAGGACACGACGAGATTCGTAACCAATGTATTGGGATTGGGAAATCTGGTTTCTCCGATTTCCACCTCCCTGACAAGGAAAATGGTGATTCAGTTAACTTGTTTAAGGTAATATAGAACCGGTAACTGAGACGCTAGTTGCTTCAGTTATAATATACTGATCAGGACGTCGCGTCAGGGTCAGTCATAACGTACTGACCAGGACGTCGCATCAGGGTCAGGCATAACATACTGACAAGGACCTCGCGTCAGGGTCAGGCACAACATACTGACCAGGACGTCACGTCAGGGTCAGGTACAACATACTGGGGAGAACGTCGCGTCAGGGTCAGATACAACACACTCACTGACCAGGACGTCGCGTCAGGGTCAGATATAACTCACTGAGCAGGACGTCGTGTCAGGGTCAGATATAACTCACTGACCAGGATGTCGCGTCAGGGTCAGATATAACTCACTGACCAGGACGTCGCGTCAGGCACAGGTACAACACATTGACCAGGACGTCACGTCAGGGTCAGATATAACTCACTGAGCAGGACGTCGCGTCAGTGTCAGATATAACTCACTGAGCAGGACTTCGCGTCAGGGTCAGATATAACTCACTGATCAGGACGTCGTGTCAGGGACAGGTACAACACACTGACCAGGACGTCGTGTCAGGGACAGGTACAACACACTTACCAGGACGTCGCGTCAGGGACAGGTAAAACACACTTACCAGGACGTCGCGTCAGGGACAGGTACAACACACTTACCAGGACGTCGTGTCAGGGACAGGTACAACACACTGACCAGGACGTCGTGTCAGGGACAGCTCAACACACTGACCAGGACGTCGCGTCATTGTCGGGCATGTAATAATGACCTAGACCACTATCTCTCTTCCATGCAGCGTTCCGTGGAAACAAGCTGTCTTTCAAGGCACGGGCTGACGAGATGTGGATCGACGTGATCCCCGAACTAGATGAAGCCAAGCACAGCACAACCGCTTTGTGATGCTGATCCACCTTCATCAGCACGCTCATGATGTGAAGACAGGTACGACAGCACGCCACTTGACGTACTTTAACACGCACATAAGAGAGTAAACCTACTCATTGTGGGCATTTAACAACAACAACAACAACAACAACAACGGCATCATTTGAATAATTGCTTTCAAATCAAGATGGCCGTTTCACACTCAGAAGTCGTTTGCCTGTGTCAGTGACGAGGTTTGTAATTCCATACATTGAAACTCCTTCTATCCTGAAGTGACTACGTCACGTCCCGATTTGCCTCTAATAGCATGCCCAAGAATGTGGCAGTGATCCTGTTTTTTCTTTGTTGGTTTTTTTAGTTTTTTTGGGGGGAGGGGGCGGGGGGAGTGGAGGTTGGTGTTATTTTGCGTTCACTTTATTTCTCTATCCCCCAAGGCGGTGTGTGTTGCATTATGTTTTTATTTTGGGCCTGTCGGTCCAGTGCATCCGACTTCGGCATGTATTTTGTGTATGGGTCTGCTTCCTCCTGCATTTTCTAAGGGTTTGCTTCTCCGGAGTAACGGCCGGTGGTGTGATGGGAAGTGAACCCAGCACGTTCGGGTTGTAAGCCATGTCATTTAACCACTAGGTCATGCCGTCCCCACGGTGACACTGGTGTTATCTCTGTCGTATACAAGCCATTCATTCAGGAAACAGAACGAGCAAATGTTGGTTTTTAATGATGTATATTTCTGTCCTGGTTAGTGGATAGTGGCATTACTTCTTCGGATGTGTGTCTCACACTGTCATGGCGTGTCCTGGCATCATGTCTTGATTTTTGTTGTCATGTGTTGGTTGTTTTCGTTCGTTCTTTGAAACTGACGAAGGCCTTGGAGCCGTAACGTGGTTATCATCTTGTTTTTGTCCTGTTGCCGTCACTGAGCCTATATGTGTTTTACCGACTAAATCATTAACAAGTTTGGTTTTTGTCACTGGAACAAATCTGATAGTTTTCCCTTTCATGGATGGTTGATTACGTCTTTGAATCAAATCTGTGTCGCCAAATCATTTTCTGATATGCAATAGACTGAAAATAGATCACTAACTCTTGATTATTTATTTGTTCCTGGTCCATATGTCAACTTAAGAAAACTCTTACTCTTAAGAAAACTCTTACTCTTAAGAAAACTCTTACTCTTAAGAAAACTCTTACTCTTAAGAAAACTCTTACTCTTAAGAAAACTTCACAAAGTCGGAAAATGAATTAGTACCCGACTTACTACCAACTCTCTGATCGTTTTATTACACATTGGACCAAACGAAGAGAAATAAAGGGACATAATCCGAGGATAACGGGAACCATGGGGCAGTATTGTCCAACCATGAAAGTCCCGGTCAAACCAGACCGTCTGGTAAGCTTATATGCATGCTGAATGTACTTGAACAATGGACCATTTATGAAATAGTTCAATAGGATCACTTACTTACTTTGGAGGAAGAGCTGGCACCGCCTCTCTCTTCTCACCTCACCCTATTTCATTTGACTCTGTCCTACAGTCACACTCTTGCACAACTATCACACGCGCCCTCAGGGTGAGGCCCTTCCATTGCACTTTGGTTGGGCTAGCTTCTGAGAGCGCACAAACCTAGCATAGGTACATACAGATGCACACATACATCCAAGCACTGGTTTATGCGTCTTAATATCGCCCAAATTGACTACGGTCTAGGGTGGAATAGCGCGCCTCCGCCAGTAGAAACTAGTGAGGCAAACACGTAAAATTAAAAAATTAAAAAAATTAACGGGAGAGTTTTCATTTTGAAAGAAGTTCTATAGGTCCAGAACAAAACGTCCTAGTTTATTTACTGTTATGGAGGTTAGCTATTTGTGTACGAGCAGTGTACGAGCAGTGTTGTGAAATATATTTTTAGACCTTTTGCAAATTAAATTCCTCCAATTTGATGGTGTTTGACTTGGCTTCTTTCGTTCTCAATTTCCCCCTACTAACCCTGCCACGGGCCTAAGTAGCATAATGTAGTCCAGAGAATGGAATGCGTTGTGTCGTAGTTTACAGATTGACTGCGATATTTGTATCTTTTGGTCAAACACATCCAACTTCAGCAAGCATTTTTTAGTACCGTGTTAGCATTCCCTCTTCGATCCCTTCTCCTTAGCCAGTCTGCCCTGCTGCAGCCTGTTATCCAGGATCACCACGTAGAGGTGTAGAAGGGTCTTGGCAGCTCTGGTTCGCTGGCCCTGCAGCTCATGCGCTGCTCAGCATCTTGATCCCAGATGGAGTTTAATTATACTTTCCTAGATTGTGGCAATATGGATACGTAATTAAAGTCATTTAGTAGTGTCAGTTGTAGATGTGGAGGATTCATTCAAATTGGACCGGATGAGAAAATTGTTTTGTTCTCTTGTTTATTAGCAACACATTTCCATTATAATTGTCAATGGCAGACAATGTTTACAATTGTAAACACACAGATAATCCATTTCTTAAAATGTTCATGTATGGAATATTTTGGGGACCCGCGGCACTAGAAGAAGTTTAAAGGGGTCCGTAGCGGCGAAAAAGTTCAGTACCGCTGCTATAAATCATGTCCATCTTTATTTCAATTGCCCGCGTACACTTTGATGATATAGAGGAAGGCCTAATAAACGCCGCTTATTTCTATAGTCGCTATGCAGTGTACTTGCTAGATTATTTTACTTATCTTATTTAATGAATCCATCTTATTCGAATTGCCACTAGCAATTAGAGATGATAATTGAAAGGAAACAGAAGAAGAACAGATGATTATAGCAATGGGGTGTATCAGCGGCGTGTGATCAAGGTAACTGCAGGACCTTTACAGGGGCGTATCAAAGATGGGAACATTACCCATGTTGACGTGCAGTTAATGAGATTTGAGAAGTTCAACTCCCGATTCAGGAGGGCGTGGCAGGAATCCATTTATGACGCATGCTTCTCCAGTGCTAACACTTAGAGAATTAACGGGTTGCGTCGTGTTTCGTCCCAGGGAGAGATACTGTATCGTTCTGGACTATTTGTGCAATGCAGTCTTTTCGCAGTGGTTCGCAAATTGTAATCCTGGCATCCTCTAGGCAGTTCAGGACCACGTTTGTCAGTTTGGTGTTGGCTTCAGGTTTACAATTTAGCAATGATCTATATTTGAGTATTTAGCATACCTCGTCATAATTTTACAATTAACTGAAAATGAACTTTTCGTGAGACAATTTTGTTAATTGTTCCACTAAATCAAGCCCTTCACAAAAAGCTCGCATTCAATTAAAATATAAAGACCTCAAAGGGTAGAAGACGCTTCTGATCAGGTCATTATACACAGACACACACACACACACACACACACAAATATATATATAAATATATATATACACACGCACAAACTAACATAAATATATATAAATTAAAATCTACAACTCAAATGTAAAGTTTGTTTTGTTGTATGGTTCTCAAACACGGATAGTATGGTTAAAACAAAGGTGTGGTCACATTACTGTACTTTTGGCTCAGGCTACTCTGGCTTTGGCTCAGAGTACTGTACTTTTGGCTCTTATGCTACTGTAGCTTTGCTCTTAAAGTTCTGTGCGTTTGGCTCTTTAACTACTGCAGCTTGGCTCTTGAAGAACTGTGCGTTTGGTTCAGACTACTTTAATTTTGGCTCTTGAAGTACTGCACATTTGGCACTTAGACTACTTTGGCTCAAAGTACTGCACTTTTGTAAGACATTAATTTTTTGCTCAGAGTACTGTACTTTTGGTTCTTACTGTAGCTTTGTCTCAGAGTACAGTACTTTTGATTCTTACTGTAACTTTGTCTCAGAGTACTGTACTTTTGACTTTTAGACTACTGCAGTTTTGGCTCAGAGTACTAATATTAGCTATTAAACTACTGTAGCTTTGACTCAGTACTGTTATTTTGGCTCTTAGACTGCTGTAGCTTTAGCTCAGTGTAGCAGCGTAAGATTTTAAATTGAGTAGTTTACTTATATTAAGAGTTAAAACATATATCTACACCACGACACGACTTTAACACAGTAAAAGACAGTAACGACTATCCAGACTAAATAAGAAAACAATTTCATTTATGATAAGAATTTTCATTGCACAATATCAACGAAAAGCAAAGAACTTTTAAACTAAATAATCTCTCTCTCTCTATATATATATATATATATATATATATATATATATATATATATATATATATATATATATATATTTAACTACGTAGAAGGTTGAAAGCACTAGCGTTTGATGTTTCCTCCAAAAATCTATGATTCCCAGAAGTCTTAGGCTTTTTTTTTTTTTTGGTCACAATAAAATTTCTCATAAACTCTAATTCTATTTAGTTACAACTTAATGGCCCCAGTTAGCTAGCGGTCCCCTATCTGCACCCTCAAAACACAATCTCAAACTCGTTCTTACGACCAGATTACGTACTCAGACGAATCTGTATGCTCACACATAATTAGAACACGTATTCATGCGATATGTGCATTCAAATATAATCCGTTCACGTATAATCAGGCAATATATGCATTCACATATAATCAGATCACGTACTCAAATATAATTGAATCACGTACTCAAGTATGATCATGTATTCAGTCTATCTGTGCACTCACATATTATCAGTTCACTTCACGTATTCAAGCGAATATGTACGTTTACACATAATCAAAACACACATCGTTTACAAAGTGCCCTGCACATACAACGCACATTTATATCTCTTACTGTTCACAAGGTGTCCATCATAAGCACCTATTGAGCGCGACTGGCCAAACTCGAGGTGTGTGATGGGACAAACACTCTGCAAACTCTCACTTCCAGACTCACTCCCAGTCTTCCTGTTAGTCCCCAGCCAGTCTGCCGAATTACCTCTGCAGTGTATTTTAGAGTGTCCTGCAACAACATGGCTGTCCGGTGGTCTTCTGTGGGTATTCTGATTTTGCCATCACTCAAATTTGGAACTACCCCCATCTAAAATGTTATTAGTTGTCTATCGACGAGTTCCTGTCATTCTAAATGTGGTTGCCGGTCATGTAAGTATCAGATTGTCAACAATCCCACTTCCGTCAAGTCTGACGCCAGAGTGGTCAGTTCTGGCACCCACCCATGTACCAGGCAAAGTCTTCTACCTAACCCCTCGTTTCCTTTGTCAACTTAGTGTCAGATTATTGGTGACTGACCACAGGTGATTGGCCCTGTCGTGACCTGCGTTCGCCAACGCATTCAGGCAACCTTTGTTTTTTAGAGTTACTAGCCCAGTCTACCTGCCCTAAACGCCCATGCTTAAGCTGGACCTGTCACATTAGTACTCCTATTTTTGGCTCTTAGACTACCGTAGCTTTGGCGCAGTACTATTATTTTGGCTCTTAGACTACTGTAGCTTTGACTTAGTATTATTATTTTGGCTTTAGACTACTGTAGCTCTGTCTCAGTACTGATATTCTTGGCTCTTAGAATACTGTAGCTTTGACTTAGTATTATTATTTTGGCTCTTAAACTACTGTAGCCCTGCCTCAGTACTGATAATTGTGGCTCTTAGACTACTGTAGCTCTGTCTCTGTACTATTATTTTTGCTCCTAGACTACTATAGCTTTGACTCAGTACTATTATTTTTTGCTACTAGACTACTATTACTGTTGACCGTGATTTACACAGACAGATGTCTGAGTATTAATTGTTGTACGTTTATGTTGCAGGATACTGGCTGTGTTACATCAACAGTACCATCAACCCGCTGTGCTACGCTCTGTGTAACGTCCACTTCCGACGAACATTCTGGAAAATTCTCACCTGTCGGTGCAGTCAGCGTCGAGGATCCATCCATCGCATGGTCATACCTGCACCCCACATCAACCACCTCATTCCCAGGTGAAACACACCTGTTGAACTTTCTAATAAACGTATGTAATATTATGTTAAGACATGCTCTTCAATTGGTCATGCCAACACGCAACTGATGACGTCATGAGCTAACATAACACTGCAATATGCGAGTTGCTATCAACATGTTAGCAAATCGCGGGCCACCTAAAATCAAGGATGATTCCCCAATGCCACATACCTTACGGTGTCTACCGCGTCACGTGAGATCAACGTAAACACATACGCACAAAAACCTGATTTAATTCATTCACTCCGGACTACTTTTGACTTCTGAGCACATATATTCTTGCAATGTAAAATTGCAACTAGGATTCACGTATGTATTTATAATTTTGAGTAAAATACTTGGTACGGATGAACTTTTGTGTTAGCATGTCAAACGTTCCAGCCAATTTATCAGCTGTACGGTATTATAAGAAAGTTTCTTAGCCACTATATCGGCTCTGATAAGTGAATATGTTGATATTTGTTTCGATGACTTTTAGAGGGCTCTTCATAGACCACAGGTTGTGGGGGGAGGGGGGGGGCATAGCTTGACGTCGTTCTGTGACGGATGACTAAATGGAAGCAGAACCAGTTCATACCGCTGCTAGAGATCACGTTGTAGTGACGTCATTGTCAGTTTTTGTTTGAAGTTGCCATCTCCCGTCCCCGCTGCCTTTATCTCGCTAACAGTAAGTCATGTACCCATTTTCAACTGGATCGACTGGAGAATGATTATAAAACCTGGTACCTTGACCCGAAGAAACGAACGTTCAACCGCTCATAGACACGTTATTTAATGACAGACTCGAAATCGCTACCAAGCTCTGAACGTTCTCAATCTCCAACTACCAAGCCCTGAACGTTCTCAATCTCCCGCTACCAAGCTCTGAACGTTCTCAATCTCCCTCTACCAAGCTCTGAACGTTCTCAATCTCCCTCTACCAAGCCCTGAACGTTCTCAATCTCCCTCTACCAAGCCCTAAACGTTCTCAATTTTTTTCACTGGAGAACTTATGGACAACAAAAGAAATTAAGCAGAGGTTTCCTCAGTAGAAGAGAAATAAGCAGGAAAAAAAAGATGGATGTATACCGCTCGACCTATGTGCCTGTCCTGACATATGGATGTGAGTCATGGGCAATGACTACAGCCCGAGAAAGGCAATTACAAACTTCAGAAATGAGGTACCTAAGAAAGGCAATACCAGACAATACGTAGCAGTTTTGAAGTTCAACCCCTGCAGACACGAGTGGAGCAGTCCCAACTACAGTGGTTTGGCCATGTCTGCAGAATGGAAGAAGATCGGATACCAAAGCGGTCATGGGAGATCAAAAGTCAAGGACGCAGACCCCGAGGACATCCAAAGTACGTTGGCAAGACAACATACGACAGTCCCTAAGTGATAGAGGGCTGGATTGGAAAGAGGCCAGGAAAAAGACGGCGTAAAGAGCAGTGTGGCGTTCTCTTTGGCAAACCTCTACACCTCACGGTAGAAGAGGAGCGACTAAGTAAGTAAGTAATTATTAAATAACGCTGTGACTTGATTAACAACGAAAACTACAACGAGAAAGGAGGATCCGACTTGCATCAATGGGTGGGTGTCTGGGTCAAGTAGAGAGAATGGCGAGGCAAGATGAAGTCCTTAATGGGCAACTAGAAAAGGAGGAAACATATAAATGGGAGGTGGGGGGAGAAGGTGTTGTCTGGGTCAAGTAGAAAGAATGGCGAGGCAAGATGAAGTCCTTAATGGGCAACTAGAAAAGCATGGAACTTATTAATGGCTCTTGAAGCGTTAGGAAGGCGCTTCCTCTGGATAGGGCACATATCATGGAGACTGACAGTTTCTGTTCTGGAATCCCCAGGGTAAGAGACAAAGAGGTAGTAGAAAACACACATGGAAATAAGAGATTGTGACAAACAAAAGAAATTGAGATAGAAAGAATGGGACAGGACAAAAGCATTTGGCGTGTATTTGCTGAAGACATGCGCACTGCAAAGACACTAAACGTTTTGATTGATTGGTTTAGTGAATGATTTATTGGCTGATTGATTGACTGACTGATTGGTTGATTTGATAAAACAGAAATGTAACATATTCGTGAAAATACATGAAATTGTAGATCACGTATTTGCGCTGACCGCTGTTATGTATAATACTTTTCCATTCAAAGTTTCCCATTCGTTTACTTTATGATAGATAATTGAAGAGAGCCTGTGTGTCGGAGCGGAAGAGCACTTGCCTCTCGTAGCAAAGATACCTCGTTCGATCCCGGTCGATCCAGTTGTAAATGGCAACCTATCTTCCTTAAAAGGAAGATAATACAGTGAGAACAGCTACCAAACACTCCGATCTGATAAAAAGCTAGAGTCTGGTAAAATGAAGTCTAACACTTCATCCCCGACTACAATGCTAGGCAAGGGAGAGTCCACCATTGAACTTAACCGTATCATATTACTTACTGCCCTCAGATCCTAACACTGCCTCAGTTTTACATTGCAAAGAGTCGTTATCACGTTCTTTTGGGTCTATACCTTGCACGATATTTTACATGTTATGTTTAATTACACTTGTGGTTTTATTTGTTATAAATCTGAATAAACAATTTACTTTCTGTTCAGCATGCATAAACACAACATGACCGGATTCAGCCAAACACGGAACAAGTTGGAAGGTCGCCGCTAGAATGGTCATTGAACAAATTAATCCTTGTTTGTTTCATTTGTTTTGGATTTATTATGGTATTAAAATAAAACGAAGCTGCTGTAGATATACAGTGTAAAATACATAACGTACAAAATATTATAAATGGGTATGGTTTGATACCGCACAAAGACAAAAACACAAACGAAACCTACGTTACGACCAAAAGGCCTTCATCAGGGAGCATGAACAACAACAAACTGACGATCGTCATCGATTCGCCTTTGAGAACAAATGAACTCCAGCATTAGTTGCCTCCGGTCACATGGCATTAATTATCGTCTATACATTTTCTTGAATCCTCATCTCATACCGGCCTTCATCTATCTGCATATCCCTTTTTTCTCTGCTATCCTCTAGGGATACCTAGTGATACGCCGCATCCCCACATTTTAACAAAAAATATTGAAATGTTTGAAAATAGTATGCATCTTGTTACAAATGCTGAATTCTTTCACGAAAAGAGTACAACATTCATAACTTAGTTGTTAAACAAATACTATTGTGTGACTTCCCATTGCTGGCGGAGTCCAGGGGTGTTTAAGGCTGATGACTACAGGCCGTCGCCACGTTGTGTGCTGGTCATGTTATGTTTATTTCACCGCCAACAACAAAAAAACAACATATGCCATACTGAGATTCGATCAGCTGCTCTCTTTATCGGAAGGTAGGCTTTGAAACCATTCCACCACGCGCTTCCGAACTTAGTAGTTATACATATTTAATTCTTTTCATTGGAGAATTTTTAATTTATAAATATATACCCGCCTTTTTTTCTAGAAAAAAAGTGGCTGATAAGAGAAATATACATAACGGTGACTCAGTGATTACACCGAACGAGAAACAAAATGATACCAGGACGTTCACGCAACAACACCTTCACGACTGCCGCAGCCTCGATTCATTTGGTTTACTTAGCGTTTGATTAATGTAGCGTTAGAGCATTCGCATTTCCCGGCAGATGTACGGGGTTCAACTTCCGCAACCGACGCCCTTCAGCAATAAGTTGGCACCCAGCCTCACACAGACTGGGGCTTAGTATACTGAAGTTTCTAACACTTCATTCCTGTCCAGAGGTTAAGCCTGAAGAAGGACACCCTTGACATTTTAGTTAGTTACAGTAATAGTCCAAGAGGCAGACAATGTTATAAGTTGGTGGAAAACATCAACAGATGGACTGAAAAAAGTATGTCAGATTGCACCATTACGACAAGATATAGAGTAAGCTGGAGATCCATTGTAGCCGACCTTCAATGCGGAAATAGAACTCGAACTGAGCTGAGTAACATATTCCAATAATTTCCGTGCACAAGCAGAGGCACTGAAGGCCGCAGCTGAGCTTGTAATCCTAGATAAAGATATCCACCATGAAAACGTATTATTCCTCACTGATGCCGCGTCAGTGCTGAAACAACACAAAGATGAAGATCTCGAGCAATGTATGTTCTCCCTGACACAGCTCTCAGCAGAACACATACAGTGGATCCCATCCCACTGGAATATTCAAGGCAATGAAGCTGCAGAAAAACTAGCAAAGCGTGGAGGAGCATCTCCACAAACAGACCTGAGTATCACATATAATGAGGCCAAGACTATAATTAAAGCCAACTTCACGGTAAAATGGGCTGATCAACACCCCGACTTCCGAAAAGAAGACAGCTACTATAACTTAACTAGAGAAGAGCAAGTCATCATCTTCAGACTGAGAACTGGGCATAACAGACTCAATGGTCATCTTTTCAACAAAATGAGGATTGGGACAGATGACAGGTGCCCATGTGGGGAGCATATCATGACCGTGGAACACATCCTGCAACGCTGCACGCTAACACAGGAAAAGAGAGAACAATACTGGCCTTGTAAGACAGATATGAGACAAAAGTTGTATGGAGATGAAACAGCCTTACAAACAAGGGTGTCCTTTGTAAGAGAAACCGAAACCTTGATCTGAAGATGAAAGAAGAAGAAGAAGAAGAAGAAGAAGAAGAACTAAGTAGCCGAGAGAGCTTTGACACAAAGTAGACAGCCTTGCAGAAGCAATGACAGATACCGACTGTACTTCAACAGAGGGAAAATATCATAGATCCTGCTCTCTGCAATACTTACATAAGAGGATACAGACAGACTAGTCTAAGAGAGCAGCTGAAAATCTCAAACAGAAGGATGTGCAGCATGGATCAATCAAACACGAACTCTTCAACTCCCTACAAAGAATAGGCTATCAACAAATACTTGTCAAATGTTGCTGTCATACGCCATCATTCTCAGCTCAGTCCACAATTTTCGTGCCATTTTTAGGTTTGTCTCGACTTACCTTCTCCACAAGTGCTAGGTCTGCCCCTAGTTCTCTTCCCCTGAGGATTCCAGAACAGTGACTGTCTTGTAACGCTATAATAAGCTGTTTTACATAATGTGTGTCTTATCTATCGACAACACCCTCTCTCTCTACGTCTATTCTCACTGGAATCTGCCCTGTTCTTTCCCACATTTCTACATAAGTGGCTTTATCCTGCAATTTTACTGCCTCGGATGTAATAGAAAATATAGGCCTCTTCCCCTACTCACCTCACTCTGTTTCATTTGACTCTGTCCAACAGTCACACTCTTGCACAACTTTCATACGCACCCTCAGGTTGAGGTCCTTCCATTGCACTTTGGTTGGGCTAGCTTCTGAGCGCGCACAAACCTAGCATAGGTATATAAAGACACACACATGCATCCAAGCACTGGTTTATGCGTCCTGATATCGCCCAATGGACTATGGTCTGGGGTGGAATGGGCGCGCCTCCGCCAGTAGAAACTAGTGAGGCAAACATCTTAGCAACAAAATGAGAAGAAGAAAAGAAGAAGAAGAATGAGAAAGTTGAAGAAGAAGATAAAGAAAAAGAAACTGTTACATAGAGTTATTTTCCAAATAGGAGAAAGTGACTTTTCACAAACCATAATTTAGCTCATGACGTAATCAATGTGTCGTTTCGTTTTTGTGATGACCTAAGTTTTTTACAAAGAAACAACGTAAAATAAACATATCGCACATTACTTGCCAATAATGATATTCATCAAATTGTGTTTGCATTCACCTTTCTTGACAAATAGCCCAATATTTTTGTACAATAATTGATAGTATAACATGATATGTATGTTCGTTGTTGTACGCTTCAAGACTGGGCTTCTTTTGATCGTAACCACTTTCTTAAATGTAACCGGTGCGACACAGCAAGAATAAGTTCAGTTGGTTTTTTTTGGCTCTGAATTCCATTCCCAATAAGAGCTTATTTCAATGATGGCTCTCAAGATGTTTAGCACAATAGAAGGTTTAATTATGTCTTTTAAATGATGAGTATCATGTTTTAAATACGTTATGTCTTTTTCTTTGGGCATGTCTTAGCAAGATTCGAATACGAGTGGTAGTTTCGGACTTAGTCCCTGTGGGAAGTAAAGACGACAGCATAGTGAAAGTTTGCAAAGTTATGTTGTTGATGTAAACATTCACATAAACAAGTATGAGCCAATTTGATGTGAGCACAAATACAAAAATAAACAACTTTCATGTCTCGAAGAAGAGGACCTAGCAGTGGGCATATGACTACACAGATTAGACTAACATTGTTTAAAACAATTTTAATTGATTTCTCTTCGTGGTTCGCTCTCAAATAATGACATCTTTTCCTTTCATAAACTTATGTCCGGCTGAGGTTTCTCTTACTTCTTGTCGCCTCTGCATGTTGTTATGGCGTCACTACGTCCATCTTGTAGAGTCCACAGACCAGGGAAACAACCCTTTGTCTGTCCTCATCAAAAGGACACAAGTCTGCGTGTCCTATGCTTAGTTTGTTCAACATTTTAGAGGAAAACAATGAAAGATATGTCGCTTTTTTTATAGACGCATAATTAGGCTTGAACGAGATATATGATCTGACCAAGGTTGCCAGATAATTCTTAGATATACCGACCATTAACATCTCGAAAACAGTCAAAAAGGAGCTTGCCCAATAACAAATTTACTTGAATTGAGTGAAACTATTTAAACATTTTTTAAAGGTAAACATAATTAAACTCAGATTTATATTTTTAGATGCGAAACTTATAATGGATACACCCAAAATAACTGGTAAATTTTGCAGTTTGGCGGTGCAATGTTTAATGAAAATAGATATAAACAATAAATGTAAGTAACACTGTTATAAAATGGAAAAAATCTGCAATTTAAAAAATGGAATATCAACATGCAATGAATCAGTTGAATCATCATAGAAGTACGTCTATGTCACGTAATAAAACTTGAAATCCAAATCTCAAGGCATATTTCCTGTTACACCATGTTCTTAGATATTGGACGTAAACAGAGACAGCATTCTGCTGGTTGGGTGGACATTATTGCAACACATATTATTGCGAGCCATAGATCCACGAATATGCAGGAGATTCTCCAGCAGACATTATTGCAACACATATTATTGCGAGCCATAGATCCACGAATATGCAGGAGATTCTCAAGCAGACATTGTTGCATCTTGTTCCTGAGTTTTGTATTAATGAGATTCATTTACGAAAATTCTCTCTCGGCTAAAGCATTGCTAAATGGTATGGACAAAAGATAGAAAGACAAATTCCCTTGATCAAGGAAGTCCCATTTGCCTGATGGATCTGTATAGTTAGCAATGTCCCCCAAAATCTGTATAGTTAGCAATGTCCACCCAAAATCTGTATAGTTAGCAATGTCCACCCAAAATCTGTATAGTTAGCAATGTCCACACAAAATCTATATGGTTTAGCAATGTCCACCCAAAACCGTTCAACATCAGCCTCACCAGTATTTGGTCAGGAAATTAAGCTGAGCTGATTCCTCTGTTGTTTCAGTTGTCCAAGATTTCCTTGTAATAAAGTTAGAAATGAAAGTGTTGCTAGATGTGGTCCAAAACTATGGGCTGAGATTAGATAACGATTCAGACCTTTTCACGTTTATTGCCAATCTCTGTCTCATTTCTTTCAAACTTCCATCAAATAATTTCGTCAACGAATCGTTATATCCTCTGCCAGCTGGGTGTGCCCATGTAATATGCCGCGAAAATCATTTGAAATTTTATTCCAAAATTAAAAGCTGCAAAGGGGAAGATGATTTGAGTGGTCGTCAATGTCATAGTCGAAGCTTATGTATCTAATGTTGTTGTTCTCATGACGCATTGAAGAATATAGCGAAATAACGTTGCATGCGCATTTGTAATATCGTGAATACACAACGTGGCTGTGCCAGGTAGTAAAACAAATAGTGGTCTAAAATGAAGCTAGTCCAAAATACCGCAAACCGCAACCAACCTAAATTTCCCCGCAACTCTCTTAAAATGGAATCCCAATTGGTCGGGCGACACGAGACGAGAGTGTGAGGACAAAAAGTAGCGCAGTTAATCCTTACTAAAAATAGCGCTAGCAAAATTAATTATACCATCATCGTCTACGGTGGCCTTTGCTTTATATGTATATATATAAAAGTTAACATCAGCACTTCTGCACTAAACTGATGTTAATATTAGGAAAACACTCCGTATATTAGCCGTTGAAGAATGACCTTAGCAAATGATAGCATAGCGTATGTTTGTTGTACTTTTAGTGAAATGATATATTTGTATTACTTATATTTACGTACCAAATGGTATGGAGTAAATAAATGTCCATTGATGTCTCATCTTGTCTGAATAATTTATAAACTGACTGACTGATTTATTTGTGTTTGATTGGGATTATTTATTCATTGATGGCCGTTTGATGATGTTAATAATTCACTTATTTATTCCTTTATTATCTGAGTGTGCATGAATATTTGTTTATCAGTGATCACTTAATTCCTCTGTGATAAACTGATATATTTACCTATGGTAGAGTGAATTATATGTTGGTTATTTATATGCTTGTGATTGACTTATTTATTCATTCATAGATTGATGTCGATTTATTCATCTGTGATTTGTTCATTTATTCATCTATGAATTATTGATTTTTTTTCATTTGTGATCAGCTCATTAACACTATTAGAATTTGTTTATTTACGACCAAATGAATACATGTCAGTGGCTATTGGGGATACAAGAATACCACCTACTAATTTCCTACTTGCACATCATTATAGGCGAATATAGAAGGTTGTCCATGTGGGTGGCAACCACATGATATAAAAACTATTGCTGTAATCCAACACTACAAATGACTAGACTCAGGTTGTCCTAAAAGCTGGCTAGGGTAAGCAGTTGCAGTGATGGTCAGGTCAGGTCAGGTCAGGTCATCCCGTAACCGGTGAGGTCGTTGGGGCACACATAAAGACATCCTCACAACACCTCGCCACCCTTCTCTGTCAGTGGCAGCTGCCTGTGCCTCTTCTGGTCGGAGATTGGTCCATTTTTTTATGTTGTCCTCCCATCTCTTTTTTGGGACGGCCTCTTCGTCATCTGCCTTGCACCGTTCCGTGGAGGATTGTATTTGCAAGACCGTTTGATCTCGATATGTGACCGTACCAAGCGAGTTTCCTTCTTTTGACAGAAGCCAAGAGGTCTTCGAAGGTCCTATTGCTGTTGTAATTCTATCTCGTATTTCCTCGTTTGTAACTCGATCTCTGCATGTGACGTTTAAAAGTCTTCGGAAACATCTCATCTCCAAGGCCTGTATCCTTCATTGAAGGTCAGCTGTAACTGTCCATGTCTCACAAGCATAGAGAAATATTGACAGGACCAGTGTACGCGTTAATCTGATTTACGTGCATAGTACTAACTATTTATCTTGCCAGATTTTGTTAAGCCGCGCAAGCGCCGCTATTTTCTGTACTATTCTGGCCAACCCCTCACATTTTGATCCTTCATCACCGACAATCGACCCAAGATATTTAAAACGGTCAACCACTTCGAGTGACTGACCATTAGATTTTATCCTGCTTTTGAAGCCCACTGCGTTGTTGGTCATTAATTCTGTCTTTCCAGCGTTTATCTCCATACTATGAATATTTTATTAGCAGAATAAATGTGGAGTTTCAGAAATAATTAAATAATTGACAAAGTTTATAAATAACAGGCGTGAACATAAGCAGTAGATGAGACCTAATTCACCAACTCAAAAGAAACCAACAAACTACATTATTTCGTCTGAGAACTGGTCACTGCGGACTACTAGAATATCTATACAGACTGAAGATCTTGCGCACTGGTGAGTGCCCATGTGAAACAGGGGCGCCAGAACGCAGTCTACAGGAATGCCCACTTTATAGGGAAATGAGATGCCAGACCTGGCTAGAGGGTGCGTAGCTGAGACAAAAGCTGTGGGGCAGCCGCTCCGACCTGGTAAAGAGTACAGACTTCATCATGGCGACTGGCCTGCAGATATAGCATGACAGATGAACCTGAATGCAAAGAAGAATAATAAATAACAGGCACATGGATTCCAGACTGTGAATCAGTATGGGAACAACAATTACAAATCCACTAGTGAGACATATAAAATAGAAGAGGTATAATATTAATTATAGTAATTTAGATAAGGGGGTTGCTGTAGTCAAGAGGAGGCACTTGCCTCTCACAGAGATGAACAGAAACGGTGGGCGATCGGATCCCGCAAGTTTCAAGCCACCCCTTGTCTCACGGGAGGTAAGACCAGAGAGCCTGCATCCCGAGTTACCTTCAGTCGTCTCGACCAATGTCTTGCCACTGATCCATGGTAACTCGGGATAAGAGTGAGATTGATGACCAGCGCATATTCTTCCTCACTATAATCCTCATACAGCGCACATCACATTATTAAGACAAAGCCGTCCATGTTGTGACCATCATCGCTTTGCGATGAAAAATAATTTAATTTAGATAATGAAAACAACGCCGCTTTTGCAGATAATACATTTGTTTAATAATGATAACATGAAAATATTGAATGATATATTTCATAATAGCATAGATAACTTTGACAAATATGCTGATAAGTAATGCAACACACGATAACTATAGTATATTCTATAATAATAACTATGACGATAACACACAAATGCATAAAAGTTTTGATATTTCTTTTTATAATAAATATGGCAATAACAGACAAATAGTTTTTAGTTTTTAAATTGGGATAATTATGATTATTGAGAAAAGTATTTGTAAAGGTCTTGCCTAATTGAGTAAAACAGCTTCACTAGTTTGTCAGTATCTTCTACTCTGATGTGTTGGGGTCTTCCTTTCTTTCTTACAGTTCAACAAGATGGAGTACTTGGCCTCAAAGTTAGGCATTGGTTACAGTGATATTATAGTTTGTTGGGTGCGGGGGATGGGGATGAGGTTAGGAAACTAATGTCCGGTCAGCCGAAACACACTGAACAGACTATGTTAGACTATGGTCAGACTACGTTAGTTATGGTCAGGTGAAACATACTGATCAGACTTTGTTAGGGTCAGGTGCAACATACTAATCAGGCTATGTTAGTGAGGGTCAGGTGAAACATATTGATCAGGGTCAGGTGAAAAATACAAATGAGACTTTGCCAGTCAGGTTCAGGTGAACCACACTGATTGAGACCCTACCTCATTTCAAAACAGTTCTTCCTGGAAACAGGCTGTTTCATGGCAGTCTGGCAAACAAAATGACGATCGACACTGTGATCCCCATAGTGGTAGGCTAACTGAAGAGCCTCACATTGCACTACAGCCAGGAAGATGTCTGTCCACCTTCTCAAGTACACCTCAGGATGTGAGGAGAGCCACTGTAACCCACCACAAAGAAAGTTATCAAGAGTACATAACTGAAGTATGACTGGCATTAGTGTAGCAGATCCCACTGTTTGCTCTAAGGTTATTCTAATTAAGAACATTACCACACTCATCCACATCAATCATGACCACACACTACAAATAATATAGCACACAGCAGATGGCATATTTATTATATAATACTCGTACCAGAAAAATGAGTAGTGAAATTACAAACACAATACAATACATATCATCTTAACTAAATATTCCTGTATTATATATATATGTTAAAATAAATATTAACTAAAGCGGAAATTTTAAGCATTAGCTTTTGATGGAATTCCCAACTATCATTACCCAGTTCTATTGCCTACACACATCACACACATCTCTTTAACTGCATCCTCTACACACCTTATCAAAAACTACTCTTCACTCAAATCCCCTCAGGTGGGCGATCTGGATATACCTCGTTCACAATGTCTCCTGTTTACAACAAACGTTCAGATTATCTATTAATACAAAACTCACACACCTATTTGAGCGATCCTGTTCTATCACTAACATTCGTGCAACAGTCTATCAATCGCTCCTCTATCTAAGTCGGTGAGTTAAACATACTATCTAAATTCAGTCTCTCTCTCTCTCTCGCTCTCATCTCCTCTCCATCCAGCCTCTCTCATCCAGCCTCCTGAGCTAAACTTTGTCTCGAGTTATATACTCAAGCAGAATCAGAGCTGACCAAAGGATCTCAGGGGGATGGCTCTATTCAGTCGTTATTGGAACGAAATACTTTGCACCCCTGTCACTCATCTATCGCAGCAAGCTCCGCTGCCAATACATCTGTCACTCATTCTCCCACTACCCAAATCGGAACGCCAGTGGTCAGCTCCTACCTGTCCACATTCTTTGCCCCAACTCTGTTTTTCTTTGTTGAGATGGTGAGTGACCTAGGCGTAGTGACCAGACAGAGAGTGACCTTGACATGCATTACGCATTCAGGTACCTTTGTTCTGAGTCGTCAACCACATCACCCCTGCCCTTAACTCTCTTGCTCCGGCGGGAACTGTTACATTAGCAGCAGCAGAAATAACAACAATATAATTTGTAATGTAAAAGATGAAACATCAAATATGCCACCTAACACTATAACCCAATGGAGCAGTACCACGAGTATCAGAAAGAGGGAGACTGTATATACAATAGACAATATTCATAAATAGATGGAATAACATTGATGGGAATAATCTTGATTGGAATAGCATTGATGGGAATAATCTTGATTGGAATAGCATTGATGGGAATAATCTTTAATGGAATAGCATTGATGGGAATAATCTTGATTGGAATAGCATTGATGGGAATAATCTTGATGGAAATTTTTTAATTTTTTGTGGTATTTGCCTTATTTTTCTATTCCCCAAGGTGGTGTACGTTGCACTATGGTTTTTATTTTATGCCTGTCTACCCAGTGAATCCAACTTTGGAATGCATTTATGTAAGGGTCTGTTTCCTCCTGCATTTACTAAGGGTGTGCTTCCCTGGGGTAACAGCCGGTGATGTGATGGGGAGCGAACCCATCACCTTCGGCATATGAGCCATGTCACTTAAACCACTAGCCTACGCCGTCCCATTGATGAGAATAATATTGATGGGTTTAACATTGAAGGGAATAATCTTGAAGGAAAAAACATTGATGGAAATAACCTTGAAGGGAATAATATTGGTGAGAATAATCTTGATGGGAATAATCTTGATGGGAATAACCTTGATAAGAATAAACTTGAGAATAATCTTGGAATAATTTTGATAGATATTCATAACTGTGTCCCATATAGGACATACACTGAGGACAGCACTGTCAAACATAGCTAGGCAGGCTCTCATATGGAATCTCCCTGGGTAGAGAAAGAGAGGTAGACTTAAAAATACATGAAGAAGAGAATGTGAGGGGAAACTTCAATTAAATGGTTACAGAGAGATATAAAGAGTAGCCCAGTATGATATGATCAATAGTCTATGTACCAATGGGAGAGATGAATTTTGATTGGTTTATTAGAATTGTAATGACATGCCTGACAATAGATTAGCATCAGAAATGACATTCACTTTGACCTAATTCAGCTTGCCCTAATATTTATAATAATAGTAGTTGCCCATCGCAAGTGGAGATAGCGAGAGCATCGGACTGTTGCTGCGAAATGTGTTCTCTGGTGGCTGTAAAGACCAATCCTGGAACGGCACACGCTGCCACATACATTGTAGAGAGCTGGAATTGTTGTGAGTATTGCTTTGTAAAGCAGCATGCTTTCCCTGAGACAACATGATCTGAGCACTTTGTATGCTATTAGCTCGCCAGGTGTTATGGACTTGTGCAAACAACTCCCAGAAGGTGACATTCATATTGGAAGCTTTTCAGGGACACTTTCAAGGAGTCTCTGTAGCGCTTCTTCTGCCCTTCTGGTAAACTCACTTTATAACAGCTGTTTGGGGATGTGCTAATCTGGCATGCGAACATCTAAGCTGAGCCAATTTGAGAAGTGTATGGATGCTCAACATGTTAGTATTGTCAAGGATTTCAGGATTAATCACTTTGTCCTGCCACCTGATCCTGAGAGTTAATCACTTTGTCCTGAGACCTGATCCTGAGAGTTAATCACTTTGTCCTACCACCTGATCCTGAGAGTTAATCACTTTGTCCTGCCACCTGATCCTGAGAGTTAATCACTTTGTCCTGCCACCTGATCCTGAGAGTTAATCACTTTGTCCTGAGACCTAATTCTGAGAGTTAATCACTTTGTCCTGAGACCTGATCCTGAGAGTTAATCACTTTGTCCTGAGACTTGATTCTGAGAGTTAATCACTTTGTCCTGAGACCTGATCCTCAGAGTTAATCACTTTGTCCTGCCACCTGATCCTGAGAGTTAATCACTTTGTCCTGAGACCTGATTCTGAGAGTTAATCACTTTGTCCTGAGACCTGATCCTGAGATTTAATCACTTTGTCCTGAGACTTGATTCTGAGAGTTAATCACTTTGTCCTGAGACCTGATCCTCAGAGTTAATCACTTTGTCCTGCCACCTGATTCTGAGAGTTAATCACTTTGCCCTGAGACCTGATTCTGATCAGCATTTTCAGATAGCTCAAATGAAAACGATTGAGCTGTTTGGCATGTCTGCTATACACTGTCCATGTCTCACAGGCATGCAGCAGAGTGGATAATACCACAGCATGATACACTTCCATCTTAGTTTTTCCTGCAACTATTAACATCCCCTCTTCCACCCACCTTCTTCTTTTGTGTTTGTTCCCAATCTCCAGATAGCAAGCCCTAAACAGGGCTTTACAAGTAGCAGGATGTAGTCTTAGCTCTTAGTCGACCTGTACTTCTACTGGGGCAGATGCCCCTATGCAGGTCCCAGCTCTGGTATGAGCTGAATGAAGCCAGGAGAGGGTGTCCTACTTAGCGTCTAGGCTCAAGCAGCTTAATACTCCACTGTGTTGGGCGCTTACGGAGGGTGGTTAATCGATGTACGAGTCCCATCTTAACAGACTCAAACACCACAGCAAAGTAGACCCGCAGCCTGTTAGGCGCCATATATGCTGCTCTAAACAAACCACCTAACCATTGCCGGTGTTATGCCATGTCACACAGTTAGTCGCCTCTTACAACTTGCTCTCTGTGAGGCAGTGGTCCTATTCTTGTCCTTGCAATACACGATGTAGTCTGGAGAACAGAATGTGTTGTGTCGCTAGTTTACAGTTTGACTGCGATATTTGCACCTTTCAGTTCGACACATCCGTCTTCAGCAGTCCCATCTACTAATGAGAATGACAGATGAACCGAGTAAAGTCCAACATGGCACTCCAAGGCAAAAGACAGAACTAAATTCAAACAGGTTTTGGCTACCTGACACTCAGATACAAAAAAAACTTGTTTGATTGTATAAAGATGGATAACAAAATCCCACAGCAGTAAATGCTAGCCTGAAAATTATGTGTTTAATCTTCTTCATGAAAAAAGGCTGTCTAGCCATAAAGCCAGGTACTCGTTTACAGCTGAATTGGAAAGTACCACTAATAGAAGTTGAACCCTGTAACTTTGGCATGCAATGTGAGTGTTCTATCATTGCACGATACAGATGCTGCTACCTGATTGGATACCAATACTTAGTATAATAATTCCAACCTTAAATGATGAAAACATTGTTTTTCACAATAAATGAAATAATGTGACGATTGCCTGTGTGAACCAATGGAAGCAAAGAGAAACACCCTGCAACTTCCCTAGCATGTTATAAAATGTATGTAAAGGCAGGTTGCGCATGGGACTAGCAACTTCAGTATGTGAAATAAATTGTTATAGATAACGCCACTGCATAAACATGTGAAACAAATTGTCACAGAAAACACTACTGCATAAACAATTGAAACAAATTGTTACAGAAAACACTACTGCATAAACAAGTGAAACAAATTGTTACAGAAAACATCACAGCACAACGTGCATTTTCTCAGGCTTTAGGGTGGGTAAAAGTAAAGGCAGTGCCATAGCGGACACTACTCTTGGTGATGAAGTGTTTCACTTCCTTGTCCGGTAGCCAGGTACCCATTTACACCTATGTCAACTGAAGCATGTGTAAAACAGAAGTTGAATCCTGTACCTTTTTCATGAAAAGTGAATGCTCTATCTCTATGCTAATAAGATGCTAGCAGGGGACGAACGGCAAACTGTAATGGTGGACGTACACTTTGTGAGAGGATACACATATAATCTATATCGCTGTTACTGGTGCTTAGACTGCAGAGTCAAACTTCCTCGCCAAAGCTCAGAGACAGCAGGCCGCTTGAAAGAACAAAGTGTATGATGACTCCATGGTGGACTCTGATCAGGGTGCGACAGAGTCTGTCATGCCAGAACTGGACTATACTGTCATTTGAGATGACTTCTCGCAGCACAAGCCTATCTTCATTCACAATGGGACACTACTGTTATTGCTACTGTTTACTGGTAAGATGCTGCTAAAATACATGAATTATACATAACAAATTAGAAAACATTAGTGCATAAATTATTTTCATTAATTAACAAACAACAAAAACATTTAAAACAAAAACTCTGACAAAAGTGATACAAACCAATAGTTATGATCAAGAAAGTTTTAAATTCCAGAAATATCATGGAAATATCGATCATACATTATCCTTCAGAGACGTGTATATTAATGCACTGTGGTGATTGACAATACAAACGGGATAAGAGGCAGTAACCCAAACATCGCCAGCATTCATTGCACACCTCCTCCCTCTGAGTTTTATTCTGATCCAAGTGGAAAATGTGCTATTCACTCTTCCATTCCTCATATGGTATTTGGGGTGTTTCTTCTAGAGCTTTCGCTCAAACTCAGATGTCTATTCCACACTTTTTATACCTTTGCAGTGTGTGAATAGGCAAGTATACACGGCAGGAGTTGAAGACTCTTCTACTATGTAAAGGTACTCATGAATGCTTAACACACCCCCCCCCCCCCCCCCCCCAATAAAAAACCCCAATAAAAAAAACCTTAAGCAGTTGAACTATAGGAAAATGTATGAAATTATGTACATGATAATTAGAAAGCTACAATAATAATAAAACAACAAGAAACATAATAGAACATTGAATAAAGTGTGAGTAAATATAATAATACAACATATAGAAAGAGGAAATATCATATACATCACATAAAATAGCATGAAATATAATAGAACACCACACAATTAAGATTACACATAATAATATTTATAAAATAACATGAAAAATAAAAAATTCATCACATAAAATAACAGGAAACATAAAAAAGCATTGCATAAAATAACATGAATCATAAAAATACATAACTTAAATTAACAGTAAATATAACAATAAACCACAGAAAATAATATAAAAATACATCACATAAAATAACAGAAACATTAAATACATTACATAAAAATAACAGTAAACATAATTAAGCACATTAGATAACAGGAAACATAATAAGCCCTTCACATAAAATAACAGTAAATAAAATATCACATAAAATAACAGTAGATAAAATT
The DNA here is from genome assembly GCA_036924085.1 of Ariolimax columbianus. Classification (NCBI taxonomy): domain Eukaryota; kingdom Metazoa; phylum Mollusca; class Gastropoda; order Stylommatophora; family Arionidae; genus Ariolimax; species Ariolimax columbianus. The sequence goes on from JAVGWX010000007.1 coordinate 20,273,251, forward strand.
AAACATCCCATAAAATAACAGGAAACAATATATAACATCATATAAAAAAAAATTAAAAAATAAACAAACTGTCAGACAACATTTTTCCCATTGCCTGGGTAGTCGAGGGGTTTTGAGGCTGACGTCTACAGACCGCTTCATCACTGCTGTCTCCAGGTCATGTGCTGGCTATGTTTGTTTATTTCATCCCCAACAGAAGAACAACATATGCCATACCGGGAATTCAAACCGCTGCCCTCCTTGTTGGCAGGCAGGCATCGAAACCATTTGGCCACGCGCTCCTTAACATCACATAAAATAACAGTAAACAAAAAAAAACATCATATAAAATAACAGGAAACAAAACATCACATAAAATAACAGTAAACAAAAAAAAACATCATATAAAATAACAGGAAACAAAACATCACATAAAATTAACAGGAAGCAAAACATCACATAAAATTAACAGGAAACAAAACATCACATAAAATTAACAGGAAACAAAACATCACATAAAATTAACAGGAAGCAAAACATCACATAAAATAACAGGAAACAAAACATCACATAAAATAACAGGAAACAAAACATCACATAAAATAACAGGAAACAAAACACCACATAAAATAACAGGAAACAATATACCTGTGACATAACATAATATATGAAACAAACAATACATATCAATAATAACAGGAAACACATTTACATATACAATCTAACAACAATCTGTGAGACATTTATTATTAATATAATTTTTACTTTGTTACTGATAAAATAAGTAACAAAACATTTAATACTTGGATATCAACATGTGTAAATATCAGTTAAAACTGATATGAGTTTGACATTGTGTAAATATCAGTTATGACTGATATGAGTTTGATATTGTGTAAATAACGACTCTTCTGACATCACAATTAACAATGGCATGTCTGACTGCTGCAACAATGGTATAAGTATCACATTATTTTCAAACAACAAACAGCGCATGAGCTGCAGTGGTCAGCGACCCATAGCTGACTGCTAGCGTCAGGGCCAGCGAACCAGAGCTGCCAAGACCCTTCTACACCTCCACGCGGTGATCCTGGATAACAGGCTGCAGCAGGGCAGACTGGCTAAGGAGAAGGGATCGAAGAGGGAATGCTAACCCGGTACTCAAAAAATGATTGCTGAAGTCGGATGTGTTGGACCGAAAGGTGCAAATATCGCAGTCAGGCTGTAAACTACGACACAACGCATTCCGTTCTCTGGACTACATTCTGCTATTTAAGCCCTTTCAGGGTTTGGTAGCGGGAGATTGAGAACAAACAAAGCCAAGCAACAAATTACCTGCTGTTTGGGAATAGAGTGTTAACGGTTCAATTTTTGTTTGTTTAATATTGGCCTGACTTTGTCAAGGATGTACTTTAAAAAAAAAATTATTTTATGTGATTGCCTCACTAGTTTCTACTGGCGGAGGTGCGCTTATTCCACCCCAGCCGTAGTCAACTGGGCGATATCAGGACGCATAAACCTGTACTTGGATGAATGTGTGCGTCTGTATGTACCTATGCTAGGCTTGTGCGCTCTCAGAAGCCAGCCCAACCAAAGTGCAATGGAAGGGCCTCACCAAGAGGGCACAAGAGTTGTGCAAGAGTGTGACTGTCTGTAAGAGAGAGTAAAATGAAACAGATTGAGGCAAGAAGATAGAGGAACGGAAGAGAGTCTCTTCGACTTTGTTGGTCGTTGTTGTTGCTTAGATGTTTGCCTCACTAGTTTCTACTGGCGGAGGTGCGCCATTTTCCACCCCAGATGGTAATCCATTGGGCGATATCAGGACGCATAAACCAGTGCTTGGATGCATGTGTGCGTCTGTATGTACCTATGCTAGGTTTGTGCACCCTCAGAAGCTAGCCCAACCAAAGTGCAATGGAAGGGCTTTACTACGAGGGCACGTGTGAAAGTTGTGCAAGGGTGTGACTGTAGGACAGAGTCAAATGAAACAGAGTGAGGTGAGAAGAGAGAGAAGGGGAAGAGTTGCCCCCGGGGTGAGTAGTCGACTCCTATGCGTCGACTTGTTGGTCAAGGATGTACCCTGTTCAGCCCATCACTTTAGACTTTACTCTATCAAAACTTTTGTGAAGTATTGATTACCAATTTACTTTCTGGCTACTTGATCTTCACTGACTCTTAGTCAGGTAGCTTTTTACATCTGGGTGTGTGATGCGACAAGATTATGTGCAGTCAGTTTCAAAGAGGGAGACCAGTCCTCTAACTTCTCAACCACTCAGAATGTCTATATTCACTTTCTTCAATATACTTTTTCTGTATTCTCTCCCTTGTCATAAAACCAAAGTTACTGCTTTTATTTCCATAATCTTTTGATCACTTCCCTATATAATCTCTCTAGTCTACATGTAGGAGGCTAGTAGGCTTTTTGATGCTTCTCTTGTCACAATACAGTTTATCCCTCAATAATCATATCTGTTTTCCACATAAACATGTCAGCCTTTTTGAGGCTTCTTATGTCACAATACAGTTCTTCCCACAATAATCACATCTGTTTTCCACATAAACATGTCAGCCTTTTTGAGGCTTCTCACGCCACAAAACAGTTTTTTCCACAATAATCACATCTGTTTTCCGCATAAACTTGTCAATCTGTTTCAGAATTACCTGTCACCACACAGTTTATCCCAAAATTTGGTTGAACAAATGCTTAACATATCGACAATTATAAACAGCAAATACCTCTGATATAGAAAATACACTAAATATTATTGCATAATAACATATAACATAATCCAACCTCTTAAATAAATATCACTTGATATCAAAAGTGTACTATACGTTTATATGGAGATAGGCAGTTGGCTTGGCGGGGCGAGCACCGTCACGGCACGCCTGATGAAGAGAGTCTGGAAGAACAGTAGGCTCATTACACCAAGGTCAGGGTCTATCAGACCTGCGTTCTTGGCACTCCCATGTATGGAAGCGAGACTTGGAGCTCGCACAATAAGAAGCAGTGGCTCAACACCTTTCACGTATGATTCCTATGGCATATATTGAGGATTGGGTGGCAACAGAGAGTGTTACATAATGCGGTCTTACAGAGAGCAAACACTCCCAGCATGCACCCGCTGCTGATCCAAAGATGTCTTCAATGGTTGGGCCATGTTTACAATATGAAAGGCGAGAGGCTGCCTACAGACTATATGTCTACAGACAGATGGTCACTGGGGCTAGAGGAATCGGCCGTCCCAGACTGCATTTCAAGGATGCGTGCAGAATGAGCATGAAGTCATGTGACATCCCATACATGGGCTGAGAAACGATTGCTCAGGATCAAGTTGCTTGGAGACAGTCAGTTGGATGGGGCATGGAAGCCGCTCGCTGAGACCTTCTGGCTGCAGAGAAAAGGGAAAGACAAGAGACCGGTGGACATCCATGCAAGTCAGCCTACTCAGCATGGTTGTACGATCTGTGGCAGAGACTGTTACTCACGGATCAGCCTGGTGAGGAAGACTAACGTCTGGTCAGGCAAAATATACTGATCGGACATGTTAGTCAGGGTCAGGTAAAATATACTGATCGGACATGTTAGTCAGGGTCAGGTAAAATATACTGATCGGACATGTTAGTCAGGGTCAGGTAAAATATACTGATCGGACATGTTAGTCAGGGTCAGGTAAAATATACTGATTGGACATGTTAGTCAGGGTCAGGCAAGATATACTGGCCAAGAGGGATCAATGATGAAGCCAAGCATAGCAAAACCGCCCGGAGGACCAGGGTCCACCTTCATCACCAGGCTCGGGATGTGAGGAAAGCTACTGCAATCCATCAATTAACGTCCTTTTCAAGACGCACATAAGAGTAAACCTACTCATTGTGGGCAATCGAAATAACAACATGGATCAACCTTTACAGCCATAGCAGACTGTGTCAGAATTCAAGAGATAAGAGCTGGGCAAAACTCACAATGTGCCACGGACATGGTCTACAGAGACTGAGACGCCAATGATGATGATGATGACTACACATTAGCATGGAGCATTTACAATTAGCATATACCTTTCTGACTTTTAATTATTTACAAAAAAAGATCTTAATTACCGCAATAGTTCTATCTACATGTACTGTGAAGTGTCTTCACTGATGAAGGCAGACTGGACAGAAGAGATAGAAAATATAATCCAAAAGGTAAAGAAGATGCACTACCAGCTAGCACCGATACTGAAACACCAAAGTGTCACTATGTCCACTAAACAGACACTGATAAACATGCTCATCATTCCTTTATGATGTTATTAGTGTCAAACTTAGGCCCTATTAGATATGCACAAACGGAATATTGAGACATGTGAGATGTACTGTGTACAAATTGCAGCAAGAAGGAAATTTTCAACATCACGTTGAGGAAAATGCTTTGGACTACATCGGTTAATTTCTTAACTTAACTTAACGTCTTTATACTGGTTTAGAAGACCCTGCAGAGTCTGTATACAACCAGTTACATTTACATCACCTTGCTCTAAAAGCTATGCGCATCCAGTTTATTCTTAAATGCATTAACTGTCCCTGCCTCCACTACCTCCCCTGGCAATGCATTCCAAGCAGACACCACTCTCTGACTAAAAAAATATTTTCTAATATCTAACCTGGACCTCTCTTTAGTCAGCTTGTAGCTATGCCCTCGTGTTATTGTAGATGGCTGTATTTTAAAAAACTTGTTATAGTCTAATTTATCGATTCCTCTGATCATCTTATAAACATGTATTAAGTCACCACGAATTCTTTTCTCTTCGAGACACTGTAGGCCGGTTTTTCTGAGTCGTTCCTCATAACTGTAATTCTGGAATCCCACTATCATCTTTGTCGCTCTTTTTTGTATTCTTTCTAGCATGTTTATGTCCCCTCTATGATAAGGACTCCACACCTGTACACAGTACTCCAATCTAGGTCTAACTAAAGCTTTATACAGTTTGACGATCACTTCCTTGCTCCTATGTTTAATATTTCTTTTTATCATACCTAACATTGCATTTGCCTTTTTCACTGCTACCTTAACTTGCTCACTCACCTTTCCTGTATGATCTATTATAACCCTCAGGTCCCTTTCCTTATCTATCTTTCTAATATTGTTTTCTCCCATATTGTTTCTCCCTATTTTCTCCCTATTGTTTTCTCCCTTCTATATTAAGGCAGATAAAAAAAGTGATTTGGGCATTTGACAAGGATGCAGTATAATCAACCTGCAACCGTAAACAACTGGTTTAGTAAATTAGACAGAAAACTTGAATGAGGACTTGTAGAGAGCAAATATTTTTTAATGTAGATAGAGAAACAAAACAATGGCATCCAGTCTGAATCTTCGAAAGGTTGCAAATATTTGTCATTTAATTTTTATGGTCTTCAGGATACCAACTTTTCACTATTCTCTTCCATAATGTTCATAACAATTATTTTCATGAAAATAAATGTCAGGGTTAATCAAAATGAAAATTTTCATTTACAAAATTATTTGCATTAAAAACATCAATCATATTTTATTGTCAAAACAGAACAATGGTTTTATAGCTGACATGGACTTCAGGGATGAAGTGTTAGAAACCTTTAATATAATAGGCTGCTGCTTTCCCATCTCCATCCTTGGATAAGGACTAGTCTGACACTAGTAGCAAATAGACAATACAAATATGCTATTTGTAGGTTGCCGTTTAGCTTCTAAGCTGATGTTTAACTCATTCAATTGTACATTTTTTACCTGGCATAAAACTACCACACAATATCTATCACACGACTTTTTCCCATTGCTGGGGTAGTCGAGGGTTGTTGAAGGCTAAGGACTACAGACCGTTTTGCCACTGCTGTTGCCACGTCGTGTGCTGTCTATATTGGTTTATTTCACCCCCAACAGATAAAAACAAACATATACCATACCGGGGATTCGAACCGCTGCCCTCCTTGTCAGCAGGCAGGCCTCAAAGCCATTTGGCCACCCGCTTCTCTATATCACTTACTTGAAATCAATTTATCTTTAGTAATGTTTTATTAACATATCACATGTTATATACTAAACTAATAACAATTGGATGATGAATAAAATGGAGCAAAGGTACCGGAAATGTTTTCACTGCAGACCAAAATGGTGACACTTCTAGGACAAACAACATTCTTACATTTAGAAAAAATTGGAATTGGCAGATAGGTGACTTTTTGTACACAAAAGTCAGTGGAATCCAGGTTGTTTTTCAGAATTTTCAGGAACCGATACGTCAGCTCGTCACAGTGATTCCCTTAAGTAAGGATGACGATTGTATTTCTATATTCTACTATTTTTTATGGAACTTCTTCTGTTTGGCTTAAGTCAGCAGCTCATTAAATAAATTGATAAAGTATGTGATAAAATCACAGCCCTTTAAAACAATCAACTATTATTGATTAAGATCTATGCTTTTCATGGTTATCTTAAAAGTTCAATGAAATCCTATCCAATTGGACTTCTTGTTTCCATTTTACTCCTATCAGAGAATAGAGGTCATCATTGCAGTTTGACCTGTAGGTCAACCTGCACAATAACACTTACCATTATAGGTGTTCAATTATTTCCAAATTTATTCAAAGCTAACAAACATATGAAGTATTAAGATTCAATACTTTAACCTCAATCAAATTTAATTAATTAAAGACCAATCCTTTCTCACTCTTTATGAAAATCTTTTCACATAGAACTTTTTATGAAAATCTATTCACAATTAATTAAGGTCCAATCCTGTCTCATAGATCTCATTATGAAAACCCATTCACAATTAATTAAAGTCACATCTTTTCACATGGAACTATTTATGAAAATCTATTCACAATTAATTAAGGTCCAATCCTGTCTCATAGATCTCATTATGAAAACCCATTCACAATTAATTAAAGTCACATCTTTTCATTTGGGACTCATTATGAAATCCCATTCACAATTAATTAAAGTCACATCTTTTCATATGCAACTCATTATGAAAACCCATTCACAATTAATTAAAGTCACATCTTTTCATATGGAACCCATTATGAAAATCCATTCACATCTAACTATGATCAGATCCTTGTACAGTTATCAATGTTAATTTAATTTTGATGAAATCCTGTCGCAGCTATAAAATCGAAATGAATAATTAAATTTAAAATAAACAAATTCACATCTTTACTATTCAATTAGGATAACATCCGATCACAGTTATCCATATATCTAGTTATCCTATAGCAGTTTAATGATGTTAACATTCTTTCACAGCTGGAAAATGTAATTACGATAAATTCTTTTGTACTTATCATATATATCAAATTATGATCAAATTCTATCAAATCATTCTAAGTATGTTCAAATTTTGTCATAGTTATCAAACTCCATAAAATAAGATCAAACCTGTTATAATCTATAACATGTAATTAGAATTTAATCCTTTCACAGCTATCAAACTTAATTAAATTAATCCTATCCCAAGCGCTAAAAAGCCAGAAAAACACTGAGCTTAATGACTTAAGAGCAGCACTCTGCAAACTGTGCCAGCAGTCCGCACCAAAAAGGGTAGTGGTACAGTGGGTTCCGTCACACTGCAACATCCAAGGCAACGAGGAGGCAGACAGACTGGCAAAAGAAGGTGCAAGACTACCACAAACAGATACCAGTATGACGTACGAAGAGTCAAAACGGCTTATCAAAGCCAGATACATGACCAAATGGGAAACCGAACATACTGGTTACACCAAAAACGATGCCTATTACCAGTTGAACCGAAGAGAGCAGGTCGTTGTCTTCAGACTTCGCACTGGCCACAACAGACTGAGGTACCACCTATTCAACAAATTGAAGATAGGGTGTACCGACGAATGCCCGTGCGGTACTGGTAAAATGACCACTGAACATCTGCTGCAGAACTGCCCGACATACGAGGATCAGAGAGAGCAGATGTGGCCATTGCCAGTGGAATTGCAAGACAAGCTCTATGGTAGTGGCGAGAGTCTCAGGATGACCGCCGCTTTTTTCGAAAAAATAATGGTTACTGTCTGACTGTGTACGCAGAAGAAGAAGAAGAATCCTATCCCAGCTATAAAATGTATCTAATTTATATCAGATCTTTACATAGCTAATACATTTAAATACTGAAACCAAACATTTTCCAGCTATCAATTCTAACAGCATAACTTTTCAGAGAATGCGATATCATTGGCATGAAGATTAAACATAATGTAAGGTAAGCAGCTTGTCCTTTATATAACATCGCTTCTTACAGCTGCTAACTTAAATACAATTTAATTACAAAAAATGATATTCAAAATCAGCTTATGCTGTGAGACAAAAGAACTAAATTTAATAAATATGAATATTTCTTAATGTACTGTCATATATTTGATGACTTGAAAACAGACAAACTTTAAAATTTACTGTCATATATTTGATGACTTGAAAACAGACAAACTTTTAAATTTACTGTCATTTATTTGATGGATTGAAAACAGACAAACTTTAAAATTTACTGTCATAAATTTGATGGATTGAAAACAGACAAACTTTAAAATTTACTGTCATATATCTGATGACTTGAAAACAGACAAACTTTAAAATTTACTGTCATATATCTGATGACTTGAAAACAGACAAACTTTAAAATTTACTGTCATATATTTGATGACTTGAAAACATACAAATGTTTAAATTTACTATCATATATTTGATGACTTGAAAACAGACAAACTTTAAAATTTACTGTCATATATTTGATGAATTGAAAACAGACAAACTTTAAAATGTACTTCTGTTGATGAAACAGGCTGAGAATAGACAACAATTTATCAGCTGACTGAGATATCTGAATTGATTGGTGGGATGAACTTGCTGTAGAAATCTTGCTTTACTTATCTCCTTCGCCTGCAACGATAACTGCAATGAATTTTTCTACATTGCTGCGTCTGGAGTGCTTATCTTTGTCCCAAAGAGTGGTGCTGCCATCTGATGACACGGCCATGAGATATTGAGAGTCGGAAGAGAAGGTTAAACTGTGGATACAAAATATATGTCAACTGTGGATACAAAATACACATTTCAACTGTAGATACAAAATACACATTTCAACTGTAGATACAAAGTGCACATGTCAACTGTGGATTCAAAATGCACATTTCAACTGTGAATACAAAGTATACGTGTGAACTGTGGATATAAAATACACATTTCAACTGTCGATACAAAATATACATTTCAACTGTGGATACAAAAAAAAACATTTCAACTGTGGATACAAAATACACATGTCAACTATGGATACAAAATAAAAGCTATATATATATTATATAAGTAAGCAGCATGTCATTTGCAGAGCTTCGTTTCTTACAAGCGCCAACTTATTTGGCTGTTATAAGTTTCTTGGCAAGTGTGCAGTACGGTAGGTTCCCATTACTTTCCGTACGTGGTGGAGCGAAGAAAAACCCATGTCTGCCAAAGTAGACACAAGCGTGATTACAACCGGGTGCATTGGGATTGTGAAATGAACGCTTAAATCCTAGGCCACGCAGCCTCCCTTATATTTACATACGTATAATTATATTTATCACCAGTGTGTTAACGTGTGTCAGGCATATCTGAAGAAGCAACTGAGGAGAGTTGGGCATACAATGGAGGAAATATGATCTAACACCTGTACAAATTATAGGTAATCTGCACAATTTGACACTTAGTTGTAAATGGGTACCTGAATTAGGAAAATAAAGGCAGCGAGGAAGAGAACTGATGATCACACAAGCTGTGGCTTAGTACAGTGAGTCTCTAACACTTCCTCCCTGACAACAGTTTCTGCTATGGGACTTTATTTAATAGGCATTTAGTAAAGCCTGCTTCCAGTATTTGTTGTAGCACAGGTTCAACACCGCACTTAGCTTACCCTAATCAGCGTTTAGGAAAGCCATATTCCAGACATTTGTTGAAGCAAAGGTCCAACCTTGCACTTAATTTAACGTCTTTATACTGGTTTAGAAGACTCTGCAGAGTCTTGTGTACAACCAGTTTCAATTACATCACCTTGCTCTTAAAGCTATCCGCATCCAATTTATTTTAAAATGCATTAACTGTCCCTGCCTCCACTACCTCCTCTGGCAATGCATTCCAAGCATTCACCCTTCTCTGATTTAAAAAATATTTCCTAATATCTAATCTGGACCTCTCTTTAGTTAATTTGTAGCTATGCCCTCTTGTTATTGTAGGTGGCTGTATTTTTAAAAAACTTGTTATAGTCTAATTTATCCATTCCTCTGATCATCTTATAAACCTATATTAAGTCACCACGAATTCTTCTCTCTTCTAGACACTGTAAGCCAGTTTTTCTGAGTCTTTCCTCATAACTGTAATTCTGGAATCCCACTATCAGCTTTGTCACTCTTTTTTGTATCCTTTCCAGTATGTTTATATCCCCTCTATGATAAGGACTCCAGACCTGTACACAGTACTCCAATCTAGGTCTAACTTATGCTTTATACAGTTTGACTATCACTTCCTTGCTCATATAATTAATATTTCTTTTTATCCTACTTAGCCTACGTTAACCTGCTTTTGGGAAAGCCTGGTTCCAGACATTTGCAGTGCGATTTTATAGCAATGGTTTTTACACAGTGAGATTGCCAACCTCATTTAAAACTTACTTTAGTTGCCTGTTGTGACATGCAGTAAAGGAAACAGAAGTAATATTCTGTTTGCCGAGGAACCACTCGGTGGACAGATACACAGTGAATACAGAAATGAGCCATCTCCGTGCTTTTCTAAAGTAAACTCACCTGATAACTGGACTAAGTGGAAGAGCATCCTTGACAAGGTCTCTCAGTGGAGCCAGGTCCCAACTGCTCCACAATCTGTGAGAACCAAAACCAGAGTAAAAGTAATATCATATTAGGCATGGTTCATTGAATAGGTCAGTTTTCTACTAAAGTGGGGGTGAGCAGTTTCTTTCTATAAAAACCTTGTCTTCCCGAGTTATAAGTCAAGCATCCATTTACAGCTGGGGAGACAGGTGGATGTCTAGAACTTCAACACAAAAGACTAATCCTTGAAATGGTCTGCCGCACACACACACTCCGTTAAAGTCTTTCCTTGTCTTGTCTTATACACTTGCACTATGACACATCATGGGGAACTGTAGTTTTCTGTCCAGAGCCAGATGCGTCGCCGAGGTAGGTTCACTCGTTGATGTTTACACTATCAGGTGTTTTTGATATTAGTTGCAGACACAACAACAGAGTCTGAGCTAAAAGAGTATCCTAAATATTTTTGTCATTAAAAAACAATAATACATCTTTACTGTTAGAGTATCAACAATGAATATGGATTTTTTTTTTTTTAAATTGCAAAAATATTGATCAAATATCAAAATCCTGGTTTTCAATCAGGCACGTGTTAATGATGCCAGGTAGCCAAATGTTGAGTAAACTCATTTCGTTCTTTTGCCTTGGTGAACAATGTTGGACCCAGGGTCTCTATTATGCCATCTCTCCAGCTCATCCTTGGTCGCCCGCGAGGGAGGCTAAAGTTGTATGGCCACTACAACATCACTCTACGTGTCCATCTGTTATCCGGCATGTGTACCACATGACCGGCCCATCTGTATTTTCGTAACAGCACGACATCTATGATGTTCTATGTCTGATCTCTGCGTTGCGGATTTGGTCTCGAATGGAAAATATTTTGTGTTCTTTAAATAAATATTTTGGATATTCTTTTAGCTCCTGTCCATCACTGTACCTGCTTCTAATTCATGCAAACTCACCCGATCATGTAACCAAACAAGTGTCTATGAACGTCTTACATTAATTACTCATGTCAAATAAGCAAATGTTTTTACCTAATAACCCCTGACCGAAGACCTCCAGCAATAACATTGACTGATCGACCCTCAGGAGCACAGGAGTAACCCAAGCAGTTGATGTTGTTCTGGACTTCCTCAGAAGCTACATGGGCTGCATTCACTGTGTGAAGCTGCAAGATACAAGAGCTGTGATCTGTTGATCAAAGAAATAAATTGAAGAATGAAAGTGTAATTCTGGCAGTTAGAAGAATAAAGTGGTACATTATCTTCTTCTTGTAATCGCTCATTGATTTTGGCACCGTTAGTCCAGGTTCTGTGAGGACTTCGACCATTGTCTAGCTCCCCTTTAGCTCCATACAATTTTGAGTTCCGATGAGTCATTTTTCTCGGTAAATGATTTTACAAGATTCCTGTAACAGTTAGAGCCTGAGCATGAGTGTTTAGGGCAGGGGTGATGCGGTTGGCGACGCTGAGAACAAAGGTACCTGAATATGTGCCAATGTCACTCTCCGTCTGGACACTACGCCAAGGTCACTCACCGTCTCAACAAAGAAAAACGGAGTTGGGGGAAAGAATGTGTTCAGGTAGGAACTGACCACTGGCGTTCCGACTTAGGTAGTGGGGGATGAGTGGCAGACAAGAGGGCAGCAGAGCTTGCTGCGATATCTGAGTGACAGGGGTTAGAGTAATTCATAGCATTAGCAACTGATTGGGGCCATCCCGCCAATTTTCATTGGTCAGTTCTGATACTGCTTGAGTCTATAAAATACTAGACAAAGTTTAGCTCAGGTAGGCTAGCCATGGAGATGGAATGAGAGCGAGAGAGAGAATTTAGCTAGGATTCTGTTTAGCTCACCGACTTAGTAGAAGAGTGATTGTTAGGCTGTTTTTATGAATGTGTGATAGAACAGGTCGCTCAACCAACATATGCCTTGAGTCTTGGCCAGCCGCTCATTAAGGGTATGTTGGGCTCCTGTGTATAGATGTAATCTGAATGTATGTTGTACGTGCAGGACACTTTTGTAACGAGGTATGTTTTGAGTGTACAGCTGTGTCTAGGAGAGATCTAAATGTGTGCGTGGTGTGTGTAGACACCGAGGGAACGAGGTATGTTCTAGAGTTGTGCAAGTGTACAGCTGTGTCTAGGAGAGATCTAGATGTGTGGGGTGTGTGTAGACACTGAGGGAACGAGGTATGTTCTAGAGTTGTGCGAGTGTACAGCTGTGTCTAGGAGAGATCTAGATGTGTGTGGGGTGTGTGTAGACACCGAGGGAACGAGGTATGTTTCAGAGCGTGTGTATACGCAGATCGACTGAGTTGAGAGATTATATGTGAGTATATGTAGAATATATTGAATGCATTATGTCCAGATCGCTCGCCTGAGAGGATTTGAAGAATGAAGAGTTTTTTTGAGAGTGTGTTGAGGATGCAGATAAGGGGAGGGGTGTGTGATGTGTGTACGGCAATAGAACTGGGTTTTGATAGTTGGGAATTCCATCAATAGCTAATGCTTAAAATTTTCGCTTCAGTTAATATTTATATTAACATATATAAACTTATGATTATTTAGTTAAGATGATATTTCTTGTATTGTGTGTAATTTCTTTGCACTCAGTTTAACAGTGTTGTAAGATTATGATATATTAAATATACCATCTGCTGTGTGCTATATTATTTGCTGTGCGAGGTCATGAATGTTGTGGTTGAGTGTGGTAACGTTTTAGTTAGAATACCCTAGTGCAAACAGTGGGATCTGCTACATTCCCACCAAAGTTGGGAGCCATGTATCACAGTGGTTAGCGAGCTGGCTTCGCATCTGAATGGTCCTGGGTGAGGAATGAAGACCTATTAGACAGGAGCCAACAACAGCAACTGGAACAACAAATTAAGCAATGAAGATGGGGCTGGAAGGGATATACACTGCGAAAGGCCCCGCCTGACATAGTCAGACAGGCTCTTACATGGAATTCTCAAGGTAAGAGAGAGGCAAGCCCAAAAATACACGGAGAAGAGAATGTGAGAAGGAACTAAGATGAAAGGATTACACCTGAAGAGAGGCAGAAAAATCAGGCCAGGATCATGTATGCTGGTGGGATGTTGTCAATGGCCTGTGAGAGAGGCAGAAAGAGCAGACCAGGACCGTGTATGCTGGTGGGATGTTGTCAATAGCCTGTGAGAGAGGCAGAAAGAGCAGGCCAGGACCGTGTATGCTGGTGGGATGTTGTCAATGGCCTGTGAGAGAGGCAGAAAGAGCAGACCAGGACCATGAATGCTGGTGGGATGATGTCAATGGCCTGTGAGAGAGGCAGAAAGAGCAGACCAGGACCGTGTATGCTGGTCGGATGTTGTCAATTGCCTGTGATAGAGGCAGAAAGAGCAGGCCAGGACTGTGTATGCTGGTGGGATGTTGTCAATAGCCTGTGCACCGAGAGAGGCGACAGGCTTTGATAGATTGATTGACGAGTCATTCGGCCAGTAAGTCCTCCTCAAACAGCTATATAGATGGCAGTCCTGTAAAACAAGCTCTGCAATTTGTTGGCTCAGTCCACACAGTAGTGAAGCAGACAGATAAATCCTGAACACGTGTTTATTTAGCCTGTTATGTCCTGTACTGAGGCGAAGAAAGGTGATCTGTCACCTGGAGTTCCATGATTCAAATCAGGACTGCGATTACTTCACTTTCTTCTCTGCTATTTGTTAACTTTTACTGAACCATTGGCAAAAAAATTAGCCTGGGGCATTGTCTCTGTATACTCACCAGTGTATTTTTTGTGATAACATGGATTTTTTCTGTAGAGACGGTTGAGTAAAAAACGAGGCCACTTCCTACCATCTTGAAAACAACAAGATGGCTAGATTGACTTTAAACAATTTTTAAACGATTTTTTGGTGTTTCAAATGGATTTGAAAGTTTATTCTATTATTGATTGTGATGAAGTTAAGTTGTTGCAACTGATTTTTCTGAGGTAGGTCTGTTTAGTTTGTTTATGTAGATGTTATAAATACATTTGTAGTGGAAACTAACAGATATACCAATTTGGTTATGAACACTATCAGTGCTTTGTGGCAATTTCATGGATTTACAAGACAACTGGTGTATACAAAAATATGTACGTTGAAATGTTTGTGATACAATAAAAGAATATGGAAACTACAAGGTTGTCGTTGTGATCGTTGTCACTAACTAATAAACATATTTTGTTTCCTCCAAGTTTCCTGATTTTCCCATCCTTACCAAGAATGGTGCTACCACTATAACTTAACTTAACATCTTTATACTGGTTTAGAAGACGCTGCAGAGTCTGTATACAACCAGTTACATTTACATCACCTTGCTCTAAAAGCTATGCGCATCCAGTTTATTCTTGGCATATAAACAAGAAGTCTGCAATAAATAACCTAATATGTGCTATTTTCAGAGATTATTTTTTTTGCTAGAGTCAAGATCCCAGCCTTATGCACAACTTTCATAATTTACCTTAAATTACATAAATAGTCAAGTATAGTAGTTGTTTTCTTTCATGTGCAGAAAGTTTCCAAAGAGATCCATATTGTATCGATTACAGTCCATGAGATGACAGCAGCCAGGAACTCACAGCTGGCTGTTTCGATTAGGATCAGCAACCCAGAGCTGTCCAAGACCCTATTCTGCCTCCAAGAAGCAGCCCTGGAAACAGGCTGCAGTAGTACAGTATGGCTAAGAGAATAGGGGCGGCAGTGGGAAGACAGTACAGTACACAAAAAAGCCAGATGAATTCAGATGTGTCAGGCCGAAAGGTGCAGATATCACAGCCTCGAAGTAAACTACGACACAACATCATAATGTCCTTTGCAGGATGAATGTTGAAGAAGAAAAAGAAGAAGAAAAATACACATTATGACATCAGCAACAATTTGCTTTCAGTTTCTTTCTTCTTCTGTGTTTGTTCTGAAAAAGGATATTTGTAACATTATATTGTAATTTACAGAGAGAATATAAAAATTGGTCTTCCAGACCATGGAGGGAATATTATGCAACAAAACCTTGTTGCTGAAACTGAAAAAGAGAGTCCTTGGATGCTACATGGAACCAGTACTGACATATGGCAGTGAATCATGGACAATCAGCAAGCAAGCGCATAGATCTTTGGAAGCAATGGAGATGTTTTACAGAAAAATGCTGCAGATCCCATGAACTGCAAAGAAGACTAATGATACAGTACTTGAGGAGGCACAAAGACAATTTATTGCAAAGATCAGACCAAGGCATTCATTTTCTTTTTCAGGCATGTTATGAGAAGAGGTGGCATGGGGCACATTTTGACAACAGGAAAGAGAGACAGAGAGAGAAGATGTTAGACAGCCTGAGAGAATGGGAGAGGTGACAATCAACAGAAATGGCAAACGACATGTAATAGAAGCAGATGGCATCCATGATCACCAACGCCAACAAACAGGGCACCTGCTGATGATGCCAGAGAAGCAGCAACATCCACGTCTTTTAGAGCCAACACGCCTGATTCAAACGCAGGATTTCTGAGACTGGGTTTGCTGTCCCTCTTCAATCCCTAATCTCTTAGCCAAGCTGCATGGTTGCAGTCTGTTTCTAGGGCAGCCACTTTGAGATGGAATAGGGTCATGGTAATTTTATTTTTATTTTGCATTCGCCTTATTTTTCTATTCTTTAAGGCAGCCACTGCCCCTGATGGAAGCAGCCAGCTATGAGTCACTGGCTTCTGTCAGCTCATCCAGCTCATCTTCAGACCTGCTTTCAGTTTGACTTCATCTGTTCTTTACTCTATTGCATTTACCTAACAAGCTGACACTGGCAATGTCTCCCAGAGTAGTGCTGACTGTTAGAGTGGTAATAGCAGCGCAATGACTGTTGATAGACCTGACATAGGTCAGCCTGTTGAGGTCCCAGATGATGCAGGTGCCATCACTGCTGCCACTGACTAGGATGCTGAACTCTTGGCAGACACACAGAGTGGTTATTGGGCCTGAGTGTCCATATAATGTCTTTTTAATGCCTCGGACTTGCAGATTGCTGGGCTGAGAATATACAATATTAAAGATAATAAATCAATCAATGATAATAAAAGACAATCAATGATCAATCAATCAAATAAACACCAAAAGACAATTTGTTAATCAAGTAAACAGGTTCTCCTTATCTTGGTAGAATGTCAAATACTGGAAAGTCAAATACTGGAAAGTCAAATACTGGAACGTCAAATACTGGAAAGTCAAATACTGGAAAGTCAAATACTAGAACAAGTAAAGAGCTTCTCCTATCTTGGTAGGAGGTCAGATACTGGAAGGTTAAACACTGGAAGGTCACACACTGGAAGGTCACACACTGGAAGGTCAAATACCAGAAAATTTTATTTCTTTCACGATTTTGTGGTGGTGGCATGGTAAAGGTTAATTGTTTGAGTTTGATTTTGTTCATCAGTTCTCGTTGCATCTGTAAAAGTTTAAAGACTTCCATAATTGTTTTCATTTCATTTTACGAGAAGTGTCCCATTTTTCCATATATCCACATTTCAAAGACATCAATTCTCCCTTTAAATTGTTTTGTGACAGATTAGTGTTGCCAGACAAATCGCGTCTCAAGTATAGACAGTTCTTAGTTTAGCTAGAATTACGCCACGAGCGTAATTATATATTTTCTTTAAAATAGCGAATATAATTGCAGGCGGACCTTCCACAGGACCTGACCACTCCCGTCAGCAAACACTGCGGCAGTGCACAGATTAATTAAGGCGCATCCAAAGACAGGAAACGACCATATTAAAATGTGACATGCTCAAAATAATGCAGTCACTGATGAAATTGCGTTCAATTTTTGATGTGCTGTGGTACAGGTTTTGCGATATTTTAGTCACATCAAAAGACACAACACACTTCTTGTAAACAATAAGGGAACTGATAGATAGGTTTTAATGATGTATTCAATGAATGTCAGTGATGGTTTCAACAACAACGGTTTTACATGTTGGTATTACTAGCGCTTTGCACAAACCGCTTTAGTTACCTTTCACAGCGTATGTGGTAGGTTACATTGGTTATATTCTCTTAAAGCCCAGTACTACAATTAGGTCAGGTCAGTCCCATGGCAATAATTGCCATCAGGGATGAAGATTACTCTTCATATACTAAGCCGTAGACTATGTGAGGTGGGGTGGGTAGTTCCCTTCCTTACTGTTTATACCTTCCCCAACTCATACATCAGGTGCCCATTTGCAGCTGGGTCGACTGGAGGAGCGGTCACACCAGGAACGAACCACGTCCGTTTTTTTTTCTCTACCATCCGTGATTTCGAATCCTGGCTTGCTGTAATCCCAGTCTTAGCAAGCCAGCTCACTGTCAAGTAAGCTACACATTGCACAATTACAACAATCTCATAAACCATAAAAACCAAAAATATTATGTACCTTAGACGAGTTATGAGTCATAGAGTAGACATTAATAATGCCAGCGGTCCCAGCTACGAACAACAAGCGACAATCTGGGACTGACTCCACACATGAGATCTGAAATTACAAGAAACAAGATTTGTACATAAAATCTTGTGTTTCTTGCTGTAAATGAAAGCTTTAGTTTCAACTAAAGTATAATCAGAAACAATGAAAAAACATGGAACAATATATGTAAATCTCAACAAGGACATTTAATTACAAAAGATAATCTGAGATGAATTCAATTCATGTTACTGAAGTGTGATAAATATGAATCCATTCATCAAATATGACAAAAGTGAAGGTGTTTTTCCTGTGGCAGCATATGGCTGCGAATCATGGACGATTACTAAAACTTCTAGACAAAGAATCGAATCCTTCGAGTCGAAATATTACAGAAAAATCCTCAGAATACCCTGGATGGAGAAAAAGACAAATATAGACATTCGGCAAGAGTTGAACATAGAGGAGAACTGGTTTATCAATTCCATTTTGGCCAGAAAATGTAGATACTTTGGTCACATCAAGAGACACAACGGTCTTGAGAGAACAGTGATGGAAGGTCTAGTGCCAGGCAAAAGAGGCAGGTAGACCAAGAAGATGATCGCACCAAGATATCCAGGAATTACTGTGGCGGAGGCTAGAGTTTTGGCAAGAGAAAGAGTATCTTTCAGACAGACTGTGATGGGAGCGATGTTCTATAAAGGACATGCTACATGATGATGATGATACATCAAATATTCTGTTTGCTGTTATTAAATATAGCAATTGAGGCTGAAGATTCAGCAGTGAATGAGCTGATAGTAGTCAGGGGCTCATAGCTGGCTACTTGCAACAGGGTCACAACATGAAAATCTGACCGAGATCCTATTGCATCTCCAAGTGGCGCCCCTGGAAACAAACTGCAACCATGCAGCCCGACCAGCTATGAGATTAGAGATTGATAAGGAAGGTAAACCCAATCCCAAAAATGTTATGCTAATATCAGATGTGCTAGGTCGAAAGACACAGATATCGCAGCCTAGCTGTAAACTACGACACAATGTAACAAACTTCTTTTTTAGGACAAATTTTGAAGATTGAAAATGAAATACAACAATTTTAAATGCTTATAAAATGTAAAAGTCAAGGTTGTTGTTGATTAACTGGGCCTGCCAAGCTGTTTGATTTCTGACAGTCAGTGCCAAGTTGTAGAATTTGCATGTGTTTTGTAGCTGGTGAATGGAACGGCATAACGTGTTAGAGATTGCTGGAGTGCCAGGAAATAACTTATCTCTGTTTGTGGCGACTCCTGGGCAAGTGAGCAGCACATGTTGCACTGTGTGTAGTTGCAGCTGCTAGGTTCATGTGCAGGGTTATGTATTTGTTAAATCTGATATATTCTGTTCTAAGTTGGAAGGTTATGTTCTGCTCCATGCATGAAAGTTTGTTGCAAATGTAGTTCCATAACAGACAATGATGTCAGTGGTTGAGTGTTAGTGACTTTGTTGAGCATAGCCACAGCTTATTTATGAGGTGGGGGTGGACAGTTTCTTTATTCGATGCCGTTTACTTCCATAACAGTAAGCCAGGTACACAACAACAACAACAGCAGCAACCTAACAACAATAATAGTAGTTCTTCACATGCAAAGATCAACCTCAGAGATTATGTTCTGTCCGGTTATGTGAGTACCATGTTGTGTTTGCTCATTCATCACGAGTCATAAAGACCACACTCTTTGTTCATCCATCCATCACGCATCATGAAGACCACTCTTCTTTCATTTATTAAGAGTCATGAAGACCAGACTTTGCTCATTCATCACGGGTCATGAAAAACACTCTCTCTGTTCATCCATCCATCACACATCAGGAAGACCACTCTTTTTTCATTCATCCCGAGTCAAGAAGACCAGCCTTTGTTTATCCATCCATCATGCATCATGAAGACCACTCTTCTTTCATTTATTAAGAGTCATGAAGACCAGCCTTTGTTCATCCATCCATCACGCATCATGAAGACCACTCTTCTTTCATTTATTAAGACCAGCCTTTGTTCATTCATCACGGTTCATGAAAAACACTCTCTCTGTTCATCCATCCATCACGCATCAGGAAGACCACTCTTTTTTCATTCATCACGAGTCATGAAGACCAGCCTTTGTTCATCCATCACGAGTCATGAAGACCACACTCTTTGTTCATCTGTAATATGATCAGTCAGTCGATTGGTTCGAAGGTGACTGATGAGTCTGATGTGGATCTAGAAAGATCTTGGACAGTGTGGTCAGGAAATGTTCATTTCCCTGAAGGTTTTATTTCGTGGGCCTCTGTAACCTGTCTCCACTGCTAATGGCAGTAATAGTGCAACTGATGGAGAAGTGTTTAAATGTAACCAAAACAAAAAAACAAAACATTTAATTTAAAAAGCAGGCCAAGCCTAAGAACAATGAAGAAAACCAGACAATAACCTATACAGACAAAAGTTGTTGATAATGTTTACACAGACAAGCCACAAGCAGTGAGAGAGATGTGCTAAGAATGACTACAGAGAAGTACCCACTTTCCCACAAGCAGGCTGCTGGGGAATGAAGTTGATGAGTGGTTTGTCTTGGTAGCTGCGGATACGAATGATGTTGTCGTGGTAACCCCATGTGACTACACCAGCCCACATAACATCCACTGATCTTACTGCCAAATCTGAAACAAACATGAAATAGTTAATTGATTTGATGAAAAGTGCTACAATGAAGTATACGAAGACTCAGTAGGACTCAGTGGTCTCAAGGTAAGGTGTCTGCCTCAAGAGCCGGAGGTTGTGCGTCCGAATCACGGTGGAGGCCAAGTTTTTTTTCATGTGGATCTTCTGGTTAAAATTCCCCTGATCTCTGGGTAGTGAGATCGGATTCATGTGTACAGTGTCGAGCACGTTAAAAATTTCTTGGCAGTTTGAAATTGAAACGAGCAGGCTTAATGGACGCTCCCTGGACAAAATTCAAATACAAAATCTACCCAAGTTATTTGTATCTTTTCCCAGGTGGTTTGTTACGAGCAGCTATAGATGGCGCTTAACTGGCTGCGGGTCTACTTAGCTCTAGTGCTTGAGGAAAAACCACTATCTAAGAAACTGGTTTTAAACAGACTTTGTAGTGTCTTTTAAGTCAATATAAAGATATTAAGTTAAGTTTAACTCATAGACTCTCCTGCCAAAGTCTATCTCACCTACAAGTTGGATGATCCAGTTATACCCAGTAATCTTGCCAAAGGTTGGGTTCAACCCCAGGGGTAGGTAAGATAGGACATTGAATGAGGTTAAGACGAAGTCAAAGCCCATAGTCGAGGGGGAAGGTGGAGCAGACTCTGCCATAGAACGGGTGATAAAGACAAAGCTACTAGGCCAGGAGGTGCACCAGCAATCATAGTACATGTAACCTGCCTAGGCAGATGAAAGGAAGAGGAATAATCAAATTTGGCACTGCAACATTCTGGCTTTGAATACATCTATAACAGGAACATGAGTTATTAGATATGAATAAGAGAGACATACTGAAGTCACTCTATGATCACCAATTAGATCCACGATCACCAAACAGCTACTCACAAGCTACTGGTAGCTAACGACGATATTGTTAGTCGCTCGTCAGAAATATTTTCTTCATGAAAAATTGCCTAACATTATTGAACTATGAGTTGGAATTGGCAAAACTGTATGCAATAAATCGAATTGACAGTTCAATATGAAGTTGATAATTGTGACTATGATTTTGTATGCACCGAAAGTTGTTGTGCTAGCCACTCCAATAATAATTTCTTCTTCTTCTTCTTTGTTCATCCTCAGATCAAGGTTCCGGTCTTTCTTAGAAAGGAAACACCATTGTTTGCTAGGCTGTTTTATCTCCATGCGGCATTTGTCTCATATCTGTCTTGCGAGGCCAGTATTATTCTCTCTTTTCCTGTGTGAACATACCGCACATTATTAAGACAAAACCATCTGATGTTGTGGCCATCATCGCCTGCGATACAATATTTTTAGAAGTATTAAACCAAAGTAGGTCAAACAAGATGTGGTGGAAGAGATGGTGGAAAAGGAGTGTGTACAACTAGCAACCTACAAGAACCACCAGTGTTCTAAACCTTCACCATTTGCTCAAAGAGGTTTTCTTTTTTTTTCATAATATGTTTTCTAAGGTGGAGTGCAGTGCATACTGTGTTTTTCATCTTGCAGCACAGTGCATCCAAATTCAGCATGCATTTCATAAAATTTGTTTTACTCCCAACAAGGAGCACTACCATGTTGAATCTGAACATTTGCTTGTCTTGAGTTGTCAGTCCTGTCCCTAACTACTTTGCTATGCAGCCCCTGATGAAAGAGTTTAAGAACCTATGGTTTATCCAGAGTTCAGATATGTTGATTCTGAATAAAATAATATTATATAAAAGACTATCATGTCTACCCAGAGCGCAGTGATGTCGATTCTGAATAATAATAAATATACAAAATATAATACAATGATCAAGATGCTGAGCAGTGTATAAGCTGTAGTGGACAGTGACCGAAAGCTGAATGTGAGCATCAGTCAGGGCAAGTGTCCCAGAGCTGACAAGGCCCTTCTCTACCTCCACGTGGTGATCCTGGATAACAGGCTGCAACAGACCAGACTGGCTAAGAATAAGCGATCAAAGATGGACGGCTAACCTGATACACAAAAATGCTGTGCTGAAGTCGGATGTGTCAGACCGAAAGGTGCAAATATCACAGTCAAGCTGTAAACTACAACACAATGGAGTCCACTCTCCAGACTACATCCTGTTACTTGCAATGCCCTTTTCAGGGCTTAGTAGTGGGAGTTTGAGAACGAACGACAAAAAAAAAAAAAAGAATGTTAAAAAGGACTATCATTTACTCCCATTTCTAAGGTTCACTGGGAGGGTTTATTGGGGTGAGGAATAAAAGTCGCTCGCTCAAACTATGCAGTAGACAGATTATAAAATTACACTAGCAGACATGGGCAGAACATCTTTCTGCCAGTACAATCCTGTACAATTTGAAAGAAACAACAGCAGATTTGCAATTAAAGGCTCTCCCTTTTCACACCCTTCTCCATTCCACTCTTTTCACACCCTTCAAGCCCCCTACCCCACCCCCAAACCACCCATCTATTTAAACCCCCTCTCCCATCTTCCCCCACAAACAAGCAATATGCATTTGAGATTTTTTTTTTTTTCCTATCTATTTTCTGAGGTTATTTTTTAAATGTCATAATTATATTAAATATAATGAAAAAAAAGTTTAAAAGAGATTTTAAACAAACAATGGGGAGAAAAAATATCATAGGTCTCCTCTAAGATTTGAACCACAGACAACTAGTTCCCTAGGTGAGGATCGCACCCCTAGACCACTTTGAAAGTAAAGTTTAAGAAAGGAAGTATCTAGTGTCAGCTATCAGCTGCTGTTAGTTCATAACTATGCAGTGACTGTCAAGGAGGATGAATTGTGTATGTATTCACTGTATGGGGGTACTGCGTCTGTGAGGTGGGGTGACTAATTCTCTCTCTTTTCAACTTGCCTTCCCTATCTTGAAGTCAGGTCTCCATACACAGCCGAGTAGACAAAAGTAAACCTGGTTGCTTCGTCATGAAAAACAAGTGCTTTAAATGTTCTACCATTCAACATTAATGGCAGTCCCATAGCAGAAAAATCTGTCAGGGATGAACTGTTAGAAACTTCATTCTATAAGGCGTGTTCAAATGAAATCGGACCAAACTGCAATAAGTGAACATATGTACAATGTGCATGATGATGTCCCTTCTGGTGTAAACAGCCCATACCAACTGTCAAGTTTACAAAATGTCATTATCCTCCGACTCATAGTTTCCCAAGCAGACAATTGAAAACATGGCAGGTGTGAATCCATCCAGAGTTGATAAGCAAGCAGTGATTCGGTTTCTAACAGCTGAAGGATGTTGACCAGTTGACATTCATCGAATATAGCAGACAGTGTATGGCGACAAAAAAGTGTGTGAAGACAACAGTGAAGAACTGGACAACGATATTTAAAGAACGACGTTGAGTTAATGCAACAATATGCGCCTGACCTAGCCTCGGAAGATCTTTCGTTAACTCACGTCATCATATGTATGTTCATTTGTTGCAGTCCAGTTTCATTTGAACATGCCTTGTACTTAAACAACGGCTTGTTTAGAGGTGGGTTAGCCAGTTCCCTTCCTGGCTGCTTTTCCTTCCCTTACAGTAAACCAGGCACCCATTTACAGCTGAATCAACTAGACCGTGCCAGTGTTGGGAACTCCCTACCTTTGCAGTTAAAAACAAGTGCTGTACCACTAAGCTAAACAAGTGCTGTACCACTAAGCTAAACAAGTGCTGTCCCACTAAGCTAAACAAGTGCTGTACCATTAAGCTAAACAAGTGCTGTACCACTAAGCTAAACAAGTGCTGTCCCACTAAGCTAAACAAGTGCTGTACCACTAAGCTAAACAAGTGCTGTCCCACTAAGCTAAACAAGTGCTGTACCACTAAGCTAAACAAGTGCTGTCCCACTAAGCTAAACAAGTGCTGTACCACTAAGCTAAACAAGTGCTGTCCCACTAAGCTAAACAAGTGCTGTACCACTAAGCTAAACAAGTGCTGTCCCACTAAGCTAAACAAGTGCTGTCCCACTAAGCTAAACAAGTGCTGTACCACTAAGCTAAACAAGTGCTGTCCCACTAAGCTAAACAAGTGCTGTACCACTAAGCTAAACAAGTGCTGTCCCACTAAGCTAAACAAGTGCTGTCCCACTAAGCTAAACAAGTGCTGTCCCACTAAGCTAAACAAGTGCTGTACCACTAAGCTAAACAAGTGCTGTACCATTAAGCTAAACAAGTGCTGTACCACTAAGCTAAACAAGTGCTGTACCACTAAGCTAAACAAGTGCTGTACCACTAAGCTAAACAAGTGCTGTACCATTAAGCTAAACAAGTGCTGTACCACTAAGCTAAACAAGTGCTGTACCACTAAGCTAATCAAACGCTTTCATAGTGAAAGCAATAATAAACAAACTTCTGACCTCTCTGCTTGCCATGAAGTAACAGAATATTAGAGTTCCTCTCCACACCAAATACCAGGCCTGTGCGGACAGCCACCAGTTTCTTTATGGTGGTGGCACGACCTATTTCTTGTGACACAGGGGGAGGCAGATCAGGAGCACCAACATATTGACCCCACTTTAGGCCTGACACGGTAGGCACAGGTTTGCACTGAGGAAAAGATATCAATCAGTCAATCAATTAATCAATCAAAAACTTTTTCTCTCTGTGAAGCACAGGTCTTCAATAAAATGGTCTGCTGTGGTCTGTTATGACACAGACAAGAATAGCACCACTGCCACACAGAGAGCATGTCGTAAGTGATGACTAACTGTGTGACATGGCATAACACTGGCCATGTTTAGGTGGTTACTTAAGAGCAGCATGATGACGTTTAAGCTGCAGGTCTACTTTGCTCTAGTGTTTGAGTCCATCAAGATGGACTCGTACTTCAGTTAACCACCCTCCAAGAAACTGGTTGTATACTGAATCCGCAGAGTCTTCTAAACCAGTATAAGACATTAAGTTAAATATACGCACATTCCACCTGTTCTAAGTCATCAATTTTAGATCTGCCAACATCTTCCTTCTTTCATGTTTGCCTTGAGTTATTTCTCCATATGTTTTTTGGTCTGCCTCTACCTGGGGGATTCCAGAACAGAGACCACCTTGCAATGCTATCTGCTGTTTTCCTTAACGTGCGCCCAATCCAAAGTGATACCTTCTCCTCATGTCATGTTCCACTAATATTGGTCTGGTTTTTTTGTCCCGAAATAGATTTTGATGTTGAATTTCTTCATTTTAGATCTGACCCCTTATCGATATATATATAGTACATGTTGCTGCCAGCTCAAATACGAGAGCTTTCCTCATGAATTTTTATTAATAACCACTTTTTAAATAACGTACAACTTTCCTCAATAATTTGTATTTACTTTCTAAATCATGTACAACTCCATTAATAACTTCTAATAATAACCATTATTTTATCCCATACAACTTTGTACATTAACTTCTTTTACTAACCACCAGCATTGCCATATACAACTTCCCATAATAACTTCAGAAGTTGGAATATTGGTCCTCATCTGTTACCGTTACCAGAATTTATTTCCCACCCTGAAACTCCTACACAATATCACTCACTTGAGACCAATTCACCTTCAGCAATATTTTGTGAATATGTCACATATTCAACTATTCACAAATGAATTTTTTTTCTTTTTTGTTGTTGTTCACCTTATTTCTCTATTCTCCAAGGTATGTGCGTTGCACTATGTTTTTATTTTGCACCTGACGGCCCAGTGCATCCAACTTCGAAATGCATTTTATGGTAGAGTCTGCTTGCTCCTGCATTTTCTAAAGGTTTGCTTCCCCTGCGTAATGGCCAGTGCCGTGATTGGAGAGTGAATCCTGCACCTTCGGCTTGTGAGCAGTGTCACTTAACTACTAGGCCACTTCGCCTCCATTCCCAATGGAAGGATGAATATAATGGAATAAAAATATCTGATGTGTGCGAGATCTTAACTTAACGTCTTTATACTGGTTTAGAAGACTCTGCATACAACCAGTTTCATTTACATTTCCTTGCTTTAAAAGCTATGCGCATCCAATCTATACTTAAATTCATTAATTGTTCTGGACCTTTCTTTAGATAATAAGTAGCTATGCCATCTTGTTTATTGTAAGTAGAATTTTGAAAAACTTGTATAGTTTTATAATTTATCCGTTCCTTTGATTATCTTATAAACCTGAATTAAGTCACCTTGAATTCTTCTCTTTTCTAGACACTGTATGCCGCTTTTTATGTTCTTTCCTCATAACTGTAATTATGCAATCCCACTGTAACTGTGTCGCTCTTTTTTGTATCCTTTCCAGCATGTTTATATCTCCTCTACGATAAGGACTCCACACCTGTACACAGAATTGCAATCTAAGTCTAAATAATGCTTTATACAGTTTGTCTATCACTTCATCTCTCGTATGTTTAATATTTTTTTTTATCACACCTAACTTTGCATTTGCCTTTCTCATCGCTACGTAGACTTGCTCACTCACTTTACTTGTATGATCTATTATAACCCCTAGGTCTCTTTCCTTTTTTTATCATTCTAATATTGTTCTCGCCCATGCTTTGCGGTGGTGATGCAAAGGCATTCAATGAAGCCAAAAATTCTAAATGCTATGACATTGAGATAACAACAGAGGATTGCATCAACCACATAGCGAAAAGGATGTTTAATGCTCTTGAACATTTTAAGACAACAAATAAGCAGTCACTAAATCGTAAACTGACCAAGGCGCCAATAAAACAAATTAAAAAACACATATGCCACAAATTTAAAAGACAATGCCCCTGATGTTACAAAAATGAAGGGGCAAGTGTTAGCTGGGTTTTTTCACATGATGAGCACTGACAAGGAACCCAAATATAGACTTTGTTCAGAGGGTGAGAATTCCTGGTGACACTACTAGAAAGTTCTGAAGACATAGGCCTACATTTTCGGCGGAAGTTGGCAGGCTCATCTACCCAATTGTGACAAGGCTGACAGACACAAATCTCCTCCTCCGCTGTGCAAAAATGGGCACACAGAATGCCAATGAAAGCTTGAACTCATTGATTTGGCAGCGCTACCCTAAAACAACATACAACATTTGCTTCACTGTCAGCAGTAGAGACGGCAACTTCCTTTGCCACTCTATCTTTCAACTGTAGGGCCAGAAATGGTAACAGACAAAATTGGACTGGAATTGGGTGTTGTAAATAACACACATGCCACCCGAATGCTGAACAAAAAATACTACAATTTAAGAAGACGAACATTGGGTGTATCAAAGTGGAAAAGGAAAAACCTTAAATAAAAGACATCTTTGACAAGAATACCAGCACAAGTTAGCAGAAGGTGAAACATATGTTGCTGGTGCATTTAACAATTAATTCTATTTGCAAATTACTATGTAAATGTTGCTTAATTTAAAAAACAATGTAAGAATACTTTTGTTTTGTTATTAGACATTTTATTTTGCTTTCAAAGTTTAAAATTGAATTATCTAAAAATCTTTTTTTCCCGTTGTTATGTATATAAAATCTTTAAATCTCAACTAATATAGAGATTGGAAACATGCAATTTGGTGTGTGTATTTCTCATACAGTTTTTTAGGTGATGGTCAATAGAAAAGCTAATTTGGTAAAAGACCTTTCATTAAAATAAATTTGTTGTACCAAATTTTGATGTATTTTGTCCCCTTTTCATAGAACTCAAATTTAAAAACCAAAAAAAAAATATTTTTGAACCTTTTTCAGAAAATAAATATGACCTTAGGTTAGAAATATGTTTAACGTTCGTGGATCAATCATATTATTATTTATACATGTTTTGTTTTTTTAAATTTAAGGATTATAGAGATAGAGTCAAGTGTTTTTTTTCTAGGTCACCGCAGTTATCATGGCAACTGAGTATTCTTTTATTTTTGTAAAACCTAAAAAATATATCTACATTCATAGCCTAAAATTAACATTATAAAATAATTGGTCTCACTTTATTAATTTTTTTAAAAATGTATAAGGTAGGCTGCCCCCTTAATGCATATAAGAATAGATTATATGCGCTTAGTTTTTAGAGCAAGGAAATGTAAATGAAACTGGTTGTATATAGACTCTGCAGAGTCTTCTAAGCCAGTATAAAGATGTTAAGTTAAGTTAAGTTAAATTAACATTGACATTTTTTCAGATCAGATGTGTCAGCTCCACGGACTGGATGCATTAACCTTTAATGTTCTTCTGTTACAGACTTCTGCTAACAACCAATTCAGTTACTCAGAATAATTTCTTCTGACTTGTACATGAAGTTACAATCATTGTGTTACACAAATTACCTATCCTAAGGCCGACCCCGAAAAAAGGTGGATTACTGAAATATCTGAGGCGGTGAATGCCACTGTGCATGAAGCATACAGTCGGACTTGTTCCAGAGATCTCTTCATAATTTAAAGCTGAAAAGCAGAACAGTAAAAGCGAAAAGAAGATGACACAAATTAATATTCTTTGACCCTGTTCTTCTCATGTCCTGTGAGTCCAATCCAGCGCATGTCTAGCTATATTGCTAGGTCTTCTTCTGAAGGTGTATCTTACCCATCACAATCTCAATAAATTTACAAATAATAAATATACCTACCGTGTACAACTTGTGCTTATCACTGCTTTCCCCTGTATGAGAACGAGCATGATTGGGTGGATGTGGATTGCGGAATAACTGCTTTGGTGTCTGTCCATATGTTCTAATCATGGTGAGCAAAGCCTGACGTTTCACATGATCTTTAATGCCACTTGCATCGACACCAAAGTAAGTCTGAAACAAAACAACCACAAAAAACAATTAATGGGGGCAAGCACCATTAACCCTTTAAACCAGGGACACTGATGCACAAGTTACAATTGTCCTATTATTTTCAATGAGGGTAACATTTGTGTGGAGCATAATACGAGGCGTGTTCAAATGAAACCGGACTAAGCTGCAACAAGTGAACATACGTACGATGCGCATGATGACGTCAGTTCTGGTGTAAACAGCTCATACCAACCATTAAGTTTGCAAAATTTCATTATCATTATCGATTCAAAGTTTCCTCAGCAAACCATTGAAAAAATTAGCGGTGTGATATGGAATCTGTCCAGAGTTGATCAGCGAGTGGTGATTCGGTTTCTAACAGCTGAAGTATGGTCAGTAATGTAAGTGCAGTTTCAATTTTCTACAATCTTGGATATTCAAAGGTATGCGTAAAATTGGTTTTTCAAAATCTCATAACCAACCACTAATGTGAAAGAGAACATGGCTAAATGAACAGGAGACCAGCTGGTACA
Source organism: Ariolimax columbianus (assembly GCA_036924085.1). Taxonomy (NCBI): domain Eukaryota; kingdom Metazoa; phylum Mollusca; class Gastropoda; order Stylommatophora; family Arionidae; genus Ariolimax; species Ariolimax columbianus. The sequence continues at coordinate 20,303,426 of JAVGWX010000007.1, forward strand.
GGAAAGGCATGCATGCTCCTGTTTCTCAATGGCATTAGGCCATTGAAGTGAATGGAGATTGTGTGGAAAATTAGCAAGTGAAAAAGAAGCATCCAGTTGTACTGTGTGTTGGATCAAGACACTGAGCAGTGCATGAGTTGCAGTGGTCAGTGATCCATAGCTGACTGCTAGCGGCAGAGCCTGTGAACCAGAGCTGCCAAGACCCTTCTACACCTCCACGTAGTGATCCTGGATAACAGGCTGGAATAGAGCAGACTGGCTAAGGAGAAGGGATCAAAGAGGGAATGCAACCCGGTACTCAAAAATTCCTGCTCAAGTCGGATGTGTCGGACCAAAAAGTGCAAATATTGTAGTAAACTACCAAAATGCATACCATTCTTCAGACTACATCCTGCTACTTGCAAAGCCCTTTTTGGGGCGTAGTAGCGGGAGATTGAATGAACGAAGAAGAAGGATAAATACTGTGTGTGAATTTCACACATTTTGTATAAATAGTTTGAAAAAAATTAAATTTGGGAACATTACATTCTGAGCAATCTTCCTATTTTATACATATTAATCAATCTTAAATTGATTGCTTACCACAGAGCAACAACTGGTGGTCCACAAACCAGAGTAGGTATGTTAACCAGCGTCGGTATGTGGACCAGCACTGATCTATTAACAACCATTTGATTAACACTGTTACACACCACAGCCTACTCACTGATGGATGGAAGACATTAATGGCCTTAACAGCTTCATCTCCCTGCTGCTTGTACCCAAACACAAGGTCAAGCCAAAGGTGCAGGTGCCTGGTCACGATGGTGGACTCCAGAGCTTGTCTGTGAATTAGCACAAACAGTCGAGGATTGTTTTCACACCAAGTAGGCAAGCTGACATGATTCACCCGCTCTCCATTTTGCCGCTGACCAAAGTCAAAACCTGTAGACCAAACAAAAACTTTCTAAGCCAAATTATTTAAAATACTATTTGTTAAAATATCTCAAACTTAGTCACTCTTCCTGTACAACGGGGTGTTCAAGTTTATTTTCATGTGGCTTCTAGTTTCATCAGAATAGTCTTAGTCGACCTGTACCTAACTTAACATTTTTATATTGGTTTAGAAGATTCTACAGTCTGTATACAACCAGTTTCATTTACATTTCCTTTCTCTATATGCATTCAATCTATTCTTAAATCCATCAACTGTCCTTGCCTCTACTACTTCCTGTGCCAATGCATTCCAAGCATTTACCACTCTCTGACTAAAAAAATATTTCCTAATATCTAATCTGGACCTCTCTTTTCTTAATTTGTAGATATGCTCTCTTGTTCTTGCAGATGGTTGTATTTTGCAAAAAACTTGTTACAGTTTAATTTATCCTTTCATTTGATTGTCTTATAAACCTGTATTAAGTCACCTCGATTCTTCTCTTTTCTAAACACTATAGGCCAGTTTTTCTGAATATTTCCTCATAACTGTAATTCTGGAATCCCACTATCAACTTTGTTGCTCTTCTTTGTAGCAGCATGTTTATATCTACTACTATACAATAAGGTCTTCACACCTTAACACAGTACTCCAATAGTTTGACAATCACTTTCTTGGTCCTATGTTTAATATTTCTTGTTATCATACCTAACATTGCATTTGCCTTTTCACTGATACCTAGACTCGCTCACTCACTTTACCTGTATGATCTATTGTAATCCCCAGGCAGTGGTGCTATTCTTGTCACTGTCATACACAAGGACCCCAACGCACCACTCAGGAATAGGGTAGCTTATCCAATACCCAACACTACTTTATCTTCTACTCAGGAATAGGGTAGCTTATCCAATACCCAACACTACTTTATCTCCTTTTATGACATGCCCTGCAGGTTACAATATTATTATTTTTGACTCCTTTTTCAGGCTCTGATGACCCCTGGAAAAAATAGTAATACATAATTTTTCCAACTGCTGAGTTCTGTGGGAGGGAATATACAGAGTGAGGAATAAAGTTAACTTTCCCTACAGAGAAGACTAGATTCTTGGCTTATCACTGATATCAAAGACAGTAAGGTCCATAACAGTGGACCACAGGTTTTCAACAAATTCAGACCAAGTCCCTCCTGAGCTACCTACTCTGTCTTGGATGGTTGAGTTGTTCTTTGCTTTTGACTGATTTGTCCATATTTGTTGTTTTTTTTAAAGTTTCTACTAGATGAGGTAGCCAGCCAGCCTACCCTCCTTAGCTGCCTTTTGTAACATGCTTGGCAGGTTTACAGTGCTACTATTCTTTTGTTCCCCATTCAAGTTCTGGTAATACTAGAGTGAAAAAAACATGCTGTAGCATAACTAACTATTCCCCACATTCTACTCCTGTGGTGAAGTGTAGAAATTAAGTTGTCATTTTCTTAATTATTAACAGATATTAAGAAATATTTTTTTGGTCAGAGAGTTACACGATCGGGTGAGTTTGCATGATTAGAAGCAGGTACAGTGATGGACAGGAGCTAAAAGAGTATCCAAAATATTTATTTAAAGAACACAAAATATTATCCATTCGAGACCAAATCCGCAATGCAGAGATCAGACATAGAACATCATAGATATCGCGCTGTTACGAAAATACAGATGGGCCGGTCATGTGGTAAACATGCCGGATAACAGATGGACACGTAGAGTGATGATGTAGTGGCCATACAACTTTAGCCTCCCTCACGGGCAACCAAGGATGAGCTGGAGAGATAGCATAATAGAGGCCCTGGGTCCAACATTATTCACCAAGGCAAAAGAACGAAAAGAGTTTACTCAACATTTGGCTACCTGGCATCATTAACACGTGCCTGATTGAATACCAGGATTTTGACATTTGATCAATATTTTTGCAATTTAAAAAAAAAAATCCATATTCATTGTTGATACTCTAACAGTAAATATGGATTGTTGTTTTTTAATGACAAAAATATTTAGGATACTCTTTTAGCTCAGACTCTGTTGTTGTGTCTGCAACTAATCTCAAAAACACCTGATAGTGTAAACATCAACGAGTGAATCTACCTCGGCGACGCATCTGGCTCTGGACAGAAAACTACAGTTCCCCATGATGTGTCATAGCGCAAGTGTATTAGACAAGACAAGGAAAGACTTTAATGGAGTGTGTGTGTGCGGCAGAGCATTTCAAGGATTTGTCTTTTGTGTTGAAGTTCTAGACATCCACCTGTCTCCCGAGCTGTAAATGGATGCTTGACTTATAACTCGGGAAGACAAGGTTTTTTTAGAAAGAAACTGCTCACCCCCACCTTAGTAGAAAACTGTGACCTATTCAATGAACCATGCCTAATATGATATTACTTTTACTCTGGTTTTGGTTCTCACAGATTGTGGAGCAGTTGGGACCTGGCTCCACTGAGAGACCTTGTCAAGGATGCTCTTCCACTTAGTCCAGTTATCAGGTGAGTTTACTTTAGAAAAGCACGGAGATGGCTCATTTCTGTATTCACTGTGTATCTGTCCACCCGAGTGGTTCCTCTGCAAACAGAATATTACTTCTGTTTCCTTTACTGCATGTCACAACAGGCAACTAAAGTAAGTTTTAAATGAGGTTGGCAATCTCACTGTGTAAAAACCATTGCTATAAAATCGCACTGCAAATGTCTGGAACCAGGCTTTCCTAAAAGCAGGTTAACATAGGCTAAGTAGGATAAAAAGAAATATTAATTATATGAGCAAGGAAGTGATAGTCAAACTGTATAAAGCATAAGTTAGACCTAGATTGGAGTACTGTGTACAGGTCTGGAGTCCTTATCATAGAGGGGACATAAACATGCTAGAAAGGATACAAGAAAGAGCAACAAAGCTGATAGTGGGATTCCAGAATTACAGTTATGAGGAAAGACTGAGAAAAACTGGCCTACAGTGTCTAGAAGAAAGAAGAATTCGAGGTGCCTTAATACAGGTTTATAAGATGATCAGAGGAATGGATAAATTAGATTATAACATTTTTTTTTAAAAATACAGCCACCCACACGAACAAGAGAGCATAGCTACAAATTAACTAAAGAGAGGTCCAGATTAGATATTAGGAAATATTTTTTTAGTCAGAGAAGGGTGAATGCTTGGAATGCATTGCCAGAGGAGGTAGTGGAGGCAGGGACAGTTAATGCATTTAAAAATAAATTGGATGTGCATAGCTTTTAGAGCAAGGTGATGTAAATGAAACTGGTTGTATACAGACTCTGCAGGGTCTTCTAAACCAGTATAAAGACATTATATATCATTATGATGATGATGTTAATGTTGCAGTTCGTCCTTCGTAATCTATGAGGACCACTTCATCAACATTCACTGTTCGCACGAATTCGAAGATGGTTAAATAAGTCAATCAGAGCCCTTAATTGTATGTCACACTTAGTACAAGGAAATAGGAGACCCTCTACCACCGGGGTTGAAAATGTCTTGATGTGAGCAGACAAGGAGCGACCGTCTCTGTATGTCCTCATTTATTCTTGATGCCTCATGTCTCTGAACACCCTCAGCAATAGTGCTGCGCCAGTCTGTGCGATTGATGACGACTCTTTCCCCGTCATCATGGTGGTTAATACCACACTGGATCAGTGATTTCTTTAGGATGATTTTATAATCCCTTTAGCTGTGAGCTGGTAGCTCTAGATAGCCCAATATCTATTGGATAAAAGCACACATCTTCCTCAGTTGTTGTGGTGATGGGAATAATAAACTCTATATGGCTGGGTGTGGTGGGAGCAGCTGTTTTCAGTGGCCGGTTAGTCTTGGCCACAGTGTAAGAGGCATTCGACTTATTTCTTAAGGTGGTTACAAAATCTACAATTTGGTTAACACAAAGGGTCTATTCTATCCAGATGTTTATTAATAGGGACATGGCCTATTCTCAGCTTGAAGATCATCTTCTTCTTCTTCTGTGTTCATTCTAAATCTCCCACTGCCAAGCCCTGAACAGAGTTTTGCAAGCAGCAGGTTGTAGTCCAGAAAATGGCATTTCTCTTGTAGCTGTCTGGCAGCAAACACCCTATCCGCGGTCCCACGCTCTTTCCAAAATCCACACTGACTTTCAGGTAGAAGACCTTTATCAAGATGAGCTGTGAAACGATTGAGAAGGATTCTGGATCAAGATAACATACCACTAAATAACATATAATTGACAGATGAGAGATTACCTATAACCAGAAAAGAATTTATTAAGGCACTTTCTTTAATCTTGAACAACAAGGCACCAGAGATAGATGAATTACCTATCGAGCTACTGGAAGCAGCGGGAGAGACTTTACGTGATTTACATTTTCTACATGTTAATGACATTTACAACAAGGGAATATGGCCAAAAGATCACACAACTGCAATATTAATTCCTTTACCAAAAAAATTAAATGCTATAGAATACGGTCAATTCCGAATAAGTTTTATTACATATGCATCTAAAATTCTTTTGCAGATTATTCATATGAGAATTGATGGAAAAATAGAGGAGGTACTGAAAGATAACCAGTTTGGATTTCGCAAGGCCAGAGGTACACGGGATACCATCGGATCATTGCGGCTTCTCGCAGAAAGAATAATCGATGACTCAAAGTGAGTCTATTTCAAGATTGACTCCAAGGTATCTTAGGGATTTGTTGCGTATATCTGCTGAAACAGGGGTCACTGTAGTTAAGAGGTTAAGGCACTCGCCTCTCACAGTGATGAACGAAAACAGTGGGCGATCAAATCCCGCAAGTTTCAAGCGACGCCTGGTTTCATGGGAGGTAAGACCAGATTGCCTGCATCTCAAATTACCTCCAGTCGTCTCATCCAATAGTCTTGCCACTGATCCAAGATAACTCGGGATAGAGTGAGATTGATGACTAGCGCATATTCTTCCTCACTATAATCCAAATTCTGCACACATCACATTATTAAGACTAAACCGTCTGATGTCGTGGCCAACATCACTTCACGATGGGCAATAACGTTGTCTGCTGAAACACTCAAACTGAGTCTACAGTCAAGCTCGACTCCAAGGCATCTCAGGGTTTTGTTGTATTATCTGCTGAAACACAAACTGAGTCTACGGTCAAGCTTGACTCCAAGGCATCTCAGGGTTTTGTTGTATTATCTGCTGAAACACAAACTGAGTCTACGGTCAAGCTTGACTCCAAGGCATCTCAGGGTTTTGTTGTATTATCTGCTGAAACACTTGGATGAACATTCTTACCTACCCTCATTGTTTTGGAAGATCTCTGGCAGAAAGAAGAATTCTGGAATAAGCTCCTTGACATCAGTGCTAGACTCAAAGCTAGACAGCCTCCAGGACGTGCTAAGGCTGTGGAATGTTCGGTCTGGGATATCAAAGTTGCTGTCTGAAAAATACAAATAAATCATGATGGGTAAGCGTATGGAAGAATGTTCTTAGATGTTTCTCAGAACCAATCCTGTTAAATGGAAGTGAATCATGGATAAACACCAAATAAACATGCTGGCTTTATCAGAGTATAAGAATGGTTTCTGGGGTAAACAGAATAAGACCAACATTTCCTTGCAGCATATTGTAAAAGGTTACTAAAGACGGTTGTGCATAGAACTGGCTACCTTAACACGTAAAAATAATTGCTTTGAAACTGCAGTGATAATGACGAGAGTCAGGCTTTCCCCAAAATTGTTTAAGGCAAGGAAAATGTTATGTTGGGCATATGCTTCAACAAATGACGGAAATCAGGCTTTATTAAAAGCTGGTTAGGTTCAGCCAAATTCAGTGTTGTAGTACACTCAACTCTTGGGATGGCAGAGTATTCATGAATTGAAAATGCTATGGACAGAAAAGAAGGCTAATAATTTGCCACAGTGGACATCCAGCTATCTTAATTTAACATCTTTATACTGGCAGAGTCTGTATACAACCAGTTTCTTTTACATTCACTAGATCTAAAAACTATGAGCATCCAAAGAATTTTTGAATGCATTTACCCTGCCTCCACTATTTCCTGTCGTAATGCATTCCAAGCATTCACCACTCTTTGACTTAAAAAAAATATTTCCTAATATCTAATCTGGACCTTTCATTCATTTGTAGCTATGTCCTCTTGTCCTTGTAGCCAGATGAACTAAAAACTAATTTTGGTCTAATTTACCCCTTCGCTTGATTTGCTTATAAACCTGTATATAAATCTGTATATAAATCTGTATATAAACCTCAAATTCTTCTCTTATCTAGACACTGAACGGCAGTTTTTTCTTTCCTCACATCTATAATTCTGGAATCCCACTATCAGTTTTGTCGCTCTTCTTTGTATCCTTTCCAGCATGTTTATATCCCCTCTACGATGGACTTCCCACCTGAACACAGTACCTTAGTCTAGGTCTAACTAATGCTTTATACAGTTTAACAACCACTTTCATGTGCGTATGTTGAATATTTCTTTTTATTATACCTAACATTACATTTGCCTTTTTTACTGCTACATGGACTTGCTCACTCACCTTACCTGTCTGATCTATTTTAACCCCTAGGTCCTTTCAACATGCAACAGGTGAGAGCAAACAATCTTTGCGTATAACATGCTCTGATAGAACAGGACTGGGAATGTAATAATTGTCAAAATTGCTGACCAAAAGGAATAGAAAAAGACAAAGAAAAAAACATTGGGTGATTTAACATGGAAAGGAAGATGATGAACTAACGAATCGATAATCAATACGTGGGTTAGGGATCAAGACGCTGAGAGCGCATGAGCTGCAGTGGACAGTTACCCATAGCTGACTGCTAGTGTCAGGGCCAGCAAACTAGAGCTGCCAAGACCCTTCTACACCTCCACGCGGTGATCCCGGATAACAGACTGCATCAGGGCAGACTGGCTAAGGAGAAGGGATCGAAGAGGGAATGCTAACCCGTTAGTCAAGAAATGCTTGCTGAAGTCAGATGTGTTGGACCAAAAGGTGCAAATATCGCAGTCAAGCTGTAAACTACGACACAACACATTCAGTTCTCTGGACTGTATTCTGCTACTTAAGCCCTTTCAGGTTTTGGTAGTGGGAGATTAAGAATGAACGAAGAAGAAGAAGAAAGGAAGATGATGAACTAAAGAATCGATAAACAATACGTGGGTTAGAAAATTATGGAGATGTGATGAGTGATCCTCACCACCAGATGATAGAGACAAAGATCTGTAATTATCTCGCCCTGTCAATCACATCAAAACCTTTCCAGCTTTCTGTGGTCTTCAATAATTACATACCAAATCATCAAGTGTTAATGATTTGTAACATTTAAGGTTGGGGGACCCAGTGGTCTCGAGGTAAGGTGTTCGACTCGGGTGCTGGAGGTCGTGGGTTCAAATCTCGGTGAAGACACCGGGCTCTTTTCACGTGGATTATCCAGTAAATATTTCCCATGATCTCTGAGTATGATCAGACACCCATGTTCTCGCCCCACAGAGAATATGTTGCAAAAAAGGGGACTGTGTGGTCATAACAACAGGTCTTGGTTATGTGGTTAGTGGAGCGACTTAGATGGCGCCTGACAGGCTGCAGGTCTACCTTGCTCTAATTTACGCTTCCACTTCCACTTTACTTTACTTAGTCGCTCCTCTTCTACCATGAGGTGTAGAGGTTTCCACTTCCACAAGTCTCAAAAATAGGCGATCGTATATTCCAGGGGCTAACAGATGCTAGGATTGACCTGGCAAGTCACCAGTGGATTTTCACCTGCCAAACAAATATGAAACAAAGGAGGTCACACCTCCCCACGACGTCTAGCGACATAAGTAGACTGAAGATAGATAGAGAACATTTAAGTTTCTATAGGATCTGATAGCCAGTCCTATGCCCAGTTGTCCTTAATTCACTTTTATGATATACTTAGTAGGCTACAGTGTTACCATTCTTTGTTCACCTCTCAGATTCCAGTATGACTGGATTTGATCCTCATGATCATCATGTAACATGTCCTTGACAGAACGTCGTTCAAATCGCAGCCTTTCTATAGGAATATCGAGCAGCAGTCAATATGCCCGCCTGCTTCATGTTCATGTTTAGGATGTCCTTAATGTCTTGTGTCCATCTTGGTATGCCTCTGCCTTGTCTTCCTGGAACAATGTCCTCCAGAACTGATTTTTCCAGTCCGTCATGGCGCTTGATGTGAACCTCAGTTTTTAAGAAATAATGTGGTTTATATAGTTCTCTTCAATACTCACATCTTGCAGGAAGGCTTTATTTGTTATTTTTTTTTACCCATGGTATTGTTAGTATTCTCCTGTAGTATTTTGTTTTGAAAGCCCAAATCATCTTTCTTAATATTTGTGCGATGGTCCATGTCTTGCATTCGTACACTGCCACCGAGAATACACACTTTTTGACCCTATGCACATAAAAATCCTTACTTCCAAACTTGATATCTCTTATGAAGACAATAGCAGTTTTTCAAGGAAATTTCCTTCCCACATAGTGATCCTCGCTGTGTGCTCATTTGATAGGGACCATATTTTTTTGTGAATACAGAAAGTTGAATGAAGTATGTAATAAATCAGCTGTAATTTAGCTGAAGGTGGGGGTTCCAATTCCTAGCAGGAAATTGGATGGGACAGCATACAAGACTCAGGCGAATTCTTTTCCCAAGTCACTTGGGCAGTGACGAGCCTGCATTCCCACTGAAGAGTTTATCAAGACATCTATACAGGGTCAGAAGGCATACAAGAAGCCACAAGATAATGCAATTCTTTTCCCTTATAAATGAGTAAACTGTTATTAGTTGTAATGTTTCTATTATATTGAGATGCATAGGTGCACAGTTTAATCTAATTTGGAAGCAACAAACAAAATTAGAGGAGTAAACCCAGTTGTAAACTAGAGGATTTAGTTTCATCTCCCACTTGTTACAGCTGAAGATTGAGCATAGAAATTGGAGATGGATAGGACACATCCTATGAAAGAAGTCAGAAAATATAGTCACCCATGTGGGATCAAGATTCTGAGCAGTACATGAGCTGCAACGGTCAGTGACCCATAGCTGACTGATAGCACCAGGGCCAGCAAACCAGAGCTGCCAAGATTTTTCTAGACCTTCATGCATTATCCTGGATAACAAGCTGCAACAGAGCAGACTGGTTAAGGAGAAAGGATCGAATAAGGAAGGCTAACCTGGTACCTAAAATGCCTGCTGAAGTTGGATGTTTTGGACTGAAAGGTGCAAATATTGCAGTTAAGCTGTAAACTACAATACAACACATTCTGTTCTCCATACAACATCCTGCTACTTGCAAAGTCCTTTTCAGGGTTTGGTAGTGGGAGGTTGAAAACGAACAAAGAAGTCAGACACCCACCAGACTGAAAGCCACAGTGATAGAGACATGTGAGGAGACCTACAGCCATAAATAATAATAGATTGAAAACATCAGTAGCAGCTCATGTTCTAACCCAGAGGTCTTCAACCTTGTTTGCCCTATGCACCATTTTCACCATATAACATAACGTCTTTATAAAACTTAAAAACTTAAACTTACTGGTTTAGAAGAGACTGCAGATTCTGTATACAACCAGTTTCATTTACATTACCTTGTTCTAAAAGCTATGTGCAACCAATTTATTCTTAAATGCATTAATTATCCCTGCCTCCACTACCTCCTGTGGCAATGCATTCTAAGCATTCGGCACTCTCTGACTAAAAAAATATTTCCTAATACCTAATCCGGACCTCTCTTTAGTTAATTTGTAGCTATGCCCTCTTGTTCTTGTGGGTGGTTGTATTTTGAAAAACTTGTTATAGTTTAATTTATCCTTTCATTTGATTGTCTTATAAACCTGTTTTAAGTCATCTCGATTCTTCTCTTTTCTAGACACTATAGGGCAGTTATTCTTTCCTCATAACTGTAATTCTGGAACCCACTATCAGCTATGTCGCTCTTTTTTGGATTCTTTCCATCAAGTTTATATCCCTTCTATGATAAGGACTCCACACCTGTACACAGTACTCCAATCTAGGTCTAACTAATGCTTTATACAGTTTGACTATCACTTCCTTGCTCCTAGGTTTGATATTTCTTTTTATTGTACCTAACATTGCATTTGCCTTTTTTCACTGCTACCTGAGCTTGCTCGCTCACCTTACCTGTATGATGTATTATAACCCCTAGGTCCCATTCCTTTTCTATCTTTCTAATATTGTTCTTGCCAATTCTGTAATTATGTTCCATATTTGATCTACCCATGTGGATGACTGTACATTTATCTACATTAAACATTTATACTGGTTTAGAAGACTCTGCAGAGTAAACAACCAGTTTCATTTACATTTCTTTGCTCTAAAATAAATGCGCATCAAATCTATTCTTAAATGCATTAATTGTCCCTGCCTCCACTACTTCCTGTAGCAATGCATTCCAAGTATTCTCCCCTCTCTGACTAAGAAAACATTTTCTAGTATCTAATCTGGACCTAATATGTCAGAATGTCATTCCCCCTTTCTAAGATTGTCTGAATCAACAGGTATATTCCATATAATATGCATATAATATTGAAATCTTGTATTTTGTCTATATTAATAGATATAAATTTCCTTTGCTTATTTGTATAGCGTTTTGCAAATTTAATGGCAATAGAATAATAGAGACAGTGAGTAAAGATTAAAACTTGAAAAAAGTAGTTAAAAAAAATATTCAAAACTAATTACTTGACAGACCAAATTGAAGAATAATTTCCTTTAAGTGTGGAGAAGAATTTATCTACTGAGGACTGATGTTATAAGGGAAATCAGATAAATTAAGTCAGTTATATATGACAAGCCAGTGGCCAAATGGTTTGTATACAGGTTTCTAATCAAAGGGATGCAGGTTTAATACTTAACCTTTTGAGGACGACACAGGCCGATATCGGCCTGACTTACGTTAGCGAAAAAGATGAGTGGGTCGATCCATCGGCCCTGAGAAAGAACGTTTCTGTATGGCTAACTAAAAATAGTATCAGCCAATCAAATGATCTCTTTCATTTCTTGTGCATTCTAGCATTTAAATGGCAGCTCCTTGAAAGTTTTCACGCGAGTTTGAGAATTATACTTAATTTTTTGGTATGTTGTTATTATTGAGCTCATTTGAAAATGAGATATTGAGTGATTCCGATTTAAATGACGTTCCTGTGTCAGATGTTACTAACAGCAATATAGATGACTGTGAAAATAGTGAGCAAACAGCAGTCTCTTATATATATTTTTCTATATTTATTCCTGGTTATTATATTTTTTTACGTTTTTTTTCCAAAATATCAACTTTGTCCTCGTTTTATTTCCTAGAAATGGCTCTGTCTTTTAGGCAGTAAAACCATTATTAAGCTGTCTCCAAAGGGTTAAGGAATGTTATTTTTATTGGGAGGTAACATAACTTTCCTGTGCACTACATGGTGACTAAATGCCAAGAAAACAGAGGTCATGTACCAACCAGCACCAGACATGTCGTACACAAAACCAGAGACTACAGTCAGCGGGCAGACGCTGAATGTCGTAGACATAATTCACATATTTGGGCAGCACGCTGTAGAGATCTGTCAGCCTAGACGATGAGGTGGCAAGCAGAATAGCAAAGACCAGCACAGCCTTTGGTAGAATGCGCTCGATGGTGTGGGCATGTCGTGGCATCAGCGTCAAGACCAAACTCAAAGTCTACCGTGCAACCATCATTCCAACCCTACTATATGCTTGCAAAAGCTGGACTGTATACTCTGGACATGCAAGGAGGTTAAACCACTTCCACACAGGTTGCCTGAGACGAATATTCCCCATCCGATGGCAAGATCGTATCACTGACATCAAGGTTCTCTCAAGGGCTAACATGCCCAGCATCCATGCACTGCTAGAAAAAGCACGACTAGGAGGGGCCAGACACCTTGTCCGTATGTCAGACAAGCGGCTCCCAAAGAAGCTTCTCTACGGCGAGCTGAGAGAGTGATGGCGCGAGAGAGGGCGCCCAAAGAAACATTTTAAAGACGATCTGAAGGACTCACTGAAAAGTTGCCCGATAGACATCGACACCTGGGAATGTCTTGCGCAAAACAGATCTGACTGGAGAAGCGCAGTCAAATCGGGTGTAGCTACCGGCAAAGACGACCGTGTTGTGAAAGCCTAGAGCAGACGCGAGACCCGAAAATCCCGAACAGCGGGAACACCATCACCTTGAACAAACCTCATGTGCTCGATATGTAGCAGATGTTTTCGTGCCTGCATTGGCCTGTTCAGCCACATGCGCACCCCCACCCAACAGGGAAATCTGTGACAAGGATGTCAGCGGTCCTCATCGACAACGATGGACAGCTATTAATTAACATGGTGACTACAATGAAATGAAGTCTTTATTCTTCAGCTCTAAAAATTCTTCTGCTGGATACCTGCAACAGGAAAAAACACCAAAATTATATTAAGACATTACATGTGATCACCTTGGTAGGATAGAAACATCTGGGTGAACGGTGGAAGGCGCACCATATAGTGTAAGACTGTGCCACTGTTGGAGTAATGGCTCCCGTAGTGAAATGGAGCAACGCGCACCATCTCGTCATCTGAGTGGGGTCTGTTTGCCTCTTGGCACAGAAACTGAGGAAAGCAGTTGGGTATATGCTACTTAATTTGTTAATCATAAAAACTGATACTTTGAGATTAGAAATGTGTAACATAATCTGTAAAACATTTTTGGTGTTCTGTCACAAGTGAGTAAAAATGAACTTGCATACACACACACACACACAAATCAAAGATGCAATCACAGGAACAAGAACCTTAGAAAACAAATAAAAAACAAACTTGCTACAGACAACATCAAGTTAAGAGCAAATGCATTACTCTGGGGCATCCTATACAAGATATAAAGACACAAGAAGAAAGCCAAGATGTATTTACCACATTTACTTGTATAACTTGTGTAACTTGGTGCAGGGGGGCCGCTACAGGAGACATGTCGAGAGCAAAACCATGTTCTGCATATAATGTTCATTGATCTCACAAAAAAGAGGTGAGCAGTGGCAGATTATGTCCAAATTCGACTGCCCTGACAAATCTGTAACCCTGGTGAAGGCATGCGGCCACGTGTACTTGACAGGTGTGAGACCTCTACATAATTCGAGGTCAACAACGGTGTGAAACATGGAATTGTACTTGCCCCTACACTGACCAGCATGATGTTTTCAGCTATGCTGATGGACGGCTTTAAGAATACCAAGTATGACATACCAATAAAGTTTCGCATGGATGGTGGGCTATTCAATCTCCGCAGACTGAAGGTAAAGACAAAGGGGATGCGCGATACGATATGCGAACTCTTGTTTGCAAATGACTGCTATGAACAGTAGCTCAACACAGAATATGCAGGAGAGCATGGACCGGTACTCTGCTGCTTGTGACAACTATGGCATGATCATTAACACAAAGAAAACTGAAGTCATGTACCAACCAGCATCAGACACAGTGTAAAAACCAGCTAGTGGTTGCAGTGAGGAGACAGAAATTACAAATGGTTGAACAGTTTGCCTTCCTCGGAAGTAGGCTGTCAAGGTCAGTCACTATTGCTGATGAGATGGTTAATAGAATAGCAATGGCCTGCACAGCTTTTGGTCGAATCCCCTCAACGTCAAGGAATCAGCATTATAACTAAGCTGAAGGTCTACCGTGCCGCCATTCTACCCACTATGCTCTACACATGCAAGAGCTGGACTGTCTATGCTGGAGAAGATGCCAAGAGGCTAAATCCTTTCCATATGAACTGTCTGAGACACATACTGCGTATCTGCTGGCAGGACCATATCGCAGATAATGAAGAGCTATCCAGACCCAGCACGTCAGGTATTCATGCACTTTTACAAAAAGACTAGCTGAGATGGACTGCCCACCTTGCTCGAATGTAAAGTAAAAGTGGCTTCTGTTTAGTGAAAAGTGAAGAAGAACTATTACAGGGATGTCCAAAAAGCACTTCAAGGACAGTCTGATGAAGTCCCTTAAGTGTTGACAAACAGTCACCTGGCAAAACCTGGCTCATTATCATTCAACCTAGAAAGGTGCTGTCACAAACAATGTTTCAATCAGCAAAGGCTCTGTGTTCAGGCAACCCAAGATGGACACACAATCAGAATGTCATAGAATTTTCCGCACCTGCATTGGCTTGTTCAGTTACACGCAACAATCATATACTCAAGGATGCAGTATGACATGAGATGATGATGGTGGTCCTCATCAATGATAATAAACAAATTTATTATTACTTGTATAACAGTGCCACTTGAGTATACAATAACATCATTAACACAACAATTAAATATTACAACATCTATAATCACTTTATGATGATAATGTTGCTAGTTTAGTATTTTTGCAGATGCAGAACGGTAAAGAGGGTATTTTAAACCTAATAATGGTCAAAAGTGAACCTCTGGAAAGTTGACTTTAATGTATACTATGGTCACCTCGGTATACTTCTACGCGTGTGAGATTGGACTCTGACGGCTGCAGAAGAACGTAAAATTTGCGCAATGGAAATGAGATGCTTGCGAAGAATTCTTGGCATTTCATATCTGGATCACGTTACAAACAAGAGTGTTTTTGAAATTGTTAGGAAGGAGTTAGGCCAGTATAAAAACCTACCGACTATAGTAAAAACACAAAAATTGACAAGGTATGGACATATATCACGATCAGTGGGGCTGGCCAAAACCATCCTGCAAGGCACCGTGCCTGGGAAGCGTGGGAGAGGGAAACCAAAAAAGAGATGAGAGGATGATATAAAAGAGTGGACGGAAATGTCTTTAGTTGAAACTAATACTCTGGCGAAAAATCAAGACGTATGACAGGAACTGGTTCGACAAACTGCAATAACGGTGTCTCAACGACCTTCTAGGTTACGGGACTGATAATAATGAGAAGGGTAAACGATACACAAAAGGCTGAGCTAACAGCCTTAGACATAATACCTCAACATTTGGGACGCTGCTGCACAAGACCAAACAGCTTGGCACACATCTCTTTGTGACAGTGTAACTTGATGCAAGACATTCATGAATACAGTAGCTGAACAATGGAGACAGACTAGAAGAACCCATGAAATGAAGCCTTCTCATCAGATGTACATTCCCTGCCCACAATGCCCGAGGTCTTTCAAGACCCAGATCGGACTCAATAGTTACATTCAAACTTATCAACTGACAGAACATGCACCAAACAGGTGAACAGAGGTAGTGGTCATCATTACACATGACTGACAAATATATGTTTTGCCTCATTTTGGGAAAGGCACACTTTTTCAACCACAAATATGAGTCCTTTTGGCTGCCGACGACAGATGTGTCGGAACGAAAGGTGCAAATATCGCAGTCAAGCTGTAAACTAGCAACACAGCGCATTCTGTTCTTCGGACTACATCCTGCTACTTGCAAAGCCCTGTTCAGGGCTTGGTAGCAGGAGATTGAGAACAAATGCAGAAGAAGAAGAAGATGAACAAGAAGAGTCCTTTTGGATAGATCAGGTCTGTTTACCATTTTAATGTTGTGGCAGCCAGCCTTGAATTAATTTTTATTATAAGTACTTAATCAGCTGTTCAATAACTAACAAAAAATAGAATAAATGAATGGTTGAATTAAGGGAGTGAAGATTAATCAGGGTCATACTGATCAAGACCCCCACCTCACATCCTTATTTGTGTTCCTGAAAACAGGCTGTTCAAGCAGTCTGAACAATGTGAGGATCAGCACTGAAATCCCCAAAATGGTGAGCTAATAAAGGAACCTCACATTACAGTACAGGTTCACCATCTCAAGTACATCTTAGGATGTAAAAGAGCCATTGTAACCCACTACCAAAAAAATGCTGTCAAAAGTTCATTCAGCATGAGTAGTTTCAAACAACAACAATGAAATGAGAATTTGTATTCCTACCTCATAATTGTCCTTGTAGCGTTTTTCTCTAGTTCTGTCTTGGACTGCAATTGGCTTTCTCAGAGTTCTAGAGATAAATTACATTGGTTTCTTAAACATTCATAAAATAATAATTACAAATGTTCAATCCAAATGTATTAAATGCACTGGAGGCAAGGGGACGGCGTGGCCTAGTGGTTAAGTGGCACGGCTCACAATCCGAAGGTGCTGGGTTCGATCCCCATCACAGCATCGGCCATTACCCCGGGGAAGCAAACCCTTAGAAAATGCAGGAGGAAGCAGACCCTTACATAAATTGCATGCTGAAGTCGGATGCACTGGGCCGACAGGCGCAAAATAAAACACAGTGCAACGCACACCCGCCTTGGGGAATAGAGATATAAGGCAAACGCCAAAAACAAAAAAAAACAAAAAAAAATGCACTGGAGGGAACCCAATAGAGAAATCACTAATATTACATATTTTTAAAAACAATATGACATGAGGGGATCAAGACAAACACAGTCACCCACAGTAACAACTTTACAAAAAGCCAAAAACCGCACGAGAACAGCAAACAAAGAAACGGCTGAACAGATGGACCATGAAAAAAACAGGGAGGAAGGTCTACAGGCATATGGCAAGCCCAAATCCAAATGACTATTAATTAACACACAAGCAAAGAATTGAGCAGTATTTTCTGGATAAGAGACCCAACACATCTTACTTAATAAGCAACTGACCAGAATCCAACCATAACACACTCTAAGAGTTCCAGATGTGTACACACCCACATACTAAACTGTTGCTCATCATCTCTTTGAGTGATCTGCACTCAATGATATTAGAAAAATGCTACTTTCTCAGAGCCAGATACATGGAACACTTTGTAAACAACTAAGAAATGTGCGCAGATACCATTACATGACATTGGGCCAAAGGGCAAGAGCTCAGATGTTGTTGTATCCATGACAATAAATAATATGATCTTGATGACCCGATCCTCAGCATGTGACCTGCACATCCATGTTTTACTGTATCTGAATACCTCATCACTCCCCAAGGACAATCGTCATATATCAGAATTGTAGAGATTTTGCATACATTGGTTCCAGATCGTGAATTCGACCAAGCGTTTCTCAAAAGAGGCCTGGGTAACTCTTAATTTGTCCTCCAGTGATTTTGTTAATGCCCATGTCTCAGCACTGCAGCACATAGGTTTTGGTCTTAGCAACCGTCCAGGACCATGTTAATGGACAAAAAAACTATCCAGCGACGTCTTGTCAATTCAGGTTTCAAGTTATTCTCCGTATTGGGGAGGTGCGCAAGATAGGTGTACTCTTTGACGTCCTCTAGCTGCACCCCGCGAAGGAAGACTGGATCACAATTGGCAAAACAATTGCACAACACTTTGGTCTTCTAGACATTCATCTCCAGTCCCATGAGAGGCGCAGTTTATAACAGACTCAATGTAAACAAAGTCACGTCCTTTCAGAAGGAACACAGAAGAATTGTAAGTCTAAACATGCACCAGTATTTCCAGTTGCAAATGGGTGCCTGACTTGCAATTAGGGATGACAAGGCAGCAAGAAAGGGAACTTGTCCCGAGTGGTCCGCTGGTCTTTGTGTATGACAAAGACAACAACAGCACCACTGCTCCACAGAAAGCATGTCATAAGAGGCAACTAACTGTGTAACATGCCATAACACCAGCCATGGTTAGGTGGTTTTTTTTAGAGCAGCATAGATGGTGTCTAGCAGCTGTTGGTCTACTTTGCTCTTGTGTTTAAGTCTATTAAGATGGGACTTGTACATCTGCTAACCACCCTTCAAGAAACTGGTTGTAAACAGACTCTATAGAGTCTTCTAAACCAGTATAAAGATGTTAAGTTAAGTTGTTACTCTAGGACTAGGCACATGATCTCATCTCCCTTGAGACTTGAACCCTCTTAACTCAACTTAACATAAAATCTTTATACTGGCTTAGAAGACTCTGCAGAGTCTGTATACAACCAGTTTCTTTAACATTTTCTTAATATAAAAACTATGCGCATCCAATCCATTCTTGAATGCATTAATTGACCCTGCTTCCACTATTTCCTGTGGCAATGCATTCCAAGCCTTCACTACTCTCTAACTAAAGAAATATCTGGACCTTCCTTTAATTAATTTGTGGCTGTGTAACAGTTCCAGCCGAGCATGAGTGTTTAGGGGAGGGGTGATGTGGTCGGCGACTGAGAACAAAGGTACCTGAATGCGTGCCAAGGTCACTCTCCGCCTGGACACTACGCCAAGGTCACTCACCGTCTCAACAAAGGAAAACGGTGTGGGGAAAAGAATGTGTACAGGTAGGAACTGACCACTGGCGTTCCGATTTGGGTAGTGGGGGATGAGTGACAGACGGGAGGGCAGCGGAGTTTGCTGTGATAGATGAGTGACAGGTGTTCAGAGTAATTCATTCCAATAACGACGGAATAGAGCCATCCCCCAGAGATCCATTGGTCAGCTCTGATACTGCTTGAGTCTATATAACACTAGACAAAGTTTAGCTCAAGCAGGCTGGCTATGGAGAGGGAATGAGAGCAAGAGAGAGAATGTAGATAGGAGTCTGTTTAGCTCACCGATTTGATAGAGGAGCGATTGATAAGACTGTTGTATGAATGTTAGAGATAGAAAAGGATCGCTAAAACAGTATACGCCATTGAGTTGGGGCCAGTCGCTCAAATAGGTGTGTTAAGCATTTTGTATCTAGAGGTAATTTGAATGTGTGTTGTACGCAGGACACCTTGTGAATGGGGTATGTCCTGGCGAGTTAAGCGAGTGTGTAGATCGACTAGGTAAGATCTAGATGTGTGGGGTGTGTGTAGACACCGAGGGAACGATGTATGTTTCAGAGCGTGTGTATACACAGATCAACTGAGTTTAGAGATCATATGTGAGTATACGTAGAATATATTGAATGCATTTTGTCCAGATCGCCCGCTTGAGGGGATTTGAGTGAGGAAGAGTTTTTGAGAGTGTGTTGAGGATGCAGATAAGGGGAGGGGTGTGTGATGTGTGTACGGCAATAGAACTGGGTTTTTGATAGTTGGGAATTTCATCAATAGCTAATGGTTAAAATTTCCGCTTTAGTTAATATTTATATTAACATATATATATTTATGAATATTTAGTTAAGATGATATTTCTTGTATTGTGTGTAATTTCATTACACTCACTTTGATAGTGTTGCATGAGTATTATATAATAAATATGCCATCTGCTGTGTGCTATATTATTTGCTGTGTGGGGTCATGAATGTTGTGGTTGAGTGTGGTAACGTTTTAGTTAGAATACCCTAGTGCAAACAGTGGGATCTGCTACAGCTGTCTCCTCTTGTTCTCTTGCAGGTGGTTGCATTTTGGAAAAGCTTGTTTTAACATGTTCCCTAATGACAGTCTACTAATAGACTACCTACTTACCTATATTCATGAGGATGATTCAGATCCAGTGTGTTACCATGGTAGTTCTTGACAATGAAAGGGAACACTGGATACTGCATGAGGTCGGTGTAGCTTCGGCCAGCCAGTTTATTGAGGTACATGAGATAGTCATAGTTGGTGACATCCCCTTCCAGCCAAGCATGCTGAACAGCTTGTAGTGATTCCCCAGCAATCAGGTTAGGCAACTCTAGGGAACTTCTTAAGATGTTGTACAGCTGATCTCGATCCTGGAAAAGAAGAGAGAAAATTCATTATCCTGGGGATTGCAAAGGTCAAAGTAAATCTCAGTACCAAAAAAAATAAGGGTATATGAGAGATCATAAGAATTTTAGGTACAAGTAAAGATCCTGTTAACACACCAGTGTGGCTTATTGGGAATACGGTGTTAGGCCAATATTTTTCTTCACCTACGACACACTAGGGGTTAAAAAGTTATAGGCAAGGGCTCGACTTCATTGCTGCGGGTTTCTCCATATGGCTCGGTCTCTCCCAGCAGAACAATATGCCGCCTGCCAAGAGCATCGCACAGAGCACAAATTGCGTTGCTCCAGCGATGAGGATCTCTGAAAACAATTGCCATCTTGAAACAATCGCCGCAGCTCGAATTTGAACCGTGGCCTCCTTTATACGAGGCAAACGGCTTAAAAACTTTGTAACGGAGACCCCCCCCACTAAAAGTGATGTGGTTAACATCACACCGACAGCCTTTATAATTTCTTAGATTACTCCGGGACCCAATTTTTTAGGATGGGTCGACCCCAGAAACTGTTTTGCGATTGAAAAAATCTGCCCCCAACTAGGGACCGAACTACAATTGCTTGGCTGGGAAGTCAGTGCACTAACCACGAGCTACCTTGGCTCGTTAATAATTTTAGGTCTTCAGTGCAAAACTCTTTGATCTATTGACTGACTCATGTTTGTCTCTAATGGAAGGAATCTGAACTAAGCTTTTAACACAACAAATGTACGTCACCGAAACATGACAAATGTTTCTCATTATGTTATTGTGTACAGATTCAACATGACCAGACTCACAGCAGCTCAATCTATTTCATCAAATAAGTATGAGCAAGGACAGTGGTTTTTTTTGTAGTTTGCTTGTTGCAAAACTGTACACGAAGAAGTGCACACTTGCAGGTTATTCATTTGTGTTTGGTGGTGGTACAAGAGACATGGGGTGGTACAAGAAACATGGAGTGAAACACTCAGCAGAAATGTGTGTGTCTGAATAAGTTAAAATAAAGTGAAAACAAAATTAAAACAGGTATGGTCCACAGCCTACTGTTGATACAGGCCTTCTACTCATGAAGAAATCCCTTTGAAACGCTACATTTCAAGTCTGACCAAACAACAGAACTTGCATGTGTCAACTATCAGTGCAACTATAATAGCATGTTCAGGAAACAAATATGACTTTGGATATGCAGTTGGTTTCAGGGCAGGATTATGCGAAAGGTTCACTCTCAACTGTGATTTGTTGTTTTGTACCGTGGATTTGTTTCCTTTCTCTGTCTGAAGCATGGATTGATTATAAACTGTGGCGTGAGTTCCGTTATTTAGTCGACCTTGGAATGTGATGTTACACAAGAATTTTCCTAGTGAGTCAGACTGCCTATCTAAAGTAGGCCATGTATGGTCAGATACACCCCCGAGATGAAAACACAAACAAAACCTACGTTAAGACCAATAGGCCTTCTTCAGGGACAACGAACAACAAAAGTAATGAACTAGCAAATGATATAAGGTAAGAATACATAGATGGGGAATGTCAACATATAATGAGAAAATAGTGTAAAAAAGCTGTCAACATATAAGGAGAAAATAGTGTAAAAAAGCAGAGGTAGTTAGTCATGAATTTAGAGGAAGGTACGGCGATACAATGATAAATAAAGGGAAAGTGAAAGATAAGAAGGCACGAAATAACAAATAGTTGCAGCAGTGGTAGTCAGATCATCCCGTAACAGGTGAGGTCATTGGGGCACACATAAAGATATCCCCACAACTGCATGCCATCTCTCTCTGTCAACGGCCACTGCCTGTGCCTCCTCTGGTTGGAGATTAGTCACCTTCTTTTATGTTGTCCTCCCATCTCTTTTTGGGATGACCTCTTTGTTGTCTGCCTTGCCTTGCACTTTTCCATGCAGAATCGTATTTACGAGACCACTTGATCTCAAGTTTCCTTCTTTTGACAGTTGCCAATAGGTCTTCAAAAGGCCCTATTGCTGTTGTAATTCTTTCTTATATTTTTTAATTTGTTACTAGGTCTTTGTACATGATGTTTAGACGTCTTCTGAAGCATCTCATCTCAATGGTCTGTATCCTCCGCTGCAGGTCAGTTGTAATTGTCCATGTCTCACAAGCATAGAGGAATATTGACATGACCAATGTACGCATTAATCTGATCTTCGTGCATAGTGCTAACCGTTTATCTTGCCAAATTTTGTGAAGCCGCGCAAGCGCCGCTATTGTCTGTGCTATTCTGGCCAACACCTCACATTTTGATCCTTAATCCCTGACAATCAACCCCAGATTTTTAAAACGGTCGACCACTTCGAGTTCCTGGCCATTAGCTTTAATCTATATGTTGAAGCCCTCAGCGTTGCTGGTCATTAATTTTGTCTTTCCAGTGTTAATCTCTATACCATACTCAAGACCTGTTTCATCAAGCCTTCTGACCCATTCCTGGAGTTCTGCTTCTGTGCACGTCAACACGTCGATGTCATCTGCAAAACGAAGTTTGGTAATCGTTCGGCCCCCTATCTTGACAGTACCAACATGTTCTCCAAGTGCCTCACTCATAATCTCCTAAAGGAATATGTGCAGTAGTACAAATATAGTGATAGTACAAATAAGATTTAAATTAAAATAAGATGAGGCTGTGGTGTCACTGTCAATGTATAGAGAAAGAAAAAACATGTTTTAATAAGTAACTTTAATTCTAACTATTATAAACATACAGACATACAAAATATTGTTGAATGATGGTTGATTTCTTGAGATTTGTAATTAAAGTTGGTTATTTAACTCATTACACACTTACAACCTAATACATGGTCAGACTGCTTGTGGTCACCACAAAAGCAAAGAGATCATGGCTGTTACAAAGGCGATGGTCTGGCTAGAATCAATGAATGCCACACATGTGTATTCTCATTGATTCCATGAGAATGACCAGGGAGGTGCAATCAGGCTGAGCGCAGTGCCAATGGTTAGAGTCGATAGGCCGGTCAAGGTTATAGAGAATCACCTTCATACTTATTCCGGGACATGCAAGTGCTGAAAGCAGCAAAAGTGCTGACAGTTTGGGGAGCACAGCAACAATGGCAGGCGGCAAATTAATAGACCGAGCCGATATCCTAAACAAGGTTAGGGAAATCAACTGAAAAGAAGATTCAGGAGTTGATCCAGTCTCTACATCCTTGGTGCGACTGGTTGAATTGGGGGTGAAACGAGATGCGGCGAAGTATGAGCACCATACGGGGATCCAAACACGTCTATTTGACCAGCACCAAACTATGACAGCCAGTCATCATGTGTTGGTAGAGATGCTGAGAATGACATCTAAGTGCTAATGGATTAGTACCGCAAACAATGAAAATGATCCGACGACTAACTAATTAACTAACCTAATTCATGTTTCAGAAACTGTGATCATTATTCTAATTCAGTCTTCCAGTTTTAAAAGACATATTAAAATAACATCTCTATTGTTTTGAGCAAAGAATTATTTATATGTGAGAGGGAAAGAGGATTCTTTCTGCTCTAATAAACATCTATTTCCTATTTTGAGGCTTAGGATGATGATGATGTTTAATGAGTTAGTTTACTCTTTTGTGTGCCCTGAAAAAAGCGTTAGGTGGCAGGTTGTAGCAGCTTTCCTCACATCCTGAGCATGCTGAAGAAGACGGACCATGGTCCTCCAGGCGGTTGTACTATGCTTGGCTTCATCTGCATTATGCTCATTAGTACATTGAAGAGAGATTGTGGTCTTGGTCAGTATATTGTGCCTGACTCTGACATGACATCCTGGTCAGAATGTTTTGCTGACCGTACTAGCATCTCAGTTCCCCTGGCTTAGGATGTAAACCGTTAATATCAGTTACCTACTTTTTGTCATCTAAGTGGACTGACTGACTCACTAACTGCTTGCCAATCTACCTTACTGCTCTGATATACCAAAGAAGACCATCTTAGGTTGTAACAATTGTACCATCAACAAGAAAAGATTAATCCCGGTACAAACAGCAACAAAAATTGTAATAAGTAATAACAAAACTCTTGAATGAGAAAACTGATTTTTAAAATGTGTACAACCGTACACTAAATGAAATGTGAAAACAATGACAAATTATTGGTACAAGCTGGCATCCATGACAGCCTCACCTGTGTGGTTTGGAACGCCAGCAAGCAGGTGCGACCACTGATCAGAAAAATCTCCAACCCCACGTCCTGAAGTTGGTACCACCTCTTGTGGAGCTCTCTGATGTCTGTATGTGGCCATGTGATTGACAGTTGGTCTAGATTTCCCAACAACATCTGGGTGTAGTTAGCCACTGTAATGGCGCCATCAGCAACAAAGAATATGCACACTTCACCTAGAAAATATATGTTAGGATACAACAAGTATTTCTATACTTCCCACTGATGAAGACTTTTGTATGAGGTACAAGATAGCCATGTAGCGCAGTGGTTACCATGGTGGCTTCGCATCTGAGTGGTCTTGGGTTCATTCCCCAGTTGAGGCAGAAATGTTTTTTCAGACCGCAATGGCACCCAGGTTGACCCAGCTTTAAATGGGTACCAGTTCAGTCCAATAAGTAAAAGCGGCGAGGGGGAGGAGATGACTACCGCCCTCATATAGCCGAGCCTTTGAAATGTGAAATCGCTAACACCTCACACCCCTACGGCAGTAATGCTATGGGTTACTTTACTTTACTTTTTACATGATAGCAGAGAGGTAAAGTGCTTGGACATGACCATGTAGCAGGCTTGGCTTATGATATCCTGGTCACGCGGACTAATAATCTATATGTAGCAAGTTAGGCTTATCTGAGTTATCTTAGAGTTTACTGACTTACAACAGATACTACACAACAACGTGACTTCAACCACAGAAAACACTAAAAACTATTGTTAACCATTAAGACCAAATAAAGTCATTTATTTGCTAATTAAATATCACATACTGATCTAACTCAGAAGATTCAAGCACTAGCTTTTGATGCTTCCTTCGAAACTATTCTACCCAGATTCTTAGTCTCATATTTGAAATACCATAAACCCGAATCTAATTCAATCATATTACAAATCAGTGGTTAACTTTCTTAGTTGTTAGTGATGATCTGCCATTCTCTGACAGGGTTGCTGCTTTAGACTGTCAAGCGTACAAACATGAGTTAACAATGAGCTACATTTCACTTACAACCGTCAGTCGTTCTCAAGTGTTCGAGACATGCCCCTTCGGTGCCCATGTTACATCTTTATCGAACAATTTCATTCTCTGAGGGCCCATGTGATGCACCTCTCTTTTCAAACTCATGTGCCTTTGGGATTGCAGTCCTTAGGATTACACAGGATCCTTATTGAGCCACTTTGTCCGAGCCACTGGAATGCAGTCCCTAGGATTCACAAAATCCTTATCAAGCCACTGGAACGAAGTCCCTAGGATTCACAAAATCCTTATCAAGCCACTTTGTCTGAGACAACTACCTTTGATTGTAGAAGGGCCACCATTCCTTCAACAACCACTGCAATGGCTACCCAGACAAATCTGCACACTCGCATGTGATTAGATCTCGTTCTCTTACTGTTTACAAGGTGTCCATCATTTGCACCTTTAATCGTGTATGCAAGGCTTTAGGTGTATGATGGGATAACCACCCGGTAAACTCTCTCTCTCTCTCCAAATGTCAAATTTCTTTCTGCATTGTCTTTTGTAGACTCTTTTCTTAGCTCTAGCATAACTGTCGAGTGGTCCTCCGCAGAGCCATCACTCTCATTTGGTCCCACCCAATCTAGAATCCCATTGGTTGCGACATCTGTAGGTCACTGTCACTTTAAATGTAACACCTCCACTTATGTCTGATATCAGAATGGTCAATCTGATACTCACCCCCAAAAGGTTTCCAGTTGAATTAAATTTTCACCTCTCGCTTCAGTCTGTGCGGACCCTGGTGTGTTGACCGGGGTTTGAACTGTGTCCCTGTAGCTACTATTCAAGCAATTCTTTGATTCTTGCTGAACTATTCACCAGTCCAATCTCCCAAACCCTAAACGTGTATGCTCCACAGGGAACTGTCACAACCATACGAGAAGATACCCCAACAATACCATATGAGAAGATCTACCTACATGACCATATGAGAAGATCCCCCAACATGACCATATTAGAAGATCTCTAACAAGACCATATTAGAAGATCTCTAACAAGACCATATTAGAAGATCTCTAACAAGACCATATTAGAAGATCTCTAACAAGACCATATTAGAAGATCTCTAACAAGACCATATTAGAAGATCTCTAACAAGACCATATTAGAAGATATCTAACAAGACCATATTAGAAGATATCTAACAAGACCATATTAGAAGATCTCTAACAAGACCATATTAGAAGATCTCTAACAAGACCATATTAGAAGATCTCTAACAAGACTATATTAGAAGATCTCTAACAAGACCATATTAGAAGATATCTAACAAGACCATATTAGAAGATCCAAAACATTACCATATTAGATAGTCCATACACATACCTGAAGCATAGTGTCACATACATAACAACAGCCTCCAATGGTAGAACAGAGATCAAGGCTGTGACTTCTGACTTAGTTTGCTACATGAGGTTTCTTTAAGAAATGTTATCATATTGGACTATCCATTTTTCTGCCAACGTAAAATGCAGCGCATGAGCTGCAGCGGTCAGTGATCCATAGCAGATTGCTAGCATCAGGGTGAGCAAACCAGAGCCTTCCAAACCTCCATGCAGTGATCCTGGATAACAGGCTGCAACAGAGCAGATTGATTAATGAGAAGGGATCAAAGAGGGAATGCTAACCCGGTACTCAAAAAATGGTTGCTGAAGATGGATGTGTTAGACCGAAAGGTGCAAATATCGCAGTCAAGCTGTAAACTACGACTCAACGCATTCAGTTCTCTAGACTACATTCTGCTACTTGAGCCCTTTTCAGGGTTTGGTAGCAGGAGATTGAGAACAAATGAAATCAAACCATATCGGACTATCAATTCTTGCTTCAGAAGGTACAGAAAGAATCGCTAAGGCAGAAGTACATAGAAGCTATAAAGACTCAAGCACTTACCTACAAGAAGTTCTCCTTGGCTCTCAGTAGCAGGGGATACAACTGTACATTTGCAGGTATGTCTGTAAAACGAGATGATCACTTAGGAATTATCTAGTACTGAGACAAATCAAATAAAAAAAGTGTGGCCAAAATAATAATAATAATGATGTTTGCTTAGATGTCTGAGGCTCATTGCGTCGGTTGACCACATCCATGACCCACTGCTGTGGCGTGATTCCAGGCCTGGTCCAGTGCAGAGGGTCGACCACATCTATGACCCACTGCTGTGATGTGGTTGCAGGTCTGGTCCAGGGCGGAAGGTCGACCACATCCATGACCCACTGCTATGGCGTGGTTCCAGGCCTCGCCCAGGGCGGAGATGGAGGTTGATATAGTCTGGACCCATACTGTGTGCGGACGGCCTCTGCTGCTCCTCCAGCCGGTTGGGGGAAGACTTTAGGCGCTGAGGAATGACTTGTGTAGCATTTTGTGGTCCAGGGTTTCCTGGTCCAGCCGTACAACATTTCCAAACAAAGAAACTCGGCGTTGGTCAAGTTTTTCTGAGATTTGGTGGAGGCCTGTTTTAGCAGAGACCTCCACGTTGCGGGTGTAGTCATACTATCGAATGCACAGGATATGCCCCTAACTGCACATGTGGAAGGCCTCCAGTCTCGACATGTCATATTTCAGCAATGTCCAGGCTTCCGAGCCGTAAAGCAGGACTGGGACCACGCAGGATTGGTAGATGCAGCTTTTTGCCCAAAGGAGGTCATGCATAGCAGATGCAGCTAATCCGATCCGCCTTGACATATCGGGACCGCTGCGCCCATCAAATGATATCATGCTACCGAGATAGGTGAATTCTTTGGTGCCCTCCGCAATGTGACCTTGGGTTTAAATACCCTAAGGTGCTGTGTCAGAAACGAGGTTCTGAACTTTGGTCGTGGCGAAGGACATAGACAGGCCTAGGGAGGGCATTACGCTGTCTAACATTTCCAGAGAGTAGTGCAGTGCAGAGCTGTCTGTGCCAAACAGAACAATGTCTTCCACGTAAATGAGATCAGTGAAGATAGACTGATCAATAGCTATACCCTCTTGGTGCGCGGTCAGGATATTTCTGGTATTGTACATTCCCATACACTGTTAAGGTACATTTTAATTTGCAATCAAAGTCGACCTGGACTTCTGAAATAATATGTTGACTGTTCCTTCCTGTTCTGCTCTGAAAGAATATTAAGTTCACCCCATGTAGAAAAACTGCACCACTGCAATTATGTGTTCCTGCAGTGGCAATTTGGGTGCATGGGACTAGCAATCTCATGATGTAAAATTACTGCTGAAGTCCAAGTATATCGTGTCATCGTTCTTACCACTTTCCTCTATTCCTAAGAGACCTGGATGGCCCAGCAGCCATGCCAGATGCCTCAATCACCCCTCCCCATGGGCTGTCCATGCTGGCTGTTCCAGATCAAACGGAAGGACAGCACTGAAAAGCCAGAAAAGTACTGAACTCAAAGATTTAAGAGCATTACTCTGTCAACTATGCCAGCAGTCCACACCAAAAAGAGTAGTGGTACAGTGGGTTCCATCCCACTGTAACATCCAAGGCAACGAGGAGGCAGACAGACTCGCAAAAGAAGGTGCAAGACTACCACAACCAGATCCTAGTGTGACCTACGAAGAGTCAAAAAGGCTTATTAGAGCTAGATACATGACCAAATGGGAAACAGAACATACTGGCTACACAAAAAACGATGCCTATTACCAGTTGAACAGAAGAGAGCAGGTCGTGGTCTTCAGACTCCGCACAGGCCACAATAGACTGAGGTACCACCTATTCAATAAATTGAAGATAGGTGGCACTGACGAATGCACGTGTGGTACCGGGAAAATGACTGCTGAACATCTGCTGCAAAACTGCCCGATATACAAGGACCAGAGAAAGCACATGTGGCCATCACCAGTGGCAACACTAGACAAGCTCTATGGCAGTGTCGACAGCCTCAGGATGAACGCTGCTTTTTTCGAAAAAATACAGGTTGACATCTGACAGCGTACGATGAAGAAGAAGAAGAAGAAGAAGAAGAAGAAGAAGAAGAAATGGAAGGACAATATGCCCAACTACAAAGTGCTCCTAAGGGCAAAACTACCCACTGTTTGCAGAGCACCTAAGCATCTTCTTTATGGTGCACTTAAGACAAACAGGCATTCATCAGGTGGGCCTTCATTTATCTTCAGGCATTCATCAGGTGGGCCTTCATTTATCTTCAGGCATTCATCAGGTGGGCCTTCATTTATCTTCAGGCATTCATCAGGTGGGCCTTCATTTATCTTCAGGCATTCATCAGGTGAGCCTTCATTTATCTTCAGGCATTCATCAGGTGGGCCTTCATTTATCTTCAGGCATTCATCAGGTGGGCTTTCATTTATCTTCAGGAATTCATCAGGTGGGCCTTCATTTATCTTCAGGCATTCATCAGGTGGGCCTTCATTTATCTTCAGGCATTCATCAGGTGGGCCTTCATTTATCTTCAGGCATTCATCAGGTGGGCCTTCATTTATCTTCAGGCATTCAATAGGTGGACCTTCATTTATCTTCAGGCATTCATCAGGTGGGCCTTCATTTATCTTCAGGCATTCAATAGGTGGGCCTTCATTTTTCTTCAGGCATTCATCAGGTGGGCCTTCATTTATCTTCAGGCATTCATCAGGTGGGCTATCATTTATCTTCAGGCATTCGTCAGGTGGGCCTTCATTCATCTTCAGGCATTCATCAGGTGGGCTATCATTTATCTTCAGGAATTCATCAGGTGGGCCTTCATTCATCTTCAGGCATTCATCAGGTGGGCTATCATTTATCTTCAGCCATTCATCAGGTGGGCCTTCATTTATCTTCAGGCATTCATCAGGTGGGCCTTCATTCATCTTCAGGCATTCATCAGGTGGGCTATCATTTATCTTCAGGAATTCATCAGGTGGGCCTTCATTCATCTTCAGGCATTCATCAGGTGGGCTATCATTTATCTTCAGCCATTCATCAGGTGGGCTTTCATTTATCTTCAGGAATTCATCAGGTGGGCCTTCATTTATCTTCAGGCATTCATCAGGTGGGCCTTCATTTATCTTCAGGCATTCATCAGGTGGGCCTTCATTTATCTTCAGGCATTCATCAGGTGGGCCTTCATTTATCTTCAGGCATTCAATAGGTGGGCCTTCATTTATCTTCAGGCATTCATCAGGTGGGCCTTCATTTATCTTCAGGCATTCAATAGGTGGGCCTTCATTTATCTTCAGGCATTCATCAGGTGGGCCTTCATTTATCTTCAGGCATTCATCAGGTGGGCCTTCATTTATCTTCAGGCATTCATCAGGTGGGCTATCATTTATCTTCAGGCATTCGTCAGGTGGGCCTTCATTCATCTTCAGGCATTCATCAGGTGGGCTATCATTTATCTTCAGCCATTCATCAGGTGGGCTATCATTTATCTTCAGCCATTCTTCTATTCATTACTGCTTTCAAGAAACTCTTTTATCATAATAATAAATGTAATATTTCTTAATAAAAAATGATGGAATATGTAAACCACATGCATATAAACTTAAATTGTTTATTCATAATTTCTACAGGTTGGCTTTTATCTTACGATAGGATCTTGCTTTGGATATATTATCATTGAATTATTTGAGGTGACGAAATTTCTTGTATTGTATGTCCACAATAACTGCTTGGATATATTATCATTGAATGATTTGAGGTGAGGATGTTTCTTGTATTGTATGTCCACAATAACTGCTCGGATATATTGTCACTGTCTGATTTGAGGTGAGGATATTTCTTGTATTGTATGTCCACAATAACTGTTTGGATATATTATCATTGAATGATTTGAGGTGGGGATATTTCTTGTAAAAATCTTGAATCAATTACTCACTGTATTTTCTCATTGGTGTAAAGTCTATAAATGAGAGCAGCTGAGTCAGACATTTGATGGTCGTCTTCAAACAGGAATATTAGAGGAGGGTCCACCTTCTCAGCATCTGTTACAGATGAATGAAAAAGTAGTGGAACTTATCTTAGAAAAAAATACAAAATTAATGAGCACAGATACCAAAGGTAAACAATTTTTCTTCAGCTCATTCACTCATTGTATTGAATCAGCAAAGATGGCGCTTAAAAGGCTGCGTGTCTAATTTTGCTCTCGTGTTTTAGTCCATCATGGATGTTGCCTGGCCACAGATTTGATTGTAATTCACACTAGTCGATGACATTACACTTGTATCCATGGAAATGTATTGCGGTTTTCCATTTGGATTAGTTAGTTCATTCATTTTGTGGGTTTTTTCTCCTCAAACTATCCTGGCATGGTCATCAGCTAATTAAAATAGTATTTCGGTTACCCTGTGTCGCTTTTCCACCGCCCAGTGCACACTGTCCAATATTTTCTCTATCTGCCTCCTTCCATCTTTCTTCCCTATTATTTTACCCATTGTCACAGAAAGTTCCAATCCACCTCTTCTCATGACAAGCCAAAAATTGGATGAATGCCTTGATCTAACTTTTGCAACTTTTTGTGTCTGTGTTTCTTCAAATGCTACATCATTAGTCTTCTTTGCAGTCAATATTAAGGTTATTTATTGTACTTGTCTTTGTAACAGGTAAAGGAAGTCCATCAGTAGACTTAACTGCTGGTCAGGAATGAAGTTTTAGAGACTTTAGTATACTAAGTCTCAGCTTGTGAGGTGGGGTGGCCAGTTCCCATCAGCAGACTTAACCGATGGTCATTAATTAAATGTTAGAGACTTCAGTATTCTAAACCTCAGCTTGTGAGGTTGGGTGGCCAGTTCCCTTCCTTGCTGCCTTTTCCTTCCTTAACAGTAAGTCGTGTACCCATTTACAGGCGGCTTGACTGGAGCTGTCGGTAGTGGGAGTTCAACCCCGTACCTTTTCCAAGAAAAGTGTATGCTCTACCACTGTGCTAATCAGCCGCTCCTTGTATAAGGGCATAAGGTTGGACAAATATGAGAATGCCTTTTCCACATAGGCTGTACTTGTGCAGTTCACTTCTTATCCCTTATTAACCCCAGCCGGAGAATAGGACCACCACTACAGTTAGCCTCCTTTACGAAGACTGCCTGAAGTCCTTTGTGTGCTTTTGCAGTGGTGGTTTCTAAAGTAACTTGTTCTACATGATGAGGTCACTAGTCCCATGTATAACTCCATTTAGTCACCTTTTATGACATGCATAAATGTGCAGTGGCCCATTTCTTTTCTTCTCAGCAAGGTCCCCCAGGATCCATTTGACAGTTGAGATCTTTTATCAAGAATAAGGTGGAGGAAGACTAACGTCTGATCAGGCAAAATATACTGATCAGACATGTTAGTCAGAGTCAGGCTAAACATACTGGCCAAGACCCTCACCTCGGCTTCCTAGTAGCCCTCCCTTGAAACGGGTTGTTTTCATGGCAGCCTGGCTAACAAGATTAGGGATTGACATGATCCCCGTAGTAGTAAATGACATACAGATGAAGCCAAGCATAGCACAAGCGTCTGGAGAACCCCTGTCCACCGTTATCAGCACGTTTGGGATGTGAGGAAAGCTACTGCAACAAGCCACTTAACGTCTTTTTCAGGGCGCACAAAAGAGTAACCTACTCATTGTGGGCATTCACAAACAACAACAACAACAACAACAACAACAATCAAGAATAACAAGAAGCATCTCTAATCAAAATTTTTTTTTTGTTGCTTAGATGTTTGCCTCGCTAGTTTCTACTGGCGGAGGCGCACCATTTTCCACCCCAGACCGTAGTCCATTGGGCGATATCAGGACGCATAAACCAGTGCTTGGATGCATGTGTGCATCTGTATGTACCTATGCTAGGTTTGTGCGCCCTCAGAAGCTAGCCCAACCAAAGTGCAATGGAAGGGCTTTACCACGAGGGCGCGTGTGAAAGTTGTGCAAGGGTGTGACTGTAGGACAGAGTCAAATGAAACAGAGTGAGGTAAGAGAAGAGAGAGAGAGAGAGAATGGGTGCCTCTTCCGACTGATCTCTAATCAAAAGACTAGCATGCTTTCCTTTTAAGGGTGTGACACTTTCAACTGCAGACAGGACCTTTTTGGTTGTTGCTTATATCAGTGCAAACAAATGAATAAACAAGAGCATATCTCACATTTCCTGGATGGCTTGCCGGCGTCTTGGTATATGACAAGGACAATAATAGCAATACTGCCCCATTGGGAGCATGTCGTAAGAGGCGACTAACTGTGTGACATGGCATAACACTGGCCATGGTTAGGTGGTTGGCAGTATAGATGGTACCTAACAGGCTGCAGATCTACTTTACTCTAATGTTTGAGTCTATTAGAATAGAAATTCTCCAGGCTAAATCCAGAGCATGTCAGAGCTGGTATCTACACATTGACATCTGTTTCTGTAGAAGTACAGGTCAACTAAGACTAAGATATCTCACATACATACCAAGTTTCTGTTGATAACCAGGTAGAAGAAATCGTTTCTCTATCTCCAAGTGACATCTCTGTAATCTCTTGCGGACTCTGCCTGGACCCTCCGTTGGATCCAGCTGCCAGGTTTGTGGATAAGATGCCTTCTGATACCAGACAGCCCTGTTTTTATAGGGGAATGGAGATTCATACATGTCCAATCACATTAACAGGTCTATATTCTTATAATTATTACTTGATTATGTATTTGTTATATTATTTTGTTATTGTCATATCTATCTATTTATCTATCTTACTGTAACTATCTTGTCTTTAGTACATATCATTTCTATCTTTCAAATTCATTTATCTTACATATATCGTATTCTATTGTTTGTTATATTTTATCATAAACCATCTATCTTACCTTATCTTAGCCTATTTTATCCCATCTAACTCATCTTATTTTATCTTATCATATACATCTTACATTATCCTATTTTATCCCATCTATCTTATATTATTTTATCTTATCCCATCAAGAACATCTAATCTTATCTTATTTTATCAATCATATCCTTTCTTATTACATCTTATATTATCTTATCTCTTATATCTTATCTTATTGTATTTTATCTTATCCTATTTAGCTTATCTTATCACATCTATCTTATCTTATTCATTCGTTCTTATCTTATCATATCTAATTGATCTTGTCATATCTATTTGATCCCATCTATCGTTCTATCTTATCCTATTTAATATATCCTATCCTATCCTGCCTCATCCTTTCCTATCCAATTTAATCCACCCATCCATCAATATATAATATATACACATACACACATTCAAGTGGAGTACAAAGTAAACACTATTTTTTTATCAATTATCAGTTTGTTTGTTCTGGGCATTTGGGACAAAACTGCCAAGCTTGGAACACAGACTCTGTTTGGAAGGAAACTTTACTGAAGATAATTTAGTTTGGTGCACTTAGAGAATGTAAGGTTTACATAGCTATAATCAATACATCCAGAGATTACACAAATTAGGAAACGTGTGGATGTACAAGATATCTAAAACATTGTCCGTGTTTTATTTTCTTTCATTCATCTTGTTTCACAAGATTGTTGGTATCCTATCAGTGTTGAGAGAAAATTGACTAACGCTCGAGAGAGGCCTTTGTCAACAGCTGATTCTGACTAACGCTCGAAAGAGGCCTTTGTCAACAGCTGATTCTGACTAACGCTCGAGAGAGGCCTTTGTCAACAGCTGATTCTGACTAACGCTCGAGAGAGGCCTTTGTCAACAGCTGATTCTGACTAACGCTCGAGAGAGACCTTTGTCAACAGCTGATTCTGATTCCGTCGCCCAGCTTGCAGACCAGTGCACAGAAAGCCTGCTTCCAGCCAGGTCCATTTTTTGCAATTTCCTTCAAGTCTTCTTCTGCTCATAGCCGTTTGTCTCAATCTTCGGCTACCAAGCCTTGAACAGGATGTTATTTGGAGAAGAAAATGAGTAGTGTCGTAGTTTACAGCTTGACTGCGATATTTGCACCTTTCAGTCCGACACATCTGACTCACCAGGCATTTTTGGGTACCGGGTTAGCCTTCCCTCTTTAATCCCTTCTCCTGAGCCAGTCTGCTCTGTTGCAGCCTGTTATCCAGGATCACCGCTTTGAGGTGTAGAATGATCTTGGCAGCTCTGGCTTACTGGTCTTGATGCTAGGACTCAGCTATGGGTCGCTGAACGCTGCAGCTCATGCACCCTCTGCCAGTCTGAAGTGTTCATGTTTATCGCCTTCAGGTCACACTAGTAAACATCTTTGTAGTGGAGGAAGGATCTTTCTTTGCATCAGTTGCCAGAGGACAGCTCTCCGAATAGAATATCTTTTGGAATTTGTCCATCTTTCATTCAGCACACATGCCCAAGCCATCTTAAGTGACATGAGAGGATCGTAAACAAACTGGCAATCTTTGCACTGACCAACACCTCATTGTTTCACAAAGTGGAGTACATTCTACTGATTGTGTTTTGTGCCTTAACTGCCTTCGGCATTCGGTCTCAGCAAGCATTTAAAACAAATTTTGTTTACTTCCCATAAGAGTATGCTGTGGTTTGAAGCTACGTGTGCCAAGTTGAGTTAACTCTTGTTGTTTCTTCTGCAGCTGGTTACAGTGGCTCTTTTTACATCCTGAGGCATACATGGACTAAGGTCCTTCTGCTTGTAATGCAATACAGGGCTCCTCAGTAAGCTCACCATTGTAAGGATTACAGTGTTGATCCCCACCTCGCTGGACAGACTGCAGCGACACAAGCCATTTTCAGGAGAAATCAGAATGGGAGGTGGGGGTCCTGCTCAGTATGTTTCACCTTACCCTGATTACCCTTTGACCCCCCCCCCCCCACCCCCAATAGGGGTTCTACCATGTTTCATGAACCCAAACACAATCAAGTTGAAGTTGTGGGTTTTGCTACTAACCCCTTCACTACCCTTCCGCTCCCATATCTACAGTTATAGAGCAGTTTCTCTTCAAGCTGAAACATCTCACCTCTCATGGCTATGGTTCTGCACCAGCTCTTGCCACTGTTTCTTCAGCTGTATCTGTGTGGTCATTGATTGCTTGATAAGAGTGACCAGCTTTTTCCGCTCCTCCACCTGCAGGCGAGTCACATCCTGGGTCACTGTCATGGCCTGTTCTGCGATGCGACGACGCACAGGCTCAAACTTGTTGGTGATTCTATTTTTGTTCATGTAAAGTAACAACAACAAAAACTGAAGCCAATGTGGTAAGATAAAAACATTGCAAACAAATTATGACCAATTTATCCATCTCCAAGCAGACTGTGCTATTTTCTCCATTCTTTCCAGCTTCTTGCTGCTTTTCCTTGTATTTTTCTCTAGGTCTCTTCTTTATGTATTCTTAGGCTTTCCTTTGCCCTGTGTGTTCTATGACAGAGACTACTTTATGATACTGGTTTGGAGCACTCACAGTATGAGCCATACCAAGCGCCACCCTCCTCCTAAGATTTCCTACTTCAATTTACTTTGTCCTGTTTCTTTCCCTTACGTGGCGAAGTGGTTAAGCTGTCGGCCTTATGATTAGGTGGTGTGGGTTCAACTCCGGCCTCCACTATCTTTTTTACGGGTGCTTGATGCAAAGTCCCCGACATCTCGTAGTCGCCCCCTAGTCGTCTTGTCCTTGACTTGCCACTGAGGTCGGGCAGCTCGAGACGAGAGAGTGAGGATAAAAAGTAGTGCAGTTAATCCTTGCTAAATATAGCGCTAGCAAAATTAATTATGCCATCATTGTCTACGATGAACGGCGGTCTTTGCCCTCTCCCATAAACTTTAATTTGTAAGCTATACGCTACCATATCAAAACAACATTAACGTAGCCTACGTTATGACCATAAGGCCTTCAACATGAACAAAAAACAACACAAACAACAAATAAATTATAACAGCCATAATGAACACAGATAGACAACATTAACACATTTGATTTTTCATTAGATGATTTTCTATTCTCACATAAGTTGTTTAATATGTCAGTGAATCTTTTTCTTTTTTGATCAACTGATGCTATGCTGCTAGTCTGATGAGGTTCATAAATGAGACTTGAGTATCAGGTCTCCGTTGGCCCCCTACAGCTTTTCGAGCATGGTTGTTTCCCAGGCCAGACTGCCTCTCATTGATCTGCATAAGTACAGCAGTCCTGTAGGATATGTTCTGGCATTTGCTTGGCTGCTCTGCAATCGTATGAAGTTTCTAAGACCCATTCTGTGGAGGTGGTACTTGAGTCAGCAATGTCTTGTTCTAAGTCTAAAGATCTTTGTCTGCTCATCTCTGCCAAGTTTGTCTATGTTTTTTCCGACTTTAATTATTTGTGCTGGTATCTCTATTCCTTCCTCATGGATCATTTTATGAGTGTCTTTGCTTTTGTATAGCTCTGCAGATGGTGAGTCTGCATGCTGCCAGTTCCAACTTTTGTGTGCTCATTTGCCTTCTTGTTTCCAAGGACCCAACAGTAGGCTGGAATCCACTGTAGGACTAAATCTGTTTTTTGAAACAACCAACCAATGTTAAACTTTATTTCATGTTAGAGTCTATCTTATTTGGGGGTATAAGCTGTCTAGGAGTACGCTCCTGGAGTCTGTTAGAATGACCTTGTAGTTATGTCTTTGCTGATAAGAATCTGAGTTGCTGTATCAGTGATTCTTGAAACGGGTAACTTTATTTACCTGACAGTCCCGACCTCTCTCTTCTGTAACCAAACGGTAAGCTCCTTCCTGTATCGGATGTCAATCTGTTTCTTGTCCTTGGAAAATAAGAATAATTCATGATTAACCCAGATTACAATGAGTAACCCATATTAACAGTATCATGCAATTCCATTTAAATGATTAAGCTTTATAAAAAGTATAATATCATAGAGTAGCATGGTTAGATGAGAAAAAAGATATGAATTAAATTTACATCAGCTGATTCCCTACGACGAGCTGACATATAAGTGACGAGCTGACATATACGTGACAGGCATGATGTTAGGAAAGCTACTGAACCCACCACCTAGGAGGCACAAAAGAGTAAACATACTCATTGTAGGCATTAGCAACAACAACCTGCTTGACAATAAAATAACCCACCCTGTGGACAATCTTACTTCCATCCTAGCTTCGGCTTGTGCCAATATCTGGTCACATGAGCTGATTACTTACTGTCTAAAAAGAATGACAGGAAGGAAGACTAACATCTGGTCAGACAAAATATACTGATGAGACATGTTAGTCAGGTTCAGGCAAAACATACTGGACAAGACTATCACCTTGGCTTCCTTGTAGTCCTTCCTGGAAATGGCTGTTTTCATGGCAGCCTGGATAATGAGGATCGACATGATCCCCGTAGTAGTGAGCAACACGCAGATGAAGTCAAGCATAGCATAAGCTTCATCAGCATGCTCGGGAAGTGAGGAAAGCTACGACAGCCCGCCACTTAATGTCCTTTTTAGGACGCACAAAAGTGTAATCCTACTCATTGTGGGCATTCATCAACAACAATAAACAAAATGACCTTTCTCGAAGGTCTGGACACATTTTAAAAAGCTTATCATTTAGTGTTTAATCTCACAGCAGTGGTCCACTTGGTAGAATTTATATGGTTACGGAATAAAGTCACTTGTCCTTGCAGTTACCACACACATGCCAGGTTTTTATTTTACCTCCGATAGAAAAAAAACAACTTCTACTTTACCGAGGACTTGAACACATGTACTCGTGGTCAAATATCAGTTTTTAAAAACCCACTCCATAAGCTGCTCCTAACTATATGCATAATCCTGCCCATTTACTCATTCACACTCTCTCCAAGTTTACCCAGTTGAAAAAAGAATCCGTCAACAATGTAGCTGAGTTTACCTCAACGCTTTAACCTGCAGCAGTGTTTGTATCTGATCAAGAGAGTTGATTATGGAATTACGTATTTTTTAATGCAAAATTCCACTTCCATTCAATCCCACTGATTAACAACTTAACTTAATGTCTTCATTTTGGTTTAGAAGAGTCTCTGTATACAACCAATTTCTTGGAGAGTGATTATCTGATGTGCAAGTCCATATTAATAGGCTCAAACACTACAGCAAAGTAGACCCACAGCCTGTTAGGTGCATCTGTGCTGCTCTTAACAAGCCATCTAACCATTGCCGGTATTATGCCATGTCACACAGTTAGTCATCTCTAATGGCATGCCCTCTGTGTGGCAGTGGTGTTATTCTTGTCATTGTCATACACAAAGCCCCGGCAGACCACTCAGATTCCGTTCACCCAGTTGACAATGAGATCACCCAGCCAGGTACATTACCTCCATCAAAGTGTTGACCTGGGCCTGTGTCAGCATGATATCCGGTGAGCTGATGCTGAAGCCGGCACTTCTTAAGATCAACATTAGAGCAAATCCATGCTCCCTGTCCGTGGGGTTTAGCCAGTCCCTCCAGGAGGCCAGCAAATTATACAGGTAAAAACTCAATTCTGTTCCCTGTGGAGAAACCAAACCAATAAAGTGTACTTGCAATGTAAGATAATTTAAAGTGCACAAGAAGAAAATAAGTTTTGTGTTGAACAAAGCAACAAATTTCAAACACGGTAGCAACCAAACAGCAAGAATTAAAAAGAAAATGCGAATAACGGCAAAAGGTCTGGAAAACTACATGTGCGGAAGTTGTGGGTAAGAACAACACCAGTACAAAAACATAGACAATTGCAAAAACACTCATAAAGATTGGAGAGAGAGAGGAGTAAAAATGTGGCTTTATTAATCTTAAAAACTGATACAAATTTACTCTGCGACAGCATTATTTTTCAGCATGTCATACCTTAAAATGATGTTGACTATGAAAGTCTAACATTTTTTATTTGTTGGTCTATAGATATGATTTGTTTGCATGTAGAGTCATCAATTAATAAAGAACTTGTTGGCATTAACTGTTTTTGCTATGTGTGTGTGTTAGTTTCTGAGATACAAGAAGATGAAGGTGAAAATGTTGAAAAACAGCACAAACATTTAGACTAAACTATTTTTGGTTGTAACATAGGTTAGTTACTCGTCTCTTATGACATGCTCTCTGTGTGGCAGTGGTGCTATTCTTGTCTTTGTCATACATATAGACCCCAGCAAACCAGTCAGTTTGACAGGGCGTAACACCAGCCATGGTTAGGGGTTTGTTAAGAGCAGTATAGATGGTGCCTAACAGACTGTGAGTCTACTTTGCTCTAGTGTTTTGAGTCTATTAAGATGGACTCGCACATCAGTTAACCATCCTCCATAGTGGAGTAATAAGCTTCTCTAGCCTATCCCGCCAAGCAGGAAATCCTCCTGCTGGCTAAATCCAACTCACACTAGAGATAGGACCTGCACAGGAGCTTTTGCCCCTGTAGAAGTACAGGTCAACTAGACTAAAAAGACATAGGTTTCATTCTCCTTTCTGTTCCAACATTCTCGTATCTGAACCATATCTATCCATGTTTTTATACACCAATCTTACACCACATTGGGCAACACAAAACAACTAACAAATAAGAACAATTACCACTTGTTTATCTGTAATGATGGATTTGATAGCATCTTTGCCATACGGCTCTGTCATAATGAATGCAAGGGCATAAGTCCTTAGGTCAAAGTGCACTTTCAAGGACATCATGCACAGTAGAAGCCGGGTGAACTGAAACAAGTACAACCAAAAACAGAACATGAAATTATACAAAATTAAATGATATGCGGGGGGATGGCGTAGGCTAGTGGTTTAGTGACACGGCTCACAAGCGAAGGTGCTGGGTTCGATCCCCATCACAGCACCAGCCATTACCCCGGGGAAGCAAACCCTTAGGAAATGCAGGAGGAAGAAGACCCTTACATAAAATGCACACTGGTTGGATGCACTGGGACGACAGGCGCAAAATAAAAACCACAGTGCAACGCATACCACCTTGGGGATTAGAGAAATAAGGCAAACGCAACAACAACAACAAAATTATATACTGTCACATCCAAGATTAGGACTCTCCAGATGACAGAACTACCAATAAGATTGATCACTTCTTTGTCAGTCCTACATTTCGTTCGTCAGTCCGTGATGATAGAGCTTATCATGGTACAGACAATGGTAGCGACCACAACCTTTGCATAGCCAAACTGAAGATAAAATTGACGAGGCTTTAAGAGCAGACTAAGTGCAAGAAGATCGATGTACAAAGACTGCTACCCGGAAACCTGCAAGAAAAATACAATGTCAAAATACAAAATAATTTAGAAATTCTATTGAATGTGGCTGACAACTCAACCATTCATAAGATTGTTTGATTGATTGTCACATTCATCCACCCATTTATCTCTTTCTCTCAGGGAGGAAAACTAACGTCTGGTCAGGCAAAATATACTGATCAGACACGTTTGTCAGGGTCAGGCAAATTATACTGACTAAAACTCTCACCTCGGCTTCCTAGTAGCCCTTCCTGGAAACGGGCTGTTTTCAAGGTAGCCCGACTAACGGGGTTGATGGATCAATGTGATCACCATAGTAGTGAGCGACACGCAGATAAAGCCAAGCATAGCACAATCGCCTGGAGGACCCCAGTCCACCTTTTTCAGCACGCTTGGGAGGAGAACTGCTACAACCCGCCACTCAACGTGCTTTTCAGGGCACACAAAAGAGTAAACCTACTCATTGTGGGCATTCAAAACAACAACATATCTTTCTTTCAAAATGCAACAACACACATGCATGCTAAATCTTCTTAGAATATCCACTGGTAGCAAATAAGGCACATAATCCTGTATGGGTGCTCTGGTCAGAGTTAGATATAGCATGCTAGATATCATGTTCATGCTGTGTATCTGGACACAAGCTGTGTTATGAGGTGAGGTCTGCCACTATGATCCCTGCAGTGGTAAGCCTGCTGGAAGCTTTACCACGCACTACAGTAAAGAGGACACAGGTTCACTTTCTTCAGTACACTTTAGGATGTAAGTAGTCACTACACTCTACTGCCAGAGAAAATTAGGAAAATTTTAATAACTCAACATGTGTAGCTTTGAATACAAGAATTCAGTATATGTAGCTTTGAATACAACAAGAATTCAGTATATGTAGCTTTGAATACAACAAGAATTCAGAATGTGTAGATTTCAATATAACAAGAACTCAATATGTGTAGCTTTGAATACAACAAGAATTCAGTATTTGTAGCTTTGAATACAACAAGAATTCAGAATGTGTAGATTTCAATACAACAAGAACTCAGAATGTGTAGCTTTGAATACAACAAGAACTCAACATGTGTAGCTTTGAATACAACAAGAATTCAGTATATGTAGCTTTGAATACAACAAGAATTCAGTATATGTAGCTTTGAATACAACAAGAATTCAGTATATGTAGCTTTGAATACAACAAGAATTCAGAATGTGTAGATTTCAATATAACAAGAACTCAATATGTGTAGCTTTGAATACAACAAGAATTCAGTATATGTAGCTTTGAATACAACAAGAATTCAGAATGTGTAGATTTCAATACAACAAGAACTCAGAATGTGTAGCTTTGAATACAACAAGAACTCAACATGTGTAGCTTTGAATAGAACAAGAATTCAGTATATGTAGCTTTGAATACAACAAGAATTCAGTATATGTAGCTTTGAATACAACAAGAATTCAGAATGTGTAGATTTCAATATAACAAGAAATCAACATGTGTAGCTTTGAATACAACAAGAATTCAGTATATGTAGCTTTGAATACAACAAGAATTCAGTATATGCAGCTTTGAATACAACAAGAATTCAGTATATGTAGCTTTGAATACAACAAGAATTCAGTATATGTAGCTTTGAATACAACAAGAATTCAGAATGTGTAGATTTCAATATAACAAGAACTCAATATGTGTAGCTTTGAATACAACAAGAATTCAGTATTTGTAGCTTTGAATACAACAAGAATTCAGAATGTGTAGATTTCAATACAACAAGAACTCAGAATGTGTAGCTTTGAATACAACAAGAACTCAACATGTGTAGCTTTGAATACAACAAGAATTCAGTATATGTAGCTTTGAATACAACAAGAATTCAGTATATGTAGCTTTGAATACAA
The DNA here is from genome assembly GCA_036924085.1 of Ariolimax columbianus. Classification (NCBI taxonomy): domain Eukaryota; kingdom Metazoa; phylum Mollusca; class Gastropoda; order Stylommatophora; family Arionidae; genus Ariolimax; species Ariolimax columbianus. The sequence continues at coordinate 20,347,154 of JAVGWX010000007.1, forward strand.
CAAGAATTCAGTATATGTAGCTTTGAATACAACAAGAATTCAGAATGTGTAGATTTCAATATAACAAGAACTCAATATGTGTAGCTTTGAATACAACAAGAATTCAGTATATGTAGCTTTGAATACAACAAGAATTCAGAATGTGTAGATTTCAATACAACAAGAACTCAGAATGTGTAGCTTTGAATACAACAAGAACTCAACATGTGTAGCTTTGAATAGAACAAGAATTCAGTATATGTAGCTTTGAATACAACAAGAATTCAGTATATGTATCTTTGAATACAACAAGAATTCAGAATGTGTAGATTTCAATACAACAAGAACTCAACATGTGTAGCTTTGAACACAACAAGAACTCAGAATGAGTAGCTTTGAAGACACAAACAGCAACAAAAAACAAATTACTCTTTAAAAAATTTATAAAAAAGCACATGAACGTACTTGTGATAACTTGTGCCAAATTCAAATTGCAAATTAATGAGACAAAGACAGAAACTATGAGAATCAACAGATTATCTAGGTCACTCGACAAAAGTGACAATAATTTTATTCTTCAACAGGTCCATGAGATTAGGTAGATGGGCAGTATTTTTTTACAAGGAAATCGAGACAGTGTCAGAAAACAGCTTCTGTGATTTATCAGCTATCGCCATTGCTTAGGCATCAAACATTAGTTTGGCAACAAAGCAACAGCTCAAAACAGTATATTTATGCCGACTGTGCTACCAGTACCAAACATGCTCCCTGTGTTTTAGAAAAGTTATCAGCTGCAGTCAAGAGGTTAAGGCACTCGCCTCTCACAGTGATGAACGGGAAACGGTGGCCATCGAATCCTGCACGTTTCAAGCGACCACTGGTCTCACGGGAGGTAAGACCAAAGTGCCTGCACCCCGAGTTGCCTCCAGTCGTCTCGACCAATAGTCTTGCGACTGATCCAAGGTGACTTGGGATAAGAGTGAGATTGATGACCAGCGTATATTCTTCCTCACTATAATCCAAATACAGTACACATTAACTTATTACGACTAAACAATCTGATGTTATGGCCATCATCGCTTTGCGATGGGCAATATCTTATCAGGAGAGACAAAACTGTAAAATTCAAAGTATGGTCCGCACTACATCTAGTATGCAGAGTATATTCCCGGCAAAAGATACACTTATCAATCATCTCATGAGAATACAATCAACTTTCACTGATGGCTTGAAATGCTGGTAGATCTGGCTACATTAGGCAGGTGGATAGATGACAAAGTAAAGGCAAAGGCCGCCGTCCATCGTAGACGATGATGACATAATTAATTTTGCTAGCGCTATTTTTAGTAAGGATTAACTGCGCTACTTTTTATCCTCACTCTTGTCTCAAGCCGCCCGACCCCAGTGGCAAGTCAAGGACAAGACGACTAGGGGGCGACTATGAGATACAGGGGACTCCGCATCAAGCACTCGTGAAAAAGACTCCCTGAGTCCGGAGTCGAACTCACACCACCTGATCACAGGGCCAACGGCTTAACCACTTCACCACGGAATCCAAGATGACAAAGTGATTGTGCAAATACATTTGTTGCAAGATAGACAACTTACATTCCCCAAGATGCTCATAACACTTCCCACTAGATGTAACATTCATTGTTTTCATACCTGAATCCTCAGCACATCTTTGGCTCCATGCATGGTTTGGTTCTTGTACTTTTTGCTACTCAGCTCCTTGTTCTGTTGAATAAATACAATTTAGCATGATGTCTTTGGCTACATTATACCATGTTTGTCATCCTGAATGTGTGTACTGGTGACTTGAGGAGTCCTTATTTTGCACTTATAATTCGTCTGCTATCATTGCTCATTTAGGCTGTGACTCCTGATTCTCAAATAAGTCTGCTGTCTTTGTTCATCCTTTGACACTTTGGTTTGTTCCTCCGTCTTTGTTAATCCTTTAACGCTTGGAACTCAGGAAACTTAAATATCGGGATGTGTGTAAATACCCTATTCCCCAAGTCAACCGTTTGCCGGTGTGATGGGTGGACCATTAATTTATGGCTTATTTTCGGCTGTACCGTTTGGATTATGACCATAATATAGTGACATCTACACAGTGCACCCATTTCTGGAAATAACAAATATGGCGGCACAAATATCGAAGCATGTCTTCAGTTTAATTTTCGTGATAAGAAAGTTGGTTTTTTTTTTAAATTCAGGAAATAGCCATTCTAAAAGGCTAACAACAGAACAAATTGAAAAAAATTTCAAGAATTGTATTTAGAATTCAGGTGATTATTCTGAAAAGGATCAGTTGTTATTTGAATGACAATATATGTGTAATATGGATTACCATGCACGATTATGTGGCTACTATAATTTTGAATACATATCTCTGTAGTGTTTCTATAAGACTGTTTATCTATATTTTAGTCTTCTATTATTCTGAAGTCAAGCATGTCTAATGTGATTGGCTCATATGGCAATTTTGTTTGGAGACATTTCAAATGTTTAAATCATGTACTTATCTTTCTGTGTGACAGAATAGGTTTTGCTGAGTAGTTATCTTAAGAGTTTACTGACTTACAACACAATGAAACAACTTTAATCACAGCAAACAATAAAACTTAAGAGTTTACTGACTTACAACACAATGAAATGACTTTAATCACAGCAAACACTAAAACTGCTGTTAATCATCATTATCATGTAACATGTCCTTTATAGAAAGTCGCTCCTATCACAGTCTGTCTGAAAGAAACTCGTTCCCTTGCAAAAACTCCAGCCTCCCCTACAGCCATACCCAGGCATTCTTGGATATCTTGGTGCCATCGCCTTCTTGGTCTACCCCTTAGTCTTTTGCCTGGCACCATACCTCCCATCACTGTTCTCTCAAGACCGTTGTGTCTCTTGATGTGAACAAAGTATTTACATTTTCTAGCCAAAATGGAATTGATAAACCAGTTCTCCTCTATGCTCAACTCTTGCCGAATGTCTACATTTGTCTTTTTCTCTGTCCAGGGTATTCTGAGGATCTTACTGTAACATTTTGACTCGATAGATTTGATTCTTTGTCTGGAAGTTTTGGTAACCATCCATGGTTCGCAGCCATAAGCTGCCACAGGAAAAAAAGAGGCTCTCAAAGACTTACTTTTATTGTTTCGTTAACCATAAAGACAAAATAATTTCATTTATTTGCATGAATAATTGTCACAGAATATCAAGAAAAACTAAAAAAACTACTAAACTAAATAACAGAGGATTCAATCACTAGGATTACTCAGAATCCTTTTCCGAGACACTGGGAATGCAGTCCCAGGGATTACTCAGAATTCTTAACAAGCCACTTTGTCCAAGACAACTACCTTTGAACGTAGAAGGGCCACTATTCTTCCAACAGGAACCATTGCAACGGCCATGGAGAACAGTCACACAGCTTTCTACATCAACTCTCAGGTCGTGCCGAGATGCATCTTCTCACTCATATGTGATCAGATCTCTGTCTCATATTGCTTACAGGGTGTCCACCATTCGCACCTTTGAGCGTGAATGCAAGGCTCTAGGTGTATGATGGAATAACCCCCTCGTAAACTCTCTCTCCGAATCTTCTAAATTTCTCTCTGCATTGTCTTTTATAGACTCTTTTCTTAGCTCTAGAAACACACATGACTGGTTGAGTGGTCCTCCCCAGTTGACTGATTAGCCATCCCTCTCATTTGGTCACTGTCGCTTTAAATCTGACCGCCTGACATCCCTGTTGTCAATCTAACCCTCATCTACTTATGTCTGGTACCAGAATGGTCAATCTGATAACCACCCTCAAACTAGCCAGGTTTTCTAGTTGTATTAAATTTTCACTTCTCACTACGGTCTGTGCGGACCCTGGTGTGGTGACTGAGGTTTGACCTGTGCCCCAGTACTTACTATATTCTTAGGCAACTCTTTGACTCTTAGTGAACACAGTCGCCAGCCCAATCGCCCCTGCCCAAACACATATGCTACACAGGAAACTGGAACTGTTACATCTGTCTACATATGTCAATCTTGGCATTGTTCAACATTAATGTTGTTTGATATGTGTTTGTTTAATATATACTGTAATTTTGTCTTTTCGTCCGTTCTCAATCTCCTGGTTTAAACCCCTGAACAGGGGACGGCGTGGCCTAGTGGTTAAGTGGCACGGCTCACAACCAGAAGGTGCTGGGTTCGATCCCCATCACAGCACCGGCCGTTACCCCGGGGAAGCAAACCCTTAGAAAATGCAGGAGGAAGCAGACCCTTACATAAAATGCATGCTGAAGTCGGATGCACTGGGCCGACAGGCGCAAAATAAAAACCACAGTGTAACGCACACCCGCCTTGGGGAATAGAGAAATAAGGCGAACGCAGCAAAAAAAAAAAAAAAAAAAAAAAAAAAAAAACCCCTGAACAGGGCTTTGCAAGTAGCAGGATGTAGTCCAGAGAACGGAATGTGTTGTGTCGCTAGTTTACAGCTTGACTGTGATATTTGTACCTTTCGGTCCAACACATCCGTCTTCAGCAGGTGTTCGATCTAATATCCATGGTTTTTTTAATAAACCCGTCTAACATCCCTAAACTAAGTATCTTACCAAGCTTTGTTCGTAGAATCTGTACACAGACAAAAACAGATGCTTGAGGTAACGGTCTTCCAAACTAGCAGGCCTGGTCTCTTTCAGGAAAATCAGAGTTCTTTGCTCCAACGGCCGCAGCTGTTCATCCCGAGCTGGAATGTATCAAGGTCAAGGCTCAGTTTCTGAAGTGAACAAAACTATGGCATATTTTTTATTAAAACTAATTATTTTTTAAATCTGAATCAAAAGTCAATTATTGTATTTTATTAATTGACCCATGAGTTTCTTCCTCGTTCATCTTCAGACCTCAACTTCAATAACTCTAACGAAGGCAGCAGTCGACTAAAGGCTCTGTACGCTTCCGTACAGCTTCTCATGGAAGGATACTGGCTGTTACCAAATGCTACTTCTTTTGTCAGTATACAGTGGACAGGACTGCAAAATATGTTCTGCCTTCATGGGGGCTGTGCTGCAGGCAAAAAGGTCTGTAGTGCCAATCTTGAACTTGTTGTACAGATGGCATCTAAGTCTGTGACCTGTGCGTAGCCGGAGAATTATCACCTAGTCTCGCCTAGAGAGTTGATGGTAGACATCGTTTTCTATGTGGCCAGGGTGGTCTTTTTTCCATTTTGCACTGAACGTTGCCCTGATGAATGCTTTTGTCTCATTGTATGTGATTTCTGTATCACTCTGATGCAGTATTCCTCCCTCTCTGACGAGTCTATCTGCCTCCTCGTTGCCTGGAATGTTGCAGTGGGCTGGTACCAATTGGACTTCTTTTTTTTTTTAAGCACTGGGACAGGCATTTGAGCGAGTCTGCCAGAGCACTGAGTTCATTTCTGTACCCATGAGTTTAACATTCAGACTGTTTTTCTGTAATAAAAATGTGTTTTAAGCACACAGTGGTAGTTGAACAGGTTCATTCCAATGAAATGACCAAAACATCTTCACACAAGTGTTGCCGAGGCTCGAAAAGGGAACAAACAATAGCAACAATGTATACCTACCAAGCATGTTGCCAGAGATAATTAGGACCAGCTACCTCATTCTGTGGACACTGTATGCCACAAAAACTTCAACAAATATGGAAAGGTCAACTAAGAAGAGAAGGCCATAAGGACCTCATCAGGTATTCGTTGAAGACTTGTGCTCCACAGATGGCTGGCAGGTTTTTGATTTGAGTGATTGAGCCATCTTACTTTTTTGTTTTTCCTTATTTTTGGTACAGGAAGTTGATCCCACAACTTTTCTGATTTCATCATTTCTCATTTAAATCTTCTTCTTCTTCTTCGTTCGTTCTCAATCTCCCACTACCAAACCCTGAATGGGCTTAAGTAGCAGAATGTAGTCCAGAGAACGGAATGCGTTGTGTCGTAGTTTACAGCTTGGCTGAGATATTTATACCTTTCGGTCCAACACATCTGACTTAAGCAAGCATTTTTTGAGTGCCGGGTTAGCATTCCCTCTTCGATCCCTTCTCCTTAGCCAGTCTGCCCTGCTGCAGCCTGTTATCCAAGATCACTGCGTGGAGGTGTAGAAGGGTCTTGGCAGCTCTGGTCCGCCGGCCCTGATGCTAGCAGTCAGCTATGGGTCGCTGACTACTGCAGCTCATGCGCTGCTCAGCATCTTGATCCCTCATTTAAATCAATAAAGCAACAGCTGATAGACAGTATATTTATGTGACTCTGTGCTGCCAATGCCAAACATGCCCCTGTCCAAGGCAAAAAAGAGCAGAATTTTGATGTGTTTGAGGAGGTCATCAGCAGTTCAAGGAAAGACCGACTGCGAAAAGGCGATATTCAGATCATCGTAGCACTACATTTTGTGCAATGTACATTTCCCCGGCAAAAAAATATGCTGGTTCATTATCTTATGATAATGCATCCTCATCAACTTCCATTGCTGGTAGGGGAGGAAGATTAATGTCTGGTCAGGCATAACATATCAGACATGTTAGTCAGGGTCAGGCAAAATCTACTGGCCAAGACCCCCACTTCTACATAGTCCTCCCTGGAAATTGACAGTTCTTCTTGGTGGTCTGGCTAACGAGGTGGGGGAATCGATGTTAACCTTATAGAAGTGAGCGACATGCAGATAAAGCAAAGCATAGCACAACAACCTGGAGGACCCCTGGAAGACCCCAGTTCACCTTCATCAGCTCACTCGAGTAGTGAGGAAAGCTAAATGTCCTTTTCAGGACGTACAAAAGAGTAACTTATTTATTGTAGGTATTCACAACAACAACAATGCTGGTAGATCTGGCTATAGGGCAAGAAGATGATCATTAGGCAGGTGGACAGATGACAGAGTGATTGTGCAATGACTCGGCTTACAATGACAGATGCAACACACTTGGCACAGGACAGATAACTAAAGCTCCCCATGACACACAACAACATAAGTGGAAAGAAAACTAACCAACTATATTTGAATCTTCACATTATTTAAAAAGTACATGTGTGAATATTACTTACGAAACATGACAGCCAAATCAACGGCAATGATCAGGATCTTTCGGAACCTGTCCAAGAGGTCAGACTGAGTTACACTGGCGTACATGATCTTCCTCTTCCGACTAAATAGGCTGCCCAAGCGGGACGGTTTATTTCCTGTATCAGGACGTGCAGCTTGTATGGGACGGATTGACCCGGATGAGTCACTGTCAACCTGGCTATTCACGGCCGATTTCTCTTCAGGTGATATTTCTGCGAGAAAACCTATGATGTCAGGTGATGAGAATGTTGTACGGCGCATCATAAGGAGGTTGGCAACAGGCAGGGGACGCGGAGGCAGCTGTGCTTCTTCAGCCTTGGTGCGGGAACTGTTAGGTGATGGGGTGAAGAAGGATTGTGATGACATATTGTGCTGTTTCATAGGCTGGCGGGTTTTGTTGTAGCTGGAAGAGGGTGCTGAAATCACACAGGGTTGAGGGTGGGTACAGTTCAGCAGAAATGCAACAGTTCAAGGTAGGTTAGCACACAGTCAGACATACAAACAAATACAACCTTTACTCCTTGACTTTATTTCCATTGCTGAGGTAGTCGAGAGATTTTCAGGTGAGGACTACAGGCCACTTTGCCACTGCTGCTGCCATGTAATGAGCTGGCTATGTTTGTTTATTTTACCACCAGCAGAAAAACAAACAATATATACCTTACCAGGGATTCGATCGCAGCCTTCCTTGTTAGCAGGCAGGCATCTAAAACATTTGGCCACACGATTCTCATACGACCTTATAATAAAGTAAATACCTTAATTGCGAATCCTATAATATTTTTTTATTTAATTTCATTAGGGAATGTATGGAAATCCATTAGGAACCTTTTTGAAAATCATTAGTAAATAAAACTACCACCAAATTAAAAATGTTCAACTCCAACATTCTATTATATGGCTCTGAAACAAGTGGAACAACAAAGACACCTACAAACAAGTTAGACTTTAGTAAATAGTTAGAATACAATGGTGGAAATGGTACAACAAGATCGCAAATGTGGAACTGTTGGTAAGAATGGGACAGATACCAATGGAGCATGACATACGGAGGAGGCGCTGGCTAAGCTATACATTACAGAAACCAGTTATCATTACAAGACATTCTGTTCTGGGATCTACATGGCAGGAGAAATAGACGATGGCTGGGACAATCATGGAAGAGGGAGCTGGAGGCTAATATCAGGTTGGCAGGCAAGACGTAACCAGTACTGGCTTGGATGGTTCGTGATAGGAAGACTTGTCGTATACTTGTTGAAGACCTATGCTCCGCAAGGAATGGATATATTTTTGATTGACTGATTTGATGACGATCTGACTAGAATGCTCCAGTCATGGTGCAAATGACCCCAAGGAATCACAGACATGTATGGGATGGCCAAGGAAAGGCAGCACCTGTAGTTAGGGAACATGTCATACTTCTACAGGAAATAGTACACTTGTCCTTAACAGTCATCCATCTTTCACATGTGACACTGCGCAGCAAACACACCTCAGAACAATGTTTCGACTAGCGGGTGAACCAGATTTGGCAGCTGAGAGAGAGAGTCCTCTTAAGTACATAGAATACATCTACAACAGAAGAGATAAATATCATGAACAATGGCCGAATCGGTAAGGCCAGCAGGCCTTGAAGAATGCTAAGAGCATGGCAAGACACAGAAAAAGCTGTGATCATCCGCTGCATCTAGACCCTTCTCTAGCTGTCTCGATACTGTTTTATCGCTGGAACATAATGAGCAGACGGGAGAGTGAGGCAGAGACTGCACAAATCTCCCTCACTTTAATCAAATTCATGTGCAACTCACGACCTCACCCACATCTCATCAACATCATTCAAAAGTCCTTGCATGATCTGGATGTAGCAAAGAGGAGGATTTCCTGCTCAGTGGTCTAGGCTCGAGCAGTTTATTACTCCACTGCATTAGGACAAGTGCCGCGGAGGGTGGTTAACCGATGTGCGAGTTCATCTTAATAGACTCAAACACTTAAGCAAAGTAGACCTGGGGCCTGTTAAGTGCCATCTATGTTGCTCTTAACAAACCACCTAACCATGGCCGGTGTTACATCATGTCACACAGCCTCTTACAACATGCTCTCTGTTAACACAGTGATCCTATTCTTGTCTTTGACATACACAAAGATCCCAGCAGACCACTCGGGCGGATTGAATAGTTCAAACCAATATATCAGCTCTGTAGCACTGTAAATAAGTTTGCAAGCCGATATATCTGCAGGGTGAATCAGTTAAAATAATAGTGAAGTCCAGATCCTTCTCTAAAAAAGCAACAACAATCAAACTTTATTTTGAAAGCATTTCCCTTTCTTCCTTCAAAGAAAGCACTAGATAAAACTAATCCCACTGAATTTATCAAATGCTTTAGACACTTGTATAAATACCTATACCTGTAGATGAAGAAAATGACTTTAAAAAAAATAAAAACATTTGTATGATGAAAGGACTTATTCTTGTCCAATTTACTGACACCTGCTGGAGTATAGGACCCACCACGACAGCTGGCCTCATATTGAAAGATTGATCTAAAGTATTTTATGCAGTGGTGGTTTCTGTAGCCATTTGTTTTACATGATAAAATCACTAGCCCCATGCACAACTCTCTTTAGTCATTATTTACAACAGTGTTTCCCAACCATAGATCCGCAGACTGGTGTCTGTCCGCAGAAATTCCCTGTTTCTTATTTTCGCCGGTCCGTGAAAAGTGTTTCTTGTTTTCACCGGTCAGCAAAAAGTGTTTCTTATTTTCACCAGCCCGTGAAAACTAGTTCCAATTTTCATCAGTCCGCGAAGAGTGTTTTTTTATTTTCACCGACCAGCGAAAACCTGTTTCGATTTTCACCAGTCCGCAGGCGTAAAAAGGTTGGGAAATGCTAGTTTACGACAAGTATTGTATGGAGATGCAGTTGTTCTATTCCTTCCTTCCCAGAAAGAACCCTGGAATCTATTCTGAGATAATAAAAGTACTATCAAAACTAAAAAAATAGAAATTGACAGTTAGTGAAAACCTGAATTTGGTCAGAAAATTAGATTTTCCTTTAATGTAATATTGTATATACAGAATGACTAACTCTTGATTTTTAAGGGCACTGTTTAATTTGATTGGTATAAGTTAAGAGTGGATGCAGTTAAACTGAAAACCAAATGTTTATAATAACGTCAATGATATCTGATTTATAACTATTGATCATTTGATTGATGCTAGATTTCATCATAATTGGTGTCTCAGTCTCTGTAGACCATGCGCATGGCGCTCTGTGAGTCTTGTCCAGCTCTGTCTCCTGTATTTCGACATTGTCTGCCATGGCTGTAAAGGCCGATCTGCGAGTGACAGTCTGTGCCACAGATCGTACAACCATGCAGAGGAGGCTGGCTTGCCAGGGTGTTCCTTGATCTCTTCAGTCTTTCTCTTTTCTCCACAGCCAGAAGACCTCTTCGAGCGTCAGCAGCCACCATGCCCCCCCCCCCCCCCCCCCCCAAAAAATGTCTGTCTCCAAACAGCTCAATCCTGAGCAATTGTTTCCCAGCCGTCAAATAGGATGCTGAATGACCTCATGTCCCTCCTGCACACTTTCCCGAATCGCAGCATTGGACAGCCGACTCCTCTAACTCCAATACCTAGCTGTCCACAGAAGATATCCCTTGGCAGTCTCCCATATTCCATGCGGCAAACATGCCCCAACCACCGAAGACGCTGCTGCCTCAACAACGAGCACATGCTGTAAGCGTTTGCTCTCTGTAAGACTACATTATGTGGCACTCTCTCACACTAGATCTAATCCCAAAAATATACATGATCTCAAGTTTTGTCAGCAATGCTTAAATTCATAAAGGTAAATAGCAAACATTGGGAAATAGGTTATAAAACAAGTTGTAACAGAAATAAGCAAATATACACAAAGCAGCGTATTGGTAATTGGTGGTTTCAAGGCATGCAGTATTCTTATATGGTTTTAAGTTCTCAAAGCACAAACTCACATATTGTGTAATAAAGCATGGATTCTATAGCATTTAGGAAAACAAAAATCCCGTTTCATGCCATGCACAGTATAGGAAATGTGGTGTTTGGCCCACATTATTTGGTGACCTAAGGCACATAGCGCATGATGTGGCCATAATCATGCTGGCTGCCTTTACTTCCCAGATTTTTTTTGGTGCCCAGTTTCTGTGGCTGGGTTTCCCCACAGGAGCTGGTTTGGGATCAGATAAAAATCACTGAACCAACTGGGGATTGAAACCTGATTGATGGACTTGGAAGCTAGTACTGATTGATGGACTTGGAATCTAGTACACTAACCACTACTCTGTGGCATTCCAGACACAAAATGGTTTGGATTTGTTGATTAATTGATTGACTACAAGATTGATTGACAGAGATGCTGTCTTTGTCAGCAAATAGTATGGATATTAATGGTTCTTGTAACCTGCTGGTTATACACATTTCTGTTCTATCCTCTGAACCATCCCTCCATGTTTGACTCCTCTTTCTTCTGTTATACTGCACTTTCCATACGGCGTTACAGAGAGGTGGGATGCATAAATTTCTTGTTATCGCCAAGTGGAAGGCTTGTGCTGTCATTAAGTGTAACTTCTTGAGAGTGTCAGAGACACCCTCAATCCATCAACATTGTGGTCTGCTAAATGTAGACCAAGAACTAATTGGAGATGGGTAAGAGAAAGAAATGTAGACCAAGAACTACTTAGGGATGGGTAAGAGAAAGAAATGTAGACCAAGAACTACTTGGGGATAGAGGATAGGTAAGAGAAAGAAATGTAGATCAAGAACTACTAGGGGATAGAGGATAGGTAAGAGAAAGAAATGTAGATCAAGAACTACTTGGAGATGGGTAAGAGAAGGAAATTTAGATCAAGAACTACTTGGGGATGGGTAAGAGAAAGAAATGTAGATCAAGAACTACTTGGAGATAGGTAAGAGAAATGTAGACCAAGAACTACTTGGAGATGGGTAAGAGAAATGTAGACCAAGAACTACTTGGAGAAGGGTAAGAGAAAGAAATGTAGACCAAGAACTACATGGAGATGGGAAAGAGAAAGAAATGTAGACCAAGAACTACATGGAGATGGAAAAGAGAAAGAAATGTAGACCAAGAACTACATGGAGATGGGAAAGAGAAAGAAATGTAGACCAAGAACTACATGGAGATGGGAAAGAGAAAGAAATGTAGACCAAGAACTACATGGAGATGGGAAAGAGAAAGAAATGTAGACCAAGAACTACATGGAGATGGGAAAGAAAAAGAAATGTAGATCAAGAACTACTTGGAGATGGGTAAGAGAAATGTAGACCGAGAACTACTTGGAGATGGGTAAGAGAAAGAAATGTAGACCAAGAACTACTTGGAGATGGGAAAGAGAAAGAAATGTAGATCAAGAACTACTTGGGGATAGGTAAGAGAAAGAAATGTAGACCAAGAACTACATGGAGATGGGAAAGAGAAAGAAATGTAGACCAAGAACTACTTGGAGATGGGAAAGAGAAAGAAATGTAGATCAAGAACTACTTGGGGATAGGTAAGAGAAAGAAATGTAGACCAAGAACTACATGGAGATGGGAAAGAGAAAGAAATGTAGACCAAGAACTACATGGAGATGGGAAAGAGAAAGAAATGTAGACCGAGAACTACTTGGAGATGGGAAAGAGAAAGAAATGTAGACCGAGAACTACTTGGAGATGGGAAAGAGAAAGAAATGTAGATCAAGAACTACTTGGGGATAGGTAAGAGAAAGAAATGTAGACCGAGAACTACTTGGAGATGGGAAAGAGAAAGAAATGTAGACCAAGAACTACTTGGAGACACGCGGTAGAGGAGAAGCTGTGCTGCACATCTCTGACATGGGGCACTGTTGGAAAAGTTAATCAAGACAGTAAAGCATGGAAAGTCCTTGTAGAATCCACATGTGCCACAGGATATAAAGAGAATTAGGATGTTTCGCACATATTGAAAACAATTCTCAGCCCTTTCATTGCCATGTCCTGTTCTTATCATGCTGTGGTTCCTAGCAATGAAAGAGCTGGCTTCCCCAGAAAGGCATCCATACTGGACACTGTGGATATAGACAGCTGTCACATTCTGAGGTCAATCAAAAATGACCATTTGGATGTTGAAACTGCATTTAATAAACTTGAGATATGGCCATCACGTGGCAACACTAGACAAGCTCTATGGCAGTGTCGACAGCTTCAGGATGACTGCTGCTTTTTTCAAAAAAATTAAGGTCGACGTCTGACAGCGAAAGAAGAAGAAGAAACTTGAGATTTGGTTTTCTTAAAAATAAAATACACCTTTTTTTTAAATAACTCGTTCCTTTTTCTGATACCGAGTTTTAAAATCAAATGTAGGTAAAGCAGGGAGGGGTGCCTAAGAGGATAAAGCAAGAGTATGTGCAGTCAGCAGGTTATTGCAACTATCCACTCTTCGCCATTTGTTGACACAGTGATGTCGATTCTTAATAGAACAAAGTAATACACAGGCCCAACACACACATAAAATATCTTGCTTCCCTCAAATACAACGCCTGTGTGAATTCAGGGTCTCTAACTAGGGATAAATAAATAGAACCATGTACCCTTTTACACATATTGTAGATCCCCATAGTAGTGAGTGACACACAGATGAAGCCAAGTATAACAACACCATCTCGCATTACGTAGCTAGATGTACTCCAAGATGTAAAATTATTCATAGCTTGGCTTGGTTCGTTCTCAATCTCCCGCTACCAAACGCTGAAAGGGCTTAATTAGCAGAATGTAGTCCAGAGAACGGAATGCGTTGTTTCGTAGTTTACAGCTTGACTGCGATATTTGCACCTTTTGGTCCAACATATCCGACTTCAGCAAGTATTTTATGAGTACCGGGTTAGCATTCCCTCTTCGATCCCTTCTCCTTAGCCAGTCTGCCCTGCTGCAGCCTGTTATCCAGGATTACCGCATGGAGGTGCAGAAGGGTCTTGGCAGCTCTGGTTCGCTGGCCCTGACGCTAGCAGTCAGCTATGGGTCGCTGACCACTGCAGCTCATGCGCTGCTCAGCATCTTGATTCCATTCATATTTTGATAGCAATCTAGATAGATCCACTCCTTCAAGAGTGGAATTATTCGTATCTTGGTAGAGATGTAGACAAAGTAGGATGTACAGATAAAGATATTTAAATAAAGGGAAGATTCATTACATTAGGAACTTATGGAAATTAAAAGAAATTAAGCTCAACAAAATTTGATGTTCCAGTGCAGTCTGTAGAAATGAACAAACGATTGCAGTCAATAAAGCAAAGTAAGAATGTCACAAAGGATTAACTAAATATACTAGAAATGACTGTAAAAAACAAAATTAAAGTTGCAACAGTGTGAAGGTCAATGGATGGTAAAAATATATTTAGGTAATGGCTCCACCAATACAGAAACAAAATGAAACTCCCATTACAGCCACAAAGCTGTTCATCAGGAAAGATCAAACAAAAATAATTCACAACAAAGCAAAAGACATGATGTATGACAACAATATAATACAGTTTGAGCTGGAAGCCATTATCAGGAAGAGTTGTGCGTTTTGTTTTGGTTGTTTTAATTGTGGTCACTTAGCCACTATCTATATATGTTTCTATTGACTATAAATAACTGGAAGTTCAGACAAAAAATTAATTTTTCATGAATTATTCATCATATTTTTGGAGAAATTAAATGTTATTAGAACTAAACATAAAAACTCAACTTTCACCAAACAAAACTTAAATAGATACTGCACTGAAATTTGCATAAATAAAATCCTGTGACCATTAGGGCTGACTACAAATTAAAACAGAACAAAGATTACCAGAACTGGCTGTAAGCCATCCCATTTGAACTGCCATCACCAGCTCCTCGCTTCGTTTCTCTACATATTCTAGAATCTTCACCACCAAAGAAATCTGGAAGGCCCTTGCTGTTCCCGCCCTTTTCTTGCTGGCTTCTGCAAGAAGACATTTTAGAAAAAATAAAACTTACAAACATAAATTATGCAGTAAATCTATAAACAAGGCGCGGTTCTAAACTAAAACGTTTATTTTTAACCGTGAAAACAATAACAGGTACAAAGAACACAATAACAGGTACAAAGAACACAATAATAACAGGTACAAAGAACACAATAATAACAGGTACAAAGAACACAATAACAGGTACAAAGAACACAATAACAGGTTCGAAGGACACAATAACAGGTACAAAGGACACATTAACAGGTACAAAGGACACAATAACAGGTACAAAGGACACAATAACAGGTACAAAGGACACAATAACACTGTTTGATAAAGCCCATTTTTAGCTATAGAAAACTATGGCTATGCTTGATATTCTACTACATAAGTTGTTGAGGCATTTAAAGAAAAACAGAAAATAAGAAAAGGGAAACGAGATAAAAAAGAATTTTTTAGGCTTTTATGACTAACAATTTCAGTTTATGTAATGGAATCCTAATGCTGCGTAGCAGTGGTTAGTTAGATGCCCATCGTAAGTGATGATGACGACATCAATAGATGGTTTTGTCTTGATGATGAAACTTGCGCTATATTTGAGGATATATTTTATAGTGAGGATGAAACTGCACTGGTCATCAACCTCACTTTCTGGTCCTGAGGTACCATGGTCTAGTGGCACGACATACGTTAAAATAACTGAAGGTAACTCAGGATGAGGGCACTGTGGTCCCACTTACCTTGGGACCAGGGGTCACTATAAAACTTGTGGGATTTAATTGCCCTCCATTTCTGTTCATTGCTTTGAGAGGCAAGTGCCTGACCTCTCAACCACAGCAACCCCTGAATACTCTGCAAAGTTTGTAAACAACCAGTTTCTCATTACAGTCGTGTAGTTTTATCACAAAGTGAGAAGCGGAAGATTGGAATATTCATGCTTCTCAAAGTTTCTCCAGAGCGGGTCTGAGCTGATTGATCTTGGGTTGTTATTGGCCATTTGTTTACTGATCAGAGAGCCTGTACCGATCAGGGTCGTTGGTTTTACTAGATCCATCCGGCTGCAACAACACCACTCCCTCTGCCTCCATCCTCTGCTGTTTACTTATAAATTGTCTGCCCCTGGAGAAGTACACTAATGAGGATACTGAAACATAATTATCATGGTTATCTTCCTTTTATATCTGCATGAGAACAGGCTGTGTATAGAAAATGCTAGTAACATTAACGGCAAGACACTCCTCAAAGGAAACCATGAGGACGGAATCGAGAGACCAGAACAAAGAATACAAGCCAAAAAATTACAGCATAGACAAACTCGGCAGAGACGGGCAAACAAAGATCTTCAAGGACATTGCAGACTCAAGGTCCACTTTCACAGAATGTGTCTCAGATACACCCCCATGTATGATTGTGGAGCACCCAAGCAAACACCAAAACATATTCTGCAGGACTGCCCTACATATGCAGACCAAAGATAGGCAGTCTGGCCCGGAGGAGCAACCATACTCAAAAAGCTGTGGGGGACCGGCAAAGACCTGAAACGCACAGTCTCCTTCATGAACCTCACAGGACTAGAAGCACAGCAACAGTTGGTCGTGAACGTCACAGGACTAGAAGCACAGCAACAGTTGATCGTGAACCTCACAGGACTAGAAGCATAGCATCAGTTGATTATGAACCTCACAGGACTAGAAGCATAGCATCAGTTGATCATGAACCTCACCGGACTAGAAGCATAGCATCAGTTGATCATGAACCTCACCGGACTAGAAGCATAGCATCAGTTGATCCTGAACCTCACCGGAATAGAAGCATAGCATCAGTTGATTGTAAACCTCACAGGACTACAAGCACAGCATCAGTTGATCCTGAACCTCACCGGACTAGAAGCATAGCATCAGTTGATCCTGAACCTCACAGGACTAGAAACATAGCATCAGTTGATCCTGAACCTCACCGGACTAGAAACATAGCATCAGTTGATCCTGAACCTCACCGGACTAGAAACATAGCATCAGTTGATTATGAACCTCACAGGACTAGAAGCATAGCATCAGTTGATCCTGAACCTCACCGGACGAGAAACATAGCATCAGTTGATCCTGAACCTCACAGGACTAGAAGCATAGCATCAGTTGATCCTGAACCTCACCGGACTAGAAACATAGCATCAGTTGATCCTGAACCTCACCGGACTAGAAACATAGCATCAGTTGATCCTGAACCTCACCGGACTAGAAACATAGCATCAGTTGATTATGAACCTCACAGGACTAGAAGCATAGCATCAGTTGATCCTGAACCTCACCGGACTAGAAACATAGCATCAGTTGATTATGAACCTCACAGGACTAGAAGCATAGCAACAGTTGATCATGAACCTCACAGGACTAGAAGCATAGCATCAGTTGATCATGAACCTCACAGGACTAGAAGCATAACATCAGTTGATTATGAACCTCACAGGACTAGAAGCATAGCATCAGTTGATTATGAACCTCACAGGACTAGAAGCATAGCATCAGTTGATCATGAACCTCACAGGACTAGAAGCATAGCATCAGTTGATCATGAACCTCACAGGACTAGAAGCATAGCATCAGTTGATTATGAACCTCACAGGACTAGAAGCATAGCATCAGTTGATTATGAACCTCACAGGACTAGAAGCATAGCATCAGTTGATCATGAACCTCACCGGACTAGAAGCATAGCATCAGTTGATCATGAACCTCACAGGACTAGAAGCATAGCATCAGTTGATCATGAACCTCACAGGACTAGAAGCATAGCATCAGTTGATCATGAACCTCACAGGACTAGAAGCATAGCATCAGTTGATCATGAACCTCACAGGACTAGAAGCATAGCATCAGTTGATCATGAACCTCACCAGGACTAGAAGTATAGCATCAGTTGATCATGAACCTCACAGGACTAGAAGCACAGCATCAGTTGATCATGAACCTCACAGGACTAGAAGCACAGCATCAGTTGATCATGAACCTCACAGGACTAGAAGTATAGCATCAGTTGATTGAAGAAGAAAATGGCAAGGCGATAATTGACTAGTTCTCAGTGGCATACAACATTCAATAATGTAGCATACACTTCTACACAAAAACATTCTTGTCTTTAGTTCTGCTAATCATAATGTCAACATATCTTTAGTTTGTTCTGTCTTTTTAAAAGCTAATTGGCTTATTAGTGATGCCTAAAAGTTAATGGGTGCTGATTATATTTTTTTGGTCTATCTGCCAGGCGAGGAGAGTAATGTCTGGTCGGAAAAACATGTGGCCGAGAGGCACTCGCATCTCAAAGTGATAAAAAGAAACAGTGAAGTGTCGAGATTCCAAGTGACCCCTGGTCTCAAGGTAGGTGGGACCAGAGTGCCTGTATCTTGAATTACCTCAAGTCGTCTCGACTTATTGTCTTGTTTCTGGTCCAAGGTAGCTCAGGACCAGAGACTGAGGTTGATGACCAGTGCAGTTTCTTCCTCACTATAATCCAAATACAATGTAAGTTGCACCATCAAGACACAACCATCTCATTTTGTCCCCATCATCGAATGGGCAATTAACTGATCAGACTACGTTAGTCAGGGTCAGATTACTTTACTTTCCATGTCCAAACACCACGTTATATATCTTGCATCCAGTATTCAGTGACATGGATTGCCTTGTCATTTGCCTGCAGCATATCGCGCCTATTGCATGTTTGCTGGAGGTAGGGGCAGGTCATCAGGTGGTCTGGGTCCTGTATTGCACCACAATCACATGTGTCATCATTTGTGTATCCCCATCGCTTCATATTCCTCTTGCACCCTCCGAAGCAAGTAATGCGAGTCAGAGGCGACTATCTAGTGCAATGTTTCCCAACCGTTTTAACCGTACTAACTGGTACAAGTGGCAAACATTTTTCCTATTTGTAGGCATCCAAACACCCCCCCATCTTCAGTTTAATAAAAGATAATGGAATAAGCCAAATAAAGATGAGCTCTTGTGTTTAAAAAGTACGGATACTTGTGTAGCTGACGTCACTTGAGTTTAAACATTAGTCATTCAGAGCTTAGTTCACATCAAGCTGATCTCCGCAATTTGTGGCTTAAGCCAGTTATTTTTTCGCAGACAGGCAGGAGACTTCAGTGGAACAGCACCGGTGGTTGCGAAACACTGATCTAGTGTACAGGTTTGATCCACTGAAGTTGACAAGAATTTAACTTGGATACATGTCAAGCGATATGGGACAAGATAACACACATCTGTCTGATACCTGAAACAAAGGACAAATCTACAAACCTGTATCACGATTAAACTCAAAGTCTTCCAATGCCCTCAGCAGTGTAAACATGTCCTCCACATTCTGGAAATGTGATGGGCTAGTCCACCTGGACAAAAAAAGGTGTAAGAAACATGTATCAAAACATCAACAAATTATTATAATTATTGACTTCATCACTCAATTTCTATCCTGGGATGGAGAAGACTTCTTTTCTTGTTCTCGTGGCTTACAGTATCGACAGAAGTTGTCAGAAAAAACTCAACTCTCCTTAGCAGTTTCTTGCTTAATTTAACCTAATTAACTTAACACACTTAACTTAACCTTTACCTCACGCGAGGCTGATGTTATTGCCAACAAAAAACTCCAGTTTGCGCACCGGAGGCTGGCATTCTTGACCGACGACGATATCATATAAAACACAAATGGAGCACTATACAAAAATATGAAAATGTGTCGATTTGATGGTACTGAATCATAACTACCTTCACTACCAATTTTAGCCACAAAAGTGTAGATGGACTCTGATAAAACATTTTTAAAGGATATATTCTTCTTTTTTAATCAGTGTGGAATCAGATGGTGAAGTAAGTTGTTGTAGAAGATCTTTGTGATGTAGTTTAGTTTGTTCATATAGATGTAATAAATACGTTTTTAGTGTAAACTAACAGTTGTGCCGATATTATAAACACAGTATCGATACTTTGTTGTGATTCCTATGGTTTATATGAGGAGCGACGTTCCCTAATCATATAAATTTTCACTTTCCTCTTTTTCTATCTCAGAAACTAACATACACACAACAAAAACAATAACACCAACAAGTTCTTTATTCATTTATGTCTCTACGACACAACAAAATCATATCTATAGGCCGACTAATAAAAAGGTTACATGCTCTCAAAGTCAACAAATAAAATAAAATATGACGTGCTGAAAATTAATGCAGTTGCTTGGGAAATTACATCAATTTTTTAGTGCAGCCTGATGGGGTTATTCTATGCTTTCCATATCAGTACCAGGTGATCCACAGGCAACAACTGGTGACAAATTCCCTGAATATATTTCTCAGTTATCATCATCATCATCCAGTGCCCTGCAGAATAGCATTGATGATCTATTCCTTCCACAACCATTTGTTCTTTGAGCATTCTTCTTCTTTCGTGTTCGTCCTGAAAAGAATGTTGTGACATTGTGTCCTAGTTTATAGCAAAGCTGTCATATCTGTGCCTTTTGGCCTAACACATCCAGTTTCAGCTAGTTTTATTATGTCTTTATACTGGTTTAGAAGACTCTACAGAGTCTGTATACAACCAGTTTCTTGGAAAGTGGTTTAATAACTCAAATATTAGAGCTAAGTAGAACTACAGCCAGTTAGGTGCCATCTATAGTTGCTCTTACAAAACCATCTTGGGGATGGTACAAATAACTTAGGCAGATTTTTAACTTGTTTTTTGTCAGGGCAGCTGCCACTAAGCCTACTCTACTCTTCTTCTTTGTTCGTTCTCAATCTCCCACTACCAAACCCTGAAACGGTAAGTAGCAGAATGTAGTCCAGAGAATGGAATGCGTTGTGTTGTAGTTTACAGCTTGGCTGCGATATTTGCACCTTTCGGTCCAACACATCCAACTTCAGCAAGCATTTTTTGAGTACCGGGTTAGCATTCCCTCTTCGATCCCTTCTCCTTAGCCAGTCTGCCCTGCTGCAGCCTGTTATCCAAGATCACCACGTGGAGGTGTAGAAGGGTCTTGGCAGCTACGGTTTGCTGGCCCTGACACTAGCAGTCAGCTATGGGTCACTGACCCCTGCAGCTCATCCGCTGCTTGGCATCTTGATCCCCTACTCTACTTGATTTCCAAATGCCAAGGAATTTTTAACGCGCTCGACACTGAACACTAAAGTCCAACCATTGGAATACTTACAAGAAGGTCCGTTTAAAAAAAAACTGTCTTCATCGTGATTCAAACCCGCAACCTCCGACACCCAAGGCGGAAACCTTACCTCGAGACCACTAAGCCCCCTACTGTGATCTGTATTCTCTTAGCCATAACTACACAACTATACCCGGTTTCAGGGCCGTCTCTTTGGAAGCAGAATAGAGTCTTGGTCAGCTGTAGTTCACTGACCCTGACGCAAACAGTCAGCTATGAGCCATTAGCTGCTGTCAGCTCATTCACCATGTTGTATCTGAGCTTGTTGAAAATGTCATTTTGTGACTGCCATAGGCACTATTTCTATTCTCTATTTGACACATTTTTTGGCAGATATTGAACAATTATTCTATTAGTAGTCCTGAGTGGTCTGCCGGGGTCTTTGTGTATGACAAGGACAAGAATAGCACCACTGCCACACAGAGATCATGTCGTAAGAGGCGACTGTGTGACATGGCATAACATCGGCCATGGTTAAGTGGTTTGTTTAGAGCAGCATCTGGCAAAGATGGCGCCGTAACTGACTGCGAGTCTACATTTCTCTACTGTTTTGGATCATTATGGATGCCGCCAGACCACGGATTTGCCTGGAATTCACACTAGTCGACGACTTACACTTGTGTTCACGGATACGTGGAATTGTTTTCCATCTGGACTTGTTATTTCGTTCTTTTTTTGTGATTTCTTCCATCCGTTTATCCTGGTCTGGACGCCGGCTGAATGGCGCTGCGCTTAAACTAGTTATACCTGTGTCGTATCTCACGGGTTATTTCTGCCGGTTCACCTTCACGAATTTGGCGTGTGGGAATTTTAGCTGCTACTATGATGAACTGAATACAGCTGGGAGAGATGCCAGACTCACTCACACGCTGAGTGTTGTCCATACGACCTCTTGTTGTTATCGAAAAGGCACGACAAACTGCGTTAGATGCCTTCCCACCTTTCTACCCTGCAGGTTACATGTTTACGGAAAGGCTTCGGTGGTAACCCTGAGGCAAAATCTGCATCCTATGCTATCTCCAGTCGTCTCGATGAATGTCTTGCCACTGGCAAAAGGTAGCTTAGGCTCTGTGAGTGAGGTTGACAAAAGGCGCAGTTTCTTCCTCACTTTAATCCAAATCTCCGCGCAAGTCACCCATTTCAGCGGACACAGCAAGAGATACGACTGTCCACACGGCTGAACAAAGAGAGTGGTCTTCATCACTTGTGATGGACAAAACTATCATATCGCACCTAACAGGCTGCAGGTCTACTTTGCTCTGTTTGAGTCTATTAAGATGGACTTGCACATCGGTTAACCACCCTCCTCGGCACTTGTCTCAACATAGCGACATAATAAGCTGCTCAAGCCTAGCCTGCTAAGCAGGAAATCCTCCTTTCAGCTAAATCCAGGCCATAGCTGGGACATACACAGGGGCATCTGCCACTGTAGAAGTACAGGTCGACTTAGAACTAAGATTCTGTTAGTACAAGTGCTACACTCTCTTCATTATTTGTTCTCAAATTCCCACTATCAAGCCCTGAAAAGGACTTTGCAAGTAGCAGGATGTAGTTTGGAGAGCGCAATGTGTTGTAGTTAACAGCATAACTACAATGAGTTGTGTAACATATCTGACTTCAGTGCTACATTTTTAGGTACCGAGTTAGCCTTCTATTTTGGGTCCCTTCTCCTTAGCCAGTCTGCGCTGTCGAAGCCTGTTATCCAGGATCATCCAGTGGAGGTAGAGAAGGATCTAGGCAGCTCTGGGTTGCTGGCCCTGACGCTAGCAGTCAGCTTTGGGTCGCTGACCGCTACAGCTCATGTACTGCTCAGTATCTCGGTGCCTTCAAGAGCTACACTGTCTCAGTGTTCATTCCTGCCCATATTGTGTTAGATAGGCCAGGGCAGGGGTCCTCAACCAGTTGGAAATTCACTTAATCCCCTTGGGAACAAATTTTAGCTTGGGTTTCTGGGGGATATTCTTCATTATCTATGTTTAAAAATCTACTTTTATTCAATTTTTAAACTCGTTGAGCTAGACAATTTTGTAAAGAGGGAACTCAGTCTGATAAATGATGAAAATGGTGTATGTGGTAAACAAGTTTGAAAACGCTTGGGATGTTGTGAAATGCTCACAATAAGAACATTTTTGTGTGCTCCGAAAAGGGTGTTAAGTGAAAGGTTGCAGTAGCTTTCCTCACATCCTAAGTGTGCAGGTGACCCATGGTCCTACAGGTGCTTGTGTTATGCTTGGCTTCATATGCGTGTCACTCACTACTACGGGCGTCATGCTGATGTCCCACCTGATTAGCCAGACGGCCATTAAACAGACTGTTTCCAGGGAGAAGTACAGGAAGGTGAGGTGGAGAGCTTGGCCAGTATGTTTTACTTGACCCTGTCTAACATGTCTGATCAGTATGTTTTACCTGACCTACTAGCATGTTTGATCAGTATATTTTGCCTGATCCTAACTAACCTGCCTGATCAGTTTATTTTGCCTGACCCTGACTAACATGTCTGATCAGACATTAGTCTTCTGTCCCCAGACTCTTGGGATAAGTTTGATTTCAATCTGGCGTAGATCATTTGCATTTTTCAGATTCATACCGCCGAAAGATCTGTTGTATGGTTTTATTCCCATTGCTGAAGTAGTTGATGGGTTTTTAGGTGAGGGCGCTATAGGCCAATTTGCTACTGCTGTCGCCTCATCATGTGCCGGCTATGTTTGTTTATTTCACCCCCAACAGAAGAACAACATATGCCTTACCAGAGATTCGATTTGCTGTCCTCCTTGTCAGCAAGCAGGCATTGAAACCATTCGACCATTCAGTGATTCTTATTTGTTCATGTCAATCAAAGTTACAAAGCAGCACAAGCAAATGAAGCAAACAGTTTCGTTATTAATATTTACCCAAATTCTCTGACAGCAGCGGAACAGAGAACGAGCTGAACATCTATCAAGAGGGCTTTACTCAACTCCTCACCTTCATGGCTCGGCTTACTGCAAAGGTATACAAAAATGAAAATGTCGGAACAGCAACAAAATCCTTCAAGCAAAATATACATATTGTATTTTTCTCTTTCTTAGTAGCTCTTCTCGTACCTTATGATGTAGAGGTTTATAGTATATACTTGCAGTTGAAACAGGTGATTAGTCTGTTGTGGCACCTTGTATTCAGAAGTACAAGGAGAAGTCAGTAGTTAGGTCACAAACCTTTTTTTTTTTTTTGCGTTCGCCTTATATCTCTATTCCCTAAGGCGGTGTGCGTTGCACTGTGGTTTTTATTTTGCGCCTGTCGGCCCAGTGCATCCGACTTCAGCACGCATTTTATGTAAAGGTCTGCTTCCTCCTGCAATTTCTAAGGATTTGCTTCACCGGGGTAACGGCCGGTGCTGTGATGGGGATCGAACCCAGCACCTTCGGATCGTGAGCCGTGCCACTTAACCACTAGGCCACGCCGTCCCCTACAAACCTTTTTAAATCAAAGCTGTCTCTTCTCATAATGCACAGGCCTTTGACAACATCCTGCCAGCATACACAATCCTGGACTGCTCTTTCTGCCTATCTACAGGTGTGATCATTTATTCTTAGTTCCTTCTCACATTCTCTTTTCCGTGTATTTTTGTATCTTTTCCCTTAAGGATTCAATGTAAGAGCCTGTCTGGCTATGTTGGATTGTGCCTTCTGTAGCGCATGTCCTATCTGGCTATATTTTTGTCACTTAATTTGTTGTTCCAGTGGCTGCGGTTTGCTCCTTTCCCATAGGTCTTCATTCCTCCTCATGTCCTGCCACCTTCTGTCCATCATCCTTCACCTGCATTTGTTAACAAAGGAGTCTTTGTTGTATTGCCTTGGTATAGCTGAAAAATGTAGTTGGCAGTTTCTAAAGGTGCCATTAGGTGGCAGCAACATCCAGTTTTGTGATTACTGTAGCTAGCAGATGCAAGATATCACATGCACGTGAGCAGCTCAGATACAAAATGGCATCCATGCTCATAGAATGTACAATCAAAGCTGTTGTTCGTTTTTTTGGGGGGAAAAGGACTTTCCTGCAAAGGATATTCATAAGGAAACGCTTCCTGTTCCCATTGAGAAGTGTATGTCGCATAAAGCAGTTCATAATTGGGGATCAAGATGCTGAGCAGCACATGAGCTGCAGTGGTCAGCAACCCATAGCTGACTGCTAGCGTCAGGGCCAGCGAAACAGAGCTGCCAAGACCCTTCTACACCTCCACGTGGTGATCCTGGATAACAGGCTGCAGCAGGGCTGACTGGCTAAGGAGAAGGGATTGAAGAGGGAATGCTAGCCCGGTACTCAAAAAATGCTTACTGAAGTCGGATGTGTTGGACCGAAAGATGCAAATATCGCAGTCAAGCTTTAAACTACGACACAACTCATTCCGTTCTCTGGACTACATTCTGCTACTTAAGCCCTTTCAGGGTTTGGTTGCGAGAGATTGAGAACGAACGAAGCCAAGCCAAGCCATAATTGGATTGATAAATTTTCTCAAGGATGCTATAAAAGTGCTGAAGAAGCCCGACCTGGTCGTCCTGCTCAGATTGTAACAGAAGCATCTGTGCAGTGAGTGGAGGAGAGGATTTGAGCTGACAGGTGAGTAAAGATAAACAGTTTAGCTATTGCAATAGGGTGTTCACATGGTTTAGCCTACATTATAATGTATGATCCCAAACTTGATGTGAGATGTTTCAAAGAGTGAATAATGTTTAAGGTTGTGGCTGAAACAGCAGACCAAAGACTTCTATGCTGCAGGTTTTGGTGCACTGACAAAGCGATGAAATGTGTGTATCAATGTCGGTGGATACTATGCTGGGAAATAAGGATAAGGGAGAATATAAGTGCAAATAATAAATAATGATTCTTTTCTTTTTGCTTTTTGTCCTGATTGTGTTTTTCAGCATAAGGTTATGAAGAGGTTACTTGACCTGGTCCTAGTAAATGGTTCATACATAGCGAGATTTACTGCTTCTGTTATTTCTGTTATCCATCTTTTGCGTGCTTGGCCCTTGGCTCTGTATCCATTGTATCTGTATAATATTGTTTTCTGAGGGATACTATCTGGTGTTTGTCCTGTCATGTAGCTAAATGATTTGGTACCCTGTCTATATTTGGCGATTGGAAAAATCTCACACCGACTAGGGACAGAACTCTGATTGCTTGACTGGAAAGCCAGTGCACTTACCACTGTGCTATCTCAGCTCCCCTTGAAGTACATGTGCTGCTGTCATGTCTGCCAGGTCACAGTAAGACAGGCTAGTGGTGCCTATTTTGAATTTGGTGTACAAGTGGTGTTTTATTCTGTTGTGGCCAGTTCAGAGACGAAGTATGTTAAACTGCTCTTTTCTGAACAGTTGGTATTATCTGCTATCTGCACGGTATTTGTTCTTCCTGCCACATTGCATCATACTGCCCTTTTATTATGGCTTTTGCTTCTTGGTAGCTGACCAGGTATTTTTCCTGTATTAGTTTCGCTCCCTCTTTGACTATGCTGCCAGCCTCTTCATTTCCCTTGATATTACACTATGATGGTATTCACTATATCACTGTTTTCTGAAACCTTTGAGACATTTTCCCCCAAGACTGCCCTCAATTCACTCAGTTCACTCTTCTTGAGGGGTTTGACTGCTATAATTCAAACTGATAAAGCTTCTCTATAATTGCTTAGTTTTCAGCCAAGAATCAATTGTGGTGTATGCAACGCCTTAAAACTGCGGACAACATCTGTTATGAGACTTAATGAATTAGTCAATCCTCGTCTACCATTTGCGTTATTGGTTTTATTTTATTTTGTATTCTTCTCAGTAGCTTATAATTTTTAAGGCCGGTTTTTCCAACCTCTTTTATCCCATGTACCCTATTGACCATTTGTGAGAATTTCAATATAAAAAATGTAGATACAAGAGAGACAGTGAGAGTGAGTGAGCGAGAGAGAGAGAATAATATACAATAGACAGATAATGCACGAGAGAAAAAGCAACAAGGAGAGACAATAACAGTGAGTGAAAGTTAAGGATAGAAAAGGTGAGGAAATATGAGAAAGGGGGGAAAAAGGTAGACAAGAGAAAATGATAGTCAAAATAAAGTCATAGAGAGTGAGAGGGATAGGGATTTGGAGAGAGATAGATCTCTTGGAACAATCCCTTTTGCAAGTGATTGAGAACATAATATAGCCAATGATTTTGCTAGTTGGTCTCTAATTTCAAATAGCATTTTTGGATGGATACCATCTTGACCTGGACATTTATCCACTTTCAACCCCTCCAATTTTTAAAAAACCATTTCCTTCGTAATACAGAATGATTTTAATCTCACTATATCCATTTTTCATTTGAAAATATCTATAGGCTCTAGGATCTTGGAGTGGTCTTCTTTTGTGTAGACTATGCCAAAGTATTGATTTAGTAGATTAGCTGTCTCCCTATTTTCTCTTATTATTTTACCTGTGTTATCTATGAAAAGGCTTACCTTGTTTTTCGTTCTTTGTTTATTTCTAACATAAGAAAAGAAGCTTTTACTATCAGTCTTGATCCTATTAGCAAATTTTTTTTCGAAGTATTTTTGCTGATTTATTCACTTTCTGAGCTATGTTCTGCTTGTCCAAATATTTTAAATATGTTTCTTTTGATCTACCTGCCTTTATATATTTTTGTCCATGCTTTATTTTTAGCTCTTCTACATTTAACTACAAATCTAGTTATCCACTTTTATGCTTGGTGATAATATTAATGAAATATGAGAGAGAGAGAAAGGGTTAGACATGCTCAACAGATGATATGATCAGGTCACATGATACACAAGAGCCAGTCAAACAATGATCTCAATATTACATATTCCATTAACTAATTCTGAATGCCCCTCATATTACTATCAAGTAGGCCTATAGTTTCACGAGAGTTCACCTCAAGCTGGATCTCTGTATGTTTGTTGCCAGGTTGCACATGGTTTCTGCCAGCCCAATGTCCAACAACATGGTGCTCATTGTCGAGTTGGCTTCCAAGAGCTGGTGAAAAATCAGAAATAACAAGTCAAATAACACATGTTAAAAAAAAAAAGGATTCCACAGATCCGCTTCAACTTTACCTTATTTTCAAGTCAAATAACAAGCTATTCACATTTAAGTCTTCACAGTGACAGAAAATAATAGCTAACATTAATAAATACTAACTACTAACTTTCATGCAAATACAGAAAAACAAAAAACCACACAGAAGGAAAAAATATTAGAAATTCATTAACAATCAATAGCAGCAAGACATAATAATAGGAAGAAAAAATGGCAACTCACAAGAACACATTCATAAGATTAAAATAGCATTGGGTAAAATATATGATAAGTCCCTTGCCAGCTTTCATAGGAAAAAAAATGTAATAGGAAAAATAACTGATAACTCGGTTGCCAGCTTTCATAGAAAGAAAAATGTAATGAGTGAAATAATTCCATATTAGCACATTCACTGACACATCAAACAATATTTTTTAGGTACAAAAGAATAATAATAACAATAATTATTATTATAACAATTATAATAATAATAATAGTGATAATAATAATTTACACATTTTAACTCATAAAACCAGCAATATAATTAGTCTTCTTTTCTTTCCCTATAACAGACAAATGCATGATGGAAAACAACACAGTCAAAGGTCATTACAAAACAACAGCAATGAAAATACACAAACTATAAATGGTGGAAACTAGAGACTAAAATAAAAACAAACGAAAGAAAACAACAGAAGTTACAACATTGGATACCTGAGACAAAAGCATGAGAGAGCTCCTGCACAGGTCTGTGTGTGAGGCTGTGCCATCTAATAGGGAGAGCAACAGAATAGGGGCAGCTTGCTGTACAGTGGACAACTCTCCCAGGTCATCAACGATGAGGCTACAACACACATCATAATATGTTAACAGACGTTGGTTTGACATCATTTTTTTATATCTTAATTTTTCAATAAGAACATTCAGACATAATTGAAACTAGAGCAGAACATCACATATTCTTCTTCTTCTTCTTCTTACGCAGTCAGACATCAACCTTAATGTTTTTGAAAAAAGCAGCCGTCATCCTGAGGCTGTTGACACTGCCATAGAGCTTGTCTAGTGTTGACACTGCCATAGAGCTTGTCTAGTGTTGCCACTGGTGATGGCCACATCTGCTCTCTCTGATCCTCGTATGTCGGGCAGTTTGCAGTAAATGTTCAGCGGTCATTTTCCCGGTACCACACAGGCATTCGTCAGTGCCACCTATCTTCAGTTTGTTGAATAGGTGGTACCTAAGTATATTGTGGCCAGTGCGAAGTCTGAAGACCACGACCTGCTCTCTTCTGTTAAACTGGTAATAGGCATCGTTTTTGGTGTAGCCAGTATGTTCGGTTTCCCATTTGGTCATGTATCTAGCTCTAATAAGCCGTTTTGACTCTTCGTATGTCACACTAGTATCTGGTTGTGGTATTCTTGCACCTTCTTTTGCCAGTCTGTCTGCCTCCTCGTTGCCTTGGATGTTGCAGTGGGATGGAGCCCACTATACCACTACCCTTTTCGGTGCGGACTGCTGGCATAGTTGACAGAGTACTGCTCTTAAATTATTAAGCTCAGTATTTTTCTGGCTTTTCAGTGCTGTGACTACGGCCAGGGCATCGGTAAGCAGGACTATATGGCTTTCATTCCTTTTACCTGTCACCATTTCTTCCACTGCCGCCCTCAGTGCCTCTGCCTCCGCTCTGAAATTGCTTGTGTATTTTCCAGTAGCAAATGACAGTGTTATTTTTCTGACATTTGGTAGGTTCAGAAATGCTCCTGCCCCTCTGTTCTGTGTCGTGTTTGTTACAGAGCCGTCCGTGTATGCATGGGTCCAGTCCATGCTTGGGTAGTTTTTTGATATGTAGCTCAGGGTAGTATCTCTTCTTTCTTTTTCAGTCTGGCAGTTTTTGTTTCCAATACCTGGTATATTTTCTACCACCTCTGGACATATATGCTGCCTCCAGATAGGTTTTCGTACAGTAGGGATGGGCTTTGGTGTTGTTAGTGCGTTCATGGGCTCTTCGTGCATCTTTGCTTTGGCTATTTCTGCAAAGTTTCTCCGCTTTAGTTTCTCATTTCCGAAATTGTTTAGTTTTCTGGTGCATTGGATGGTCAGTCAGTCTTCTGAGATTCTCTGATTGCAGCTGGGCTCTGCAGTCTCTTCTGTCGGTCATGGGTTGCAGTTTTGTAATCTTTTCAAGTTCTACAATTGGCGTTGACTTCATGCCTCCTGTTATAACTCTCATGGCTTGGTTTTGAAGTTTGTTAACTTTATCGAAGTTCGCCTTTGCTGCTGTTGTCCATGCCGCAATGCCATATTCGAGAACTGGTCTCACTCTTCCAGTGTACAGTTTCTTTAGTATGCCTTTGTCTGCTCCCCAGCTTGTGCCAGTAAGTTCCCTCATGATTGCCATTCTTTCTCTGGCTCTCATTCGGTTTATCTCGTTCTGACTTTTCCATGTCATGCGCCGATCAAATGTGACTCCCAGATAGGTTGGGTTGTCGTTTGGCTGCAGGATTTTGCCATTTAGACTTAATTTGGTACTTTGGGGTTTTAATGAAAGCGAGAATATTGTGCATGTGGTTTTCTCCTCGTTTATTTTGACCAGCCATGAGTTCGCCCACTCTTCCAGCGATGTTAGGGCCTGCTGAATACGATTTCTTGCTATGGTGAGATTCTTTTCAGAGGTCCACATAGCCAGATCGTCTGCGATCATTGAGCTATGGACTCTTCTTGGTATATTCTCTGTTATATTATTTATATACACCAGGAAGAGTGTGGGTGACAGTACTCCCCCTTGGGGTACTCCCTGCTCAAGTGTCACCTTTTTGCTCATCTGCCCTTGTACTTGAACATCACATATACAAAAATTATGTTATTGTTTTCTTCTCCGTCGTCATTCGTAATCAAACTCCTGCTACCAAGCCCTGCAAGGGGTTTTGAAAGTAGCAGGATCTTATCTGGAAAACAGAATGCATTGTGTCGTAGTTTACAGTTCGACTGTGATATTTGCATATTTTGGTCGACACATCCGACTTCAACAGACATTTTTGAGTACCTGTTTTAGCCTTTCCTCTTCAATCCCCTCTTCTTAGCCAGTCTGCCCTGCTGCAGTCTGTTATCCAGGATCACCACATGGAGGTGTAAAAGGGTCTTGGCAGCTCTGGTTCGCTGGCCTTTATGCTAGCAGTCTTGCATTTTGATCGCAAATTATAGTTTTGATATCATATCACACTAGTGTACCAATCAACAAACCAACGTCTTTGTATACTGTGATGATGCTTAGATCCTCAACCAACCTTCACTAGTTAATCTATCAAATGCCATATTTTCCATATCCAACCACAATAGCCCTGTTTCTTTGACATCTATATCCATTTCTCTTTTCCAATACTTTATATTATGATTGAGGGGACTCAATGGTCTCGAGGTAAGGTGTGCCTTGGGTGTCGGAGGTCGTGGGTTTGAGCCATAATTTTTTTGCGTGTATCTTCTGGTAAAAATTCTCCTGATCTCTGGATGGTGAGATCGGATTGCCGTTTTAATGTCGAGCACGTTAAAAATTCCTTGGCAGTTGGAAATAAAAAAGAGTAGGCTTAACGGCTGCTGCTCAGACAAAATTCAAGATAAAAATCTACCTAGGTTATTGTGCCTTTCCCTGGTTGGTTTGTTAAGAGCAGCTATAGATGGCATCTAACTGGCTGCAGGTCTACTTGGCTCTAGTTTCTGAGTCTATTAAGATGGACTCACACATCGATTAAACCACCCTCCAGGAAACTGGATGTATACAGACTCTGTAGAGTCTATTAAACCAGTATAAAGACGTTAAATTGAAACAAACCCTTACTAAATAAAACTAGTACCTAAACATTGAAAATTAAGAAATTATGGTTTGAATATGATATTTAATATCCGGATAACAGTTGGGAAATAACCTAAGTCCGACATTGCCAGGCGCCGGCAAGTGGACTGGGCTGGCTTCAACTCGATAAAGACGGCAACAGATGCCATGAAAGACATCAAATTATAAGCAGACCTATTCAATTCAGTGGTCTTACCAGCGCTATGCTATGAAAATGAAACCTGGTCTCTGACAAAAGCCATGGAGAACCAGCTAAGCACAACACATGCATCACTTGAGCGCCGTCTCGTGGGCCTATCACTTAGGTAACAACGCCAGATGGGCTTGCACAACAGTGATATCCGGGCATTTTACAAACATCAAGACTGTCCTACAAGATGTCAACAACTCTAATCTAGACATATCATGTAGTCCAAAGGAAAGACGAATGTTGGAGCCCAGCAAAACACGCGGGGCAAATAAAGACACAGCAAATTGTGGAAATATTTATTGAAGACCATCCTGTATCAAATACACTTGATACATTATAGTAGATACATTACGACGGGTAGGTAATCATACATCTCTACAACTTAACTCTCAGTGTGTTGACCCATGATTAAACAAGGCATAATACAGTTGCGCTTTTCGTTGCCTTCCGGCAGGTTGTATAACATCTCTACAAAAGCCTCAACTATAAGGCTGCAAGTGGTTTTGTTATCAGAGTTTACCACCTCCTAGCTGGGTTTCCATCATGGGATAACGAGTCTCAATCACCTGGATTATATAATTCCCATAACATGACATGCAACAACAGGTATATCCCACAAGTATTAATATGACTTGTCTTAATAGAACATGTGAGAGTAGGGTCTTGCCATAACACCAAATAATATATGGCAATATGCAATGTGTTGGCCGAAATTTCGGCTGATGGTAAATGAGAAATGGAGATTATTACAAGAATTGCAATGCCAAGAATATATTTAACAGCATGAGAGATACACTTCTGTCAAAGCAGATATCTCAGATCTTAAAAATTAGAATTTGCTATATGTATTCAGTTTTATTGTATAGGGTAGAAACCTGGACCCCGACAAAGAAAATGGAGAAGCGTATTGAGGTCTTTGAAATGTGGGTATTCAAAAGACGGATGGGTTTCTTGAAAAGATATGAAAACCAATAATGAGGTTCTGGAACAACCCCAGATGGAGCAGATACTTCTGAAGGAAATAAAAAGCAGAAAAATAAAATATTTTGGTCATGTCGAGCGCCATGAGTCTGCTAAAGGTTATTTTGGAGGTAAGAGTAAATGGCAAAAGAGCAAAGGATGACAGAGGTACAGATAAACAGACAACATCAAGATGGGGTCAGGATACAGTTTGACTGTGTGTACCAGTGTGTCATGAATCAGAGATGGCTGGAGATCCTTCTTCTTCTTCTTCTGCGTACACAGTCAGACAGTAACCATTATTTTTTCGAAAAAAGCGGCGGTCATCCTGAGGCTCTCGCCACTGCCATAGAGCTTGTCTTGCAGTTCCACTGGTAATGGCCACATCTGCTCTCTCTGATCCTCGTATGTCGGGCAGTTCTGCAGCAGATGTTCAGTGGTCATTTTACCAGTACCGCACGGGCATTCGTCGGTACACCCTATCTTCAATTTCCAGCTGGAGATCCATTACCGTCAACCTCCGTTGCGGAGACAGCACTCGATGATGATGATGAATGTTAGCATTCCAAACTAAATGTCTAGTTTGTTACACATAGAAAGTCAATTCAGTAACAATCAATCGCATTGGTCACAATCAATTGCCTTGTTGATCTGATGTGTACACGCTACCAACTTGGTTGACGATGATCAACCTATTTCCAATGCAGCAATTTTCTCATCTCTGAGCATGCAGCTTCCAGCTGGTGACTATTGGGCACTGGTCCTACACAGTGCATTCAAATGAGTTCTCTGAAACCGGCTACCAGCACAGAATAAGGAGATTACCTCAATGGGCCATCTCCTTACATAATATTTAGCAATACATTTACCAATGTGTCTTACTTGGAATCAAAAGTAAATTCATGTCCGAGTAGAATAGACACTGCAGTTTCTACATGTGGACAGCTGACAGGAAATGATCGGAGCTGATTTGCCAGTAAGTAAAAGCCATCCATCTTGATAAATGCATCAATCAGATTAGATGGTGCTTTGGAAAGATAAGCTCCCAAAAGCTGAAATTAAAAATGTACACATTTAATCAACACTTTTTTTAAAAATAAATGTTAAAATGACAAGCTTCAGGCATCAGTCAAAAATTTGTTGTGGAAATCTAAACCAAAATTTCTATGTGCATCTGGTAGCAAAAACATTTCTGAACTTTACGCAGAGAGCTTGTAAAATTTATTCAGAGTATATTTGTGTATTACCTGTGCCAAGTTTACCTATTAGCTTTGTGACGGTGTATGAAAAGTCCTGTACAGATACACTGTGTACATGGTTTGAATAAGTTAATAAACATGTGCCGACACCAACTACAAGGACATTAGTAGGGATCTAACAAGATCTAGCTTGGCTAATCTCTTAACTCAGGTCCTATCTAGCAGCAAGGTGCATCCACCACATGGATGTCTGTGGTCCAAATCCCTATTGCCTATCACTTAACTTTCTTCTATTGTTTGGTGAAAATATTTTTCAATCTCTGTTGTCTGGTATACATATTTTTCAAGTGCTTAAAATATACTTGAGTTATCTTATTGTCTATGCTTTATTTATTGACTAGTCTTAGAGTTTCCATTTTGATTCATTATTTAAGATTCCATTGTACATAAGTCATCCGTTACTGATTCGATCAAATTGTATCAAACACTGCTGTTTCACTTAGATGCTCCCATCCGAGTTTTGAAATAACCTTAAGGTGATGGAACGTCAAGTGCTTGTGCAGCTTTTATTTAGTGTTTTATTTTTGACAACCAATCAATTTTTTTTTTTATGTTTTCGTTAAGGGTGTCTTTCTGTATTCTAAATGGGGAAGAACGCCCCCTTCCACACCGGACTGTAGTCTTTTGGGCAATATCAGGACGTATTAGCCAGTGCTTGGATGAATGTGCGCCTCTGTATGTATCTATGCTAGTGTTTCAGTGAAGCAAAATGTTTCTGTGTGGTTCAAACCAGACAGAATGTTCCTGCTCACTAAAGTATGGTCCCTAAATGTTGTGTGTATGTGTGTGCCATGTACTGAACGCATAGTGTTTGACGCCCTCATGTGATCAGAATGATATCTATTTTACACACATGTTCAATGTGTTAAAGTTGCGCTTTTCATGTGATGGAATTTGGACTTCAAGCCCCAAGAAACTATTAATTATTTGACCAGGCTAATGATCATGCATCTGGATTATACATGGATATTAATATAAATCTGATTCAGACTTTGACTGGGACACAGAAGAAAGAGACTGTTTAATATACCTGATGTGGTTAATTATGTTCTAATTTTATCCTCTCCATATCAATGTCACATAATAGTTCCTATTAATATACATCTTTTTGGTGAATACTTATTGTCATAGATAATTTCTTCTTCTTCTTCTTCTTATGTGTTCATTCTCAATCTCCCACTACCAAGCCCTGAACAGGGCTTTACAGTACAGGATTAGTCCGGAGAACGGAATGTGTTTTGTCGCAGTTTACAGTTTGACTGTGATAATTGCACCTTTTGATCCGACCCATCCATCTTTGTCAGAAGATAATTTATTGAGATGTCTAAAGATCTTGTGATCTTAATTTTAACTTGATATTTAGAACATTAATTTATTTTATTTTGAATGAAAAAAACAAAAAACTATTTGACATTTGAGCTGTTGCACTTGCCTCATACTGTGCAACACAAATCTAGCAAATTAGGCCAGACTCTAATTGACTAATAATTTAAAGCCGTGCTCACCTTGATAACTGCCAGTCTCTTTAAGCCAGACTCTAATTGACTAATAATTGAAAGCCGTGCTCACCTTGATAACTGCCAGTCTCTTTAAGCCAGACTCTAATTGACTAATAATTGAAAGCCGTGCTCACCTTGATAACTGCCAGTCTCTTTAAGCCAGACTCTAATTGACTAATAATTGAAAGCCGTGCTCACCTTGATAACTGCCAGTCTCTTTAAGCCAGACTCTAATTGACCAATAATTGAAAGCCGTGCTCACCTTGATAACTGCCAGTCTCTTTAAGCTAGACTCTAATTGACTAATAATTGAAAGCCGTGCTCACCTTGATAACTGCCATTCTCTTTAAGGCAGACTCTAATTGACCAATAATTGATAGCCGTGCTCACCTTAATAACTGCCAGTCCCATTAGGCCAGACTCTAATTAACCAATAATTGAAAGCTGTACTCACCTTGATGACTGTCTTATTGCTTAATAAGAAAGTACAGATGGGTAGGTCATGTGATACATCTGTCAATATTCACCTAAAATCGTCACCCAGGACATCCACCAATGAGATGGAGAGATGGCCTTCGACAGGACCTTGGTCCAGCATGGTACTTAATGGCAAAGGATAGAGATGAGTATAGACAAGATTTTACTATCTGGCATAGGGCACAAAATGTGCCTGTGAACACCAGGGTTACAGTACTCACCCTAACTGCCAGCCTAATTAGGCCAGCCTGTAATTAACCAATAACTTAATATTTCGCTCACCTTAATAACTGCCAGTCTCATATCACTAGATGGGTTCTTGGCTAACACAAGCAAGCTCTTTGGGTTGACTACTTTGCTGAACACATTGTCCAGTGATGCTTCCGGAAACTCTTGGACTATCTGGGTCAAGTACTCAATCAAACCTGAACAAAAATGTAGTTAAAGACACTTAGTAATTTATTACATTATTTTTTTTTAACACAATTCAGTAGCATGTCTTTTTGCAAAACTTTGCTTTTACAACTGACAACCTATTTGGCTGTTTAAGTTTCTAGGCAGGTATGCAGTACAGTAGGTAGCCATTACTTTCCGTAAATGGAAAAGTGATTGCCCCAAGAGAAAACTGTGTGTCTGTCAAACTGGATACGATGGAATTCGTACCTAGCGCGTTGGGATTGCAAGGCGGAGTGAGTTTCACCTCTAGGCCAAGCTGCCTTCATTACAATATTACTTCCATTAAATATAAAAATTATAGTTGCTGCAGAGTCAGTTTTACAGGTGTTATGTTATCACCTAAGGAGGTACCCGATGTTGAGGGAATCAGTCAATCAAAATATTGCCGCCTCGTAGGTTCAAACACTGCCCTTAGCTTACCCAAACCAACTTTTCGGAAATCTGATTCCATTGAATTGTTGGAACAAAGGTCCAAACATTGCACTTAGCTTGCCCAATCCAACTTTTAGGAAAACCTGATTCCATTCAATTGGTGGAACAAAGGTCCTTCTTCTTCTTATTTGTTCGTTCTCAATTTCCCACTACCAAACCCTGAAAGGGCTTAAGTAGCAGAATGTAGTCCAGAGAACAGAATGCGTTGTGTCATAGTTTACAGCTTGGCTGCGATATTTGCACCTTTCGGTCCAACACATCTGACTTCAGCAAGCATTTTTTGAGTACCGGGTTAGCATTCCCTCTTCGATCCCTTCTCCTTAGCCAGTCTGCCCTGCTGCAGCCTGTTATCCAGGATCATGCGTGGAGGTGTAGAAGGGTCTTGGCAGCTATGGTTCGCGGCCCTGATGCTAGCAGTCAGCTATGGGTCGCTAACCACTGCAGCTCATGTGCTGCTCAGCATCTTGATCCCGAACAAAGATCCAAACACTGCACTTAGCTTACCCAAACTAACTTTTAGGAAAACCTGATTCCATTGAATTGTTGGAACGAAGGTCCAAACACTGAACTTAGCTTACCCTAACCCAGTCATTTGCTGAGTGTTTTCATAGCAATGGTTTTTTGCATGGTGAGATTGCTAGTCCCATGCACAACCTTCTTTTGTGGCCTCTTAAAATATGTAAGGAAGGAAGCAGTGATCTCATTCTCTTTCCCCTGGGAACCATTGTAACCTCCTTGGCATGTAATAAAAGGTGACTGAGGAAGGATGTACATGGTGCTAGCAATCTCATCATGCAAAACCATTGCTCAGAAACTGATTTCCTGTAAGTAAACATCTGTACTGATATCCCAATGTTTCATATGAAATGAGTAGGTGAAAGAAGGTCAATCTGACCTAGGGACTTCGCAGACCAACCGTTTGTTAGGTCAAGGCTATTAACAACAGTCAAGCCGCTACTACCAGATACAATGCGACAACATTTCAGTGGAAAATACTCGACTGTGTGTCATAGTGGACCAGTGGATAATGAGTCGCCTATCTGTGGCATCGTGAATGTTGTTGCGAGATGCAGGGGAGTCTGATCAGCGTATTGGTGGTCATCCCCATGGTCGCTTCTTGTCTCTGGGGTGCTGTATTGTTGCTGCTGTGCTTCTTCGATTGTCCAATCTTTGCAGTAAGTGGCTCCCCCAGCAATGTTTCATCTTGTCTGCATAAATAACTATATCTTCCACCAGGGATAATTGATTTCTGAGTTATGTAGATCTTTTGTACCCTGGCTATCAGTTCACAACCTGTAGTATTTCTTACAGATGCACAATCAGCACTCCAAGCACTTAAATTTGAGAAACTGCCAGATCTACAGGCTCTACTGTCTGAACTGAGCAGCCAGCGCAAGATTGTCATACAGTGGATACCTTCTCATTGTGGAGTACCAGGAAACGAGAGAGCAGATCGACTGACAAAGGAGGGTGCTGCAGACGAGCAACCAGATGTGCCAGTTACATACCAACAGAAGATAAGGATGATCAAATCAATCAGAAAGCCACCAACAGTAACACCAGACGATTACCATAACATGAACAGACAAGAGCAAACTGTTGTGTTGCGCCTTAGAACAAGACACAACCGACTCCGCTGCCACATGTACACAACAATGAAGATTGGCAACTCAGCCATGTGTAAACGCGGACAGGCGCCCCAGACAGCAGAGCACATACTACAAAACTGCCCCGAATATGATATACAGAGAAAATCTCACTGGCCCACAGAAACAACACTGGAAGAGAAACTTTATGGACCTGTATGTGAACTACAAAAGACAGTGAAGTTTATACAAGAGACAACATTGCAGATATGGACAATATTTTAAAGCGAACGAAAGAAAGAAAAAAAGAAAGAAAGAAAGAAAGAAAGAAAGAAAGAAAGAAAGAAAGAAAGAAAGAAAGAAAGAAAGAAAGAAAGAAAGAAAGAAAGAGTACCCCGACTATGAAGTGTGAGGTCGACCATCCATCGCTCAAACGTAGCTTGGGTCACTGAGTTTGAACTCCATCTCTTTTGTGAGTGACCATATTTCTACCACATAGCACTTTGCAGGTTATAGGGAAGTTGGTTAAAATAGGAGAAATAGAAGTCCACACAAGCGGAAAACGGTCAAGACAAGTTAAATAAAGGCTTGTAAAAAGACTACTTACTGACACAAAGGACCATAAGACCTTGGTCTGCTTCTTCTTCATCTTGAAGCCCAGCAAAAGAACCTGCTGGTTTCTCAGACTTGGCATTTGCTTGTTCTAAATTTTCATCTTCAATACTTCTTTCATGATCTTGTGCCAAGCTCATGGTACTACTACCTTTCACATCAGCTGCATCAACAATGCTGCTTCCACCCTCTTCTGTGTCAGACTGTTTATCAGACACATCGGAGCTGAGGTACATGACTATTCGTTTCCTCTTCGTTTCATCTCCAGTGTCATCATTTACAACCACTGAATCCTTCCTAGTTTCTTCAGTTTTTCCTTTGGTGTCATGGCTTACCACCTTCTTCATGATCTTCTTCTGGGGATTATTTTCAGTGCCCTCAGCTTCTGAATCTCCGCAGCTGCTCGTAATGTCTGGTGTAGCTTCTCGAAGTAAGGATTCCGCAGAGAGTCCAGCATCAGCAGGATTTTTTGGCACGCTCAGTCTCTTCTGAATTTTGCTTTTCTTACTACCACTTTCTTCTAAGTCTGCATCCATATCCAGGCTCTGCTCTAAGCCAGTCGTCTTGGTGGATTTGAGAGGAGGATACTTGGATGCTCCATCCTCTTCCTGGGAGTCTGTTGAGGTGTTGTTGAAGGCTACTGTTTGAGATTTTGGCAGTGGCTGTGGATCTGAAGACTTGACAGATTCTTGTTTTGATGATGTCTTTGACACTGCAATATAATAAGGCAACAACAAATTAATGATGTCCAAAAAGATAGAGAACTCAGTGGTCTCGAGTTAAGGTGTCTGCGATGAGTGCCGAAGGTCACGATTTTGAATCACGGTGGAGACCGGGATATTTTCATGTGGATCTTCTGGTAAAAATTCCCCTGATCTCTGGGTAGTGAGATCAGACTCCCATGTTCAGTATCGAGCATGTTAAACATCTCATGGCAGTTAGAAATAAAAATGTGTGGGAATTGAGCCGCTGTTCGGACAAAATGCACAATTCGATTTTTTTAAATCTACCCAAATTATTTGTACCTTCCCCAAGGCCAAGAAAGTTGCAGCAAGTGTAAATACTTACTACGTATAGCCTTCAGCTACCTGGCATCAGACATTAACATGCCTGTTTGAATACCAGGATTCCAATTATTCCACAAAAAGAAATGTGCTTATAAAATAAACTACATTTTGCAGTGGTGGATGGCCTGTGTGTCTTACCTTCCGAAGGAGTAATGTCCGTGGAAGCTCTAGTGCTCCACTGACTTTACTTAATTGCTCCTTTTCTAGTATGGGGTTTAATCGATAGAAACACAAATATGTAATGGCTTAGTGACCCCACCAGGACAAAAACAAAATGATGCATACTTTACTACCACAAGGCCTTCATCAGGGATAAAGTACAAATGAAAACAAACTATCACAATAAAATACATGATGTAAAATGAGCAGTTTAAGCTAGCTTCCATAACAGTATGTGCCAGGAAAGTGTGAGAGACAGTATGCAAGTTATGAAATAGAGTTGATCAATCAAGAAATGGTCAATATAATTACACACATACATACACAAACAAAACAACAAATCACACAAAAACAAAACAAAATACACCCACAAAAAAATATATATATATGAAGAGACATACAAATACAAAGATGTGAGTACAGAGATTAATGAATACAAAATAGTAAGAAGAGAGTTATATATAAAGAAAGAGAAATGAAAGGGAAATGATTGCAGAATGGGAAGGGAAGCCTACACAAAAGTATAGAATGTATTCAAACCGTTAGGATTTGATCCATAAGAAACATCAAACAATTATCAAGCTCAACCCGGCTTCAATCATCGGAAAAGTAAGAGACGATGACAGTGACTTTGATGACAACCTTGCCCTTGTATCCAGGACAACCAGAGTTGTAGGAAATGTCACTAAGGTGTTAACAGAAGTGGGCACAGAGTTCAAGGCCAGCCCCTCTTATTTCATGTTGCAACGGTTGTAAATAATCATGTAAATTAGGTTAGGTAACTTGCAGGTGAACTGATTGTGAAACATACACATCTGGATAACATAGCGCAGTTGTGCAAATCGCCTGCATGTTATTCAGGCATGTTTTGTGTTCTGCTAAAAAAAGTCATTTCTTTATTATTTCAAACCAGACCAGAATTTCATTTTGCAAAAAACTGAATTTCCTTCTTGGATACATGAACAATGGCTGAGTGAGAAGTGAAGTTTAAATACCATCATTTCTAAAGGCTCTTTTATTGGAAGCAACTTTATTGCTGTTTCCATAACATTAGTTAGTTGCCCATCGCAAGCAAAGATGGCAACAACGTTAGACATGTTTATTCAGGTAACTGTATATGAATGTACAATCTGTGACAAACTCTACCCCACATAGATCATATGTGAAACAGCATAAGTAATTGAGCTGACTTGCATTTTGTCCTTTCATGCAGTTCGCTTTTCCTGTGCTTCCATAATGGTTCTCTGTTTAACGGTGCATGCACCATGTGATGGCAGTGCTCTAGGTTGAGCAGTTCAGAGCAAGAAGCTCCTAGACAGTGACACAGATAAAGCAACTATTCAAAAAAACTTTTAAAGTGTCTTTGTATCACTTTTTCTGTCCTCCCTGTTCAGCACTGTCCTCTCCTGAGCTCACCGTGCAACAGTTGCTAAAGGAGACGCTCATCTGACATGTGAACAACGTGCTGAGTCCATCTGGTTTGGGTTCTCTGCAGCAGCATAGGAATGCCAAAGAGTCGTATCCTGCTGACTATAGAGTTTGGCGCTCTATCCTGCCAACAGATCCTGAGCAATCTGCAGAGACAGTTTACTTAGAAATGATTAGGTTTCCTGACATGCCTGCCATAGAATGTCCACATTTCGCATGCGTACAGAAGGGAGGTTAGCACAACAGCATGATACACACTGATTCCTTGCCAGTCCCAACCGTTTGCTGACAAAATAAGTGTTTTTCACAGCTAACAACATAAGTGTTTTTCACAGCTGACAACATGTGTTTTTCACACAGACAGAGATGTCAGATTTGTACTAACACCTCTAACATGGCAGTCACAAAGAACTTCATAACTAACAAAAAGCACATGAAATAATTCATGACTCAACCTTTGTCTGTAGATTCCCTTGGTCTTGTTCCTGCAGATTCACTAATGGTATGCTTACTCATAACTCGGACTTTCTCTTGGTTGGAGCTGGAAGCACGTGATCTTGCACTTTCTGAAACAAAAAGCATGGTTAAAACACTGTATACACCGAAAACAA
Source organism: Ariolimax columbianus (assembly GCA_036924085.1). Taxonomy (NCBI): domain Eukaryota; kingdom Metazoa; phylum Mollusca; class Gastropoda; order Stylommatophora; family Arionidae; genus Ariolimax; species Ariolimax columbianus. The sequence continues at coordinate 20,390,038 of JAVGWX010000007.1, forward strand.
TGAATCGTTTCACAGCTGTGTTTTGTACCAAGGTTTTTATAGTCTCTAATCTCAATTGAGAAGAAAAGAAAAGAAAATTGCATTTAAATGTATAGTTTAATGCTCCGTCTTTATCAATGCTGCTACCCAGATAGGTAAATAAGTTGAGAAGGCAGTCGGTTCAATCGGGTTCTCGTGCGCGGTTCTCAAGAAGACGGCACAGAATAGGAACATGCCAAGCTTCTGTTCTGGCTCTATGTTTCAAGGGAAACCTGACGGATATGTAATGATGACAGATGTTTAATTTTCAAGAAGGTTATTGAAACACCAGAAGTTAATTCCTCCATTTTGAACAAGGATCAGTGGGCAATTGGAGAAGGTTGGTGGGACGAAGACAGGAACATTTATCTTTCTTATCACCCGTTAGAAGTCAAACAGCTGGCATTTGAAGCTATGAATAATGTTGAGAATGACAAATAAGAGAAGAAGTCATGGGAAGTTTAAGAAGTTGTGATTGTACAGCATTGAGATTGGACAAAAGTTAAGAGTGTCTAGCCACAACGTTGCGCATGAGGAAAAAAACCACCATTCTGATTATTTTATTTTCAGTTCCACTGTAATTCATATTTCTTCCCATCCGTTAGTTAAATAATTTGACAATTACAACTTACAGGTTTATTTAGAATCCTTAACTTAACTTCTCTATGCTGGTTTAAAAGACTGCAGAGTTTCTTCCACTCAATTTGATTTTTAAATTAACTGTCCCCAAATTTATTTTTTAATGCACTAACTGAATATGCCCCCACTGTTTCTTGTGGCAGTACATTCCAAGTATTCACCACTCTCTGACTAAACAATATTTCCTAATATCTAATCTGGACCTGTCTTTAATTAATTTATAGTTGTGCCCTTTTGTTCTTGTAGCTCGCAGAATTTTGAAAAAATCATTATTTAAATTATCTATGCCTTGAATAACTTATAAACTTATATTGTCACCTGAAATTCTTTGCATTTCTAGACACTTTAAGCCAGCTTTTGTGAGTCTTTCCTCATAACCGTAATTCTGGAATCCCATTAGCAGTTATGTCGCTCTTCTCTGTATCCTTTCCAGCATGTTTATATCCCCTCTTCGATAAGAACTAAACATCTGAACACAGTACTCCAATCTAGGTCTAACTAATGCTTTATACAAGTGTTTTTAAACCACCAATCCACAGACCGGTGGCGGTCTGCATAAATTGTCTGCAAGTCTGCAAAAAAGTAATTACAGCTAAATCTCTTCATAAAAAACATAAACTTATGTGCACTTATCTATTTATGCTGCTTTAATCACTTTCTGAGCTATGTTTTGCTTGTCCAAATATTTTTAACTCTTAAAGGCCATAATTTTGTAACTAGTTTTGCCATAATTATTTTGTCTATAAAAGAAGTCTTTTCATAAAACTTAAATTTTTTAAAATATTTCACAAGGAAGACAAACATGTTACATATCAAATTTGTTTCTAAAAATGAATATGCAGTAAGAATATGAAGGTCTTGTAAAATTTCATAAAATATTACCAGTAATTGTTAATAATTATTTTGTTATTTTTTGTAATAAAAACTATTTTTTCACATAAAAATTTCACCAATCCATGAATATGTCGATTTCCATAATGTGTATCCTATCCAAAACCATTTCCTACATTTGATCTATTGCTCCTTTGGTTGTTGTTAGGTCCTTCCCCATAGGTCTTCATTCCTCACCATGTCTTGCTAGCTTGATATAATCCAGTACTTACCTACTTTCTGCGTCCGACAACCTCACATAGTCTTCGCCTAAGACTACCCAGTATATTCTGTAGACATTTATTAATCAATCTGGTATGAAGTTTCCTCTGTATTGCGTTTGTCATTCTCCCAGTTTCGGATCGCTATTAAAATAATGACTTGACACTAGAATTAATCTTAACCCTTTGAACCCGTGATCCCGATGAACCGGTGTGTGTGTGTGTACATAACCCGCGCCCCGAGTCACCGGTTTGCCGGTAGAGCACACGTATCTTATAAGAACGGGCTTAGTACGGATAGACACGGCAGAATTTGCATACTACATCCGGAATGTTACTTCAAAATGGTGGCGCCCATGAACTGATCACATTGCGACAAATTTTTACAATATTTCCACGATGAAAAGACATGCAGAAAAACCAGTAAATGAGCGTTCTAAAAGGCTTACAATGGAACAAGCTGTCGAGATTGTTCTCAATGATCCGGACGATGAATTAGATTTAGATAGCAACTATTCTGAAACTGATATAGAAGTTGAATCAGATGATCATTTGAGTGATAACATGTGTTCATTAGACTCTGATGAAGTTACATCTTACTCTGTTCCTGATTTTTCTGGCGATCAGGCTGTTTTACAGGGGCGTGATCCCAGGTAGTGTCTCTAGTAAATTTGGTGCAGGTTGGTCTCCAATAAATATATTCAGACACCTGTGTCTGCAGTAGACACTACATTTATGGAGCAGATAGGCCCTAAGAACATTCCAGAAACTATTAATCCAGAAAGTAAAGCCAGTGAATTTTTGGAACTTTTCCTGGATAATGATTTCTGGCACAATTTGTGTGAGCAGACAACTCGACTCGCTGAGCAAGTGAGAAGCAAGAAACCAACTAGCTACTATGCAAACAATTTTTAAAGTGTAGTAGTGCCAGAGATGAAAGCATTCTTTTGACTGCGTCTTCAAATGGAACACAGTGTGAGTAAACCACGTTATGAGGAGTACTGGTCTAGCTCGTCTGCTAACTTCGTGTCTCATACTCCTGGTTTCCGCACTGTGATGGACTGTGATCGCTTCCTTGCTCTCTGGACTTTTCTTCATCTTGTTGATGAGGAGGACCCGGCTTTGGATAAAGCAGATAAACTTTACAAAGTAAGGCCTATGTTGGATGTGTTGCTACCAAAATTTCGGCACTATTATTCGCCTTCACAGCACGTGAGCTTAGATGAAGGTATGATCCCCTCGAAGAGCAGGCTTGCCTTCAAACAGTATTTCAAGTCAAAGCCCATAAAGTGGGGAATAAAGGCTTACATGGCTTGTGAAGCAAGCTCTGGATATATTCTGAATCTGGAAATCTACATTGGAAAAGCAGACAATATTATTCCAGATCTTGGTGTTGGTAGAGTCGTTATTAGAATTTTAACTTCTGGGAATTTGGTCAACAAAAACCATATTGTTGTTATGGACAGAATCTACAACAGTGTAACTCTCTTTGACAAGCTGTACACTGATTATGGTACACTTGCTGTAGGTACAGCAATTACAAATAGGAAATGTTATCCAAAAGTACTGGCAGGAAAGAAGAAAATGGACAGGGGTCATTCAGAATTTATTTGCCATAACAACATTGTATGCTTTGTCTGGATGGACCAAAGGCCTGTAAATTTTATATCCAACTACCACAACCCAACAGAAATTGGAACTGTTAGAAGGAGAAGAAAAGATGGAACAGCTGTAGATGTTCCAACTCCTCAACTTTGTATTGACTATAATGCTTTCATGGGGAGCACAGATGTCAACAACCAAATTTGTCGTCTCAACAAGACACGACGGCATTATCACTGGCCTATGAGGCTAATAGTGAAATTCTTTATGTGAGCATGTAATAATGCCTACATACTTGTGGATCATTATAGTCCCCACAATACAACAGGAAGACGCTATAGGACATTTGGGATGTTCATGAATGAAGTTTGTTTATCCCTCATTGGGGATTATAGTACAGCTACTGCAAAATTTCACAACCGTGTCAAGGCACAACAGAGACTGCAAAATGTTGGTTCCCATCATCCACAAATGTCTCCAAAAGCTACAGGAAATAATGTTTGTGTAGTATGCTCATTTAAATTTAACAAGCATGTCAAGGACTTCCCAAACATGGCCTACAGAGACAGACCATTCAAACAAGTCAAGACAAAATTTTGGTGTAAACATTGTGAAACATATCTGTGTCTAAAGGATGGGTCTACATGCTGGGAGGACTGGCATAATAAGCAGGAATATTGGAGATGATCAGGTCGGTCTATTTGAGATAAAATAATTGAAACAGATCACTTAGTTTTGTCATTGTAACTAGTTTTGTTCAGGTGTCCATTTTTGGCTTTTTTTCTTCAGGAGCCCAGGTGACCAGGGTTCAAAGGGTTAATCAATCTGGTATGAAGTTTCCTCTGTATTGCGTTTGTCATTCTCCAAGTTTCGGATCTCTATTAAAATAATGACTTGACACTAGAATTAATCTTAACTGTCTTTTTTTAAACAATTAATCTTTTTTTTCCTAAGATTTCCATATGTTATTGAGTGCGGCCCTTTGTCTTTCCAATTCTAGCCCTCGCATCTACCTCTGTGCTCGCTAAAGTACCAATGGTGCTGCCAAAACATGTGAAAGGTATCAACCTCTTCCAGCGCCTCACCTCAAGCATGATTGGCTCTTTGCTTAAGCTGTTGTCTTAACCAGCTTGGTTCTCTTCAGGTCCATACTTAGCAATAAAACTTACCCCACCACAACTTGAAGTAGAATGAAGAAGGGGTGAAACTGATGAAGCCGCTGGCTGCAGGGTGGACCAACAACAGGAAGTCCATGACAGTCATGAGCAGGTGGAGGTCTGGCGGGGAGCCCAGGAGGCCCTTGATCACTTTGGATGCTGACTGACTCACTTTCACTGACAAGGACGGCTGGCCATCTTGAATTCTTTCCTAGAATTGAAAAATGTTATGTGTGTATTCAGATTACAGTGGTTCAAGACACAGGTCTTTGACACTAAAGAAGATAAGGAGATTCAGAGAAATCAAGATTCATACCAAAGTTAGAATATTCAACATCAGTGTCAAGTCAGTGTTGTTGTATGGAGCTGAAACATGGATAATGGTAAAGACGATACAACAAAGACTCCAGTTTGTCATTAACAGATAGCTATCAAGGAAAATGGGCATGAAGTGGTTGGACATGGTTAGGACTGAAGACATCTGGAAAAAGAGCCAACAACAGTCACTGGAACAACAAATTAGCTTTTCCGTTCCAACGGCGCGAGATTACGATGATTTGGCTCCCTGGCGCTGCACACCGCCAGCTCTACGGTCATCGCTTTATCGTATATAAACTACCGAGTTATTGCCACAGAAACGGATGAACATACTGCTCTTTGATTGTAGAGAGTTCCAACTTCTGTCATGTATGGTTAGATGAAAACAAAGGTGATTGATTTTTAAATTTGTTTAAATTTTGGAAAGGATTTCTTCAGTTTTTTTGCTTGGATTTGAAAATTCACCCATTATTGAGAACGGGGAGTTTAGTTTCTGCAACAGATTTTTCTGAGGTAAATCTGTTTATTTTATTTAATTAGATACAATAATTACGTTTATAGTCTAAGTGACAGACATAGCCATTACGGTAAACATCGGTAGTAGTATTAGCACGTTTTTCTGCTAATTTTTTGTTTTTCTAACCGAAGGATGCCGCTACCAGGTGAGTCTACATATGTGTGCTATTTTTCACCACTATCACCTTCATCTTCTTGTATCTTAGTTCTTAGTCGACCTGTACTTCTACATGAGCAGATGTCCCTGTGCAGGTCCCAGCTCTGGTATGAGCTGGATATAGCCGGGAAAAGGATTTCCTGCTTAGCAGGCTAGGCTTGAACAGCTTAATACTCTTCTGCGCTTTATCTCAGAAACTAACATATAGACAATAACACCAACAAGTTCTTTATTAATATATGTCTCTAGACTAAGAACACACACACACACACACACAAATTCACCAAAAAATTTGAGGTTCTCAAAATCAACAACCACGTCGTGGTATGACGTACTGAAAAATTATGCAGATGCAGGAAATAGACATAATTTTGTAATCTGAAAAGCAGAAGGTTAAGAGAAGAAAATGGGGCTGGATAGAACAAATGCGGATATCCACAGGGGAAGAGAAAGAAAGGTAGACCTAAAAATACACGTAGAAGAGAATGTGAGAGGAAACTACAATTAATTTGTTACACTTGGAGAAAGGCAGAAAGAGTAGACCAGGACCATGAATGCTGGTGAGATGTGTTTATGGCCTATGCACCATGAGGAGCAAATGAATTTAAAGACACAAGTCACACTATTGAAAGTCATGCTATTTAAAAATATTATATATATTTATATATATTTCAAATATAAAGGACACCAGATACTGATTAGATAAGATCAACTCGCACAAATTCATCACAAATCCTCATTAGAGCAAAGTTAAGGCGGCAACACAATGGCACAAATGTTCTCTTATAACTAAAAACGATAACCATGTCTGTGGTTGAAAGCGGTGCACCTTCACCGTAAAAAAAATGCTTTCAGGGATGAAGTGTTAGAGAAGTCATTGTATTAGCCTCAACTTTTTATGAGGTGGGGTAGTCATTTCCCTTAGTAACTACTTTTCCTTCCTAAATAGTAAGCCAGGCACCCATTTAAAGCTGGATGGAGTTTGTCAAAAAAATATGGTTTAAACATGCTTCCTTTGCCACAAGAAGTGAGTGCTCTACCACTCTGCTACTCAGACATTTACCTTCACCATAAGAATTGTAAAACTGAAGAAAAAAAAAAATATCTCATCTTTAAGGCTTGTATCCTCCACTGCAGGACAGCTGTAATTGTTCATGTCTCACAAGCACAGAAGAATAAAGCACCATGACAGACATGTATCCAATGTTTGGCCACATGGATTGCCTTGTCACTCCCCTTCAACGTGTCATCCTACTGTTTGATTTTAGAAGGTCTGTGCAGACCATCAGGTGGTCTGGATCTTGTGATGCTCTGCAGTGGTATGTCTCATCAGCCCTGTATCTTCATCTCTTTAAGACCTCCATCATGATACACAGTTCTGAATTTATTTAGTATCTTTCATTTTGCATAAAGCACATAGTGCCCAGGCAAAAGTTTCTCCTAAAACTCGATCCAGGGGACCTGTGTCATTTAATACCATCTTTCAATGCATTTTCTGGAACTAGTCTGTATGGACTATGTTGATTGTAAGAACCGCCATCTAGATTTAATTCATGTGCACTGCACGCACCTGGTGTCCAAACATAGGGTGCACTGCATCATTTACCTGTTTCTATCTTTCAATTTCTAATGCAACATTTCTTCGTATCTCAGGTAGGGCTACGCCAACTTTTCATTCTACAGAAACTATATGACAGAAGAAAATAAAAACGGCTTCTACTCCCTATGAGTGACTAAGTTAGTCATAAATAAAGTGGTTACTAGTTTTTTGTCAATTATTTCAGGGAATCATGTAATATTTTTTAGAGGACCGAGTGGTCTCGAGTTAAGGTGTTTTGTCTCAGATGCTGGAGGTTGCGGGTTCAAATCACAGTGGAGACCGGGATTTTTCACAAGAATCATCCGGTAAAAATTTCCCCTGATCTCTGAGTGTGCAGTGGAGCGCATTTTTTAAATCTCTTGGCAGTTGGAAATAGAAAAGAGTAGGTCTAACGGCCGCTGCTCATGCAAAATTTAAAGTTAAAAATCTACTCAAATTATTCTAGGGATTCTCACTCCACAAGGAATATGTAGCAAAAAGGCGACTGTGCGACTATAACATCAGGTCTCGGTTATGTGGCTATAACATCAGGTCTTGGTTATGTGGCTATAACTTCAGGTCTTGGTTATGTGGCTATAACATCAGGTCTTGGTTATGTGGTTAGCGAAGTGCACAGATGGCGCCAGATAGGATGCGGGTCTACTTTGCTCTAATTTAAACTTCCACCAAAATTAGATGATCATATATTCCAGGGGCTACCAACCTAATTGTTAGTAAAAGATACTGGGATTGACCTGGCAAGTCACCAGCGGATTTTCGTATCCAAAAAAAAATTAAACAAAGGAGGTCACACCTCCCCATGATGTATAACATCACAAGTAGACTGAAGACAGATAAATAGATGTAATATTTACCAACAGCAACTGCACATACCAGATAAATGCTAAAGATCTTGTTCATAACTCCTCCAGCCTGCATCTGCTTCAGGTTAAAGTTTTGATATGGATGCCGGCTACTGACAAGTGCCTCAAGAGCCCCGAACAGCATGGCAGTCACATCATCTCCAGCCTTGTGCCAGATTCTCCAATGAAGCAGAAGTTGGCTCAGAATTTCTGTGTCCCTGATAACGGCTTCAGGGTGGTTCAGAAATACTGGACGAGATGAGTTCTGGTTAGTTTTGAACACTGACTCTGTTGTGCAAGCATCCATCAAAACCTAAATTAGATATTGTAATTATGAGTTTTGGCAGCTGTACATAAAATCTAAATTAAATGTTTTAATCCATTTTAAATAGCATTCAAAATCTAAATTAGATATTATATTTATAAATTCTAACAACCACTAATAAAACATAAATTATACATTATAATTATGAGTTTTGACATGTGTACATATATTCTAAATTATGCATAATTATGAGTTTTGACATCTGTACATATATTCTAAATAAGACATAATTGTAAGTTTTAACAGGTATAAATGAATTCTAAATTATATAAAATTATGAGTTTTTCCATGTGTACATATGTTCTAAATTATAAATAATTATGAGTTTTGAAAAGCGTCCATGAATATCTAAATCGCCTCTCTGTCTCTAACTTGTCGTTTTACATGAGCGTGTATGTCCCCGTAACTCTGGGAGCTGTGCTGGTGAGCTTCCAACAGGGTCTCAAAAGTCTATGATTATACATGTAGAGGCTAGACAAAGATAGATAAACATCTGCTGCCTTGCAGGTAACCTGGGGGCATTCAAAGGATGAGGAAGGCAGACAAACTTGATAGTAATGCATGTTGAAATTATCGCCTGTTGAGTCATGCATGCATCTTGGTAGCAGTACAAACAAATTAGAAGTTACAGATAGTGATATAGGGTTGGGCTGCAAAGGGTGAAAGGGGCTTTCATTGCATTGGAAAGCTTGTGGAAATCAGAATAAATAAAGTAATAATAATAAGTTTGCTTAGGCATCTGAGGCCTGTCACGTCGGTCAGTCATGTCCATGACCCACTGCTGCGACATGGTTCCAGGCCTGTTGGGCGCCATCTATGCTGCTTTTAACAAACCACCTAACCATGGCTGGTGTTATGCCATGTCACACAGGTAGTTGCCTCTTATGACATGCTCTCTGTGGGGCAGTGGTGCTATTCCTGTCTTTGTCATGCACAAAGACAATGGCAGACCACTCTAATTCTTACATCAGATAAAAAGGGAGTTTTTAAGATCCTTCTTCTTCTTCGTCGTTCGTTCTCAATCTCCCACTACCAAACCCTGAAAGGGCTTAAGTAGCAGAATGTAGTCCAGAGAATGGAATGCGTTGTGTCGTAGTTTACAGCTTGGCTGCGATATTTGCACCTTTCGGTCCAACACATCCGACTTCAGCAAGCATTTTTTGAGTACCGGGTTAGCATTCCCTCTTCGATCCCTTCTCCTTAGCCAGTCTGCCCTGCTGCAGCCTGTTATCCAGGATCACCGCGTGGAGGTGTAGAAGGGTCTTGGCAGCTATGGTTCGCTGGCCCTGACGCTAGCAGTCAGCTATGGGTCGCTGACCACTGCAGCTCTTGCGATGCTCAGCATCTTGATCCCATTTTGAGATCCAAAAGGGAATCAATCAAAATTTTAAAGTGTGCCGGGAATACACACCAAAAAAACAATTTTAAAAAATTTGTTTGTTAAACTTGAGAAACATTAGACTAACAGAAAAAAATACCTTCAGTAACGGATATCCCACAATGCTCTTAGAACTTATCAGCACCTTTGCAAGCATAGCATACCCATTAGCATCAATAAATGCCTGGGCAAAGGTTGGGAATTTATGCACCAGCTGAAACAAGATGTGTGTGGCTTTGCTCTGTACATATTCTGCAGTTTCCAAGCTACCACCATTGTTGACTGCCTTCATGCTATCCTCAAAGATCTGTATTCAAACAAGAGCAAAATAAATTTATGGATATCAACTTCTATATGTTGCCTGTCACAAAAATGTACTGGGTTTTCAAATGTTCTCCACTGTACAAGTGTACAAGGGTACACTATTTTGTGCATAATTTTTTTCAACAAAGAGTTCTGTTGAAATAATTTCTTTTCTTTCAAATCCCGAGTAACAATTTTTTCTTCTTCAATAACTATGGTTTTAAAAAAAAAAATAGATTCAATCAATCTTCTCCTTCATCGATCAACTGATGCTAGGCTTCTAGTCCGGTAAGGTTAACGATCAACTGATGCTATGCTTCTAGTCCGGTGGGGTTAACGATCAACTGATGCTATGCTTCTAGTCCGGTGAGGTTAACGATCAACTGATGCTATGCTTCTAGTCTGGTGAGGTTCACAAAGGATACTACGTTTCAGGTCTTTGCCTATCCCTTTTCGAGCTTGGTCTCTTCCCCAGGCCAGACTGCCTGTTTTTGATCTGCATATGCACGGCATTCTGGCAGAATATGTTCTGGTGTTTGCTTGGGTGCTCCACAATCGCACGTGGCAGTGTCTCTGAGATCCATTCTGTAGAGGTGGGCCTTCAGTCTACAATGTCCCATTCTGAAGATCTTTGTCTGTCCATCTCTGCAAAGTTTTTGTCTATGTTGTCATTTTTTGGCTTGTATTCTTTGTGCTGGTCTCTTCATTCTGTCCTCATAGATCGCTTGATGGGTGTCTTTGCTTCTTTATAGCTCTGTGGATGAGGAGTCTGCGTGCGGCTACTTCTGGATTTTGCGAGCTCATGTCCGTTCTCGTTTCCAGGTATTCCACAGTGGGCCAGAATCCATTGTAGGACTAAATCTGCTTTTTAAAACAGCAATCCTATGTTGTATTTTATTTCATGTGAGAGTTTATCTTGTTTGGGGCTTCAGATGGCTTGGAGTACACTCCTGGAGTCTGTTAGAATGGCCGTTTTCCTTTTATTTTGTTTTGGATTAAGTCAATCAAAAATGTGCTTAGTTATCTTTTACAGTGACTGAAAATGGCCTTGATTGTTTCACTATGGATAACAAATAACTGACATCAGATAATTTCACAGAAATCAATTGTTAATCTCTGATATGTTCTGTGTATTATAAATAGACATAGTTATTTATTTTTAAATATAAGCATTTGTGGAGAATTTTTTTGCTATATCTTTTTATTTCACCATCTCTCTTTCCCTCTTTCATACACACACTTGATAACAGATACCTGTCAATCCTCAAGAAAAAAATCATCAACAGTATTTATGTATAGTTTCGCTCATTCTAGTGTGGTTTACATTGGTCTTGTGTAAGGGCGGGGAATCTGCAGAGGTGTTGGCCATTAGGTGCAGCCTTCTGAGCAAATCCAATTTTTGCTGAATAAAAACCTGTTATTTTTAGTAATATGTGCTTGTTTGTCTTTATTTATTTATTTATTTTTTAAATCATTAAAAGGTTTGTTAACTTTAAAATGAACAAAATGTTACAATTGTATATTTTTGTTAAAGTAAAGTAAAGTTCCCCAAAGCATTACTGCCGTAGGGGTGTGAGGTGTTAGCGATCTCACATTTCAAAGGCTCGGCTATATGAGGACAGTAGCCATCTCCTCTCCCTCGCCACTTTTACTTCCTGGACTGAACTGGTACCCATTTAAGGCTGGGTCGACCCGGGAGCCATTGCGGTCTGAAAAACACTACCGCCTCAACTGGGGAATGAACTCAGGACCACTCAGATGCGAAGCCAGCGCGCTAACAACTGCGCTATGCAGCTCCCTATATTTGTTGTGTCCAAATAAATCATCACAAAAAATTGTTTTAAAGCTAGACAGTAGATCAGATTTTCACTACATAATGTACAGTTTGAAGTGCCTCTCGGCCTAAAATAGTCTTGAAGGTTCTGGGGATTACAAAGGAAAGTGAGCAGTCGGCAAACAAAAAATCAATTTTCTACATGAAAGAGAGTACCCTAACAACACCTTGGACATGCGTGTGTAGACCGATGGATCAGCCACAGGTAACAAAAAAAGGGGGGGGTTGTGGAGTCTACATCTCATACTCCAACGCCGATATAGAAAACCACTGCATTCCAGCAGAAGGGACCTGTACCAATTTCTGAACTGAACCAACAGTTGCACATGCAGATTCTTATCAGCCTACAAGGAAAACATTCATTCTAACAGATTCCAGGAACATACTCCAAGCCATTTCAAACCCCAAGCAAGATAAGACTCTCATACAAAATAAAAAATAACATTCAGTTGGTGTTCCAAAAAACAGATCTAGTCCTGCAGCTGATTCTGTCCCACTGTTGGATTCTTTGAAATGAGAAGGCAGATGAGCTCACAAAGCCAGAAGTGGAGGCACACAAACTCGCCATCCGAGAACCATAATGAAGCAAAAACACTTTTAAAATATTCCATGAAGATGGAATGGAGGGACCAGCATAAAGAATACAAGCCAGAAAATGACAGCATAGACAAACTTGGCAGAGATGGGCAGACAAAGATCTTCAGACTAAGAACATGACATTGCAGACTCAAGGCCCACCTCCACAGAATTGGTCTCAGAGACACCAACATGTGTGAATGTGGAGCACTGGCTACACCAAAAACGATGCCTATTACCAGTTGAACAGAAAAGAGCAGGTCGTGGTCTTCAGACTTCGCATTGGCCACAATAGACTGAGGTACCACCTATTCAACAAATTGAAGATATGTGGCACTGACGAATGCACGTGTGGTACCGGGAAAATTACCACTGAACATTTGCTGCAAAACTGCCCGACATACGAGGATCAGAGAGAGCAGATGTGGCCATCACCAGTGGCAACACTAGACAAGCTCTATGGCAGTGTCGACAGCCTCAGGATGACGGCTGCTTTTTTCGAAAATATAAAGGTTGACGTCTGACTACGTACGATGAAGAAGAAGAAGAAGAATGCGAAGCACCCAAACAAACACCTGAACATATCCTGCAGGACTGCCCCACTTATGCTGACAAAGAGAGACAGTCTGACCCGGGAAGGTTACAATGTTCAAAAAGATGTAGGGGACAAGCAAAGACCTGACATGCACAGTCTCTTTGGTGAACATCATCGAGCTACTAAATATAGCATCAGTTGATCGAAGAAGAAGAAGCGCAACTAATTGAAGATTCTTGAATGTGACCTTAATAGATTTGCAGCTAACTTAATGCAGCCTACCATCATGAAAAGGATTCCTATCCCTGGTCTTGGGTATGGGTTTTCCTTATGCACAAGTTGATATATATATATATTTACTTGTGTTTATTATTGAAAGCAATATTTGTTTTCTTAGTAGTTGCATTCAATCTTTCATATCCTCCTTTCTTCAATCCTACTTTTCATTCCCATTTGATTGGATAACTTTCTTTCCTTCATTCCTTCATATCTTCCCTACCTTCGCAACCAGAAAGAGAAAAGTCTCAATGCCTCCTGCCTGTTCGATTGCTTTTTCTAGTGTGTTCACATCTCTAACCTTGATCCTGCCTCTAAGCCTTGTAGACTTAGTTACTGGCTTCTGGGTCAAAAGATCAGACACAGCTCCAGATGGTGGAACCAAGCCAAGGTCACCATGTGTGGAATCAACGGGTTGGTGAGGTACAGTAAAGATTGAGTATTGTTCTGGTTGGCTTATTGTATAAACCAGAACCTGGGCAGCCTATATTGGAAACAGAAGAAAGATCATATCAACGATCAGTTGATGGATTTAGGATGGATAAGCCTTTCACATTAAGGAAATACAGGCTTTTCATTTTTAAGATAAACAAGCTTTTCACATTTAGGATATACAAGCTTTTTCCATTTAGGAGATGTAACTATTATGTTCATCAACTATTACACAATCATAATACATTATTCTCATTTGACAACCCTCAATTGTTTTCTTCTTTTTCTTCATTTGTTCTGAAAATGATGTTTTAATATGTTGTGTCATAGTAAATAAAAACACAATCTAATCTTTGTGGGGAGTGAAGGAAACAGTGGGGAAACAGAAGAAAGATCATTTTAACGATCAGTTGATGGATTTAGGATGGATAAGCTTTTCACATTAAGGAAATACAGGCTTTTCATATTTAAGATAAACAAGCTTTTCACATTTAGGATATACAAGCTTTTCCCATTTAGGAGATGTAACTATTATGTTCATCAACTATTACACAATCATAATACATTATTCCCATTTGACAACCCTCAATTGTTTTCTTCTTTTTCTTCATTTGTTCTGAAAATGATGTTTTAATATGTTGTGTCATAGTAAATAAAAACATAATCTAATCTTTGTGGGGAGTGAGGGAGGGATAGAAATAAATATTTGTAAAACATTCCTGTAATCTTTGAACATTATCGTACCCTAGCTGCATCCAGGTCAGACAACTGCGACACACCAACTAGTACATCCCAAGTCAGATTTGATACTCCTGCCATGTGCTTCTGCATAGCCGGGGTGTAACAGGCCCTTAAGTCTCCACAATCACACTTGCTGAGGCCCTCACAGTTTGGGCCCAAACAGTACAAGTGAAATGACCAGTCATCACTTAAGCCCACATCTGAGGAAATATTATAACAATTGTTATGTCTCTAATCTCTGAGCAAATGTACACTTTTAAACATCACGAAAAAATATAACAAATATCCCATTTCAAATATATAACAAATATCCCATTTCAAATATATAACAAATATCCCATTTCAAAACTTTAAGATACAATCTTACTTGTAAAAGTCCAAACCACAGAATATAGGCCAAGGTCAACAAATTATAATCTTACCTATAGACCTCCAAAATAGCATGTGTTGTGGCTACTAAGATAAACTCTTACTTTAGGACCTTCAGATAGGTGTGTTATTCTAGGCTATTATGATAAACTCTTACTTTAGGACCTTCCAATTCGAGGGTTTTCCTAGTCTATTAAGATAAACTCTTACTTTAGGACCTTCCAATAGGAGGGTTTTCCTAGTCTATTAAGATAAAATATTACTTTAGGACCTTCCAATAGGAGGGTTTTCATAGTCTATTAAGATAAACTCTTACTTTAGGACCTTCCAATAGGAGTGTTTTCTTAGTATATTAAAATAAACTCTTACTTTTAGCACCTACCAACGGTTGTGTTCTACTTAGCAATTAAGATAAACTCTTACCTCAGGACCTTCCAACAGTAGTGATTTCTGGGACTATTAAGAAATATTATTACCTATTAACCTCCAATAGCTGTGTTTTCCTAGGCTATTAACTCATTCACTCCCGCAACTGATACATCTGCTTCCAGATTTTTCCAGAAAACTCAGGAGCTGATATATCGGCTTTTGCGACTGGGTCATGCACAGTGTTCACAAAATCACATATTTTCCCATTCCTAGTTCTCATAAATGTTTTATTTTAGTTATTGGCGGAAGACCAGATTTTGTACTTTTCCGGAAGAATTAGCATGTGTTTCATTGATAAAATGTGTTTTTTTTTTCTTTTTTCTGAGAGCAGTCTTGAATCTAGTCCATGCCCCTTCAGTCAGACCAAATAGAGTTTTACAGTACAAGCTTGGTAATGGTTAGATTATGTTATTGCTAACGATAGTGATGATGAAGATATTGATCGTTCTAATAGCGATATTTCAATTTCTTTATCTAGTCTTAGTTCTAAGTCGAGCGACGAAAGTGAGGCTAAATCTACTGACGAAGGGGTGATGCCCTCTTTTGTCTCAAGCAATGGTAGTAACAGTTCACAAATACAGTAAAGGTTCAAGATCCTCCACAGCCATACTAGTGTTTATAATATAAATATATATATATTTAATACAGCAGGAGCATTCTTTCTGGGTGTGTGTAAATTGTAAACACTCACGCTGATGTTGATTGGTGCTTTTATTCTTTAGCACGTTTTCAACTTCACTGGCCTTCAGTAAAATGTAAATACTGTGAACATTACTGCGTCAAATTAGGTGTAACTTTTAGAACATCTTCCCTTGTGGGTTACCGTCAATAGAAAGTCATTACATTATTCATGTATTGGTTTACAGCTGAATGTGTTGAGAAGAACAATTTTTTTTCATAATTTTTAAAAATAACAACGATTATGCAACTATAATCCCTCATACACAAATTTTCACGTCCATTTGTAAAATATATGTATTCCAATAAATTATGGCTGCAATCTGGCCGCAATTTGAACAGTTTGGTATATAATATGTGTTATTTCAGGGAACTTTCATTGAAAATAAATCACAACTAAGGGATGCTGTGTTTGAGTTTTACATAAGAGAAAATTGCATTCAGAGGTCCAAAATATTTGGGAGTAAATGAGTTAAGATACAAGATAAACTCTTACCTCAGGACCATCTAATAGGAATGTTTTCCTAAGCTAATAATATAAATTCTCACCTTTGAATCTCCATAATAAAGTAAGTCCAGGTTATTATGTTAAGATCTTACTTCTAAACCTCAGAAACAGAATTATTGTGCAGGGAATCAAATGAACTTAAACCTTCGAAAGAATAGGTATTTAGATCAAAATAAAACCCTCAAAACAGACAAAGTATTTCAAGATATTTTAGATAAACTACTCAAAGCAGACAAAGTATTTCAAGACATTTAGATAAACTACTCAAGCAGACAAAGTATTTCAAGACATTTTAGATAAACTACTCAAAACAGACAAAGTATTTCAAGACATTTAGATAAACTACTCAAAACAGACAAAGTATTTCAAGACATTTTAGATAAACTACTCAAAACAGACAAAGTATTTCAAGACATTTTAGATAAACTACTCAAAACAGACAAAGTATTTCAAGACATTTTAGATAAACTACTCAAAACAGACAAAGTATTTCAAGACATTTAGATAAACTACTCAAAACAGACAAAGTATTTCAAGACATTTAGATGAACTACTTAAAACAGACAAAGTATTTCAAGACACTTAGATAAACTACTCAAAAAAGACAAATTATTTCAAGACATTTAGATAAACTTCAAAACTTTACAACAAGACTGAGTATTACAGGATATTTAAACCTGAATCTACCAACACAAAGTGCAACAAAATATTCAGATACACTTTAAACATTAAAAAAAATATACCAAAGCAAAGTATTCCAAAATGTCTAGATACATTTTAAACTTCCAAAACAAAGTATTCCAAGATGTTTAGATAAACTTTAAACTTCCAAAACAAAAGTATTACAAAATATTTAGATAAACTAGTCTTAGTTCTAAGCCTCTCCAAAAACAAAATATTTAGATAAACTATCTCCCAAAACAAAGTATTACAAAATATTTAGGTAAACTTTAAATTCCCAAAACAAAATATTGCAATATATTTAGATAAACTTTATCTCTTAAAATAAAGTATTACATGATATTTATGTAAACTCTAAACCCTCAAAACCAATTAATTACTTAGTCCAGGTTATGACGACAAACTATCACCTCTAAATAGCCTAAGTGTTCCTAGTTTCCAGGACCCATGGT
Organism: Ariolimax columbianus; assembly: GCA_036924085.1. Lineage (NCBI taxonomy): Eukaryota > Metazoa > Mollusca > Gastropoda > Stylommatophora > Arionidae > Ariolimax > Ariolimax columbianus. Next base: position 20,407,495 of record JAVGWX010000007.1, read on the forward strand.
GTAACTTGGTAGCTCCATGACGAGCATCCCCAACACACAAAAATGGATTCCGGTTGTGTTTTCTCCTACGTTGTGATGCTGAATGGTCTAGTATTGCTGTGTGTTTCTGCCAGCCATCAAGAAGGATGCTTAGCTGAAAAGAAATCATATTTAAACTTTTTGAAGATTTATCAAGGAGAGATTTGTCAAGCAGCTAAAATGTCAGCCTCTTCTTCCCCCCAAATAGAGGATGTTCAAATATTTACATGAAGGACAATCCTTCTTCGACTGTAAACAAAAAAAACTATAATTTCAATGTCTCATTGATAAATTCATCTTTGTCAATGACTGTCACTCCTTTTGGGACATGCCATAGACAAACCTCTTCTAGCAAGTTCAGCCGTGAACTGCATTTTCTGCATCTCTCCAGTTGGTTATTGATCCTAGTATTTCCCATTGCCCATCTATTCAGCTAGGCCTCTTTGTTCGCAGTCTTCAGTAGTTAAAACTTGTGAGGTTCGACCCCCCCCCCCCCCCCCCTTCCATTCATCACTGTGAGAGGCGAGTGCCTTAACCTGTTGACTACAGCGACAGTTCTGATAGATCATGAGAGAGGCCATCAGAGCTGACTCATGCTGATGATTCTCTCCAGTTGAGGTTTATGGACCAAAGTTCATTTTCACTTTCTTTTCTCCAGGTGTGTCTTGGTCAACATCTCTTTCTCTTCTGTTGTGGATTCCATGTCTGGCCTCGTATAATGGTGATTTCTGTAGCATGTGTCCTATCCAACTCCATTTCCTATGTTTAATCTGTTGATTGTTGTTGGCTCCTTTCCCATTGATCTTCATTCCTCACCATGTCCTGCCAGCTTATACCTAATATCCTCCATAGATATTTATTGACAAACGACTGGAGTTTCCTCTGTATTGGCTTTGTTGTTCTCCAGGTTTCTGCTTTGTACAGGAGTACTGACTTGACATTGGAATTAAACAATCTTAACTTGGTATTATTCTTTATTTCCAAGAATTACCATTTATTATTCAGTAAAAGGAATGATGTCCTTGCCTTTCTAATTCTAGCCCTTACATCTGTCCCTGTGCCCCCTGAAGTATCAATGGTGCAATTCACAGAAATGTAAATTCTGACTGACTATGAGGAGTCAAACTATTGCCATTACAGAAAAATAACACTGTCAATCGCTACTGGTAAGTACACAAGCAATTTCAGAGCGGAGGCAGAGGCACTGAGGGCGGCAGTGGAAGAAATGGTGACACACAATGAAAATGAAAGCCATATAGTCCTGCTTACAGATGCTCTCGCCGTAGTCACAGCGCTAAAAAGCCAGAAAAACACTGAGCTTAATGATTTAAGAGCAGCACTCTGCAAACTGTGCCAGCAGTCCGCACCAAAAAGGGTAGTGGTACAGTGGGTCCCATCACACTGCAACATCCAAGGCAGCGAGGAGGCAGACAGACTGGCAAAAGAAGGTGCAAGACTACCACAAACAGATACTAGTATGACGTACGAAGAGTCAAAACGGCTTATCAAAGCCAGATACATGACCAAATGGGAAACCGAACATACTGGTTACACCAAAAACGATGCCTATTACCAGTTGAACCGAAGAGAGCAGGTCGTTGTCTTCAGACTTCGCACTGGTCACAATAGACTGAGGTACCACCTATTCAACAAATTGAAGATAAGTGGTACCGACGAATGCCCGTGCGGTACTGGTAAAATGACCGCTGAACATCTGCTGCAGAACTGCCTGACATACGAGGATCAGAGAGAGCAGATGTGGCCATCACCAGTGGAACTGCAAGACAAGCTCTATGGCAGTGGCGACAGCCTCAGGATGACCGCCGCTTTTTTCGAAAAAATAATGGTTACTGTCTGACTGCGTACGAAGAAGAAGAAGAAGAAACTATTGCCATTAAAACATCAAAATAACCAAAGAAATCACAGAAATAAAAAAAGGAAATGTGCCAGCTACCTAAAAATTCGAACTCAGATGATGATTGAAGGGAAAAACATGCATAAATTGTTTCTTGTCACTGTTCTCAAGTATTATAGTCTTTTGTTTTCTTTATGTTTATGTCTAAAAAAAAAAACAACTCTTGACTTATTTTATATATTTTTGTCACAAGCTCCAGCAATTCTTGCTCACTTTTTGCCATAAAAACTGTAACATCTATAGTTATTTATTGGCACTTCTCCAATAACAAGACCTGGTATTTCTGCTATCTGTTTGAATATTTGTTTATGTCGATATAATCACTGACTCTTACCTTGCCCATAAAGGTGCTTCCATCCAGTGACTCAGAATATGTAACTGACAGAAGGTGCCAGGTGTTTGGTATTAGCAGCTGCTCAAAGGTGTACTCCTTGAGGATACCCACATCAAAGAGGCTGCTGGTGAGTCTGTGGAACATTTTCAAAGCAGTTCAGATCAAGTGTCCATTCTGGGTATCTTGAACCATGCCCCCCATTTATTAGTGTGTGTGGGTGTGCACATAGCCTATCTTCCCTAGGCCACCCATTTATTGGTGTGTGTGGGTGTGCACATAGCCTATTTGCCCTAGGTCACCCATTTATTGGTGTGTGTGGGTGTGCACATAGCCTATCTTCCCTAGGCCACCCATTTATTGGTGTGTGTGGGTGTGCACATAGCCTATTTGCCCTAGGCCACCCATTTATATCCTAAAATAACTGGATGTCAAGGAACATTGGTTAGTAAACAATATCTTGTCCACCATCTTGAAGTGTGTACTTTGCAGAACATCACTCTAACAACAGTCAATCTGTAAGACTTTCAATCTCTAGCCAGAACTCCTGTCTCTGTCGCTGCCATTCTCAGGCCCTCCGTGATGTATTGTGTTCAACTTCTCCATGGTCTGCCTCTGCCCCGCTTTCCAGGCACCATATCTTTCAGTACCGTTCTCTCCAGGCCATTTTGGCATTTGATGTGGCCAAAATATTTTAGCTTTCTGGGCTAAAGGCACAAGTTCTGGCTAGAGATCAAGAGTCTTACAGATCGGTTAGGGGACGGCGTGGCCTAGAGGTTAAGTGGCACGGCTCACAACGAGAAGGTGCTGGGTTCGATCCCCATCACAGCACCGGCCGTTACCCCGGGGAAGCAAACCCTTAGAAAATGCAGGAGGAAGCAGACCCTTACATAAAATGCATGCTGAAGTCGGATGCACTGGGCCAACAGGCGCAAAATAAAAACCACAGTGTAACGCACACACGCCTTGGGGAATAGATAAATAAGGCGAACGCAAAAAAAAAAACAACAACAAAAAACAGATCGGTTGTTGTGAGGCGGCATTATACAAAGGACATGCTACATGATGATAATGATGATGTGTTTGAACTATTATTTTGGGCTGTACTGCTTGACTATAATATAGTGATGTCAGACAGTACACACATTTCCAGAAACAGATTGAATGGAAATGTACTGATCCAGCCTTTTTGGATTGTTGTTCATGATGTTATGGCATTTTAGAAATGGCCGCTCTAAAAGGCTAGCAACAAAACAAGTTGCTAAAAGTATTCTAAAAAATTTGGAGGCTGATAAATTAACTTAACTTAACGTTGTTATACTGGTTTAGAAGACTCTGCAGAGTCGGTAAACAATTAGATTTACATTGCAATTATTCTGAAAAAGCCAAGTGTAATCTAATGATCATTTAAGTGGCAAAATGTGTGAAAAAAATTATGGTCAAACTAGTTCGGCTTCTGTCCCTCAGAAAGATCATTATATGTTGGGGAGGGTCCCATGAAATGTATCAAATAAGTTTGATGCAGGATGGTCTTCAATAAATATATTCCCCAATCTGGCATATCAAGTAGGAACATTGAAGATGATAAGGCCAATCAACTTGAGATAAGATAATTTATACTTTTACCACACTTTTGGCAAGATTTTTCACCAGGAAAACAAAAAATTCCTTTATTCTTAAAGACAAGAAAACCTGCCAGATGGAGCCGACAGACAGAGTAAATGTTTTATAGTGAATAAACTTTCAGGTTAATACTATAGAAACAGCTAAACATTTGAATCTAAAAATAAACTTTTACTTCCATTCGTTTTGATTGCAAATGCAAAGATGACTTGTTTGATTTTATTACAAATTTTGAAACGACGACTTCTCTTTTTCACTCAAATTTGAAGATTGTCCCATTATTAATGGGGATGAAGTTAAGGTGTTGCAACAGATTTTTTTTCTGAGGTAGATCTGTTTATTTTATTTATGTAGACGTAATAAATACGTTTATAGTGGAAACCAACAGATACGCCCGCCAATCTTGGAAAGCTTCACTATCTGTCCTCTGAGGCAATTTCCAAAATTGTCAGCAGGCTCGATACTCCTAAAAATAGGTGAGTCAGAGAGACTAAATTTCCTCACATGTCTGTCTGGTATGTATTTTCTGTCAGATTAACTAACTTTCCTCACATGTCTGTCTTGTGTGTGTTTCATGTCAAAGTAACTAACTTTCCTCACATGTCTGTCTTGTGTGTGTTTAATGTCAGAGTAACTAACTTTCCTCACATGTCTGTCTTGTGTGTGTTTCATGTCAGAATAACTAACTGTTCTCACATGTCTGTCTTGTCTGTCAGAGTAACTAACTTTTTTCACATTTCTGTCTTGTGTGTGTTTCATGTCAGAGTAACTAACTTTTCTCACATGTCTGTCTTGTCTGTCAGAGCAACTAACTTTTCTCACATGTCTGTCTTGTCTGTCAGAGTAACTAACTGCCCTCACATGTCTGTCTTGTCTGTCAGAGTAACTAACTTTTCTCACATGTCTGTCTTGTCTGTCAGAATAACTAACTTTCCTCCCATGTCTGTCTTGTCTGTCAAAGTAACTAACTTTTCTCACATGTCTGTCTTGTCTGTCAGAGTAACTAAGTTTTCTCACATGTCTGTTTTGTCTGTCAGAGTAACTAACTTTTCTCACATGTCTGTCTTGTCTGTCAGAGTAACTAACTTTTCTCACATGTCTGTTTTGTCTGTCAGAGTAACTAACTTTCCTCACATGTCTGTTTTGTCTGTCAGAGTAACTAACTTTCCTCACATGTCTGTTTTGTCTGTCAGAGTAACTAACTTTTCTCACATGTCTGTCTTGTTTGTCAGAGTAACTAACTTTTCTCACATGTCTGTTTTGTCTGTCAGAGTAACTAACTTTCCTCGCATGTCTGTCTTGTCTGTCAGAGTAACTAACTTTCCTCACATGTCTGTCTAGTCTGTCAGAGTAACTAACTTTTCTCACATGTCTATCTTGTCTGTCAGAGTAACTAACTTTTCTCACATGTCTGTCTTGTCTGTCAGAGTAACTAACTTTCCTCACATGTCTGTCTTGTCTGTCAGAGTAACTAAATTTCCTCACATGTCTGTTTTGTCTGTCAGAGTAACTAACTTTCCTCACATGTCTGTTTTGTCTGTCAGAGTAACTAACTTTTCTCACATGTCTGTCTTGTCTGTCAGAGTAACTAACTTTTCTCACATGTCTGTTTTGTCTGTCAGAGTAACTAACTTTCCTCGCATGTCTGTCTTGTCTGTCAGAATAACTAACTTTCCTAACATGTCTGTCTTGTCTGTCAGAGTAACTAAGTTTTCTCACATGTCTGTCTTGTCTGTCAGAGTAACTAACTTTTCTCACATGTCTGTCTTGTCTGTCAGAGTAACTAACTTTCCTCACATGTCTGTCTTGTCTGTCAGAGTAACTAACTTTCCTCACATGTCTGTCTGGCCTGTCAGAGTAACTAACTTTCCTCACACGTCTGTCTTGTCTGTCAGAGTAACTAACTTTTCTCACATGTCTGTCTTGTCTGTCAGAGTAACTAACTTTTCTCACATGTCTGTTTTGTCTGTCAGAGTAACTAACTTTCCTCGCATGTCTGTCTTGTCTGTCAGAGTAACTAACTTTTCTCACATGTCAGTCTTGTCTGTCAGAGTAACTAACTTTTCTCACATGTCTGTCTTGTCTGTCAGAGTAACTAACTTTTCTCACATGTCTGTCCTGTCTGTCAGAGTAACTAACTTTCCTCACATGTCTGTCTGGCCTGTCAGAGTAGCTAACTTTCCTCACATGTCTGTCTTGTCTGTCAGAGTAACTAACTTTCCTCACACGTCTGTCTTGTCTGTCAGAGTAACTAACTTTCCTCACATGTCTGTCTTGTCTGTCAGAGTAACTAACTTTCCTCCCATGTCTGTCTTGTCTGTCAGAGTAACTAACTTTCCTCACATGTCTGTCTTGTCTGTCAAAGTAACTAACTTTGCTCATGTGTCTTGTACATTTTTCTCAAGAGAACAGGGTGATGCCATTTTATGAACTGGTTGGCCAGAGTTCAAAGGGTAAAGTCATGGTTCTTCGACCAAGTGTGTTGTGCTGGTCGCTGTAAGTCCACGTCATTGATGAATTAGATTTATGTCATCTATTCATCTTCTGGAAGGTCTCTCTTGTATTCTAGACCCAGAAACTTTTGTACTATAAGTGTTCAGTCAAAGTTGATCAGACCACATTCTCCGGAGATGACAGAACCAACGTATATTATTTCTTGTAATTCTAGTACTTTTCAGAACTGAAAAGTTGCCAGAGACATCGACACCTGGGAATGTCTTGCGCAAGACAGATCTGACTGGAGAAGTGCAATCAAATCAGGTGTAGCTACCGGCGAAGACGATCCGTGTTTTGAAAGCCCAGAGCAGACGCGAGACCCGGAACACCATCACCTTCTACATACCTCATGTGCCTGCTGTGTAGCAGATGGAGAGCTATTAATTCTAGTATTTCCATTTTTTATTAATGTGTAAGATGCAAATAAACAATTGTTTATCAGTTGAACTAAAGTGAAAAAGGTTAGACAATTTTACATTAATTGAAATCCAATCCTACTAAATAATAATAATCAAGGATGTGTGTTTTCCTTGGTGTCTGAATAAGAAAAAGGCATTCCCTTCTTACCTACAATGAATAGAGGCTGTTTTTGGGTGCACCCAAACCTCAAACAACTTCTCCTTATTTCCAACGGCAAAGACAAGTAGGCACTCTGCCAAGGATAATCTGTGCCCTGCTGTGAACACTCGTTCCTCGGATCCTGGATATGGTTTATTACCTAGTCAGTAAAATCAAAGCGTTAATGTATGGACTGGGCTAAAACTAAACATCACACACGTTAATAATAATAAAAATGAAAAGAAGAAGAAAAAATAAAAAGTTAAATAGGAGAAAAAATGAAGAAAAATAAAGAAGAGAGATAAGCAAAGAATAAATGAAGAAAGAAAGAAAGACAGAAAGAAAGAAGAATTAAAAAGATGACAAAAAACAGGATGAATAAAGAGGAAAAACGAAGTAAGAAAAAGAAAGAAAAAACAAAAGAAGAAGAAGAAGAAGAAAAAGAAGAAGAAGGAAAAGAAGAAGAATAAAATAAACGAAGATAAAAAAGAAGAATGAAATAAAAATAGAAGATAAAAAGAGAATTCCTTTTCTTTTAAATTAGGAAAACAAGAAGAAAATAAAAGAAGCCTTAAAATAGTTTATTTAATAAAGAATGGACGTGCACCTACCCCTCTCTTTACCAATCTTCGTATCCCCTTCTCTCTTTCCGCAGGGCTGATACTCATCCACGGACATCCAGATGGTCACTGTAAAGCCTGTTGGATTTGGAGGCCATGGTATGCCAGGGACATCTAGCTCAACTGCTCTATGATTCCACACAGCCTCTTCTGTGCTTTTATTCTGACTGTTGCCTGGTTGAAATGTACAAAGAATAAGTTGAACAAAGAACCTAAGGTGTGTCTTCATATTAATAATAATGTTCGCTTAGGCATCTGAGGCCCATTGCGTCGGTCAGTCCATGACCCAATGCTGTAGCATGGTTCCAGGCCTTGTCCAAGATGGAGCAAGAGGTTGATATTTGCTGGAGCCATACTGCGTGGGAACGGCCCCTTCAGTGCCTACAATCGGTCGGGGAAAGACTTTTGGCGCTGGGGAATGACTTGTGTAGTAACTTGTAGGCTGGGGTTTCCTTATTCAGCCATACAACATGACAGAACAAAGAAAAGCATCTGTCAAGTGTTTCTGAGATTTGGTGGAGGCCTGTTTTAGCAGAGCCCTCCACGTTGCGTATGTAGTCTTGCCACCTGGTGCCTAGGATATGCAGCTGATTGCGCATGTGGAAGGCCTCCAGTTCCGACATGTCATATTTCAGCAATGTTCATGTTGCAGAGCCGTAATGCAGGACTGGTAGATGTGGATTTTTGTCCCAAGGGAGATCTTGCCATAACTCCACACACGTCGGAGGTCATGCATAGCAGACGCAGCTAGTCCGATCCGTCTTGACATATCGGGACCACTGTGCCATCGCATGATATCATGCTACCGAGATAGGTCAGGAAATCAACAGCATCCACAACAATGACAAAGAGATATTACAGAAGAGCGGCATGTTGGCTCAGCTTTAACCACATTAAACCGATACTCAAGCAATTGACTGATGTCAAAGCCTGAGCTGACACCTTCAAAAGTATGGTTATCCCAGAAATGGTATATAGGTGAGGTTTGGAGTCTACACAAATCAGATGCAGAGAAGATTCGTATTATCGAAATAACAATGGAGCAAAGAGTTCCAAATATATCCCTAAGAAACCACATCCGAAATACTGACATTCTCGACCAAACAGAGTTCTGAAATGTCGTTGTCTCTGCATCAATGTGAAAGTACAGGTGGGCCGGCCATGTAGTCAGCATGACTGATGACAGATGGACAAGAAGTGTGTCTTTCTGGTAGCCCTACAACCACCCATGAGCCAGCCCCCCCAACAAAATAGAGAGATGATCTGTACTATGTCTTTGGACTATCATGGCCCTCCAGGACCAAGAGCAGACACAGACCCATGCAGCTTTTGGCTACCTGGCACCAGGCAACCTTGCCTGAATGATACCAGGATTCAAGAATGCAATTAAGACCATCTAATTAAAAAGATATTTTTGCATGTCCGGCCATCTTAAATGGCAAGAACAAACTGGCAATCTTTAACGTTCCAACCTTGTTTGTCACTCTGTCTCTTCATGGAATTTCAAGTATGTGCCTCAAACAATGAACATGGAATGCATTTAGTCCTTTTTCTGTGATGCATATAGGGTTTATGATTCATTGTCATAGAATAGGATACTAAGCGCTGCAGAGGGTGGATGTGTCGGACCGAAAGGTGCAAATATCGCAGTGAAGCTGTAACTAGCGACAAAACGCATTTCGTTCTCCAAACTACAACCTGCTACTTGCAAAGTCCTGTTCAGAGCTTGGTAGCAAGAGATTTAGAACACAGAAAGAAGAAGAGGAAGGAGGAAGGAGGAAGGAGGAAAGAAAGAAAGAAAGAAAGAAAGAAGGAAGGAAGGAAGGAAGGAAGGAAGGAAGGAAGGAAGGAAGGGAGGGAGGGAGGAAGGAAGGAAGGAAGGAAGGAAGGAAGGAAGGAAGGAAGGAAGGAAGGAAGGAAGGAAGGAAGGAAGGAAGGAAGGAAGGAAGGAAGGAAGGAAGGAAGGAGACTAAGCACACATGATCTGCACACATCAACCTCTATGGTGTATATCATCATTCCATAAGCTATTTTTTTGCTTGTCAGACGATAGTAATTGTGCTTTGAAAAGGTATGCAGCTACATTCCATGATGGTAACGAATGTGACTCGTAAGACCAATCCGGGCAGAGAAGTATCTTCCTCAGTGTGTGCAAGAACAATCAGGACCGTTTGCGGTATCGCATGGTGTGGCGTGTCTTCTCAAACTCTTTAGCCTATCAGCAATCAGTATCTCCTTTGTCTGTATTCCATGCTTGATTATGCCCCTCCATGTAACACGATCCATGGCGTTCTGTTCCCATGATTCCAAATCGATGCCTGCGTTCATTCATATCCCGCTTGCATACATTCTTGTACCGAAGTAGTGGCCGGCCCGAGACCTTTTCCCCAACGATAATTCCCCCTAGAGAAGATATTTTGGTATTCTGCCATCATCCATCCTCCGAATGTGTTTCAGTCAGCGGAGCCTTCAATGACTAAGCATGGAAAAGATTGCGACAGTGCCTGTTCTCCAGCACTTCTGCGTTGGTGATCTTGTCTTGCCACCCAACGCCTAGGATTCTGCGCCATCTCTCCTGGTGCATGTAGGTGTATATCATCATTAAACTGGTAACTATAGTAAATGAAAGTATTATGTGTGTACCTGAAACTTCAGGTGGGTTTTCTGCTGTTTCTCGTGAGAACAGCATCTTTACAGGGAAAGTAACTGAATAATTGGGAGAGACGCTGGTCTTCTCTATGATTGCAAGCAAAGTTGACAATAGGGAGTTCTGGAAGAAATGTAACAATATTAAATTTTTAAAATTATTCACATTAATATATACAAATAATAGCTGCAGTTCTGTGATGCCTAGAATTGACCAATAAATACACATTACAGTTATATTAATGACCAACAACAAAAATATTACATTTGTGGCAGAGCTGATAGATTGATGGAGTTTTGTAGCAGAAGGTAAAGATATCTTATTCTCACTACACTCACTCAAAACAAATGCAAGCGACACTAATTGAAAAACACAATATATCAAGATTCTTTATTGCTACACGATACAAATTTCTCCTCACTCTATTCTCTCGCATAGCTCACCGAAAAACTCCTAATTAAATGGCTTAATTATAACACAACCTACTGCTAAACCTATCCTTATTAACACTGTTATCACCAAATTCTCTCTCCTCTCCTAATCTCGCTTGCTGTAAGTAAGTATGAGCAGAAAAAAAATAAACTAAACTGAACGAACTTTATTGCGGATTGCCGCAGATGGTAGGTTCGTATTTTCATAACCCAGGTGGTTATTTGTGATCTTGTTCTCTTCGTCAGCGTTAGAATCAATGTGGTATCGAAATATGATTCTGGAAGACTGTATCGATGTGAATTTTGAAGACTAACTCAAGATGATACTGAAGACTGTATCAAGGTGATCCGTGAAGACTAACTCAAGATAATACTGAAGACTGTATCAATGGGATCCGTGAAGACTAACTCAAGATGATACTGAAGACTGTATCAATGGGATCCGTGAAGACTAACTCAAGATAATACTGAAGACTGTATCAATGGGATCCGTGAAGACTAACTCAAGATGATACTGAAGACTGTATCAATGGGATCCGTGAAGACTAACTCAAGATGATACTGAAGACTGTATTAATGGGATCCGTGAAGACTAACTCAAGATGATACTGAAGACTGTATTAATGGGATCCGTGAAGACTAACTCAAGATGATACTGAAGACTGTATCAATGGGATCCGTGAAGACTAACTCAAGATGATACTGAAGACTGTATCAATGGGATCCGTGAAGACTAACTCAAGATGATACTGAAGACTGTATCAATGGGATCCGTGAAGACTAACTCAAGATGATACTGAAGACTATCAATGGGATCCGTGAAGACTAACTCAAGATGATACTGAAGAATGTATTAATGGGATCCGTGAAGACTAACTCAAGATGATACTGAAGACTGTATTAATGGGATCCGTGAAGACTAACTCAAGATGATACTGAAGACTGTATCAATGGGATCCGTGAAGACTAACTCAAGATGATACTGAAGACTGTATCAATGGGATCCGTGAAGACTAACTCAAGATGATACTGAAGACTGTATCAATGGGATTCGTGAAGACTAACTCAAGATGATACTGAAGACTGTATCAATGGGATCCGTGAAGACTAACTCAAGATGATACTGAAGACTGTATCAATGGGATCAGTGAAGACTAACTCAAGATGATACTGAAGACTGTATCAATGGGATCCGTGAAGACTAACTCAAGATGATACTGAAGACTAAATCAAGGTGATCCGTGAAGACTAACTCAAGATGATACTGAAGACTGTATCAATGGGATCCGTGAAGACTAACTCAAGATGATACTGACGACTGTATCAATGGGATCCGTGAAGACTAACTCAAGATGATACTGACGACTGTATCAATGGGATCTGTGAAGACTAACTCAAGATGATACTGACGACTGTATCAATGGGATCCGTGAAGACTAACTCAAGATGATACTGAAGACTGTATCAAGGTGATCCATGAAGACTAACTCAAGATGATACTGAAGACTGTATCAATGGGATCCGTGAAGACTAACTCAAGATGATACTGAAGACTGTATCAATGGGATCCGTGAAGACTAACTCAAGATGATACTGACGACTGTATCAATGGGATCCGTGAAGACTAACTCAAGATGATACTGAAGACTGTATCAAGGTGATCCATGAAGACTAACTCAAGATGATACTGAAGACTGTATCAATGGGATCCGTGAAGACTAACTCAAGATGATACTGAAGACTGTATCAATGGGATCTGTGAAGACTAACTCAAGATGATACTGAAAACTGTATCAATGGGATCCGTGAAGACTAACTCAAGATGATACTGAAGACTGTATCAATGGGATCCGTGAAGACTAACTCAAGATGATACTGAAGACTGTATCAATGGGATCCTTGAAGACTAACTCAAGATGATACTGAAGACTGTATCAAGGTGATCCATGAAGACTAACTCAAGATGATACTGAAGACTGTATCAATGGGATCCGTGAAGACTAACTCAAGATGATACTGAAGACTGTATCAATGGGATCTGTGAAGACTAACTCAAGATGATACTGAAAACTGTATCAATGGGATCCGTGAAGACTAACTCAAGATGATACTGAAGACTGTATCAATGGGATCCGTGAAGACTAACTCAAGATGATACTGAAGACTGTATCAATGGGATCCTTGAAGACTAACTCAAGATGATACTGACGACTGTATCAATGGGATCCGTGAAGACTAACTCAAGATGATACTGAAGACTGTATCAATGGGATCCTTGAAGACTAACTCAAGATGATACTGACGACTATCAATGGGATCCGTGAAGACTAACTCAAGATGATACTGAAGACTGTATCAATGGGATCCGTGAAGACTAACTCAAGATGATACTGAAGACTGTATTAATGGGATCCGTGAAGACTAACTCAAGATGATACTGAAGACTGTATCAAGGTGATCCATGAAGACTAACTCAAGATGATACTGACGACTATCAATGGGATCCGTGAAGACTAACTCAAGATGATACTGAAGACTGTATCGACATGATCCGTGAAGACTAACTCAAGATGATACTGACGACTGTATCAAGGTGATCAATGTAGTAAGATATGGATAATTACCCTTCTCGTTGCTAGTACTTGAAAACGGCTTTTGTTATAGAAACAACTCTAGATTATCTCTGATTTCAATCCGTCCTAATGTTCGTTCAGTTCGTCTTTGTCCAGGAGCTCACTGGTCTGTCCTACCTCGACTGTTATCGCTCAACTCTTTTTCGGACTTTGTCCTTTGTTAGCGTCCACCGGAACCTATATTGGCTCTCCTTCACCAGGTCACATGATCTTCAAATGACGCAGATTTATCTGCCTGGTTGCTATTTTCTCCTTGTCTGATCACGTGGTTTCCAGAGGATGCAGGTTTTTGATGCAAAGTCTACCGGTACTAACTGGCTACAACCGCTGTCAGCCCACGGGTGTCCTGGCATGTCTTCTGTATTACCGCTACTTGCGTCATGTTATTTAAGACCCCACTTGCATACTTGGGACAAAGCGTCCGCCCTACAATTAAACTACTCAAATTTTGGCGGAACTGAGTTCAGCTGCACTGACTTGGTCCCTTAGTTCAATACCAATGAAGAGAGAAAAGAAAAATGGTTGTCTACCCACTTTCTTACCCCCAACTTTTTCATTTATTGTAAAACATGTCTAAACTCCCATCAACAATATGTCTACACAGCTAAGATCTGTCACACATTTTCTCGTACAAGACTACCTTTTTATTTATATAAACAAAAGTACATATTAATAAAACTATCTTTTTTCTATGTTAAAAAATACATGCAAGTCAGGAACTTGCCCCATCTAAATAAATTATAAAATTGAGCTGCTTTACGACAATTAACTTTACAAATGACCATTCACGAACCTAACCCCACTGTACGAGGGTAGGTCAGTAAGTAGGTCACAAACATACAGGATAGCTGAAAGATGTAGTTGGTAGTGTCTAAAAGTGACATTAGGTGGCAGCAACATCCAGCATTATGATTACATTATGATTACATTATGATTACAGTAATTGGTGCTAGGTGCCGCACACATATGCGCAGCTGAGATACAAAATAGCACCTGTGCTCTCATTGTGTACAATGAAAGAACAGCGTGCTGTTGTGTGCATTTTCAGGGCAAAAATACTTTCTGCAAAGGATATTCATAAGGAAATGCTTCCTGTTTACGGCGAGAAGTGTTTGTCGTTAAAAGCGGCACATAACTGGGTCGATACATTTTCTCAAGGACGTTCAAAAATTGCTGATGAAACCCAACATGGTCATCCTGTTCTGATTACAACATAGCATATGTGAGGCGGGTGGGGGAGATGATTCGAGCTGTCAGTGTAGCAACTGCAATAGGGTGTTTGTGGCTGAGTCTGCTGATGTTTGCAAATGATGAAGAGATTGAGTGAGCGTGAAGTGCAAATGTAGATGACACAGCAGGCCAAAGACTTCTATGCTGCAGGTTCTGGAGCAGTGATGAGGCAATGGGATTAGTGTATTAATGTGGGTGGAAATTATGATGAGACAAAGGGGACAATTTAAGTTCAATAAAAAATAGTTTTCAGGTTTGTATCTTTTTCATTATCAGTCCTATAACCTAGAAGGAACCGTTATTGCAGTTTGTAGTACTAGCTCCCGCCATACAACGTGTGTCGTGGGCCGCTACCACCTGACGGAGCCCATCTGTCTCCAGGTGGCAGTTCTTATTATAGTTGTATCTAAATTTCATACAACAAAACTGACACTCTCTTCAGCTAGGGCGAAGAGCGCCAATCTCGTGAAGTTCAGCTGTATGAACTAGACCGTGAAATATGATTTAAGCGCAGTGCAATTGATATAGCCGATGTCCATTCCAGGATAATCGGACGGAAGAAAGCACACAAAATAACGAATTAACCAGTTCAAATGGAAAACAACAACACGTTTCCATGAACACAAGTGTAAGTCGTCGACTAGTGTGAATTCCCGGCAAATCCATAGTCTGGCGGCATTAATAGTAAACTAAAACAGAAGAGCAATCTAGACCCGCAGCCAGTTATTGTGCCATCTTTGCTGCTCTTATTAGCTCTTTTATAATAGCTATTTGTGACCTATTTACTGACTTGTCCTCTTATAAAACAGACCTCACTTTTAAATGTATTTGTTTGAAAAAGTATGGAAACTAAATCTTACAGTGGTTTCTGTATTGTCCTGAAACATCCTCAAGAACTGTTTAAGCTCTGATGCTGAGATCTCGCTCTGACCTGCCACTTGAACCAGGGAAAGGATGATCTCTTGCAGTGTGGACTCTGTCAAAAGAGTTAGAAACGGCAAAAATATGACATGTGCTTCTCAACTGAAGAGTGTCGCTAATATTGTATATACTTTCTAAACATATTAACTACTGTGAGTTGTTCACAGTGTCAAGAAATGTGTCTATTGTGGCATACAGTCACTCTGAGAAAAAGACCAAATATAGATTTATAACGAACTGAAAATGCACTGAAAAGATTCTGATCTGGTCCAAGTATTTAACTGACCAGAGAAGGTGTCTTTGTAAAAACGTGGGTCATTGGTGAGTAGGAAAATAATTGACATCATTTGCTATATTTTATCACTTTACAAGGGGAACTGAGGCGCTAGTCCAGTCAGGCACAACATACTGACCAAGATGGCACATCAGGGTCTGGCACAATATACTGACAAACACCACAATCTCTTTCCCATGTAGCTTTCCCTGCAAACAGGCTGTTTTCAAAGTAGCCTGGCTGACGAGATGTGGATCGATGTGATCCCCATAGTAGTGAGCGCAAGGCAGATGAAGCCAAGCATATCACAACCTTCTGGAGGACCACGGTCCACCGTAATCAGCATGCTCGTGATGTGAGGAAAGCTACTACAACCTGTCACTTAAGGTCTTTTTCAGGGCCCACAAAAGAGTCAACTTTCTATTGTGGGCATTAAACAACAACAACTTTCAGAGCTAGTTACGAAACTGTGTAAACTGGTTTACCGTGAAAACTATAAATTCTTCAACCACTGAATGCAAAACAGTGACCAGGTCTGCAGACCTGACTAATCTGCAACAACCATCGATAGAATGACAAACACTTGTATTTCTCATCAATCTTCTGAATGGGATCAAGATGCTGAGCAGTAAATGAGGTCCACGGGGGCTATCCACCTTTACATTGATGGGATAGTATAGCAATAGATCTAGGTCCGCTCTGGTACAGCACAGCAAGGAATCAGGATACATATACAATGTTGTTGGCTTTCTTGCATACGGCACGGCACACCTGTCACATTGACTCAAGGACGATGTGAGCGAATGTGGACATTCGTTTACGTATGTATGCTGTCTGCTGATAACTTAACGTCTTTGTACTGGTTTAGAAGACTCTGCAGAGTCTGTATACAACCAGTTCCAATTACATCCCCTTGCTCTAGAAGGTGTACGCATCCAATCTATTCTTAAATGCAATAACCGTCCCAGCCTCCACCACCTCACTTGGCAATGCATTCACAACTCTCTGGCTAAAATAATACTTCCTGATATCTAATCTGGACCTCTCCTTAGTCAACTTGTAGCTGCGCCCTCTTGTTCTTGTTGGTGGTTGTATTTTTAAAAACTTGTTATAGTCTACTTTATCCATTCCTCTGATCATCTTATACACCTGTATTAAGTCACCACGAATTCTTCTCTCTTATAGACACTGTAGGCCGGTTCGTTTTAATCTTTCCTCATAACTGTAATTCTAGAATCCCACTATCAGCTTTGTCGCTCTTTTTTGTATTCTCTCCAGCATCTCTATATCCCCTCTCTGATAAGGACTCCATACCTGTACACAATACTCCAATCTAGGTCTAACTAATGCTTTATACAGTTTGACTATCACCTCCTTGCTCCTATGTTTAATATTTCTTTTTATCATCCCTAACATTGCATTTGCCTTTTTAACTGCTACCTGAACTTGCTCCCTCACCTTACATGTATGATCTATTATAACCCCTAAGTCCCTTTCTTTATCTATCTTTCTAATATTGTTCTCTCCCATTCTGTAATTATGTTCCATATTGGATCTACCCAGGTGCATGACTGTACATTTATCTACATTAAACTCCATTTGCCAGATTACATACCATTCTTGAATTTTATCTAAATCCGACCTCAATATATCCACTTCTACTTTAGATGAGACACTACTGCATAGTTTTGTGTCATCAGCAAATTTTGCAATAATGGATCCCATACCTATGTCCAAATCATTTATATATATCAAGAACAAAATTGGTCCCAAAACCGAGCCCTGTGGGACTCCACTTTTCACTTCACACCACTCAGAGTACTCCTTATTTATACCCACCCTTTGCCTTCTTCCCGTTAACCAATTTTCAATCCATTTGGCAACTTCCCTACCTATTCCATGTGATTTTAACTTTCGAAATAATCTTTGGTGAGGTATTCTATCAAAGACCGTTGCAAAATCCAGATAAATAACGTCCACTGGCTCCCCTTTATCTAACATTTTGGTAACCTCCTCCATGAATTCTAATAGATTTGTTAAGTATGATCTCCCTCTGGTAAACCCATGCTGACTATTTCTAATTAGATTAAATTTATCTAAATACATTACAATGTTTTCTTTGATTATTGACTCTAACAATTTACAGACTACGATGTTTGCAAATGATCAAGAGGTTGAATGTGAAGTGCAAAAGTGGATGATACACCAGACCAAAGACTTCTATGCTATAGGTTTGGAAGTAGTGATGGGATGTGTATCAACATAGGTGGAAATTATGTTGAGAAATGAGGGACAATTTCTTCGTCGTCTTCTTCTTCGTACGCAGTCAGACAGTAACCATTATTTTTTCGAAAAAAGCGGCGGTCATCCTGAGGCTGTCGCCACTGCCATAGAGCTTGTCTTGCAGTTCCACTGGTGATGGCCACATCTGCTCTCTCTGATCCTCGTATGTCGGGCAGTTCTGCAGCAGATGTTCAGCGGTCATTTTACCAGTACCGCACGGGCATTCGTCGGTACACCCTATCTTCAATTTGTTGAATAGGTGGTACCTCAGTCTATTGTGGCCAGTGCGAAGTCTGAAGACAACGACCTGCTCTCTTCGGTTCAACTGGTAATAGGCATCGTTTTTGGTGTAACCAGTATGTTCGGTTTCCCATTTGGTCATGTATCTGGCTTTGATAAGCCGTTTTGACTCTTCGTACGTCATACTAGTATCTGTTTGTGGTAGTCTTGCACCTTCTTTTGCCAGTCTGTCTGCCTCCTCGTTGCCTTGGATGTTGCAGTGTGATGGGACCCACTGTACCACTACCCTTTTTGGTGCGGACTGCTGGCACAGTTTGCAGAGTGCTGCTCTTAAGTCATTAAGCACAGTATTTTTCTGGCCTTTTAGCGCTGTGACTACGGCGAGAGCATCTGTAAGCAGGACTATATGGCTTTCATTTTCACTGTGTCACCATTTCTTCCACTGCCGCCCTCAGTGCCTCTGCCTCCGCTCTGAAATTGCTTGTGTACTTACCAGTAGCGAATGACAGTGTTATTTTTCTGCCATTTGGTTGGTTCAGGAATGCTCCTGCCCCTCCGTTCTGTGTAGTATGTGTTACAGAGCCGTCGGTGTATGCATGGGTCCAGTCCATGCTTGGGTAGCTTTTCGTTATGAAGCTTAGGGTAGTATCTCTCCCTTCTTTTTCAGTCTGGCAGTTTTTGTTTGCAATACCTGGTATATTTTCTACCACCTCTGGAAATATATCCTGCCTCCAGGTAGGTTTTCGTACAGTAGTGATGGGTTTTGGTGTTGTTAGTGCGTTTATGGGATCTTCGTGCATCTTTGCTTTGACTATTTCTGCAAAGTTTATCAGCTTTAGTTTCCCATTTCCCAAATTGTTTAGTCTCTGGTGCATTGGATGGTCGGTCAGTCTTCGGAGTTTCTCTGACTGCAGCTGGGCTCTGCAGTCTCTTCTATCGGTTATGGATTGCAGTTTTGAAATCTTTTCAAGTTCTACAATTGGCGTTGACTTCATGCCACCTGTTATAATTCTCATGGCTTGGTTTTGAAGTTTGCTAACTTTATCGAAGTTCGCCTTCGCTGCTGTTGTCCATGCCGCAATGCCATACTCGAGAACTGGTCTCACTCTTCCAGTGTACAGTTTCTTTAGTATGCCTTCATCTGCTCCCCAGCTTGTGCCAGCAAGTTTCCTCATGATTGCCATTCTTTCTCTGGCTTTCATTCGGTTTCTCTCAATCTGACTTTTCCATGTCATGCGCCGATCAAATGTGACTCCCAGATAGGTTGGGTTGTCGTTTGGCTGCAGGAATTTACCATTTAGACTTAATTTGGTATTTTGGGGTTTTAATGAGAGCGAGAATATTGTGCATGTGGTTTTCTCCTCGTTTATTTTGACCAGCCATGAGTTCGCCCACTCTTCCAGCGATGTTAGAGCCGTCTGCATCCGATTTCTTGCTATGGTGAGATTCTTTTCAGAGGTCCACATAGCCAGATCGTCTGCAAACATTGAGCTATGGACTCTTCTTGGTATATTCTCTGTAATATCGTTTATATATACCAGGAAGAGTGTGGGTGACAGTACTCCCCCTTGGGGTACTCCCTGCTCGAGTGTCACCTTTTTGCTCATCTGCCCATGTACTTGGACTCTGGCCGTTCTTTGTTTGAGGTAGTGGTTGATCCATTTGTACATTTTCCCACAAACATCACTTCTTCTTAGCTTGACTCTAAGTCCGTCTTTCCAGACTTCGTCAAATGCCTTTTCCAGATCCACCCAAACAGCTACTGTGTGTTTCTGTGCCTGGTAGGCATCTTCTGTCTCCTGGGCTATGAGGATGACCTGGTCCTCAGTGGATCTGTGCTGTCTAAAGCCGGCTTGCTGTGGAATTAGTATTCGTTTTTCTTCCAGATGCCACATCAGTCTGGTGTTTATCATCCGTTCCATCAGCTTGCCGACACAGCTCAGTAGGCTGATGGGCCTGTATCCATTTGGATCTGTTTTATCCTTTCCTGTTTTTGGTACTGGTACCAGTATTGCGTCTTTCCATGCCTGGGGTACAATTCCCCTTTTCCAGCTTTGGTTCAGGACCGATAGCAGTTTCAGGGACAATTTGAGTTCAATAATAAATGGTTTAAAGGTTCTTATCTCATTAGTTCTTTTTAAATAGCTATTTGTGACCTATTTACTGACTTGCCCTCATAAAACAGACCGCACTTTGAAAAGTATTTATTAGAAAAACAATCTCAGAAACACTTGACCGCCGTCAAGTTTCTTTGTTCAGTCATGTTGTACGGCTGGACCAGGAAGCTCCGGCCCACAAAATACTACACAAGTCATTTCTCAGCGGCAAAACTCTTCCCCCAACCGGTTGGAAGCGCAGTATAGCTCCAGCAGATAACAACCTCCACCTCTGCCCTGGACAAGGACTGGAACAAAGCTACAGCAGTAGGTCATGGATGTGGTCAACCAACAGAACAGGCCTCAGACGCCTAAGCAAACATTATTATTATTAGTATCTTCTTCTTTTTCTTCTTCGTTCATCCTCAGATCAAGGTTCCGGTTTCTCTTACAAAGGACACCGTTTGTTTGTAAGGCTGAATCGTCTCCATACAACTTTTTGTCTCATATCTGTCTTACAAGGCCAGTATTGTTCTCTCTTTTCCTGTGTTAGTGTGCAGCATTGCAGGATGTGTTCCACGGTCATGATATGCTCCCCACATGGGCACCTGTCATCTGTCCCAATCCTCATTTTGTTGAAAAGATGACCCTTGAGTTTGTTATGACCAGTTCTCGAGTCTGAAGATGATGACTTGCTCTTCTCTAGTTAAGTTATAGTAGCTGTCTTCTTTTCGGAAGTCGGGGTATTGATCAGCCAATTTTACCCTGAAGTTGGCTTTAATTATGGTCTTGGCCTCATTATATGTGATACTCAGGTCTGATACTCAGGTCCGTTTGTGGGGATGCTCCTCCACTTTTTGCTAGTTTATCTGCAGCTTCATTGCCTTCAATATTGCAGTAGGATGGGATCCACTGTATGATCAACCTTGGGTGTTCTGCTGAGAGCTGTGTCAGGGAGAACATACATTGCTTTGTGTTGTTTTAGCGCTGCTAATACTGACGCGACATCAGTCAGGAATACTATGTTTTATTATTATTATGATGTTGGAACACACTTAATTTCTTGATGACCTATCCCTCAGTGGCAGTTGTACCGCTGCAAGTCCCAACTTCATTTCAACAATTAGGATCAAAGTAGGCCCTCTCAAAGATAGCATTGGAAAAATAATGAATGAGAATATGGATGCTGCTAATCTACTCAATCAGTACTTTGGCACAGTTTACACAAAAGAAGACTGCTCCAAGTACCCAGAGTCCATAGATATTTTCCAAAGGGACATGGCTACAGTAGGATTAAGATCAATCTGTAGTACGGAGAAAATTGTTTTTTTTTTAAATTGGAGAAGCTGAAAGTGGATAAATATCCAAGTCAAAATGATATTTATCAGAGACCAAGATGCAGTGAATGTGAATGACTGTAGTAAATGACTCATTGCTGACTGCTTGCATCAGGGTTATTAAATTACAGCTGATAAAGACCACATCCCACCTACATGCATTGGCCCTAGAAACAGACTGCACAGGACGTTGTGACGTTATATCGTAGTTTACAGTGGTGCTGTGATATCTGTGTAATTCAGCCCGGCACATCCGATCTCAGTTAGCGTTTTTGAGTATCGGGTTTCCCTTTCCACTGTGATCTCTACGCTCTTAGCCAAACTTCAGTTTGTTTTCAGGGTAGCTGCTTGGAGGCGGAATAGTGTCTTGGTCATCTCTGGTTCACTGATCCTGATGCAAGCAGCCAGTTATGAGTAGCCGCCTGCTGTCAGATCATTCATTGTGCTGCATCTTCGGCCCCACAACAACAATCTACCAGTGCCTAATCGCTGACAGCCAATGTAGACTCACGTTTTCCATTAGAAGGACAATGCACTAGAACTTCTCTGAAGCCATCCACCAGAACCTCTAGAAGGTACTCGGAACAGAAAGCTCGAACTGCTCGCTTGCTTGACCTCAAAGTCTGCAGCAGACGCAGGGCAACTGTATGCAGAATAACTCCCCTGGAGGCAATCCGATGGCAGGTAATCATGAGCTCCACAAACAAACGGAAAACAGCCGGGAAACAGGGGCAGGATGAGAAACCTGAGTTTGGCATTGATTGGTTCTCTAGACTGTATTCCAAACCTGTGGCAGAAAGAAGGTCATTTGATCTATTATTCACATGACATAAATGAAAACAACTGTATCACATGAATATAAATTAAAACCACTGTATCACATGAATATAAATTAAAACCACTGTATCACATGAATTAAAATTAAAATCATTGTTTCACATGGACATCAACTGAAACCACTGTATCACACGAATATAAATTAAAATAATTGTTTCACATGGACATCAACTGAAACCACTGTATCACACGAATATAAATTAAAATAATTGTTTCACATGGACATCAACTGAAACCACTGTATCACATAAATATAAATTTAAATCATTGTTTCACATGAACATAAATTTAAATCATTGTTTCACATGAACATAAATTAAAACCACCATTTCACATGAACATAAATTAAAACCACAGTGTGTACATGGACAAAAACAAACTACTTTCACATGGACATAAATTTTAACTGTAATTTCTGAGTGATGAAAAGCAGGAGAACTACTATCTATATAACGAAGTTTGTCTACAAGACTTTTCTGAAGCTACTATTTGCTTCTATGTGGTCACAGAGGAACTTCCAGTAACCAATAAGATAAGATATACCTTAGTTTTGCATTGTCTGTCTAGAACAAAACTATTCTCCCCCCAGTTATCAGTATGACAATGATATGGAATTCTTCATGGTAAACATGCCCTTTATTATTGAAATATGCCTGTGTGCTACAAACCCTAAAAGGGGAGCAAAGAGCTGTAACCTGTAACACATGTTGTAAAAGTCAGTCCCATGGCAACAATTGCAGTCGGGGATGAAGATAAGTTTTCATGTACTAAGCCGTAGCTTATGTGAGGTGGGGTGACCAGTTTCTTTACTTGCTGTTTTTACCTTCTCCATCTCATACATCAGGTACCCATTTACAGCTGAGTCGACTGGAGGTGCAATCGTACCAGGAACAAACCAGATTTGTTTCTGTCCGTCCGTAAACTCAAACCCCTGACACACTGTAACCCCAGTCTAGTAAGCCAGCTCACAGTCGACTATGCTACATGCTCCACATGTGTTAAGAGATGACAAAGCTGGGTTGGGAACCAAGCCAGGTTGGGAACCGAGCCAGGTTGCTCATCCAGCAGAAACTTCAAGTCTCAAGGAAAAGAAAAGAAAAGTGGAGCAACTAAATCAGTTCAAGCCATTATCAAAAATGTAAGAGGGTACAATAAAGGCGGATGATGAAGAGGTCATCCCAAGAAGAGGTCAGAGGACAGCATAACAGAATAGACCAATCTCTGACCAGAGGAGGCACAGGCAGTGGCCGCTGATAGAGAGGGTTGGCATGAAGTTGTGGGGGTGTCTGTGTATGCCCAATGACCTCAACGGTTACGGGATGACTTGTCCTCTACAAAAATATGACAGGAATCTACTTTTACAAAATGCCTAGCGTTAGGCCTCCTTTTTAGCTTCTTCGTTGGATAGCACAGCTAAGTGTGCCATGAAGGCTGGGAAGCACCTGGCATATTTGAGATAGTCAAATTCACAATGATGTTTCTCTTACGAGGTCAGAATCACAGTACTTCATCGAGTTAGAGATCTCAGATGTCTGGGAAGCATGTTTATAGATATCCACAAAATGGACAGGAACATACAATAAACAACTGACAAAAAACAAATGCATTGATATTTAATAAAAGTAAAAGTCTTGAGAGCCTGTGTTTTTCCTGTGACAGCTTATGGCTGCGAATCATGGACGATTACCAAAAACTTCCAGACAAAGAATTGAATCCTTCGAGTAAAATGTTACACTAAGATCCTCAGAATACCCTGGACAGAGAAAAAAACAAATGTAGACATTCAGCAAGAATTGAGCATAGAAGAGAACTGGTTTATCAATTCCATTTTGGCTAGAAAATGCAAATACTTTGGTCACATCAAGAGACACAACGGTCTTGAGAGAACAGTGATGGAAGGTATGGTGCCAGGCAAAAAAGAGGAAGGGGTAGACCAAGAAGACGATGGCACCAAGATATCCAGGAATGCCTGAGTATGACTGTAGCAGAGGCTGGAGTTTTGGCAAGGGAACAAGTTTCTTTCAGACAGACTGTGATGGGAGAGACGTTCTATAAAGGACATGCTACATGATGATGATATATGAGGCATCATCAAAACTAACATGTTGAGTATCCATTCACTTTTTAAAATAGCTCAGCTAGTGGACTGTACATGTTGTTCGCATGTCAGATGAGCACATCCTCAAGTAGCTATTATACAGTGAGCTCATAGCAGGCAGACACTACCCAGGGGAGCAGAAAAAACGCTAGACTCCTTGAAAATCTTTCTGAAAAGCTTCAATATAGATGTCACCTTCTGGGAGATGCTTGCACAAAATCGCACCACCTGGCAAGCCAGTATCACCATTGGTGCTCAAATCGCAGAGAGTATAGACATCAAGGAGGCTCAGCGAAAGCTTGCTGCAAAAGCAGCATGCACAACATTTCCACAGTCACTCCCCACATGTGTGCCCTGAATGTGGCAGTGTATGCTGTTCCAGGATTGGTCTTTACAGCCATCAAAGAAAATATTTTGCAGCAATAGTCTGATGTTGTCGCAATCTTCATTTGCGATGGGCAGCTATTAGATTATCAATGCTAAGACATACAAACATTCCAATAGAGACAAAAAAGAATTGTTTTTAAAGTTGTTTGCGTTCGCCTTATTTCTTTATTCCCCAAGGCAGTGTGCGTTGCACCATGTTTTTATTTTGCGCCTGTCAGCCTAGTGCATCCGGCATGCATTTTATTTAAGGGCCTGCTTTCTATTGCATTTTCTAAGGGTTTGCTTCCAGGGGGTAGCAGCCAGTGCTGTGATGGGGTGATGTTTGCATCAGGATCAGTGACCCAAAACTGACCGAGACCCTATTCTGCTATCAAGAGGTAGCCCTGAAGACTACAACTATGCATGCTGGCTAAGAGATTAGGGATTAAAGAGGGAAAGCAAACCCAGTCTAAAAAAATGTAATGCTGAAAATGGATGTGTTAGGTCAAAAGGCACAGACATCACAGCCTAGCTGTAAACTACAACACAATGTTGTAAACGTTCTTTTCTGGACAAACACCAAAAAGAAGTAACAAACATGGATTCTAACTAAGGTACAAGAATAAAAGATCTGAATTTATAAAATGAGGTGCTTGAAAAAAGTGGTTAGGGTTACTAGAAGAAAGAATAAATAACAGAAAGTTGACAGAAAGCTGGAGCTATGCTGTTGTTGTTGAATGCCCACAATGAGTAAGATTACTCTTTTAGGCATCCTGAAAAGAGTGTTAAGTGGTGGGTTGCAGTGACTTTCATCACATCCCAAGGATGCTGATGAAGGTAGAAAGTACCTCCATGTGGTTGTGCTAGGTTTGGCTTCATCTATGTGTCACTCACTACTACGGGGATCATGTCGATCCCCCACCTCGTTAACCAGACTGCCATGAAAACAGCCTATTGTCGGGGAGACCTATGTGGAAGTGAGGTGAGGTTCTTGGCCAGTATATTTTGCCTGACCCTGACTAGCATGTCTGATCAGTATATTTTGTCTGACAATGACTAGCATGTCTGATCAGTATATTTTGCCTGACTCTGACTAGCATGTCAGATCAGTATGTAGTAACAAATACAACACAGTACGGAGGAGCAGGAGCATTCCTGAGCCTACCAAATGGCAGAAAAATAACACTGTCATTCGCTACTGGAAAATACACACGCAATTTCAGAGCGGAGGCAGAGGCACTGAGGCCGGCAGTGGAAGAAATGGTGACAGGTAAAAGGAATGAAAGCCATAGTCCTGCTTACAGATGCACTGGCCGTAGTCACAGCACTGAAAAGCCAGAAAAATACTGAACTTAATGATTTAAGAGCAGTACTCTGTCAACTATGCCAGCAGGCCGCACCAAAAAGAGTAGTGGTGCAGTGGGTCCCATCTCACTGCAACATCCAAGGCAACGAGGAGGCAGACAGACTGGCAAAAGAAGGTGCAAAACTACCACAACCTGATATTAGTATGACATACGAAGAGTCAAAACGGCTTATTAGAGCTAGATACATGACCAAATGGGAAACCGAACATACTGGCTACACCAAAAACGATGCCTATTACCAGTTGAACAGAAAAGAGCAGGTCGTGGTCTTCAGACTTCGCACTGGCCACAATAGACTCAGGTACCACCTATTCAACAAATTGAAGATAGGTGGCACTGACGAATACCCGTGTGGTACCGGGAAAATGACCGCTGAGCATTTGCTGCAAAACTGCCCGACATACGAGGATCAGAGAGAGCAGATGTGGCCATCACCAGTGGCAACACTAGACAAGCTCTATGGCAGTGTCGACAGCCTCAGGATGACGGCTGCTTTTTTCGAAAAAATAATGGTTACTGTCTGACTGTGTACGAAGAAGAAGAAGAAGATCAGTATTTTTTGCCTGACCCTGACTAACATGTCTGATCAGTATGTTTTGCCTGACCCTGACTAACATGTCTGATCAGTATGTTTTGCCTGACCCTGACTAGCATCTCTGATCAGTATGTTTTGCCTGACCCTGACTAACATGTCTGATCAGTATGTTTTGCCTGACCCTGACTAGCATCTCTGATCAGTATGTTTTGCCTGACCCTGACTAGCATCTCTGATCATTATGTTGTGCCTGACCAGTTGCTAGTTCCCTCTTCCCAGGAGCCATGCAAAGCATGGTATATATTTAGAAACAGAGAATTCCATGGTTTAAATGAGTATCAAGACTATCCAAATCTACGCACTAAGTCCACATACAACACCAAACATCTGGGCTTCAGAGTTAATAGAAAGACCAAGAAAATTATGGATTGAGAATGTTAAAGAAATACCACACAGAATTGTATTGAAAATAACAATTACAAAGATGGTAGACAAAAAAGGACTTCATCTCATCATAGCTCTAATAACATAAGTGAACAGATGAGACAAGATGCACATATCTGGAAAGAGATAAACAAAATGATAGAAGGATCAGAGAAAAATAGACAAGTAAGAACACCACATGCACTAAATTTAGCCAATTTAATGCACATTCGTCAAAAAGTTTGAAACCTTTTTTCCAATCAAAACACACAGAACATTCAGTATCTCCATCATATCCATGTTCTGTGTAGACGGCATCTCCGACTTCTTCAAATCCATGCTGCAGCAGTTTCCTCACATCATCTTCATCTGCTATATCCTCACGCTCCCTGAGGTTCTGCCAGACAACAATAGTTACGATTTATTCTTAAGTACCTTTGTCGCATTATATTTTGTATCTGAATTATCTCTAACGAGAACAACATCATTAACAAAAATAATTTATAAAAAATTGAATTTTAACCAACACAATAAATGTCCTAACTACTTATAATATTAATATAAACTGCAGTAAAACAGGAGACAAATAGTAACTGAGAAACTCAAGACATTAAAATGCAGTTTACAGAACAATCACAAATAAAAATGGACATTTTGTCAAATTCTTAAAGGCCATAGGAAACCTGTTATCAACCTGTTGAAAACCACTTGAAACACTAAAATGATCAAAATGCATATGAAACTAAGGATCTTGAATGTGAACTCTAATGTGAACTTGTTGCCTTTAAATGGAGCCGAAACATGGTGGATGACAAAACTCAATAAGACAAAATTAACGCTGCCGAAGACGAATGTGTCGGACCGAAAGGTGCAAATATCGCGGACAAGCTTTAAACTAGCGACACAACACATTCATTTCTCTGGACTACATTCTGCTACTTATAAAGCCCTTTTCAGGGCATGGTAGCGGGAGATTGAGAACGAACACAAAAGAAGACCAAATGAACAATTGCTTAAAGATACAGGGACACAACTAATGTCAAGTATATTAAAATGCAGATTGTTTTGGCTAGGTCAAAACATGTAGGCTTATGTTTTGGCTAGGTCATAACATGTAGGCTTACTATTGAAAAACCCAGAAGGCAAAATTCAGAGGAAAAGAAGAAGAGAATGTCCAAGAAACATTTACATTACACAGGCGTGCAAGTACATTGGGGTACAGACTTATGCTGAGCTAAAGAGATCTTCTAGGAACAATGGACAGTGATGTGACATGATCAGAAGATTTAAACATCAGTCTCCGGACTGACTAACAGAGGACATTGGCCTGACATGATCAGAAGATTTAAACATCAGTCTCCGAACTCACTAACTGATGATGATGATGAGGGCTTTATCAAGAAATCCTTAAGAAATATTCTGGGCCTGCTGTTCTCTGACAAGTTTACAAATGAAATCTTATGGGAGAGAATAGGACAAAGATAGGTGGAACACAAAATCTTAGGAAGATGGTAGCACTGGAATGGCCAAACACTGTGAAAGCCCCAAGTCAGTATCACTAGACAAGCTGTCATGAAACAAACAGGGGAAAAAAAAGCTTAATGCTGGTCAAAGAGCGCACAGAGAAAAGACAAAAACTGAACAAAATAACATAGGGCAGGTCTGCTTGGACAGGGTTGACTGATAATCTATGCACCAAAAGGTAATAAGGGTGAAGAAGAAGAATTAAAAGCAGTAGAGTTTCTCAATAAACATTATCTAGTTTGTGATCAAGAGACCACTTTAGATGTCTCAATTTTCTGTCATTGGAAATGAAGCTTGTCTGTACCTATGACCATCAAAGCTATTCCACATTGTCTAGCTAACAGGCATATTTCCCATAATCAACAGACGAGAGGATAAAGGTCAGACCAAGTTGAGACACAAATGTATGACCAATGCAAGTAGACTTGGGACAGTCAATGTAGGTAATACAAATGGAACTAAAATGTCTGTGGAAATCCAGAGGCATTTAGGACACAGGCTAAACAAAACAAGGGCTGCCATTTCACTTGACAAATTTGTTTGCGATATACGCTTCCTGTTCTATTCTTCTCTTTCTTGCATGTACCTTATTCCAGAATCGATCAACTATTATTTTTACTGAATGTTAACATTCACTCATCTGAGTAATCTCTAATCTCTAAATCCTAGTATTCAATCAGACACGTGTGTCTGATGCCAGGTAGACAAATGTTGAATAATAAACTCATTTTGCTCTTTTACTATTGGTGTACCATGTTGGGCCCAAGGACATGATGGAGGTCATCTCTCCACCTCATCCTCGGTTGCCTGTGAGGGTGTCTAAAGTTATAGGGTCACCACGATGACACTCTATGTGTCCATCTGTTATCCGACATGCGCACCACATGGCCGGCCCCTCTGTATTTTCGAAACAGTGCAACATCTATGTCAGTTAAGGAAGTTCCGACATCTGACCTCTGCATAGCGGATTCGGTCTTGAATTGAGATCTGCCATGTTCTTCGCTACATTGCTCGTTGAGCAACGCAGAGTCTATCTGCATTAGCTTTCCGTAAGTTCCACACCTCACAGGCATATACCATGGCTGGAATAACCACACTGTTGAAGACATTGAGCCCTATCATTGTCATTTCACATCTGTTGCAGTATGGGTTTAATACAGTTGTAGCTGAGCCAGTCCGGTCTTATCCTTCATGGGTTCTTGGTCTAAGTGGTTATATAGATTTACGTTTCCGACAGGACAATCTGCAAGGCACATATCTCATTTCTTGGCAGAAGGTGTTGAGCATGAACTGAGTAACACCCAGATTTTAAAAAATTGAAACCTCTGCAGCCTCTCAACTATCATGCAAAAGGTGACTAAACAGGGTTGTGTATGGGTGCTAGTACCTGATATACTACAAGAAGTGGACATAGAAACCAATGGTTGTTTTCAGATGTCCTTTTAGTCCTAACATCCTTCAAGAGCTAGCACAAAATGTCCTCGGCACCATAGCAGACTTAATCACTTGGCCCAGTGCTATAAAAACAGCCCATTCCAGTAGATATCAGTTCATTGCAACATCCCAGGCAATGAAGAAGCAGAAAGACTTGCCAAAGAGGGAGGAATACTGCAACAAAGTGACACAGCAGCACCATATGAGGAAACAAAAACAATTATCAAGGCCACATACAGATCGAAATGGAAAAGGGACCACCCTGGCCATATAGAAAATTATGCTTACCACTATCTCTCCTGATCAGGTGATCATCTTCCGCCTACACACAGGACATGACAGATTGAGATGCCATCTTCACAATAAATTCAAGACTGATACTAAGAACCACTCGTAGTACAGTTCCCATGACAACAGCTGTACCCGTGGCATAGTTCCCATGACAGCAGAACACCTATTGCAGTCCTGCCCATTATAATCTAGTAAAAGGAGCAACTGCCCATTATACACTAGTAAAAGGAGCAACTGCCCATTATACACTAGTAAAAGGAGCAACTGCCCATTATACACTAGTAAAAGGAGCAACTGCCCATTATACACTAGTAAAAGGAGCAACTGCCCATTATACACTAGTAAAAGGAGCAACTGCCCATTATAATCTAGTAAAAGGAGCAACTGCCCATTATAATCTAGTAAAAGGAGCAACTGCCCATTATAATCTAGTAAAAGGAGCAACTGCCCATTATACACTAGTAAAAGGAGCAACTGCCCATTATACACTAGTAAAAGGAGCAACTGCCCATTATACACTAGTAAAAGGAGCAACTGCCCATTATACACTAGTAAAAGGAGCAACTGCCCATTATACACTAGTAAAAGGAGCAACTACCCATTATACACTAGTAAAAGGAGCAACTGCCCATTATACACTAGTAAAAGGAGCAACTGCCCATTATACACTAGTAAAAGGAGCAACTACCCATTATACACTAGTAAAAGGAGCAACTGCCCATTATACACTAGTAAAAGGAGCAACTGCCCATTATACACTAGTAAAAGGAGCAACTACCCATTATACACTAGTAAAAGGAGCAACTGCCCATTATACACTAGTAAAAGGAGCAACTGCCCATTATACACTAGTAAAAGGAGCAACTACCCATTATACACTAGTAAAAGGAGCAACTGCCCATTATACACTAGTAAAAGGAGCAACTACCCATTATACACTAGTAAAAGGAGCAACTGCCCATTATACACTAGTAAAAGGAGCAACTGCCCATTATACACTAGTAAAAGGAGCAGCGTGTGGTAGCAACCAATGCCCTATGAAAAACTGTAAGGAAGTGTACAGACTAAAGGAGCTGACTACTGACTTTGCTAGGGTCACTGAAGTCAGTCTGAAGACGAACAAAAAGGAAGTACCTTATCACATAAAACTATTGCTATTGAGGGGGATAGCGAGGTCTGGGCTGGACGTCCCACTCGTTAAAGGAAAGTGCAGCGTCTGATATAGCCTCTCCTTTCCAGGTGTAGAGATCGCCGCTGGATTCACTGTCGGCTTGCCGTTCAGGAGTTTCCACGCCAATGACCTACACTACATATTTTGTCCCCAGCAGCACCTTCATGAGGGGCCCATGGTTTCTTACAGAGCCTGCTGTGGTGCGCGACTGAGTATCCGGCGGTATAACTGGGTGGGCAGATTGGGCTCATTAGCCTTGGTTGGCAGCCAATCTAAGAGAAGGTAGACGAAGCTCATTAGCCTGTTCAGGCAGTTTACCTAGGAGAGGAGGAACTCTGATTTTAAACCCACAAGTCCCAGAGAGTGCTGGCTAGTCTTGGGACGATGAGAGTATCATCGGATGTCTCGAGTAACTAGCATCTGCGGGCAACGACTCCACTGTCTTGTGGAAACCTTGGGAGAGGGTAGGGCTACAGGAGTAAACTCAGACAGAAAATCCGGAGTGGTAGCATCTTAGGCAGATGGTTTCAAAATTGCGAAATCATTCCGGCAGCTCCTGCAGCTGAGCTGGTGCCAAATTGTCATGTTTTGCATTCCTTTGGATTACACCAGCGAGGCCGAGAGGGGGATCCTGCAGTTTGGGCAGCCCAGGGTCTCCAGGCTTGCACCCTGATAGGCTACTCACAGGTTGGCACTCGCATGATCTGCAAATACTGAGATGCCTATGAATTGCTTTTGAAACAACCACTATCACTATTTAGACACAGGCTTCCTGTTAGGGGGCTAGCTGTAGTGGTAGCCCTAGGCTTCACTTGAAACACAAATGTGAATACATAAATGAACTACTCACTAGCATTGATATAATCTGGGAATATGAGTACTCCAATATGGACGGGCAACGAGGAAGAGCTACATTAAGTAACATATGAAACACAGCAGACAGTTTGGAAGCTTCAAGGTGGATGCAACTCTTCAGTGCTGAATTCAGGCGAAGCCAGAGCTCATCTTCATGCTCTCTCTGAAAAATAATGTAAGAAAAATATTTGAAGAAATAAGGAAATTAACAAGCCGTAAAGAGCCATATTCAAAATAAGCACAGTAAAATAAGCAATTCTCAATCAAACAAACAAAATTATGGCCATAGCATCAGTCTGGATAGAGAAATTTATACAACCATGCAAGGTCTTCTTCTTCTTCGTCGTTCCATTACCAAGCCCTGAAAAGGACTTTGCAAGTAGCATTATGTAGTCCTAAGAACGGAATGTTCTTGTGTCAAAGTTTACAGTTTGAATGCAAAATTTGCACCTTTCAGTTTGAGACATCCGACTTCAGCATAGCATTTCTGGGTACCGGGTTAGCCTTCCCTTTTCAATACCTTCTCCTTAGCCAGTCTAGGTTAGCCTTCCCTCTTCAATCCCTTCTCCTTAGCCAGTCTGGGTACCGGGTTAGCCTTCCCTCTTCAATACCTTCTCCTTAGTCAGTTTGGGTTACCAGGTTAGCCTTCCCTCATCAATCCCTTCTCCTTAGCCAGTCTGGGTTAGCCTTCCCTCTTCAATCCCTTCTCCTTAGCCAGTCTGGGTTAGCCTTCCCTCTTCAATCCCTTCTCCTTAGCCAGTCTGGGTTAGCCTTCCCTCTTCAATCCCTTCTCCTTAGCCAGTCTGGGTATCGGGTTAGCCTTCCCTCTTCAATCCCTTCTCCTTAGCCAGTCTGGGTATCGGGTTAGCCTTCCCTCTTCAATCCCTTCTCCTTAGCCAGTCTGGGTTAGCCTTCCCTCTTCAATCCCTTCTCCTTAGCCAGTCTGGGTTAGCCTTTCCTCTTCAATCCCTTCTCCTTAGCCAGTCTGGGTATCGGGTTAGCCTTCCCTCTTCAATCCCTTCTCCTTAGCCAGTCTGGGTTAGCCTTTCCTCTTCAATCCCTTCTCCTTAGCCAGTCTGGGTACCGTGTTAGCCTTCCCTCTTCAATCCCTTCTCCTTAGCCAGTTCACACTGTTGCAGCCTATTATCTAGGATCACCGTATAGAGGT
The DNA here is from genome assembly GCA_036924085.1 of Ariolimax columbianus. Classification (NCBI taxonomy): domain Eukaryota; kingdom Metazoa; phylum Mollusca; class Gastropoda; order Stylommatophora; family Arionidae; genus Ariolimax; species Ariolimax columbianus. The sequence continues at coordinate 20,441,217 of JAVGWX010000007.1, forward strand.
GGAAAAAGGTCTTTGCAGCTCTGGGTTGCTGGTCCTGACACTAACAGTCAGCTTTGGGTCGCTGACTGCTACAGCTCATCATCTTGATCTTACGTAAAGTCTGAAACTGTGACCTACATTTTAATTATATTTAAGTGAGGAAGATCTGTGCTATTGTCAACTGCATTCTTTGATCCTAAGCTACCTTGGTCCAGTGGCTAGATCTTTTTTTTTTTTTTTTTTTTTTTTTTTTTTTTTTGCGTTTACCTTATTTCTCTAATCTTCAAGGCGGTTTGCGTTGCACTGCAGTTTTTATTTTGCGCCTGTCGGCCCAGTGCATCCGACTTCAGCATGCATTTTATGTAAGGATCTGCTTCCTCCTGCATTTTCTAAGGGTTTGCTTCCCCGGGGTAACGGCCGGTGCTGTGATAGGGATCGAACCCAGCACCTTTCGTTTGTAAGCCGTGCCACTTAACCACTAGGCCACGCGGTCAGTGGCTAGATCTGTTAGTTGAGACAACTTGAGATAGCACAGGATACTGACAGATGTTGGTTTTATCTAGCGTCTGTTCCCGACCACGTGACGGGTTTAATTCATGTCCTAATATGTTTGCCTATCCAGTGACTTAGAGGCTGCTATTTTCAATTCTCAACTGCCAAGTAGTCTTCTACATGCACATCATGTACGGTGGACATCTCGTGTTTATCGCCCATCTCTGGTAGGAGTAAGACACATCATGTACAATGGATATCTCGAGTTTATTGTCCATCTCTGGTAGGAGTAAGACACATCATGTACAATGGATATCTCGAGTTTATTGTCCATCTCTGGTGGGAGTAAAACACATCATGTACCATGGACATCTCGTGTTTATCGCCCATCTCTGGTGGGAGTAAAACACATCATGTACAATGGATATCTCGAGTTTATTGTCCATCTCTGGTAGGAGTAAAACACATCATGTACAATGGATATCTCGAGTTTATTGTCCATCTCTGATGGAAGTAAGACACATCATGTACAATGGATATCTCGAGTTTATTGTCCATCTCTGGTAGGAGTAAAACACATCATGTACAATGGATATCTCGAGTTTATTGTCCATCTCTGGTGGGAGTAAAACACATCATGTACCATGGACATCTCGTGTTTATCGCCCATCTCTGGTGGGAGTAAAACACATCATGTACAATGGATATCTCGAGTTTATTGTCCATCTCTGGTAGGAGTAAAACACATCATGTACAATGGATATCTCGAGTTTATTGTCCATCTCTGATGGAAGTAAGACACATCATGTACAATGGATATCTCGAGTTTATTGTCCATCTCTGGTAGGAGTAAAACACATCATGTACAATGGAACTTTCGAGTTTATCATCCATCTCTGGTAGGAGTAAGACACATCATGTCAGTTCCCTAGTGATCCGGAGTCGCTTGAAACTTGTAGGATTTGAACAATCTCCATTGATGCTTATAGTTGAGCTGAGATATTCAAACCTCATGGCATTCTGATTTGTTTGCTTCTCTAGGATAACTTTAGGTCTGGTTTTCACTTTGTCAGTGCTCATTGTCTTAGTCTTGCCGGCCGCTGTGGTCGAGAGGTAAGGCACTCGTCTCTCAAAGTGATGTTCTAAAATAGTGTGGGTTTGAGCCCTGCAGGTTTCAAGCAACCCCCTGGTCTCGAAGAGGTGGGACCAGAATGCCTGCATCCTGAATTACCTCCAGTCGTCTTGACTTAAGTCTTGCCACTGACCAAATAAAGGTCAGATCCAGAGAGTGAGGTCGATGACAGGTGCAGCTTCTTCCTCACTATAATTCAAATACAGCACAAGTTACATCATCTAAACAAAACCATCAGATGATGTCACCGTCATTTGCTAATTTTTTTTTTTCAACTTAACTTGCAGGTGTAAATTATGAATGGATTTTCCGTTTCAGTCCAGCAGCACTCTTCAAAAGAACAACTATATCAGCTGCATATCTTAGTTATGGTATTTCATTCTTGCCAACTGCGGATTAAATCTGTATACAAAATTTATGTTCAAATATATTCTTATCATCAAGTGCCGTCTCTGCATTGGAGGTTGATGGTAATGGATCTCCAGCTGTCTCTGTCCGGTACCAGGCTGGTACACTCAGTCAAACTGTGTCCTGACCACATCTTGATGTTGTCTGTCCATCTGTACTTCTATCACCCTCTGGCTCTCTTGCCTTCCACTCTTTCCTCCAATATAACTTACAGCAGACTTTCATGGTTTCTGCTTTTTATTTCCTTCAGAAGTATCTTATCCACCTGGAGTTGTTCCAGAACCTCACTATTCGTTTTCCTATCTTTGCAAGAAACTCGTCCATATCTTCTGAATACCCACATTTCAATACTTTTCTCATCTTTTTCCGGTCAAGGTCCAGGTTTCTACTCCATACAATAAAACTGAATGCACATAGCATTTAATGATTCTCATTTTCAAGTTTAGGGGACGGCGTGAGCTAGTGGTTAACTGACACGGCTCACAAGCTGAAGGTGCTGGGTTCGATCCCCATCACAGCACGGCTATTACCTAGGGGAAGCTAACCTTTAGAAAATGCAGGAGGAAGCAGACAGTTACAGTTACATAAAATACATGCTGAAGTCGGATGGACTTGGCCGACAAGTGCAAAATAAAAACATAGTGCAACGCAAAAAACAAAAAAGAATGTCAGTTCTGATATATCTGCTTTTACAGAAGTGTATCCCTCATAAATAGTTGTGGAAGAAGACTAACGTCTGGTCAGGCAAAATATACTGATCAGACATGTTAGTCAGGGTCAGGTAAAATATAATGATCAGACATGTTAGTCAGGGTCATATAAAATATACTGATCAGACATGTTAGTCAGGGTCAGGTAAAATACACTGATCAAAGATGTTAGTTTAGTCAGGCCAAATATACTGGCCAAGACCCTCACCATGACTTTCCCATAGTCCTCTCTGGAAATGGGCTGTTTTCATCGCAGTCTGGCTAGTGGGGTGAGGGATCAACATGATCCCAAAAGGAGTGAGCAACATGCAGATGAAGCCAAGCATAGCACAACTACCTGGAGGACCCCGGTCCACTTTCATCAGAACACTCGGGATATGAGGAAGGCTACTGCAACCCATCACTTAACGTCCTTTTCACAAAAGAGTAGACCTATGCATTGTGGGGCATCCGCAACAATTTATAAATATCTTCTACTTATAATTCCACTTCTATGTTTGAATATAAAGTTTATAAACAAACTCCTTCACAAAAATTGTACCATAGGTTTGACTAACCTTCTGTGATGGAGAGATGGTATGACAAGAGAAACAAACCATCATGACTGCCTCGATAAATTCCAGCTTGGCTTCGTGGTTGAAAAGGATACTGGACTCATCTTCCTCATCATTGAGGATCTCAATAGTAACGGTACCATCAATACTATAACTGCGATTGACTTTATTACTTTCCATGCTGACGCTTCTGCTGAAATGTACGCTGTCTACTTCACTGGCACAGTTGGAAGGGGCAGCACTGGTGATATTGATTGGTGGAAAGTAATCGATGTTGTCAACTGACCACCTTCTATTTTCGCTTAGCTCCCCAAGCAAGCTGAGTGCTAGAACCAATGTTTCCTGAAATAAGAAGTATGTAAGAATACATTAGCCAACACATCGGAAGAGAAGTTTATTTATCATGACACAGTATAGTGTCAGGGAAATCTGGATTAACATGTTGGCGACGGGAATAACAGGTCGCAGTGTATTTAGTGAAATGTCACAACCATAAAGTAATGAACACATAAACAAATTGCATAGAAGAGTTCAAAGTCTCATGTTTCAGTACCAAACAGGACACACCAGAGTCAATAGCTGCTTGAACCACATCAATCCTCAGCACCTGCCCTTGTGCAGACATTGCTCTCATCCTGATGAAACAGTTCGACACCCACTCATTGAGTGCAAGGTGCTTGTGGGCACGAGGAAAGGACTCTTACAAGCACTGCCAACAATTGCCAACACACTGAAAGGAGCAGTGAAGCAGCTGAAAAAGACCTGTATCTATAAAAGAAGGGGGGGGGGAGAGGAGGAAGGGAAAGAAGACTAACGTCTGATCAGGCACAACATACTGATCAGACATGTTAGTCAGGGTCAGGAAAAATATACTGGCCAAGACCCTCACCTCGGCTTCCTAGTAGCCACAACAGTCTAATCACATGTTTGTCTACATGTACACAACAGCCCAATCACATATTTGTCTACATGAACACAACAAATCACATGTTTGTCTACATGGACACAGCAGCTTAATCACATGTTTGTCTATATGCACACAACAGACTAATCACATGTTTGTCTACATGGACACAACAGACTAATCACATGTTTATCTACATGGATACAACAGACTATTCACATGTTTGTCTACATGGACACAACAGGCCAATCCCATGTTTGTCTACATGGACACAGCAGATTAATCACATGTTTGTCTACAAAAGGGATTGCAAGTATATACTGAAGGTTTATACACACCAGTTTTATAAAGGAGCGACTAAGAAGTTGAATAAAGGTCTCGACAAACGAAAATGACGCAAATGAAAATGACAAACAATAATGACACAAACGATATGACACAAATGAAAATGACACAAATGGAAAATGACACAAATGGAAAATGACACAAATAGAAAATTATACAAATGGAAATGACACAAATAATAACACAAATGATATTGACATAGATGAAAATGACACAAATAATAATGACAGATGATAAAGACACACAAAATTATGACATATGATAATGACAGATGATAGTGACACAAATAATAATGACAGATGATAGTGACACAAATAATAATGACAGATGATAATGACAGATGATAATGACACAAACAATAATGACATGATGACACAAATAATGACACAAATATTGACACAAATAATACTGACACAAATGATAATGACACAGATAATAATGACATATGATAATGACAGATGATAGTGACACAAATAATAATGACAGATGATAGTGACACAAATAATAATGACAGATGATAATGACAGATGATAATGACACAAACAATAATGACATGATGACACAAATAATGACACAAATATTGACACAAATAATACTGACACAAATGATAATGACACAGATAATAATGACATATGATAATGACAGATGATAATGACACAAATAATAATGACAGATGATGATGACACAGATAATAATGACATATGATAATGACAGATGACAATGACACAAATAATGACAGATGATAATAACAGATGACACAAATGATAATGACAGATGATGACACAAATGATAATGACAGATGATGACACAAATGATAATGACACAAATAATAAGGACAGATGATAATGACACAGATGAAAATGAAGACAGATCAAAATAGCAATTCACCTGAGTGGTACCTGGGATTGAAATGAAAGGGCCATTGTAATCTTCGTCATTTTTTAAAATATGACTAAAGAAGGTTGTGCATGGGGCTAGCTACATCATTGTTCAAAATCATTGCTACTGAAACCTCCCCTAGAAAGTATTTGGATACATGCTTTCTATAAGGGGGCCAGATGTAGTGGTGGTATTATACTTCACTTGGAGTGAGGTGGTGTCCGAAGAAGAAGAATAAGAGTACAGGAGATGGAGTTTAATGTAGAAAAAATGCACAGTCATCCATATGGGAAGATCCAATTGAGAATATAACTACATGATGGGAGAGAACAATATTAGGACCAAAACAATGGAAAGGGTGCAAGGTGTTATAATTAATCATACAGGTAAGGTGCAGGAGCAAGTCCAGCTTGCAGTGAAAGAGGCTAAAGCAATGCTGGGTATGATTAAAAGAAACATTACACATAGGAGCAAAGAAGTGATAGTCAAACTATATAAGTTATTGGTGAGGGGAGGAAGACTAACGTCTCGTAAGGCACAACATACTGATCAGACATATTAATCAGGGTCAGGCAAAATATACTGGCCAAGACCGTCACCTTGACTTTCATATAGCCCTCCATGGAAATAGGCTCTTTTCATTGAAGACTGGCTAATGAAGTGAGGGATCAACGTGATCCCTGTAGTGGTGAGCAACACACAGATAAAGCCAAGCATAGCACAACCACTTGGAGGACCCCTGTCCACCATCAGCATGCTCAAGATGTGGGGAAAGCTACTGCAGCCAGCCACTTAACGTCCTTTTCAGGACGCACAAAAGAGTAACCTACTCATTGTGGGCATTCAAAACAAACAAATCATTGGTGAAACCTAAATCGGAGTACGGTGTTCAGTCCTTATTGTAAAGAAGATATAAACATGCTGGAAAGGATACAACAAAGAGCTACAGAAAATGGTTGTGGCATTTCAGAATTATAATTATGAGGAAAGACTAAAAAAACTGGTCTACAGTCTCTAGAACAGATCAGAATTCGAGGTGACTTAATACAAGTTTATAAATTCATCAATGGAAAGAATAAATTAGACAAAACCAAGTTTTTCAAAGTACAACCGGCTACAAGAACAAGAGGACACAGCTTCAAATTGTTTAAAGACAGGTACAGATGAGATATTAAGAAATAATTTTTTAGTCAGTCAAAGAGTGGTAAATGCTTGGAATGCATTGCCACAGGATATGGTGGATGCAGGGTCAGTTAATGCATTCAAAAATAAATTGAATGTTCAGTTATTTGTTATATTGGTGGAGTGGAATAAACTGATTGTATACAGACTCTATAGAGTCTTAAAAACCAGTCTAATGAAGTTTAGTTAAGTTAAATTAAGCAGTTTTATCAAAACAAATTCACCAGTCATTAAATAAATGAAGCAAGGAAACACAAAGAAGTAAAAGATGTAACAATGTACATACCTGAACCACATACAAACATGGTGATTCTCTGTAGTATGCTCGGAACATGCGACTGTTCATGCAGAGCTTAGCGCAGGTTTTCCACATGTCAAGAAGAACAGGGAGAGTCTCTGCCATGCTACTGGGTGTCATCTCATCTGCTCTGCTCTCTTGGGAACTGTAGGTAGATATCTTTCTGTCCGTAGGCAGCTTGCTGCTGTCATCAGTGACTGAGGCTTTGTAGAATTTTAGAAACTCATCGTCTGTCAATAATGCTGGTGAGTCATCAGTTTTGTCTTTGGAGCTGTGCAGGCTGATCTGCTGCAACGTGGCTGTGACAGTGCATGTTCGTTTAGCCAGAGTGTCTATGAAGGTCTGAATGACGCCACCTCCTTCATAGACAGATCTGTGGTCTGAATGACTGTCTCTGAGCCGGCGCTCATCTATCATGACCAGTGCCTCAAATACACTCATCACTGGAGCTCGGAGCTGTTCATGCTCAAGGAGGTCAGTGAGTTTCGCTAAGCCTTTCCGTGCAAGAAATATGGACATGACTTTGTCAACCTGCAGAACGTATGGTAAGGCAGAAACACACAAAAGCATTACAGAACTTGGAACAGAACCATCAAAACATGAATCATCAGTTGAGAAGGTATCTGTTGGAGTTTGAGAACCATCCATGAGAACTGAGTCATTGAGAGATTCTTTGGAGTTCAAATGGGAAGTGGTGTCAGAGGCAAGCTGGAGATCAGAAGGAAACAATGTTTGGCTGTCAGCAGGAAAGATCTTGTCTGAGGTTACCATGTCTTGGACGACCACTCTCCTCATTTTTTCCAAGAGATTACCTCCCACAAATGAACACCTAGATTGCACAGAATAGCGTCTTTGCATGCGGACTTTCATAAACAAAACATGTAAATAAACTCCAAAGAATAATTCCTCTTTGATTTCACTGTTTCCTCTAATGGCCAGGGTCATTAAATGCTTAGCACATGTAAAGGATAGAGTTTCATCCCTTGAAATGATAATCTTCTGCAGAAGTCTAAGCGATTTCCATCGTTCAAGGAGCTTTTTCCGCCTCATCTCTTCAATATCACAGCTGGAGAAACCAGAATCCATAGTTGTTGGAAGCCCAGCTAAAAGGGGACTAGAACCTTCAAGGTAACAATGCACACAGCGACTAGAATCATGTGAAAATGTTGAATGTTCTCCAAACTTCAGTTTATCTGAACTTTTTGTGTTGGTGGTAATTCCTGCTGGTAATTTGACAACTTCCCTACTTTCCTGGGCACCTTGAAATTGATCTAAAAGTATATATGTCAAAGTATCCAAAGCGTAGCTACGAACAGCCTGGGAGAACATGGGAAGCTGAGGAACTATGGCAGTAATGACGGCCTCTGGCTGCAGACAACAGCAAACACCCACCGACCGAAGAGTTGACATCAAGTGAATTCGGCAAGCTTTGAATTTGGCCTCAGAAATGTAGTCCAGCAAGACAGTAGCTAACTCTGAAACCACACATATAAGAGGTGCAGACAGGTTGTCCAATAATGGCTTCACCAACTGGTTACGATGGATCTGGCTAGCACTATGGCTCTGTTCGTAGTCAGCATCGTTATTATATAACTGACTTGATGCTGTGCTAGCATAATAGGGAACTCCTAAGATGTCATGATGGTGGTCAAAGTACATGCCGTATTCACAGTTCCTGTGTCGACGCTTCAAGCACTTCATTGAGTGGATGTAGTTGACCTTAACACCCTTCAATGTTGTGATAAGTGCCCCTACACAACGGATTGGGTCAGCAGTTGCATCGTGGATGTGAGAAATGGCTGCAGCATCAACTTTTCTAACTTTAGGCACATCATCACTAACTGGATGTGAAGCATCGAGACCGTGCTCTGAAGTTTTCCTGTTGGCACTGCTATCAGAATCTGGAGATGGAATTTTAAAATCCACTTTAAGCGGTTCTGGCCGTACTTCGTATTCAATATTATTCACAGGAGTTGATTTGTCAGCCTGTCTATCAAAATGGTCTGTCAAATCTTGGTCAGTGTTAGAAGTGTCCAACACTTTTGAGGATTCATTATCCCCTTCACAGACATCTAAGAATGTTCTAGAACTGTCCATGGATGATGTCAAATCCTTCCCCAAATTTTCAGAAGTTTGTGGAACCTTATCTAAATGGTGTGTTCGCAGTTCTGCGTATTCAATAAGTCTATTTATTCTGATAATGATATCTGGTTTTGTGAGTTTTGATGTGAGCAAGTTTGCATCGTTGATGTTTGATGGGTTGAAGGGAAGGCTCGTATAGACGGCCTGCAGCAGCTGCATTAGACCACAGACCATATCCATGGCAACAGCTGCCCCAACAGCAAATGTCTCATACCCAGATGTATGGTCATAGTTTGCAGAGCTGAAATCTCTGTCAAAATCACTAGGTATCAATGAATCCAGAATCCTCCTGTTACAAGTAAAATGCAAAGATATAACACAAGAATGACATATGGTTTCATAAAGTCAAAAATATAGGATTATTATTACAGATCTAAACATTCAGAGTAACAGAGTAGATAGAGAACTGGCTTCTTCCAGTAAAGCTACCAGGTGGAATCCACAGTTTCAACATGCTGGCAATGGGTACCTGACTTTCAGCTAGGAAAAAAAAAAGCAGCTAGAAAGGAAACTGGTCACCGTACCTAATTTGGTCTTGGATGCACATTTTAACATTTTTTACATATCCCCAATTAACTTAACATTTTTATACTGGTTTAGAAGACTACTGACTACTGACTAATCAGTTTCTTGGAGGGTCATTTTTACAAATGTGCAAGTCCATCTTGATAGACTCAAAGACTAGAGCCTAGTAGACCCGCAGCCAGTTAAGCACCATCTATAGATGCTCTTAACAAACCACCTGGGGAAAAGTACAAATAACTTGGGTAGATTTTTAATTAGAATTTTGTCCGGGCAGCCGTCGTTAAGCCTACTCTTTACTATTTCCAACTGCCAAGAAATTTTTAACGTGCTCAACACTGAACACAGGAGTTCGATATCACTACCCAGAGATCAGGAGAATTTTTATCAGAAAATCCACGTGAAAATAAATCCCGGTCACCATCATGATTTGAACATGTGACCTCCGCCACTTTACCTCGAGACCACTGAGTCTCCCCCCCCCCCGTAGTCTTCAATTACACTGTCTTGCTTTCTAATGACTTAAGTATACACTGTTGCAGCATTTGCAATGTTATCTAAGACTCTGGTGTTTAGCTTTGACCCTTTGAACTTAACAGGGACAAACGGGGGCATTTGTATTGCGGAGTTAGAGGTGAAATTCTTGGAAATTCTTGGATCGCCGCAAGACAAGCTACCGCGAAAGCATTTGTCAAGAATGTTTTCATTAATCAAGAACGAAAGTCAGAGGCGCGAAGACGATCAGATATCGTCGTAGTTCTGACCATAAAAACATTGTAATGCATTTAGAAAAATTTAATCTAATTAGAAATAGTCAGCATGGGTTTACTAGAGGGAGATCATGCTTAACAAATCTATTAGAATTCATGGAGGAGGTTACTAAAATCATAGATAAAGGGGAGCCAGTGGATGTTATTTATCTAGACTTTGCAAAGGCCTTTGATAGAGTACCTCATCAAAGATTATTTCGAAAGTTAAAATCACATGGAATAGGTGGCGAAGTTGCCAAATGGATTGAAAATTGGTTAACAGGAAGAAGGCAGAGGGTGGGCATAAATAAGGAGTACTCTGAGGGGAGTGAAGTGAAAAGTGGTGTGCCACAGGGCTCGGTTTTGGGACCAATTTTGTTCTTGATATATATAAATGATTTGGACATTGATATGAGATCCATGATTGCAAAATTTGCTGATGACACAAAACTATGCAGTAGTGTCTCATCTAAAGCGGAAGTGGATATATTGATGTCGGATTTAGATAAAATTTGAGAATGGTCTGTAAGCTGGCAAATGGAGTTTAATGTAGATAAATGTACAGTCATCCACATGGGTAGATCCAATATGGAACATAAATACAGAATGGGAGAAAACAATATTAGAAAGATAGATAAGGAAAGGGACCTAGGGGTTATAATAGATCATACAGGAAAGGTGAGTGAGCAAGTTAAGGTAGCAGTGAAAAAGGCAAATGCAATGTTAGGTATGATAAAAAGAAATATTAAACATAGGAGCAAGGAAGTGATCGTCAAACTGTATAAAGCTTTAGTTAGACCTAGATTGGAGTACTGTGTACAGGTGTGGAGTCCTTATCATAGAGGGGACATAAACATGCTAGAAAGAATACAAAAAAGAGTGACAAAGATGATAGTTGGATTCCAGAATTACAGTTATGAGGAACGACTCAGAAAAACGGGCCTACAGTGTCTCGAAGAGAGAAGAATTCGTGGTGACTTAATACAGGTTTATAAGATGATCAGAGGAATCGATAAATTAGACTATAACAAGTTTTTTAAAATACAGCCACCTACAATAACACGAGGGCATAGCTACAAGCTGATTAAAGAGAGGTCCAGGTTAGATATTAGGAAATATTTTTTTAGTCAGAGAGTGGTGTCTGCTTGGAATGCATTGCCAGGGGAGGTGGTGGAGGCAGGGACAGTTAATGCGTTTAAGAATAAACTGGATGCGCATAGATTTTAGAGCAAGGTGATGTAAATGTAACTGGTTGTATACAGACTCTGCAGGGTCTTCTAAACCAGTATAAAGACGTTAAGTTAAGTTATAAACGATGCCGACTAGCGATCCGCAGGAGTTGCTTCGATGACTCTGCAGACAGCTGCCGGGAAACCAAAGTATTTGAGTTCCGGGGGAAGTATGGTTGCAAAGCTGAAACTTAAAGGAATTGACGGAAGGGCATCATCAGGAGTGGAGCCTGCGGCTTAATTTGACATGCCAACACAGTAATGATTGACAGGCCGAGAGCACTTTCGTTGGGTCTAATAGGGAACGTGTGCTGGAATTAGACCCTCGGAAGACAGGTCAGTTTTACCCTACTAATGACAGGGCGTTGCTACGGTAATCCTGCTTAATCCGAGAGGATTCGCAGGTTTCAGACACTTGGTCATTGACTGACTAATAGCTCTCTCTTGATTCGTTGGGTCTAATAGGGAACGGGTGCTGGTATTGGACCCTCGGAAGACAGGTCAGTTTCACCCTACTAATGACAGGGCGTTGCTACGGTAATCCTGCTCAATCCAAGAGGAATCGCAGGTCTCAGACACTTGGTCGACATGCTTGGCTGATTAGCCAATGGTGCGAGGCTACCATCTGAGGGATTACGGCCGAACACCTCTAAGTCGGAATCCCGGCCTGAATCTCAGCACCACTGCGACGGGAGGCAACGATATGGTTTGGACCTGGGGCTCGGGTCTCAGCCGGACCCGTTTGAGCCGCAGAAAGAGGTCTCTGCCGTCCCGCTGATCAAAGCGGGCGGGGAGCTGCTCGATATTCACCCCATACGGCGCTGAGGTGTGAAACCACTAGAAGAAGACTTAGTTCTCGGTCGGGGTGTCGTAAGCAGTAGAGCAGCCACCTCACTGCGAACTGTTGAGACTCTACCCTTGATCATGAGATATGTCCATACACCAGGTGAACAACATCTCCGTGCCATGACCAGGCTTGTCCCCTGGTTAAATGCACTCCTGCCTCGTTCTTTACCTCTGTCTGCTATCAGTCATCCCAATGGACGCAGAAGAGATGCAGGCCAGTGGACATTGCACCTCTGCCCTATTGTGACAACCTCCTAGGTGGCAGGGAATGCTAGGCGTACCATCACTGCAGAGGAGCCGAGAAAAAAAGGGAGCAATGAGATACCCCACTCACATGCATATGCTACGTTTCTGGCAGGACGTGACGATCCTGGGACACAGACACACTGGACTGCCTCTCTTCCGGGAAACTCGAAAACCTAGTACATACAGTCCATCATATCATATCATCACCTCACCCTTTAGACACGAGTGGTGAAGATCCGATAGTCCTGCAAGACAACTTCCCTAAGAGAGACAACTCTGACCACAAACAACTGCTGCCTTGCAGATAGGCTGGGGACAGCCAAAGGCTAAGGAGGGCAACCCTACAGAAACACCTATTGAAATCGGATGCACTGGGCCACAGGCTTAACGAAACAGTGCAACGTATATCGCAGCGTACGAAAAAGAAGAAGACCCTTTGAACCTGTGACACCCATATACCGGCATGTGTGTAAATACCCCATTCTCCAAGCCACCCGTGATTCGGTGCGGACCATAAATTAAATTAATGCCAATTAAATAGACGCCCCGGTGTTGGAATTTGAGCGGTTAAGGTAGGTAACCAGACACCACAGCAGGACTGTCATCCATGGTCGCAGCTATTAATTCTGATATAACAACGAAATTAACACATGACTGGGGACTCTTGAGTATACATGCGCTTGACTGGCTGCCTGAATGGAGAACGAAGTACTTATGGAAATGCTCCCTGTGTGATGATGATGGTTCCTAGAATCAAGAATCAACAGTCAAGGCTTGTAAGTGAAATACAGTGTAGCCTTCTCATTAAAGAAAGTCATCAATTTAATTGAATTTACAACCAATGATGACATTAGTGCTGCTAAAGACAGATGTGTCAGGCCCAAAGGTGCAAATATCGCAGTCAAACTGCAAACTAATAACATAACGCATTCCGTTCACCGGATTACATCCTGCTAATTGCAAAGCCCTGTTCAGGAATGAATGCAGAAGAAGAAGACACTGGAGTAGGACCGTATTCTAAGTCTCAGAGGGTTGAAATAAACAGAGCATACGGATGGTCGAGTACTGGTAAAACTGATTCAGAATGATATATATTCTTACTTACTTAGTCGCTCCTCTTTTACTGTGAGGTGTAGAGGTATATATATTCAAAAAACAAAATTTAATTTAAAGTGAACAACAGCAGGATAAAAGCTAATGGTCAGGAACTCGAAGTGGTTCACCGTTTTTAATATCTAGGATCTATTATCAGTGATGAAGGATCAAAATGTGAGGTGTTGGCCAGAATAGTACAGACAATAGTGGCGCTTGCACGGCTTAACAAAATCTGGCAGGATAAACGGTTAGCACTATGCATGAAAATCAGATTTATGTGTACACTGATCCTGTCAATATTCCTCTATGCTTGTGAGACATGGACAGTTACAGCTGACCTTCAGCGAAGGATACAGGTCTTGGAGATGAGATATTTCTGAAGACTTTTAAACATAGATCGAGTTACAAATGAGGAAATACGAGATAGAATTACAACAGCAATTGGGCCTTTTATTGACCTCTTGGGAACTATCAAAAGATGGAAACTCACTTGGTACGATCACATATCAAGATCAAATGGTCTTGCAAATACAATCCTCCACGGATGGGTGCAAGGCAGACGACGAAGAGGCCGTCCCAAATAGAGATGGGAGGTCAACATAAAAGACTGGACCAATCTCCGACCAGAAGGGGCACAGGCAGCGGCATCTGACAGAGAAGGGTGGCGTGGTGTTGTGAGAATGTCTTCATGTGTGCCCCAATGACCTCCCGGGTTACGGGATGACCTGACCTGAACATTAGTGGGCATCGTCTGAACCTCACATTGTGAACACTATAAACTTTTACTAAAATGTTATGTGTGCTTCACAACTGGTGATACTTTCCTTGATTGTGTAAATGTAAAACTTTTACTAAAATGTTATGTGTGCTTCACAACTGGTGATACTTTCCTTGATTGTGTAAATGTAAAACTTTTACTAAAATGTTATGTGTGCTTCACAACTGGTGATACTTTCCTTGATTGTGTAAATGTAAAACTTTTATTAAAATGTTATGTGTGCTTCACAACTGGTGATACTTTCCTTGATTGTGTAAATGTGGAAATATAATGACAATCAGTGTGAGTGGCAGATGTGAAGGATTTATTCAAATTGGATGAGATGAGAAAATATTTTCATTTTATTATGTTTTCTTGTTTATTATAACAACACATTTCCATTAAAATTTTGAATTGCAGACAATCGTTACACAGGTAATTCATTCTAGAACATTTCCATATATGAAATATTTTTAGGGTCAGCAGCAACAAAAGATATTTAAAGCGGTTAAGAACCGCTGGTTTGGTATATAATATATTACATGTTAATGCTCTTCGTTACCATAGCATCTGCTCGATCCCTACGTCTGATGATAATGTAGTCAATGAGGTGCCAGTGGCGGGACCTTGGGTGCATCCATGTGGTTCTATTTCGGACCGGAAGTCGGAAAGCTGTGTTTGTAATGAGTAGTTCATTTGCGCATATGTCCTCAGAAGGAGAAGTCAGTTACTATTGCATTTTCCGATGCCAATGGCCCCCTCCCAGGCTGTATGGTCTGTGCCAACCCTAGTGTTAAAAGAGGATGACCAATTTGTCAGATTTGGGGATTGCAGCGATGAGCGCCTCAAGGTCCTCATAAAACTTATCTTTTTCTTTCCTGAGCATTGTGGTGCAGAATGTTGGACCGACTATCGACTTGTCATTGCCAAGCTAAACTTCAAGATCCAGCCCAAAATGCGCCTACAGGGAAAGAAACCACCGAGGAGGCTAAATGTCTCTCAGCTGAAATATGAACCCATGAGAGGAGGCTTCCAGGAAGAGCTTGAGGGCAGACTATCTGAGCTCCGTTTTGAAAAGAACGACATTGAAGAGAACTGGGCATCATTGAGAAACACACTCTACGATACAGCTGTTAAACACATTGGCCCACTCACGTGCAAGCATAAGGACTGGTTTGACGAGAATGATCTGGAAATACAGGGCTTTCTCGATGCAAAACATGAAGCGCACAGGAAATACCAGAGAGACACACCATCTCCGGCAGCAAAAGCTGCCTTCAATACTGCTCGCAAACCTGTCCAGACCAGGCTTAGAGAGATGCAAGACTCCTGGCTCAGCAAAAGAGCTGACGAAATTGAGATGTTCGCCAAGCGTCATGATACCAAACGGTTTTACGAGGTACTGAAAGCTCTCTACGGCCCACAGCCCTCTAGTAATACTCCAGTTCGCAGTGCGGATGGAGCACTGCTAACAGATAAGGTTCAGATTCTAGACAGATGGGCAGACCACTTCTGCAAAATACTAAACCACCCATCGTCCATAAATGAGGAGGCCATCCGGCGAATGCCGCAGGTGGAACTGAACCTGGCGTTGGATGAAGTCATCACTGAGGAGGAAGTCGACAGGGCAATCAGTTCACTATCTGTAGGAAAAGCTCCAGGAGCGGATGCAATACCAGCAGAGGTATATAAGACAGCTGGCCCATCCCTCACCAGAAGGATCACTGAACTCTTCTGCCACATGTGGGCTGAAGGAAAAATTCCGCAGGAGCTAAAGGACGCCTCAATCGTTCACCTGTACAAAAGAAAAGGTAACCGTCAGGAATGCGACAATCATCGTGGAATATCACTACTCTCCGTAGCAGGCAAAATCCTAGCATGCTTACTGCTAAACAGGCTCAACAAACACCTTGAACAAAGCCACCACCTCCCAGAAAGCCAATGTGGGTTCCGGAAGAGGAACAGTGGACATGATTTTGGCTGCTCGCCAAGTACAAGAGAAGTGTCGGGAACAAAATTAGGCCTTGTACACCACATTTATTGATTTGACAAAGGCATTTGATACAGTAAACAGAGGAGGGCTGTGGATGATAATGTCCAAGTTTGGCTGCCCCAACAAGTTCATAACCATGGTGAAACAGCTACACGAAGGCATGTGTGCTCGTGTACTGGACGTTTCTAGTATCAAACGGATTAAAACAAGGATGCGTACTCGCCCCGACCTTGTTCAGCATAATATTCGCGGCCACAATGACAGACGCCTTCAGATCACTGGAGCTTGGAATACCCATAAACTACTGCACAGATGGCAAGTTACTCAATCCCAGAAGAATGAAGGCCAAAACCAAAGTGGCTGACGACATAATCAGGGAACTTGTATTTGTTGACGACTGCACTCTAATGAGCAACTCAACTGAAGATGCAGGTTGAAATGGACCAGTTCTCTGCCGCATGCCACAATTTTGGCCTAACCATAAATGCCAAAAAAACAGAGGTCATGTACGAACCAGCACCAGGCATGCCGTACACAAAACCAGAGACTACAGTCAGCGGGCAGACGCTAAATGTCGTAGACAAATTCACATATCTGGGCAGCACGCTGTCGAGATCTGTCAGCCTAGATGATGAGGTGGCAAGCAGAATAGCAAAGGTCAGCACAGCCTTTGGTAGAATGCGCTGGATGGTCTGGGCACGTCGTGGCATCAGCGTCAAGACCAAACTCAAAGTCTACCGTGCAACCATCATTCCAACCCTACTATACGCTTGCGAAAGCTGGATTGTATACTCTGGACATGCAAGGAGGTTAAACCACTTCCATACAGGTTGCATGTGGCGAATATTCCACATCCGATAGCAAGATCGTGTCACTGACATCGAGGTTCTCTCGAGGGCTAACATGCCCTGCATCCATGCACTGCTAGAAAAAGCACGACTAGGATGGGCCAGACACCTCGTCCGTATGTCAGACGAGCGGCTCTCAAAGAAGCTTCTCTACGGCGAGCTGAGAGAGGGATGGCACGAGAGAGGGCGCCCAAAGAAACGTTTTAAAGACGGTCTGAAGGACTCATTGAAAAGTTGCCAGATAGACATCGACACCTGGGAATGTCTTGCGCAAAACAGATCTGACTGGAGAAGCGCAGTCAAATCGGGTGTAGCTACCGGCGAAGACGACCGTGATTTGAAAGCCCAGAGCAGACATGAGACCTGGAAATCCCGAACAGCGGGAGCACTATCACTTTCTACAAACCTTGTGTGCCCGATATGTAGCAGATGTTTTCGTGCCCGCATTGGCCTGTTCAGCAACATGCGCACCCACACCCAACAGGGAAATTTGTGTGACAAGGATGATGTCAGCGGTCCTCATCGACAACGATGGACAGCTATTATTACATGTTAATGATGCATTAAAGAAAGATCCTATTAACATGCCAATGTGGTATATTTGGAATATGAAGTTAGGCTCATATTTTTCTTGACCAACAGCACACTAGGGGTGATGTGGTCAACATCACGCAGACCCCCTTTACTTTTGTAGATTATTCTGGTACCCAATTTTTTATGTTGTATGAACCCTGGAAGCGGTTTTATGATTGGAAAAATCCAGCACCAAGTGGGAATCAAACCCTGATCATTTGGCTGGAAGAAAGCCAATGCACAAAACATTACGGAAAATAAATTTTTCTCAAGTTTGTGATGTTGTGTGGTAATTTTTTTATGTGGAAAAAATTAAGGATTGAATGAATTAAGATGAAATTAATTGCATGAATTAGAAAAAAAATATAATGCAAAATAAAAATGTGAAATGAAATTATAGTAGAAAGGCAAAAACTTACAAATCCAGGAGGTGTTCCATCACTTTGAGGTGCATGAGAATCCTCACACCGTTTTGCTGAGTGGCCACTATACCTGACAGAGTTAGCACAGCTCTAACCACCTGCCTTAGTAAGAGAGTTTTCAGATGACCTTGCCAGGGCACAGTTTCTACATCTTCATCAACATCCTTGTTTGCTTCATCTACCTCAAAACTGCTAGGAGTCGTAGCAAAGCTAGCAGTTGTATCAAAACTAGCAACCTTATCATGCTGGCTCTGACTGCCCGAATGACTCTTTGCTGAGTAATCCTTCCGACTATGTTGGTGACTTGAACGTTTTTCTGGTTTCTTCACATCACCCCCTTCATCAGTTCTAGAATGTTCAGGCCTGAACTGACTCAGAAAGTACAGAAGACTTGGGAGAATTATAGCAGACAATGTCCTTCCACGAACATTCTGATTCATGTCCAACTCTCCAAGGGATACAAGCAGCTTGACGAGGATCTGAGCCAGGTTGTAGGCAGTTACGGACATGTCCATGTCCTCAACTCTCACTAGTGACCCTACAAACTCATCATCTGTTTCTGAGTCTTCATCTTTCACAAATGGGGACCACATGTGTGCTCTCAAACCTCGCTTGAACCGTGGCTGCTTGGATTTGCGATCATCTGTTCGTTGCGGTTCATCGTTGTCACTAACACTTACTGATGGCAGCTCTTCTTCTGTATCTGACACCTTTGCCAGCATTTTCCTGAACGAAAAATAATTTGAAAAGGATGTTATTCCCCATTACAATATGAACTATTTATAACTGTATGTAATACATGATATACTATTCATTTACTTGACGTATAAATCATATAAATAATTAATAAACTAAAAAAAAAACACAAATATGTGTGGTTAGATTCGGCGTTAAAACAAAAACACAAATGAAACCTACGTTACTATCAATAGGCCTTCATCAGGAACAATGTACAACAACAATAATGAACTAGTAAGTCAAAAAAGAAGAGGAAAAAATCATTAAAAAAAGGATATAATGACATACACAAGAAACAATATTAGAAAGACAGAAAAGGAAAGAGGCCTAGAGGTTATAATAGATCATACAGGTAAGGTGAGTGAGCAAGTACAGGTAGCAGTGAATAGGCAAATGCAATGTTAAGTATGATAAAAAAGAAATATTAAACATAGGAGCAAAGAAGTGATTGTCAAACTGTATAAAGCATTAGTTAAACCTAGATTGGAGTACTGTGTACAGGTGTGGAGTCCTTATCGTAAAGGAGATATTAACATGCTGTAAAGGATACAAAGAATAGCAACAAAACTGATAGTGGGATTCCTGAATTATAGTTATGAGGAAATACTAAAAAAAACCTGCCTACAGTGTATAGAAAAGAGAAGAATTCATGGTGACTTAATACAGGTGTATAAGATGATCAACAGAAGGATAAATTAGACTATAACAAGTTTTACAAAATACAACTGCCTACAAGAACAACAGGACACAGCTACAAATTAATTAAAGAAAGGTCCAGATTAAATGTTAGGAAATATTTTTTTTTAGTCAGAGAGTGGTGAATGCTTGGAATGCATTGCCACAGGAAGTACCTGAGGCAGAGACAATTTATGCATTCAAGAATAGATTGGATGCACATAGTTTTTAGATCAAGGAAATGTAAAAGATACTGGTTGTATCAACAGACTCTACAGAGTCTTCTAAATCAGTATAAAGAAGTTAAGTTCAAAATGGGCTTACTGGATAACACATAAGAAATTGTCACATGGCTTCTCGCGTGTCAGAGGCTGGAAAACAAATGAGATGCAAAGACGAGATGAAGTGGCATGGCCAGGAGAGTGTAAGAAGTGGCAGAAGGCCGGATAAGTCAATAGCGGCCAAAAATAATAAGCAAATGATGATATTGGTTCAGAGAAAAGAGAGATAGTCAGATAAGACAGGGAAGAGGCGATAAGGATTAGAAAATCCCTAAATAAATAATTTTAAAAAAATTTTTTAGATTAACAGTAAAATAATTGAAGAAGTGAATAGTTTTCCCTAATTGGGAAAAGTAGCACTGATAAAGACAGTAACTCAAGATGTTAACTTCAGGATTAAAAAGGTGAGATTTGCTGCTTTTAACTATCTACAACAACATTAAAACTCTTCTTCTTCGATGTTCATCATGACATTGTGACATAGTTTAAAATGAGGCTGCAATATTTGAGCCTTTTGTCCCGAGTGGTCCGCCGTGGTATTTATGTATGACAAGAACAAGAATAGCACCACTGGCCTTCAGAGAGCATGTCGTAAGAGGCGAATAACTGTGTCAAATGGCATAAAACCGGCCATGGTTAGGTGGTTTGTTTAGAGCAGCATAGATGGCGTCTCACAGGCTGCGGGTCTACTTTGCTCTAGTGTTTGAGTCTATTAAGATGAATTCGCACATCAGTTAACCACACTATGCGGCACTTGTCCCAATGCAGCAGAGTAATAAGCTGCTCAAGCCTAGTCAGCTAAGCAGGAAATCCTCCTCCCGGCTATATCCAGATCATACCAGAGTTGGGACCTGCACAGGGGCATCTGTCTCTGTAGAAGTACAGGTAAACTAAGAAATAAGACCCAACATATCATGCTTAACAAATCTATTAGAATTCATGGAGGAGGTTACTAAAATCATAGATAAAGGGGAGCCAGTGGATGTTATTTATCTAGACTTTGCAAAGGCCTTTGATAGAGTACCTCATCAAAGATTATTTCGAAAGTTAAAATCACATGGAATAGGTGGTGAAGTTGCCAAATGGATTGAAAATTGGTTAACGGGAAGAAGGCAGAGGGTGGGCATAAATAAGGAGTACTCTGAGTGGAGTGAAGTGAAAAGTGGTGTGCCACAGGGCTCGGTTTTGGGACCAATTTTGTTCTTGATATATATAAATGATTTGGACATTGATATGAGATCCATGATTGCAAAATTTGCTGATGACACAAAACTATGCAGTAGTGTCTCATCTAAAGCGGAAGTGGATATATTGATGTCGGATTTAGATAAAATTCGAGAATGGTCTGTAAGCTGGCAAATGGAGTTTAATGTAGATAAATGTACAGTCATCCACATGGGTAGATCCAATATGGAACATAATTACAGAATGGGAGAAAACAATATTAGAAAGATAGATAAGGAAAGGGACCTAGGGGTTATAATAGATCATACAGGAAAGGTGAGTGAGCAAGTTCAGGTAGCAGTGAAAAAGGCAAATGCAATGTTAGGTATGATAAAAAGAAATATTAAACATAGGAGCAAGGAAGTGATCGTCAAACTGTATAAAGCTTTAGTTAGACCTAGATTGGAGTACTGTGTACAGGTGTGGAGTCCTTATCATAGAGGGGACATAAACATGCTAGAAAGAATACAAAAAAGAGCGACAAAGATGATAGTGGGATTCCAGAATTACAGTTATGAGGAACGACTCAGAAAAACCGGCCTACAGTGTCTCGAAGAGAGAAGAATTCGTGGTGACTTAATACAGGTTTATAAGATGATCAGAGGAATCGATAAATTAGACTATAACAAGTTTTTTAAAATACAGCCACCTACAATAACACGAGGGCATAGCTACAAACTGATTAAAGAGAGGTCCAGGTTAGATATTAGGAAATATTTTTTTAGTCAGAGAGTGGTGTCTGCTTGGAATGCATTGCCAGGGGAGGTAGTGGAGGCAGGGACAGTTAATGCATTTAAGAATAAACTGGATGCGCATAGATTTTAGAGCAAGGTGATGTAAATGTAACTGGTTGTATAGAGACTCTGCAGGGTCTTCTAAACCAGTATAAAGATGTTAAGTTAAGTTATATCTGATTTCAGTGCAGCATTTCAGGGACCAGGTTTGCCTTTCCTTTACGATCCCTATTCAAGAAGAAGAATCAAGTTCTTCAGGTCAAAATATTACAGAAAGATCCTCATACTACTCTGGACGGAGAAAAAGACAAATATAGACATTCGGCTAGAGTTGAACATAGAGGAGAACTGGTTTATAAATTCAATTTTGGCCAGAAAATTGTTATACTTTGGTCACATCAACGGTCTTGAGAGAACAGTGATGGAAGGTATAGTGCCAGGCAAAAGAGTCAGGGGTAGACCAAGAAGACGATGGTACCAAGATATCCAGGAATGCCTGGTTATGATTGTGGCAGAGGCTGGAGTTTTGGTAAGGGAAAGAGTTTCTTTCAGACAGACTGTGATGGGAGCGACGTTCTATAAAGGACATGCTACATGATGATGATTCACTTATTAGCCAGACTCCATGGTTGCAGTCTGTTTTCAGGACTGCTACTTGGAGGTGAAAAAGGATCTTGGTTAGTTATGGGCTACTGCCCCAGATGCAAGCAGTCAGCTATGAGTCCCTGACTG
The DNA here is from genome assembly GCA_036924085.1 of Ariolimax columbianus. Lineage (NCBI taxonomy): Eukaryota > Metazoa > Mollusca > Gastropoda > Stylommatophora > Arionidae > Ariolimax > Ariolimax columbianus. The sequence goes on from JAVGWX010000007.1 coordinate 20,463,906, forward strand.
CTGTCAGCTGTGAGTTTCTGACTGCTGTCAGCTCATACACTGCAGCATCTTTGGCCCTATATGAAACCTCACTTCGTGCAGCATTTTTGGCTCTATATGAAACCTCACCTGGTGCAGCATCTTTGGCCCTATATGAAACCTCACTTCATGCAGCATTTTTGGCTCTATATGAAACCTCACCTGGTGCAGCATCTTTGGCTCTATATGAAACCTCACCTGGTGCAGCATCTTTGGCCCTATATGAAACCTCACTTCATGCAGCATTTTTGGCTCTATATGAAACCTCACCTGGTGCAGCATCTTTGGCTCTATATGAAACCTCAAACCTCACCTGTTGCAGCATTTTTGGTACTATATGAAACCTATATTGCGTTCTTTAATTTTTACAGTTAAACGAGCTCCTGTGATGAACTCGCTCATTGTCTCGAGCTCCACTTTAGCTCCGTATAACTTTTGAGTTTAATGTTTGGTCGGGGAGTCCTCTTCAGCTGGTTTTACTGAGGACATTTCTGGATTAGATAATCGACTATCTGATTGGTCGCAAAACATACGATTTATTATATTTCGCTGAATTCGCTTACGTAAACAAATCTCTGTGCAGGACATGATGACGTGATTTTTTGTTTCCCAAAAACTGCTTATGTAAACACTCTGGGTTCTGTGCGTTGATGTATTTGACAATGGGTCGCTTCAGTGTATCCACTAGGAACACAACATATTAAACTACTCATTTTTGTATGGGTTATAATATTCAATATTTAAAAATTAAAATATTATTCAGACTTCAAGACACCGAATAAAAATTAAAATTGCTTCAAAATCAATATATTTTTCTAGTTTACTGTTTCAACTGGCAGCCCCCAAAGAAAACCATTGGGAACCCGTGTTTTACACTATCAAGGCAAAAGATAAAAGACATTGAAGATCTATTGTTGCTGATGATCGATGTACAGATAGCAACCGATCTGAAGTGTCTTACTTTTTAGACGGGGTATTCCTCGTCAAATGTCTCTTTGTTTTCCTGTCATCAATTTTCCCTCTGCTTCTGTTTTTCTTCATCAGATTCAGCTGTGACTGGCTACTCTCTGCTCTCGTCAGTTTTCTAGTATGCATGCTTGGACAGCCAAGCTGCTTCAGTTTGTTGGTCTTACTGACCAGGTGGAAACAGGAACTTAATGGCTGCGTAGTGCTGTACGTATCTGGAAAGTAAAGATGAATTTACTTTAAATACGAGGGAGCTTCAAATTAAAACCTTAAAAGTGGGATATATTTGAGAAAAACCATGTCTTTGTATTGTAACTTGTTAATATCACTGTTAAGGATGTCAAGAGTGCCCTGCATATGCCATCACAGTGTAGGCCCACAATATGACACCATAATTGCAGTTAAAAGATGGTCACCCCACTATTGACATGCACGAAAAAGGAGCAGCGTTCTGTCATCCGTTTTTTAAGCAGTGAAAGGAGGAAACCAATAGAAATTCATCAGCTAATTAAAGATTAACCTCTAGCAGTGATTTTTCTGTATTTTTCAAAACTTCATATTTAACGATGGTGGGCTACTTTGTCATCCTGTAACCCTTCTGTTTCTTGGTCAATAAATATGATTTTGTTGTGCAAGACATAAATGAATAAAGAACTTGTTGGTGTTATTGTTTTTGTTGTGTTTTTTTTATTAGTTTCTGAGATACAAGAAGATGAAGGTGAACATTCATAAAAACAAAGCAAAAAAATTGCAACTCGTCGATAGAGACAGTTGCTCCTTTATAAATCCATAGAAACCACAACAAAGTTTTGATACTGTGTTTATTATATCGGCACAACTGATAGGTTCCAATTAAAACACAGTTTTTAACTTAACTTAATGTCTTTATACTGATTTAGAAGACTCTGCAGAGTCTGTATACAACCAATTTGATTTACATCACCTTGCTCTAAAAGCTATGCGCATCCAATTTATTCTTAAATGCATTAACTGTCCCTGTCTCCACTACCTCCTGCGGCAATGCCTTCCAAACATTCACCACTCTCTGACTAAAAAAATATTTTCTAATATCTAATCTGGACCTCTCTTTACTTAATTTGTAGCTATGCCCTCTTGTTCTTGTGGGTGGCGGTATTTTGAAAAACTTGTTATAGTCTAATTTATCCGTTCCTGTGATCATCTTATAAACCTGTATTAAGTCACCACGAATTCTTCTCTCTTCTAGACACTGTAGGCCGATTTTTCTGAGTCTTTCCTCATAACTGTAATTCTGGAATCCCACTATCATCTTTGTTGCTCTTTTTTGTATTCTTTCCAGCATGTTTATATCCCCTCTATGATAAGGACTCCATACCTGTACACAATCTAGGTCTAACTAATGCTTTATACAGTTTGACTATCAGTTCCTTGCTCCTATGTTTAATATTTCTTTTTATCATACTTAACATTGCATTTGCCTTTTTCACTGCTACCTGAACTTGCTCACTCAACTTACCTATATGATCTATTATAACCCCTAAGTCCCTTTCCTTATCTATCTTTCTAATATTGTTTTCTCCCATTCTGTAATTATGTTCCATATTGGATCTACCCATGTGGATGACTGTACATTTATCTACATTAAACTCCAATTGACAGCTCACAGACTATTCTCGAATTTTATCTAAATCGACATCAATATATCCACTTCTGCTATAGAAGAGACACTACTGCATAGTTTTGTGTCATCAGCAAATTTTGCAATCATGGATCTCATATCAATGTCCAAATCGTTTATATATATATATCAAGAACAAAATTGGTCCCAAAACCGAGCCCTGTGGCACACCACTTTTTACTTCACACCACTCAGAGTGCTCCTTATTTATGCCCACCTCTGCCTTCTTCCCGTTAACCAATTTCCAATCCATTTGGCAACTTTCCCATCTATTCCATGTGATTTTAACTTTGTAAACAAATGAAATAAACAGATCTACCCCATCAAGATCTTTTACAACTTACTTGACCATTCTCAAAACATCAGCCGGCTCCAATCCCCGTAACAAGAAGATACATATAGTTCAAGGTCCATTTGTAATCTAACATATAATACTGTTATCAGCAAAAAACATGTGTAGATGGACGTGACATATTCAGCATTAAAAAATGGCTATTGGTAGGGTCTCTGTACTTGGTGGTTCATTGAAAATAAAAATTGTTTTTTAATTTTTAAAATGTTGGCAGAGTGTGTCAAAATGGTTGTGACTGTGCAGTGCTAAATGGATGATGCATGCCTTTCACTCCAGCAAGTTTATGAGTAGAGTAGGAAGTTCCAAAACGAAGTGAGTTCTGTGACCAAGTAGTGATCAGATAGTCAATTGTAGCCATTGACCGTCTCGTAAAGAAAAATAGCAGATTGACTGTGAGTGTAAGACATGCATTACTGCACTGGACCTATTTTTGTTATTTGACGTCCGACAACAAAAAATGACCTGTGCCTTACTGAAGTTTTCATCATGTGTCCCTGGGAGAGAAAATAGCTTGGTTGATCATTTCTGCCATTAATAATAGCGGTTACAAAAAAAATGTTTTGAAACAAATAGGTTTGAGCATGTACCATTCAGCCACTCCTGAAGCATCTCCAGGCTAGGATCTCCTGACCTGTCACCTCCAACGCCAGCATCATGAGAACTAAGGTTGGTGTCCTCAACAGAGCTGGTCGGTTTCATGTGCAGACAGTAGGGTAGTAAGTTGATCAGAACATCACAAAGATCATGTCTCTGACTCACACTCTGAGGAGAAACAGTAGCACACAGTTGCAAACATGGATTCCAGCACCATCAAAATCACAAACGAACGACAACGGAAGACATAGTCATTGAACTATAGTATGTTATCTAGATAAAATTGGCTCCATCACCCATGTGTATGTGAGGCCAAGAAGCATAGACATCTTAACATATCCTGCAATTTTGTTATATGCTTAGCCAGTTACGCATAGAGCACTGGCCTATGGAGATGAATCTCCATATAAAGCGGTTAGGAAGCCTTGAAGAACTCTCCACCACAGCAAACTTTATCCAGAGAACTGGTCTTCATTTGTATACGCAATAAAAAAAGAATGTTGTGAACGAGGAGAAGAAGAAGATTGTTATCCCATGTGTGGTGCTCAGTTTGAAAAGAATATTCTACTGTAACCTCCCATGCATGTTGTAAAAGACAACTAAAAGGGGATGTGCATGAAGCTAGGATCCCCATCAAGTAAAACTATTGCTTTGAAACCACCACCACAATTTTGTGAATACAGGCTTCCTGCAATAGGGGCCAGCTGTAGTTGTAGGACTACACTTCACTTAAAGTGAAAAAGATGAATCATCATACCCACAGAAAACAAATCTTGAATATAAATTGACATGTACTTGATGTTAATCAACAAGGCAATAAGTGCAGTGCAGAGTACTATCATAAAAAGATCCAATTAACATGCCAGTGTGGCATGTTGGGAATATGGTGTCAAGCCCATATTTTTCTTGACCAACATCACGTCACGTCTTATTTTCCTAGATTACGCTAGTACCAAATTTTGTAGACTGGGTCGACCCCAAAGCTCTTTTGTGATAAGAAAAATCCTGCACCAACTGAGAACCGAACCCCAATCACTGGGCTGGGAATTCAGTGCACTATTCTCTGCACTACTTCAACTCCACTGTCATACAAGTTATTTTTTTCTTTTCATTGACACTATCATTTACTGACTACTGAATTGTGTGTATTAAAAAAATTATGTTATTTTCCGGGCGAAGAGTGTGGAATGGATGGTGGAGGAATGGGTGATAAGCATGCGGTAGTTGATGGGCGGAATAAAGGGGGAAAGAAATAGGCATTTTAAAGGTAACAATCTTGAAAGGTGCACACAGAAAGGGAAAATGGTTTAGTTCTACGAATTCTGCTAATTCCATATGATCTGGAAATTATGTTATTTCCAGTGCAAAGCTTGGTTCTAAAGTTGGAGAGGGATGGGTGAGGTGTGAGATGGACGGTTTGATGTGGTTGAGGGAAGATATTTTCTGTTTGGTGGAAAGAGATCGTGAATTGGGAAGAGAAGAAATGAGCAGAGAGAGAGGTGGGGTAAAGTATGAAGCGTTGGTGTGATAGTGGCCAGAATGGGAGTACAATTGGGATAAGATGCATCGGTAGTGCAATGACCCAACCATTGTATTTTCTGTCTAGACATCAGTTCAACAGAAAGGGGTAGTTTCCCTCTTATTCTTATCGTTAATCTGTAGTAATGTTATGTGTAACAATTGCAAGAAATGAACAGGAATAATATAGTTTCTCTCACCTCCCTTCAAACAAACACTCAATACAATGGTTTGATTGCCCATTCCCCTATTCAGAACCTACCTTGACTCCCACCCTGTCCACAGTATAAAGCAGCCTCCAGCCTCTGCCTCTCAACATGTAGTCTTCCAGGGAGTTGGTAGCTTCCTCCTCACTCAGGTTCCTGGTCACAGCATCAACATTACGCATAAACTCCTGACTCAGTTCATTGCCAATATTTCTCATCTCCCTGGGAAAGAAGGCATTGTTTGAATATCAATTGTATCGTATGACGTACGAAGAGTCAAAACGGCTTATCAAAGCCAGATACATGACCAAATGGGAAACCGAACATACTGGTTACACCAAAAACGATGCCTATTACCAGTTGAACCGAAGAGAGCAGGTCGTTGTCTTCAGACTTCGCACTGGCCACAACAGACTGAGGTACCACCTATTCAACAAATTGAAGATAGGGTGTACCGACGAATGCCCGTGCGGTACTGGTAAAATGACCACTGAACATCTGCTGCAGAACTGCCCGACATACGAGGATCAGAGAGAGCAGATGTGGCCATTACCAGTGGAACTGCAAGACAAGCTCTATGGCAGTAGCGAGAGCCTCAGGATGACCGCCGCTTTTTTCGAAAAAATAATGGTTACTGTCTGACTGTGTACGCAGAAGAAGAAGAAGAAGAAGAATATCAATTTAAAAATTGTAAAAACAATGCAAAAATGTGTGTGAATATCACTTTAAAAAGAGGGAGTAAGACTAACGTCTGGTCAGGCAAACATATACTGATCAGACATGTTAGCAAGGGTCAGGCAAAATATACTGGTCAAGACCCTTACCCTGACTTCCACGGGCTGTTTTCATGGCAGCCTGGCTAACAAGGTGAGGGATCAATGTGATCCCCGTACTAGTGAGCGACACGCAGATGAGGTCAAGCATATCACAACCGCCTGGAGGACCACAGTCCACCCTCATCAGCATGCTCGGTATGTGAAGAAAGCTACGGCAACCCGCAACTTAACGTCCTTTTTAGGGTGCACAAAAGAGTAATTAAAAGAGTAATAACCACAACAACATCACTTTATAAACAAGGCATACAATTGTGTGAATATCACTTAAAAAACAAGGCATACAATTGTGTGAATAACACTTAAAAAACAAGGCATACAATTGTGTGAATATTACTTTAAATACAAGACATACAATTGTGTGAATATCACTGTAAATACAACACATACAATTGTGTGTGAATATCACTTTAAATACAAGACATACAAATGTGTGTGAATTTCACTGTAAATACAAGGCATACAATTGTGTGTGAATATTACTTTAAATATAAGACATACATTTGTGTGTGAATATCACTTGAAATACAAAGCATACAATTGTGTGAATATCACTTTAAATACAAGGCATACAATTGTGTGAATCTCACTTTAAATACAAGGCATACAATTGTGTGAATATCACTTTAAATACAAGACATTCAATTGTGTGAATATCACTTTAAATACAAGGGATACAATTGTGTGAATATCACTTTAAATACAAGACATACAATTGTGTGTGTGTGAATATCACTTGAAATACAAGACATACAATTGTGTGAATATCACTTTAAAAACTATCATTATATTATTTCTTTCCTTTGTTGAATAACAGCATTGAATTTAATCAGAATAAAGGCAGCTTGACAAAGTGTAGTGTGCAGGCTAGGTGTTTAACCTCCCTCCCACCCTCCCTCTATATATTAAAAAAATCTTAGGTCTCCTAACTACAAGAACAGTAAATAAGCATGGCTGCCATGTTATTTTTTTTTTGCTGTTTGTTCTCAAACTCCCGCTAGCAAAGTCATAAAATTGGTTTTGCAAGTAGCAGGATGAAGTCTGGAGAACCGAATGCATTGTGTAAAATTTTACAGCTTGACTGTAATATTTGCACCTTTCGAACCAACACATCATACGTCAACATGGCATTTTTGGATACTAGGTTACCCTTCCATCTCTATAGCCAGTCTGCCCTGTTGCAAGTTGTTACTCAGGAACACAATGTGGAGGTGGAAAAGGGTTTTGGCAGCTCTGGGTTGCTGTCCCAGTTTTGGGTTTCTGATGGCAACAGCTCATGGTATGCTCAGCATCTTGATCCTAATGACTGCAGTAATCAATAACAAACAAGTTTCAATATGAAGACCCAAAATAATGAGTTTCTTTTTTAAAATGAACATAAGTCAGTAAGTAGATCACAAACTGATATGAGATAGCTGAAAAATGAAGTTGGTAGTTTTTAAAGTTGTCATTAGGTGGCAGAAACATTCAGCTCTGTGATTACTGCAGGTAGCAGATGCTAGGTGTCCATAGCTCTGTGATTACTGCAGGTAGCAGATGCTAGGTGTCCATAGCTCTGTGATTACTGCAGGTAGCAGATGCTAGGTGTCCATAGCTCTGTGATTACTGTAGATGCTAGGTGTCCATAGCTCTGTGATTACTGCAGGTAGCAGATGCTAGGTGTCCATAGCTCTGTGATTACTACAGATGCTAGGTGTCCATAGCTCTGTGATTACTGCACGTAGCAGATGCTAGGTGTCCATAGCTCTGTGATTACTACAGATGCTAGGTGTCCATAGCTCTGTGATTACTGCAGGTAGCAGATGCTAGGTGTCCATAGCTCTGTGATTACTGCAGGTAGCAGATGCTAGGTGTCCATAGCTCTGTGATTACTGCAGGTAGCAGATGCTAGGTGTCCATAGCTCTGTGATTACTGCAGGTAGCAGATGCTAGGTGTCCATAGCTCTGTGATTACTGCAGGTAGCAGATGCTAGGTGTCCATAGCTCTGTGATTACTGCAGATGCTAGGTGTCCATAGCTCTGTGATTACTGCAGGTAGCAGATGCTAGGTGTCCATAGCTCTGTGATTACTACAGATGCTAGGTGTCCATAGCTCTGTGATTACTGCAGGTAGCAGATGATAGGTGTCCATAGCTCTGTGATTACTGCAGATGCTAGGTGTCCATAGCTCTGTGATTACTGCAGGTAGCAGATGCTAGGTGTCCATAGCTCTGTGATTACTGCAGATGCTAGGTGTCCATAGCTCTGTGATTACTGCAGGTAGCAGATGCTAGGTGTCCATAGCTCTGTGATTACTACAGATGCTAGGTGTCCATAGCTCTGTGATTACTGCAGGTAGCAGATGATAGGTGTCCATAGCTCTGTGATTACTACAGATGCTAGGTGTCCATAGCTCTGTGATTACTGCAGGTAGCAGATGCTAGGTGTCCATAGCTCTGTGATTACTACAGATGCTAGGTGTCCATAGCTCTGTGATTACTGCAGGTAGCAGATGCTAGGTGTCCATAGCTCTGTGATTACTACAGATGCTAGGTGTCCATAGCTCTGTGATTACTGCAGGTAGCAGATGCTAGGTGTCCATAGCTCTGTGATTACTACAGATGCTAGGTGTCCATAGCTCTGTGATTACTGCAGATGCTAGGTGTCCATAGCTCTGTGATTACTGCAGGTAGCAGATGCTAGGTGTCCATAGCTCTGTGATTACTACAGATGCTAGGTGTCCATAGCTCTGTGATTACTGCAGGTAGCAGATGCTAGGTGTCCATAGCTCTGTGATTACTGCAGGTAGCAGATGCTAGGTGTCCATAGCTCTGTGATTACTGCAGGTAGCAGATGCTAGGTGTCCATAGCTCTGTGATTACTGCAGGTAGCAGATGCTAGGTGTCCATAGCTCTGTGATTACTACAGGTAGCAGATGCTAGGTGTCCATAGCTCTGTGATTACTGCAGGTAGCAGATGCTAGGTGTCCATAGCTCTGTGATTACTGCAGATGCTAGGTGTCCATAGCTCTGTGATTACTGCAGGTAGCAGATGCTAGGTGTCCATAGCTCTGTGATTACTACAGATGCTAGGTGTCCATAGCTCTGTGATTACTGCAGGTAGCAGATGCTAGGTGTCCATAGCTCTGTGATTACTACAGATGCTAGGTGTCCATAGCTCTGTGATTACTGCAGGTAGCAGATGCTAGGTGTCCATAGCTCTGTGATTACTGCAGGTAGCAGATGCTAGGTGTCCATAGCTCTGTGATTACTACAGGTAGCAGATGCTAGGTGTCCATAGCTCTGTGATTACTGCAGGTAGCAGATGCTAGGTGTCCATAGCTCTGTGATTACTGCAGATGCTAGGTGTCCATAGCTCTGTGATTACTGCAGGTAGCAGATGCTAGGTGTCCATAGCTCTGTGATTACTACAGATGCTAGGTGTCCATAGCTCTGTGATTACTGCAGGTAGCAGATGATAGGTGTCCATAGCTCTGTGATTACTGCAGATGCTAGGTGTCCATAGCTCTGTGATTACTGCAGGTAGCAGATGCTAGGTGTCCATAGCTCTGTGATTACTGCAGATGCTAGGTGTCCATAGCTCTGTGATTACTGCAGGTAGCAGATGCTAGGTGTCCATAGCTCTGTGATTACTACAGATGCTAGGTGTCCATAGCTCTGTGATTACTGCAGGTAGCAGATGCTAGGTGTCCATAGCTCTGTGATTACTGCAGGTAGCAGATGCTAGGTGTCCATAGCTCTGTGATTACTGCAGGTAGCAGATGCTAGATGTCCATTGCAAGTATGTAATTCAGATACACAATGGGATCCATGCCCATAGGGTGTACAATCAAAAAGCAATGTGCTGTTGTGCATTTATTTTTTTTATTGGGGGGGGGGGGGGGGGGGGGGGCTGAATTGTGTGTGTAAAAGGTTTGTCTCTCTGTATTCTACTGGCGGAGACGCGCCGGTTTCCACCCAGGACTGTATTCTTGTAGGTGATATCAGGATGTATTAGCCAGTGCTTGGATGCATGTGTGCGTCTGTTTGTACCTTTGCTAGTGTTTCAGTGATGCCAGATGTTTATGTGTGGTTCAAAGCAGACAGAATGTTCTTATTCACTGAAGTATGATCCCTATATGAGTGCGTGTGTTGTTAGCTTCCTGAGACCTGTATTGTCAACCCAAGCAAAGTGCAATGGAAGATCCTCACCTTAAGGGCGTATGTTTATCCCAATGGAAGATCCTCATCTTAAGGGCGTATGTTTGTCCCAATGGAAGATCCTCACCTTAAGGGCGTATGTTTGTCCCAATGGAAGATCCTCACCTTAAGGGCGTATGTTTGTCCCAATGGAAGATCCTCACCTTAAGGGTGTATGTTTGTCCCAATGGAAGATCCTCACCGTAAGAGCATATGTTTGTCCCAATGGAAGATCCTCACCTTAAGGGCGTATGTTTGTCCCAATGGAAGCTGTAAGAGTTGGGTTTTTTTGTACGTTTTTTTTTTCTTTTAAGGTTTGCCTCTCTGGGCAAAGGCACACCCTTTTTCACCCCGGACCGCACTCTTTAGGTGATATCAGGACCTATTAACCCTACCAGACTGCTGTACCCATTTTTCGGTAATTTCCAAAACTGCCACTATACCGCTGGACCTAATTTTCGGTACTTTGGGCAGTGCGTGAAAAAATGCGTCACAATCTAAAAATAACCAACCAATCGTAGTCAAACTTCATGGTTAGCCATTACAAATGTCTGCCCCCATGTTTGAATTGACTTTGTGTGGTTTAACGTGAAAAGATTCTGAAAATTCACAATGAAATGAGCGGCTGATGAACCAAGCACTTAAATAGGAAAGCGAAGTAGGTCTAGGCTTATGACAGTCCAACAGGTGATCGATACTTTGGTTGATTCAGACTCTGAGGAGTTAGAATTTCATCAGGAATACGTTTCCAGTTCAAGTGAAACAGACAGTAAGAGTTCGAGTGATGAGGAGAAGCTTGAACCTTGTAGATCTAGAGCTAGATCGATAGTAAGAGAAGGGGGGCGTGTCCCTCAAACAGCTGATGGGGGAGATCTAGGTGGTGATGAAGGTTCATCCTGCTGGGTGAATTGGCACACAAAGGTGGAATATTGACGCTAGATGAAAGGTAAACCTATTTTCTACAATGTCTCCAAGTTCCATCTTATTCTAACCACTTGTTTGCATGTAACTAACATTTTTCTATATCATGTTGGTTTTTTCTCTTTAATGCTCAGGAGCCCAGGTATAGGGGACAGTTAGGTTCAGGGCCTCAGGTCTGGTAGGGTTAACCAGTGCTTGGATACAAGTGTGCGTCTGTATATACCTATGATAGTTAGGGCAATCTCAGCTGTCAACCCCAACTAATATATATTATATTGTATATATGGGATCAAGATGCTGAGCAGCGCATGAGCTGCAGTGGTCAGCGACCCATAGCTGACTGCTAGCGTCAGGGCTAGCGAACCAGAGCTGCCAAGACCCTTCTACACCTCCACGTGGTGATCCTAGATAACAGGCTGCAGCAGGGCAGACTGGCTAAGGAGAAGGGATCGAAGAGGGAATGCTAACCCGGTACTCAAAAAATGCTTGCTGAAGTCAGATGTGTTGGACCGAAAGGTGCAAATATCGCAGCCAAGCTGTAAACTACAACACAACGCATTCTGTTCTCTGGACTACATTCTGCTACTTACCATTTCAGGGTTTGGTAGTGGGAGATTGAGAACGAACGAAGAAGAAGAAGATATTGTATATATTACTTTCTGCAAAGGATATTTGTAAAGAAATTATTCTTTTTTGCAGTGAGAAGTGTTTGTCATATAAATCGAATTCAAGGAAAGACATATTTGCAGGTGCCTTGACATGATATAATCACTTGGAAAAGGAGAATGACTGATTGTGTAACAGTACCAAACCAGTAATTGATTGCAGTTTGTGGACATAATTGTCTTCCTTGTTTCCCAGTAAATGTAAGCCAAGAAAGACAAAATACCCAATACAGTTACCTTTCCTGTTTTCAAGGGAAATAACGATAACCTCAACTTATCCAATACAGTTACCTTTCTTCTTTTCAAGGGAAATAATAATAACCTCAACTTACCCAATAGAGGTAACTTTTTTATTTTCAAGGGTAAAAGCAATAGCTACAACTTACCCAATACAATTATCTTCCTTGTTTTCCAGAGAAATCATGATGAAAAGCCCAAGAAATTTATCCAAAACAAACTGGCGCTGCTGAAAAATAGAAAAAAGATATAATGAACATACAAAACTAAATTCAATGTGATAGCAAAGATTATTTTGGTGTAACTGCTTAGTTAATTTAATTTTTTTTTTCATTTCCCTCTACTAATGAGGGCGCTCGACTCTGGTCCTCTCTCTTTTTACCTCACTCCATTTTATTTGACTTTGTCCTACAGTCACACTCTTGCACAACTTTCACATGCACCCTCAGGGTGAGGTCCTTCTATTGCACTTTGGTTGGGCTGGCTTCTGAGAGCGCACAAACCTAGCATAGGTACATACAGACGCACACATACATCCAAACACTGGTTTATGCGTCTTAATATCGCCCAGTTGACTACAGTCTGGGGTGGAATAGGCGTGCCTAAAAAAGTTGTTTAAATATCCTTCTTTCTTCTTCTTCTTCCTCCTTCTCAGCATCAACAAAGACAACAACAGAAGTTTATTAATGTTGTCTACACATTCTCTTCATTGAGATTTTACAGACCCGTCACACCTCACTCTTCTTACCTCACACTCTTGTTTTATTTATAACACACTTGTTTCATTTTACTCTGTCCAACAATCACACTTTTGCACAACTTTCACACATGCCCTCAGGGTAAGACCCTTCCATTACATTGTCTGCAGAGATGGCACAGGAAAGAAGATTGCATCTCCCCATGCAGTCTAAATGGATAATGGTACATGTGAGAAGAATATAGAGGATCTTAATGATGGTTTTTGTTGTTGGTTAAAGTGTTTGGCTCTCTGTATTCTAATATCAGAGGCACGTCCCTTTCCACCCCGAGTTGCAGCCTTTCAGGAGATATGAGGATTTATTAACCAGTGCTTGGATGCATGTGTGCATCTGTATGTACCTATGCTAGATTTGGACACACTCAGAAGTGAACCCATGTTATTTTCCATCCATACCTTTGTATTGTTTCTCTAATCCATCTCTTTCATGAACAACGTCTTGCTCTAATGTCTGGAATTAAAAGCCCATGCAGGAGAGTAGATTGGATGTATTTTTGTCCTATGTCAAAACTATTAAATTATCTCTTTTCTTTACCAGTCATTAACTAGTGAGAAATTATCCCTGAAAATGTTTGGGTAGTTTGTATTCAAATTTTAACATTTATCAACATTTTCTATTGCTATTAAGTTTGTTTGATTGTTTGTTTGGTTGATTGATTGATTGAAGATTATAAAAATAATCCAAGTAAATAAATATGTGCTAATACAGAAGATAACGATTTTCAGCATTTCTGTATATGAATATAGTTTTTTTGCCGATCCATGACAGTATGAAGGGAATCTTGCAAAACAAAAGTCTATCACTGGACTTAAAGAAGACAATTCTTGAATGCTACTTGGAAACAGTACTGACAAACGGCAGCGATTCATGGACAATCAGCGGAAATATGATTTTATAGAAGAATGTGGAAATTTCCATGGACTGCGAAGAAAGCTAATAATGTGGTTATTGAGGAAGCATAGACACAAAGACAGCTTATGGCACAAATCAGGACAAGGCAGGCATCCTTTTTCAGGCATGCCATGAGAAGAGGCAGGCTGGAACACACGGTGACAATGGACAGAATCAATGGAAAGAGGGACAAACAGAGGAAAAAAACATAATATATTGGACAGCTTGAAGGCATGGCATGAGATGTGATCAATAGCAGAACTGATAACCGGCCCAAACACTTGATAAGAGGAAATAGAGGTCTATGACCGACTAGGCACTTAATGACTTAATGATGATGATGCATACTAGTTGAAATGTACTTTTTGAATCAATCAATCTTGGAAAAGAGGGGATGGTATTATGGTACATAATGAAAAAAGCGTATGGGGCAAAAAATAGTGAAGATCTCTGATCTATATGATATTACGGGATCAAGATGCTGAGCAGCGCATGAGCTGCAGCGATTAGTGACCCATAGCTGACTGCTAGCGTCAGGGCCAGCGAACCAGAGCTGCCAAGATCCTTCTACACCTCCATGCAGTGATCCTGGATAAAAGGCTGCAACAGAGCAGACTGGCTAAGGAGAAGGGATGGAAGAGGGAATGCTAACCCTGTACCCAAAAAATGCTTGCTGAAGTCGGATGTGTTGGACCGAAAGGTGCAAATATCGCAGTCAAGCTGTAAACTACGACACAACGCATTCCGTTCTCTGGACTACATTCTGCTTCTTAAGCCATTTCAGGGTTTGGTAGCGGAAGATTGAGAACGAACGAAGCCAAGCCAAGCCATATGATATTATGGATCAACTAGCTGAAATAAGTGATTGGTACTGGAAGACATGTAAGAATAGATAATGGTGCTGAGGTAAACAGATAAACAATTGAATCTTCTTTATTATTATTTTCGCTTATACCGTTATGCCTTTCAGCGTCAGGTATTGAAGAGATCTCCCACTGTGTACCTCATGCACAGTGGCATTCACCATCTCAGATATTTCCTTAAGCCACCCTTTTCGTGGTGTGCCTTTGGTCTTTATTGTGTTGTATTTAAATAGTATTGCTTGTTGGGGGTTGCTGTGTGGGGATAGTCTTGTGATATGGTCAAACCATTCTAGCTGCTGTATTTTAATATAGTCTATTGTATAATACTAGTGTTGCTCCTACCAGTCTCCTGATGTCATCGTTTCTGATCATGTCTCTCCTTGTTACTTTCAATATATTTCGCAGGCATTTCCTTCTGCTGTTACTTAACTTAATGTTTTTTATACTGGTGTAGAAGACTCACCAGAGTCTAGACAACCAGTCACATTTGCATTACCCTGCTTTAAAAGATATGCCCATCTAATCTATTCTTAAATGCATTAACTTTCTCTGCCTCCACCACCTCCTGTTGTAAAGCATTCCAAGCATTCACCACTCTCTGACTAAAAAAATATTTCCTAATACCCAATCTAGACATTTCTTTACTTAATTTGCATCTGTGCCCTCTTGTTCTCGTTGGTGGTTGTATTTTGAAAAACTTGTTATAGTGTAATTTAACCTTTCCTGTGATTCTTTTATAAACCTGTATTAAGTCACCTCATTGCAATTATATTTATGAAGTTGCTTTGACTGCTTGATCTTTTTATTCCGTTAAATATTTGTTTCTCTGTATTCTAGTGGCAGAGACATGCTCCCTTCCACGCCAGATCGTGTAGTCTTTTAGGCAATATCAGAACGTATTAACCTGTGCTTGGATGCATGTGTGCGTCTGTATGTACCTATGCTAGTGTTTCAATGATGTAAGGTGTTTCAATGTTGTAAGGTGTTTCAATGATGTAAGGTGTTTCAATGATGTAAGGTGTTTCAATGATGTAAGGTGTTTCAATGATGTAAGGTGTTTCAATGATGTAAGGTGTTTCAATGATGTAAGGTGTTTCAATGATGTAAGGTGTTTCTGCGTGGTAGTAGTTGTTTCGAATGTACAGAATGTGTAGATTCACTTTTTTTGTGCGCCCTGAAAAGGACGTTAAGTGGCTGGTTGCAGTAGCTTTCCTCACATGCCGAGCGTGCTAATGAGGGTGGACCGGGATCCTCTAGGCCGATGTGCTATGCTTGGCTTCATCTGCGTGACACTCACTACTACGGGGATCATATCAATCCACATCTGGTCAGCCAGACTGCCTTGAAAACAGCCTGTTTCCAGGGAACGATACATTAACCATCATGAAGTTAAAACCAGACAGAATGTTCTTGATCACTGTAGTTAAGTCCCTAAATGTTGTGTGTGTGTATGCAAGGTTATAAACCCTATGGCGAGGTCTGCGAAAAGAAATCCATTTAAGAGTTCACCAATGTTGTTTCCTATACTTAAGTTGGCTGTTTTACATATGTGATCTACACATGTGGTCTACATGTGTGATGAACAATAAAAATCTTTATTTCTATGTAATTGTCTTAAAGGAACAAGAGGAGTTTGTCACGAGGAAATAAGTTCAAACAATGGTAAGGGCATACGGTTTGTTTTTTCTATTGAAAGTAAAGTTAAAACATTGTCTGCACACTGTGTGGGAACTGCTATGGCAAGAGGTTACTGTTACTTGGTCCTATATATACTTGATGTGAATACAATTAATGAAAAACCTCTGCAATTGACAGTTATTCAATGCAACTGTTGTACATGACTCTCACAAGCTACCTGATCTCTTCTCTTTCTATCTATCTATCATCATCTCCCACACCTTTTCCCCCAGATTATTATAGTAGTATAGAATGCACTCAGCCACAAGGTCCTCTGATAACACGTTATTAGATAACACTTTGTTAAAATGACAGCCGGCATCTACTGGTATTATCTTCGGATAGTCGCTTATATCAAACACGCTTTGTTATATATTACAAAACTGATCAGTGCATAAGTACTAGCTGCTTATATCACCTGTTTTTCATTTGTGCTAAGGTGTAGTCATATATGATACCTTGGCAGCAATATAGACATAGTAAGGGCAACAGAAAACGATGTTCAGTTAAGAATACAGAAGACGAGAAAAGCTTTTATTGCATTGAGGAATTTATTGAAGTTAAAAGAAATTAAAACCACCACCAGAATTAAAATCCTCAACTCCAACGTAAAATCCGCTCTGTTATATGGCTCTGAAACATGGAGGACAACACATGTACTGATGAAAAAGGTACAGACTTTCGTAAATTTCAAAATACAAGGATGGAAATTGTACGACACGATCACCAACGTGGAACTGATGGAAAAAAACCTGGGCAAATACCAGTAGAGCATGAAATTAGAAGATGATGGCGATGTATATACCATAGATTACGGAAACCAGTTGATAATATTACTAGACAAACTATGTTCTGGAATCCACATGTCAAGAGAAGTAGAGGAAGATCAAGACACTTATGGAGGAAGGAAGTGGAAGCAAATATAAAGGCAGCAAACAGGACGTAGCCAGAATTGGCTCATGATAGGAAGACTCAGCGAGTATTTGTTGAGGACCTATGCTCCACAGGGAGCTGACAGGTGATTGATTGAGATATATATACATATCACTGAGATAACATTACTCACGAACCGGCAGACATATCGAGCTTAAATTTGTCATTTAACATTTTATAGCCAATGTGTAGATCATTCCAATTTATTTCACGTCACTAGCTTACTTCTTTTACAAGTTATTGACACAATATTATGTATATTATTTACCAAAAAATGATCCAATTTGTTTAACATGTGTGAAATACCATACTTACTTACTTAGTCGCCCCTCTTCTATTGTGAGGTGTAGATGTATGCCACAGAGAAAGCCACACTGTTAGTCGCCCCTCTTCTATTGTGAGGTGTAGATGTATGCCACAGAGAAAGCCACACTGTTAGTCGCCCCTCTTCTATTATGAGGTGTAGATGTATGCCACAGAGAAAGCCACACTGTTAGTCGCCCCTCTTCTATTATGAGGTGTAGATGTATGCCAGAGAGAAAGCCACACTGTTAGTCGCCCCTCTTCTATTATGAGGTGTAGATGTATGCCACAGAGAAAGCCACACTGTTAGTCGCCCCTCTTCTATTATGAGGTGTAGATGTATGCCACAGAGAAAGCCACACTGTTAGTCGCCCCTCTTCTATTATGAGGTGTAGATGTATGCCACAGAGAAAGCCACACTGTTAGTCGCCCCTCTTCTATTATGAGGTGTAGATGTATGCCAGAGAGAAAGCCACACTGTTAGTCGCCCCTCTTCTATTATGAGGTGTAGATGTATGCCACAGAGAAAGCCACACTGTTAGTCGCCCCTCTTCTATTGTGAGGTGTAGATGTATGCCACAGAGAAAGCCACACTGTTAGTCGCCCCTCTTCTATTATGAGGTGTAGATGTATGCCACAGAGAAAGCCACACTGTTAGTCGCCCCTCTTCTATTATGAGGTGTAGATGTATGCCAGAGAGAAAGCCACACTGTTAGTCGCCCCTCTTCTATTATGAGGTGTAGATGTATGCCACAGAGAAAGCCACACTGTTCTATCTGCCGACTTTCTTCATGTCCTCTTTCCAATCCAACCCCCGGTTATTTAGGGACTGTCGTATGTTGTCTTCCCAGCGTACTTTGGGACGTCTTGAGGGTTTGCGTCCTGGACATTTGCCTCCCATGACCGCCATTCTGATCTTTCATTCTACAGACATGGCAAAACCACTGTAGTTGGGACTGCTCCATTCGCATCTGCAGGGGTTGGACTTCGAGATTGTTACGTAGTGTCTAGTTGCGGATCTTGTTAGTTTTCGTCACCGGGACCATCTTTCTTAGGTACCTCATTTCTGAATTTTGTAGTTGCCATTCTTGGGATGTTGTCATTGCTCCTGACTCACATCCATATGTCAGGACAGGCATGTCAGATATAACGTAACTTTCAAATCCCTGGAAACAGTGTAACCGTTTTACTGACACAAATCCATATGGAAACAATCCATCTCTAATCCATACTGTAAGTGTAACCCGAACCCTAACTCTAACCACAACCATAGCCTTACCCCAAACTATAACACCAACCCTAGAGATAACTCTAACCACAACCATATGCTCAACTCAAACTATAACACCAACCCTAGCGCTAACTCTAACCACAACCATAGCTCCAACCCAAACTACAACACCAACCCTAACACTAAC
This sequence comes from Ariolimax columbianus, assembly GCA_036924085.1. Taxonomy (NCBI): domain Eukaryota; kingdom Metazoa; phylum Mollusca; class Gastropoda; order Stylommatophora; family Arionidae; genus Ariolimax; species Ariolimax columbianus. Next base: position 20,482,894 of record JAVGWX010000007.1, read on the forward strand.
ATCAACCCTCACCCATCCCTAACTGACCCCAACCTAAACTCTAACCCAAACCATTGTCCCAACCAAAACCCTAACCCCCACCCCCAACTCTAACCCGACCACCAACTCTAACCCGACCACCACCCCAACTCTAACCCAACCACTAACTCTAACCTTACCACTAACTCTAGCCCCAACCCTAACTCTATCCCCACCCCAAACCCTTCCCCCAAACCAAAACCCTAACCCCACATCCAACTCTAATCCTGATCCCAACCCTAACTCTAACCCCAACCCAAACTCTAGCCTTACCTATTCCATGAACTGGCCAATTTCACAACTAGAAGTCAGCTCATGTAATGAGCAGAAAATGACCTATTTTATTAAATGTCCTCTTTCCCTATTGTATGGTACATATGAGATCCATTAATGCAGACATGCAACGTACACACAAACAGGTATGCAAAAATACATACGATTGCATATACTTACATACAAACAACCATATGTACATATTAATAACCACATATAGAATAAGAATACCTAGTGTCAGTGAAGTATGCATAGTTCAAATACGCCGTTACCAACACGAGAAACAAACTATAGTGTTAATGAAGCATACATCGATATTATACGCCGTTACCAACACGAGAAACAAACTATAGTGTTAATGAAGCATACATCGATATTATACGCCGTTACCAACACGAGAAACAAACTATAGTGTTAATGAAGCATACATCGATATTATACGCCGTTACCAACACGAGAAACAAACTATAGTGTTAATGAAGCATACATCGATATTTTACGTCGTTACCAACACGAGAAACAAACTATAGTGTTAATGAAGCATTCATCTATCATATACGCCGTTACCAACACGAGAAACAAACTATAGTGTTAATGAAGCATACATCGATATTATACGTCGTTACCAACACGAGAAACAACTATAGTGTTAATGAAGCATACATCGATATTATACGCCGTTACCAACACGAGAAACAAACTATAGTGTTAATGAAGCATACATCGATATTATACGTCGTTACCAACACGAGAAACAAACTATAGTGTTAATGAAGCATTCATCGATATTATACGTCGTTACCAACACGAGAAACAAACTAGTGTTAATGAAGCATACATCGATATTATACGCCGTTACCAACACGAGAAACAAACTATAGCGTTAATGAAGCATACATCGATATTATACGTCGTTACCAACACGAGAAACAAACTATAGCGTTAATGAAGCATACATCGATATTATACGTTGTTACCAACACGAGAAACAAACTATAGTGTTAATGAAGCATACATCGATATTATACGTCGTTACCAACACGAGAAACAAACTATAGTGTTAATGAAGCATACATCGATATTATACGTCGTTACCAACACGAGAAACAAACTATAGTGTTAATGAAGCATACATCGATATTATACGTCGTTACCAACACGAGAAACAAACTATAGTGTTAATGAAGCATACATCGATATTATACGTCGTTACCAACACGAGATACAAACTATAGCGTTAATGAAGCATACATCGATATTATACGTCGTTACCAACACGAGAAACAAACTATAGTGTTAATGAAGCATACATCGATATTATACGTCGTTACCAATACGAGAAACAAACTATAGTGTTAATGAATCATACATCGATATTATACGTCGTTACCAACACGAGAAACAAACTATAGTGTTAATGAAGCATACATCGATATTATACGTCGTTACCAACACGAGAAACAAACTATAGTGTTAATGAAGCATACATCGATATTATACGTCGTTACCAACACGAGAAACAAACTATAGTGTTAATGAAGCATACATCGATATTATACGTCGTTACCAACACGAGAAACAAACTAGTGTTAATGAAATACATCTATCATATACACCGTTAACCACACGAGAAACAAACTAGTGTTAATGAAGTATAAATCCATCATGTACGCTGTTAACCACACTATGATCGAACTATCTCCAACACGGCTCACAGTAAGTAACACAGATAAGCACGAATCACTTTAATTTATCAGTAATTGAACATTCACATGACCGACAACTATTATGGATAACTGTATAACCACTCCCGTTATCAGTCAACAGAGAAGTATGCGGAAGAACAAATGAGAGTTAATTTGAGGGCACAAAATTACGGCTTCTTTATCACTGCCATTGGTTTGTAAATGTGTTGTTTGTTTTTTTTTTAACTTATTTGTTGAAAGTGGGTGGCATCCTATTTTCTTCGGCGTTCATCCTGATAAAGGACGTTGTGAGACTGTGCTGTAGTTTACAGCGAGGATGCGATTTATGCGCCTTTCGGCACGACATCTGATTTCAGCACGGTATGTTTGGTACCTGGCTTGCCTTCTTTCGTCAATCCCTAACCTCTTAGCGAAGCCTGCAGCCTCTTTCCAGAGCCGCCACATAGAGACAAAATTTTGTCTTGGTAAGTTATGGATCACTGACCATGATGCAAGCAGCCAGCTATGGCTCATTGAAACATACTGTTTCAAGGCAGTCTTGCAAACGAGATGGGATCGCCGTGATCCTCGTAGTAGTGAGCGTCACGCAGATGAAGCCAAACATAGCACAACAGCCTGGAGGAGCTAGGCCCACCTTCATCATCACGCTAGCGATGTGAGGAAGGATATTGCAGCTCACCACTCAACTCCCTTTTTAGGAGCACAAAAGAGTAAACATACTCGTCGTTGCCATTAAACAACAAGCTTCCCTCTTCAATCCCTAATGAGGGGGACGGGGTGGCCTAGTGGTTAAGTGGCACGGCTCACAACCAGAAGGTGCTGGGTTCAATCCCCATCACAGCACCGACCGTTACCCCAGAGAAGCAAACCCTTAGAAAATGCAGGAGGAAGCAGACCCTTACATAAAATGCATGCTGAAGTCGGATGCACTGGGCCAACAGGCGCACAATAAAAACCACAGTGTAACGCACACCCGCCTTGGGGAATAAAGAAATAAGGCGAACGCAAAAACAAAAAAAAATCCTTAATGTCTAAGCCAGTCTGCATGATCGTAGCCTATTTTCCAGGGTCGCTATTTGGAGACGGAATAGGGACTTGGGCTTTTTTTTGTAGCCCGACAAAAAGAGACCTCGGGGACGGCCCCCAATTTGCTGACGAAATACACTAGAAAAACACAACACACACAACCGCACAACAGAGAGACCACTATCCCACTGGACGACACGCGACAGAAACCACCGGACTCCGAGATGGGACCTGCTGAAAGATGACCACCCCTTGGCGAGGTACGGGTCGAACTAAGATAGGGATTTGGTCAGCAAGGGGTCACTGACCCTGATGCAAGCAGCCAGCTATGAGTAGCTGGCTGCCGTCAGCTCATTCACTGCAGGTTCGTCGACACCATTCAAAGCTCAAGTAGGAGTAACAACAATAACCTCAATAGTTGTTATTTACAGAATATTCCATATTACGGTTATCTATACTCCCCCTCGTGCAATGACATATCTAACACATTATCCCTGGCGGCAGTGTCTGCTGTGTGACTATCATTACCTATTTCTTTTACTGGAACTGTCAAATTAGCGAATGCAAGTTTGCACTGAAAATTGTGTACACTCTTTCTTGTTGAATGTGCTATGCTTGGCTTATTTGCGTGGCAAACACTACTACGGGGATCACATCGATCCACATCTCGACAGACAGGCGGCCTTGAAAACAGGGAAGGCTACATGGAAGAGATATTGTTTCAGTCATTTGTGCCTGACTGGGCTAACGTATCAAAGGCAAAGGCCGCCGTCCATCGTAGACGATGATGGCATAATTAATTTTGCTAGCGCTATATTTAACAAGGATTAACTGCGCTACTTTTTATCCTCACTCTCTCGTCTCGAGCCGCCTGACCCCAGTGGCAAGTCAAGGACAATACGACTAGGAGGCGACTACGAGATGCAGGGGACTCCGCATCAAGCACCCGTGAAAAGGACGGCGGAGTCCGGAGTCGAACCCACACCACCTGATCACGAGGCCGACGGCTAAACCACTTCGCCACGGAATCCCCAGACTCTCACTTCACCGTAAAATCGATGTAAACAAGTGTAACAAATAAGTATAAATCTGCGTCTAACCTGGAGCTTCTGGTCTGTGTGTCTGTCATTTCTTCGCCTGAGAAGCTGGGCGTAAGACTCCCAAATATCGGATAAGGTCGACATCTTATCCAAGAGAGGCACTTCTTTCATGGTTACCTGTGGAGGTGGATCAAAGAATCTTTGAACAATCTGAGAGAATCGGTTGGCCATTACGTATACACCGATCGGACTAATATACAATTAAAGCGCCCAATTAGTGTCTGTAAGTAATATCATCTCATAGGAATTTACATTTACAACATATGCAGTTACTCGTCTTCTTCGTTCGTCTTCAAACGTCTATATTTACAATTTGACTCTAATAAAGGCAGCAGACAAACCAAGGTTTTGGATATTGCCATACGTGTTCTCAAGCTATTCTTACAATGACAATAAGTAAAGTTATTGCTACAAATACAACCAGAAAATCTATTATTATATTTACAACTTACAAATTTATTCTTAAAAATTCAAAAAAATAAAGCTGTTCTTATATTTATAGCAAATAAAGTAATTAAGTCAGTTACAACAAATACAGTAGTAAATCAGTTACAACAAATAAAATACAGTCAGTTACAGCAAATAAAGTAATTCAGTTACAGCAAATAAAGTAAATCATTTACAACAAATACAGTCAGTAAATCAGTTACAGGAAATCAGTTACAACAAATACAGTAAATCAGTTACAGTAAAAAAAACAAAGTAAATCAGTTACAACAAATAAAGTCAGTAAATCACTTACAACAAATAAAGTAAATCAGTTACAACAAATAAGGTTAGTAAATCACTTACAACAAATAAAATAAATCAGTTACAGCAAATACAGCTAGTACAGAGTTTACAACAAATTAAGCCACTGATACAGCTAATAAAATTAAGCCATGGATACAGCTAATAAAATTAAGCCATGGATACAGCTAATAAAATTAAGTTATTGTTACATCTAATAAAATTAAGCTATTGTAACATCTAATCAAATTAAGCTATTGTTACATTTAATAAAATGAATCTACTATTACATCTAATAAAATTAACATATTGTTACATCATCATGTAGCATGTCCTTTGTAGAACGTCGCTCCCATCACAGTCTGTCTGAAAGAAACTCGTTCCCTTGCCAAAACACCAGCTTCTGCCACTGTCATACTCAGGCACTCCTGGATATCTTGGTGCCATCGTCTTCTTGGTCTACCCCTTCCTCTTTTGCCTGGCACCATACCTTCCATCACCGTCCTCTCAAGACCGTTGTGTCTCTTGATGTGACCAAAGTATTTGCATTTTCTAGCCAAAATGGAATTGATAAACCAGTTCTCCTCTATGCTCAACTCTTGCCGAATGTCTACATTTGTTCTTTTCTCTGTCCAGGGTATTCTGAGGATCTTTCTGTAACATTTTGATTCGAAGGATTCTATTCTTTGTCTAGAAGTTTTGGTAATCGTCCATGCTTCACAGCCATAAGCTGCCACAGGAAAAACACAGGCTCTCAAGACTTTTACTTTTATCGTTTTGTTGGTGCCCTGCCATAATTTCTTCAGGCTGGTCAGTCTCTGCATTGCCATAGCTAGTCTTCTGATTTCTTTCGAGCAGTCACCATTTTTGTCGATTCTGGAGCCCAGATATTCAAAATGTGTAACCTGATCTATTTCCTCACCACCCACTGTAAATTTATGCTGACATTGTGTTTTATCGGTGGTCATTATCTTTGTTTTGTTTATGTTTATGAACAGATTTTGATCTTTACTATGTCCATTAACGGCTGAAAGTAGCTGCTCTAGCCCTTCCGAACTTCTTGATAGTATCACTGTCATCTGCGTATCGTAACTCTGGAATCTCGTACGCCCCAATCGTAAATGGGTCGAAACTTTCAATGTTCTCATCTTCTCGTACATTTCTCATTATACATTCCGCATATATGTTGTACAGATAAGGTGAGAGGATATATCCCTGTCGGACTCCCTTTTGTACTGCAAACCAATCTGATGTTTGCCCAGATACTCGGACAGCGGCTTGTTGATCTTGGTATAATGTTTCAATGAGATGGACTATATGCAAAGGAAACCCCATTTCCTTTGTGATTCTCCAGATTTTGATGTTTTACCGTGTCGAAGGCCTTAGTGTAATCAATGAAACATGTGTACAGGTCTACATTAAACTCTCTACATTTTTCATAGATATTCCTTAAATTGAATATATGGTCCCGGGTCCCTCTGTCTTTCCTACAACCTGCCTGGACTACGTGAATTTCAGATTCAAACCTTTTCTCTATCCTTCTTAATAAGATTCGCAAGAGTATCTATCTAGCATGGCTGATCAGTGCCATAGTTCGGTAGTACATATTGTTACATCTAATTAAAATAAGCTATTGCTATTTTTTTAAATAAAATATTTGATATTTAGAAGAAATAAAATTACTTTCAGATTTACAACAAAGATTGTTATTTTAATATTTACAACAAAGAAAGATATTCTTAAATTTACAACAAAGATTGTTATTTTAACATTTACAACAAAGAAAGATATTCTTAAATTTACAACACATAAAGCTGATGTTAAATTTACAACAAATAAAGCAATTCTTTCAATTATAAAAAATATAGCTATTCTTACATTTACAAAACATCAAACGATTCTTACATTTACAACAAAGATATCATTACATTTACAACAAATATATAATTAAATTTACAACAAAAATATCATTACATTTATAACAAAAGACAGATGCTCTACACACCGTGACTAACGTCCAAGATGCAATTATATTAAATTATCAACACATATCCAGACGCAACACACACAAAGTTATAAAAACCACAAAAGAAGAAACATGGAACACAATTAGCATCCATTTGCAACAAACACCATATATATTTATATATATATATATATACATACATTTTTTTTTTTATTATTTTTTTTTCTTTATATTAATTTTTGTTAATTTTTTTTTAAGTATCAAGACAATGAGGTCAAGAAATAAAAGCTGCAATTCTATTACAGTTATTACTAGCAAATAGATCCCTAACATTTAACGAGCACATTAAGAAGAAAAAAATGAAGTTAGTTGTATCAGGCCACCCTCTTCTGGTAGCCACAATACGAATGAGACAAACGGTATACAACAATGAATAACCACAGACAGCTGTTCATTGTGAGATTCCTCAGAGACAATGTAATTAAAGATTAGTTTGGGATCAAGATGCTGAGCAGCGCATGAGCTGCAGTGATCAGCGACCCATAGCTGACTGCTAGCGTCAGGGCCAGCGAACCAGAGCTGCCAAGACCCTTCTACACCTCCACTCGGTGATCCTGGATAACAGACTGCAGCAGGGCAGACTGGCTAAAGAGAAGGAATCGAAAAGGGAATGCTAACCAGGTACTCAAAAAATGCTTGCTGAAGTCGGATGTGTTGGACCGAAAGGTGCAAATATCGCAGCCAAGCTGTAAACTACGACACAACGCATTCCGTTCTCTGGACTACATTCTGCTACTTGAGCCATTTCAGGGTTTGGTAGTCGGAGATTGAGAACGAACGAAGAAGAAGAAGAAAGATTAGTTTAAATTCTCGATATCAAATAGGTATCACGTGCTAGAACACCCAGAAGGAGTAGATGATACGAAAGAGCCCTGGCAACAGGCCGAAAACCTATGAAACGAGACTTGTGTTGAGGGCTGTACAAAAGTAAAACACACAATTTGGATAACAGCAAATACTATGGCGAGATAACGGTAGGAAAAATGAAGAAAGCAGACATAGACCGCAGCAAAACCAGATGTAACAGAGCAAAGGTGCAGGAATGATATGATGTAGCCAATAACGAGGTTGAACAAAAGGGCCGTGAGAAGGAATACGAGAAAAACTTATTGACGATTGACAACAGAAACGGGAGTTAGCGAAATGATGTGCGTGTGTGTGCATGCGTGCGTGTGTGTGTGTATGGTGACAAATGTGTGTCGAAGACAACAGTGAAGAACTGGACAACGATGTTGAAAGAATGAGGTTAGTTAACGCAACAATATGCGCCTGACCTGGTCTCAGAAGATCTTTTTTTAACTCACGTCCTTCTTTAAACATCGTTGTCCAGTTCTTCACTGTTGTCTTCGACACACTTTTGTCACCATACACTGCCTGCATTCTGCGATGAATGTGAACTGGTCGACATCCTTCAGTTGTTAGAAACCGAATCACCGCTCGCTCATCAACTCTGGACGGATTCCGTATTACACCCGCCATGTTTTCAACGGTATGCTGAGGAAACTATGAGTCGGAAGATAATACAATTTTGCAAGCTTGACGGTTGGTATGTGCTGTTTACACCAGAAGTGACGTCATCGTGCCCATCGTACGTGTATTCACTTCTTGCAGTTTGGTCCGGTTTCATTTGAACATGTCTCGTTATAACGTCAGGTTCAGGTGACATATACTGATCTTGAGGTAGCTAGTCCACATAAACGACGGCACCAACCATATATGACCACGATGAGTGGCTGAGTCCCTGGATGTTTGCAATGAGGATGATGTCTTTTGGATTTGACCTAACCAGGTGGTGCATCGATAGCGGCATCGACTCTACCATAGTGGAGAGCGTCGTTTCTCATTCGCCATGTCCATTGTCTGTTTTAAGATGGAGTGGGCTGGAGTGTTCTCGTATCCAGATTGGATCCAATGAACGAGGTTGTCCTCGTGTCCAGGAAGGGCCAAAGAGTGACGGTTTAGCATGGTGAGTGTGCTTTCGAGGAGTGCCTTCGTCGTGGTTGACCAGGCCATACCAATGGATCGCAAGACTGTTTCTTGTAGACGGTTTCAATTCACTTCTGATAGTTATGCAGAAGTCGAGGTTTCTTAGTCGCACAGCAAGATGGGAACGACACACTGATCGATACTCCACCGCACAGCCGGGCCGTGATGCTTGAAATACTCTGAGTGAGTGAGTGCCTGAGTGAGTGAGTGAATGAGTGAGTGCGTGAGTGAGTTAGTTAGTGTGTGACGGTAGTGCGCCAGGCTGAGCGGTTCGGAGCAAGCAGCTCCCAGCCAGCAACATCAATGGAGAAACTATTCAAATAAACTGTTAGAGTGTCTCTGTATCGTTTCTTCCAACCCCGGCGAGCGCTGTCCTATCATGAGCTCACCGTACAACAGTTGTTTAGGGAGGCGCTAATCTGACATGCGAACAACATGCCCTGTCCATCTGATCTGGGCTCTCTGTAGCAGCGTATGGATGCCAGAGAGTCTAGCCCAGCTGAGGACTTCAGAGTTGGCACTCTCTCCTGCCAACCGATCCTGAGCAGCCTGCGGAGACAGCTTACACGGAAACGATTAAGTTTCCTCACATGCCTGCTATAGACTGTCCATGTTTCACAATGTGCAAACAACCTGACCAGCGAGGTGAGCATAGATTCTGTAATCCCCACATCGGCGAGCTGCCTGAGAAGTCTTGCTTATACTACACCCAGCAGTATCCATTTACACCTTTTACAGTACGACTCGGCCTACAAGAAGAACCACTGCAACGTGCTCATTACTCTTGCCAACTGTAGACAAGTCTGGTCTTTACGGCGATGTGCTTTTTTGCACAGAACATGAGCTTCAATCTCGATGCAGTATATTTATTATGATCACGCGTTCCGGATATAACAAACATGACTTTGTCGTTGGCAAGATCGTACATTCGTCAAAAGAAGGTCAAATAACTACCAGGGATCAAGATGCTGAGCAGCGCATGAGCTGCAGATGTCAGCGACCCATAGCTGACTGCTAGCGGGAGATTGAGAACGAACGAAGCCAAATAACAACCGGAAAAACTGCCACAACAACATGCAACAACTGAATAACTCGGTAAGAACAACTTTGAAGAACTATTACTACAATTAAGGCAACAAATGTATGGAAACAACAAATACGTCACACAGCAGTAAACAAAATAATATACTTATTCCTGCCTCAGTAAACAAACTACATATCATAAGTCATATTCTTGTCTCAATAAACAAACTGTCTACCAAACATCATATCCCTCCCTCAGTAAACAAACTACATATCATGTCATATTCTTGTCTCAATAAACAAACTGTCTACCAAACATCATATCCCTCCCTCAGTAAACAAACTACATATCATAAGTCATATTCTTGTCTCAATAAACAAACTACCCACCAAACATCTTATCCGTCCCTAGATAAACAAACTGTCTACCAAACATCATATCCCTCCCTCAGTAAACAAACTACATATCATAAGTCATATTCTTGTCTCAATAAACAAACTACCCACCAAACATCATATCCGTCCCTAGATAAACAAACTGTCTACCAAACATCATATCCCTCCCTCAGTAAACAAACTACCCACCAAACATCCTATCACTCCCTCAGTAAACAAATTATCTACCAAACATATATCCCTACCTCAGTAAACAAATTGTCTACCAAACATTTTATCCCTGCCTCAGTAAACAAATTACCTACCATACATACTGAAGGTTATATACAAATATATTAGTAGTCTGTGCTCACTGGTAGTCAGAAACTAAATACGCGATATCTTAAAGGAGTTTGCTTATAAGTCTTGAAAATCTAATCACGTATTGCCTTGTCACACGTTTCTGTAATCTTATTGATAAGGAGTTAAAACCCACACACAAGAAACACCAACAGAACCAGGTCACTGCATCTATACACAAATTGAACCGTTCAAAGATAAAATGGATATAAGGTATAGATAGTAGAGGAGACTTAAGGAGACAACTTAAAGATAATCAAGCTTAGCTGTACCATTTTAAATTTAGACGGGTTAAATCGTTTATATATGTATGAAGCTGCAGGTACATGAAAACCCTAGCAATGGGTGAGGTACACATACGATCAGGTTTTACAGAAAAGAAAGAACAGCTAGGATGCGAATTATGAAGGTTTTTATTTGAGACGACAAACACAAGCGACGCGGCGAAAGGAAATCAAAGAACACGAGGGATACAGGACAGTCGTGGTCTATGTTGGAGAAGAGGCACGGGACAACAGACTTGGATCAGGACCTATGCTCCGCTATCGTGGTCGTTACTCTTCAGCGCATGTCTCGAAAAGGACGTTCTGTCGCAGTGTACAACGAGGTTACGATATCTGTCGTCTTTCAGCCAGACACATCAAGTTTCAGAGACCATGGTCTGCAATGAACTGAAGATCTTTCACTAATTAATATGTAGTGTTTCTTTACCAATATCCTTCCATTTATTATTTTATTTTGTCTGGAAACTATATGTAGATTCCAGATATCTCGCTTTAATGGTGGCCTTAAAAGTGGACCCATCAGAAAAGAAGGGATCAAGTCAAGAACAACAATACACACTAACAACAATACAGACAGTCAAAGAACTACTGAAGACTGCGAACAGAGGCTTGGCTGAATAGATGGGCAACATGGAATACTGTGAGGGAGACCTACAAACATATGGTCATCCCAAAGGCAACATCAACCTCCTGAAAAGGAGAGATCAAAGCACTATTTTCCGACTTCGTACTCAACACATACAACATAACAGCCACTTGAACAGAATCAAACCACGACATACTCCAGAGTGCCGGTTGTGCACACATCCCTACAAAACTATTGCACATCATGTTGTTTTCATGTCCGGCGCTTGGTGGTGTTAGGAAAGAGCTTCTTCCTCCAAGGCCAGACAAATAGAACACACTGTACAGAACTAAACAACAGCTCACAAACACTTACAGATACCACTATACGGCATTGGGTCAAAGGGCAGGATCCCACAGGCTGCTGAATCAATAACCAACCAGCCAACCATCTATTGTAGTCGACTTCAGCTTATTCTAAACTCTAGTTTTCTATAAATATTATGTCTGTGCCAATTGCATTTTTTGCCTGTACCAAAACCATTTAACTCTCTGTCTGTTTCTACATGCTATTACACAAGCCTACCTCGTTTTATTTCCTTAGCAGGTGTCTTAAGCAATTAAAAAATCCGAAAGCGACGTAATAGGCTTACTGCCGCTTCTTTTCAAGAACCAGCTTTTCACGGTGACCCAGGATGATCTTCTCAGCTACTGTATGTACCCCGGTATTTATACGCCACAATTCTTCGCTGATCCTAGTAATCTACATTGTTGATGTTTTCAACCACTATGACTAGGTCGTGGCGCTAGACTTTCAAGGTCTTTATGGTGTGTTCTGTGAGAATATCCAGTTTCAATAAGACAGAGGGCACACTCTTGCTGGCTTTCACTGAGTCTCTATTACGCATATTCTGAGATTATGAATGGTGGATAATGTAGGGAGTTGCAATAGTGGTAACGTTTAGGGTATGAAAGTTAATGGCATCAAATTTGCCGATAACCAAGCAATTGTCGAAGGATAAGTAGCAACGTTGCAAATGCTTCTTGAAAACATTAATAGGATACCAACTACTTTGGTATGAAAATAAACACACCAAAGACAAAGGCTTCGGTAAAAGTCAAGCAACATACACACAATCTTTAATGGAGAAATAGTCGAACAAGTATATAAGTTTACATATTTAGGGCAAACCGTCATAGAAGATGAGATAAAATTACGATAAGGATTGCATTGGCAAAAAAAGGGCTTCAGAGAAAAACATAAATTGCTAACCACAAAGTGTTTCAGGATAGAACTGGGGAACAGAATAATCGCCACTCATACACGGCCAAGTGTACTGTATGGGGCCGAAACATGGATTCTAGCAAAGAAGGATAAAACACGATTGGAAGCCCAAGAAATGTGGTGGTGCCGCAGATTTTTTTTCTCGTTCACCTTATTTCTCTAATCCCCAAGGCGGTGTGCGTTGCACTGTGGTTTTTATTTAGCGCCTGTCGGCCTAGTGTATCCGACTTCATATTGCATTTTATGTAAGGACCTGCTTCCTCCTGCATTTTCTAAGGGTTTGCTTATCCAGGATAACGGCCGGTGCTGTGATGGGGATCGAACCCAGCACCTTCGGGTTGTGAGCCGTGCCACTTAACCACTAAGCCACGCCGTCCCATATTGTGCCGCAGATTGAAGAGAGTGAGTTGGTCAGAAAGAAGATTCAATGACAATGTCCTCACTGAAGTGGGCGTACGTAGGCGAATATATAAAATGATACAAAACGGACGATTCAGTTGGATGCGACACAATATACAACATGAAAGTCTTCGACAGAAGATACTAGAGGGCGATATTCAATGGAAGGAAGGACAGGAGCGACCAAGACTCACCTTTACATCTGAAGCATGCAAAGACAAACAAGAACTCGTGCTGAAATGAAGAGAGCTCAGGGGAGATGTTTCAATGGAGAATCATGCTCAGACAATCTTACAACCAGTCTCAGGACTGATCCACCAGAAGATAGGGTCAAATGGAGAGACATACTCAGACAGCCTTACAACCAATATCAAGACTGATCAACCAGAGGATAGGGTCAAATGGAGAGGCATGCTCAGACAACCTTACAACCAGTCTCAGAACTGATCAACCAGATAATAGGGTCAAATGGAGAGACATACTCATACAACCTTACAACCAGTCTCAAGACTGATCAACCAGAGGATATGGTCAAATGGAGAGACATACTCAGACAACCTTACAACCAGTATCAGGACTGATCAACCAGAGGATAGGGTCAAAAGGAGAGACATACTCAGACAACCTTACAACCAGTATCAAGACTGATCAACCAGAGGATAGGGTCAAATGGAGAGGCATGCTCAGACAGCCTTACAACCAGTATCAAGACTGATCAACCAGAGGATAGGGTCAAATGGAGAGGCATGCTCAGACAACCTTACAACCAGTCTCAGAACTGATCAACCAGATAATAGGGTCAAATGGAGAGACATACTCATACAACCTTACAACCAGTCTCAAGACTGATCAACCAGAGGATATGGTCAAATGGAGAGACATACTCAGACAACCTTACAACCAGTATCAGGACTGATCAACCAGAGGATAGGGTCAAAAGGAGAGACATACTCAGACAGCCTTACAACCAGTATCAAGACTGATCAACCAGAGGATAGGGTCAAATGGAGAGGCATGCTCAGACAACCTTACAACCAGTCTCAGAACTGATCAACCAGAGGATAGGGTCAAATGGAGAGACATACTCATACAACCTTACAACCAGTATCAAGACTGATCAACCAGAGGATAGGGTCAAATGGAGAGACATGCTCAGACAACCTTACAACCAGTCTCAGGACTGATCAACCAGAGGATAGGGTCAAATGGAGAGGCATAATCAGACAGCCTTACAACCAGTATCAAGATTGATCAACCAGAGGATATGGTCAAATGGAGATACATACTCAGACAACCTTACAACATTTCAGAGAAACTGGATCAAAAAAGCAAATCCCCGCGTCACTCAAACCCTCAATGAGCAAGAGCCCCAGACCCACCGGAGCTTGAATAACAAGACGCATCATTGATAACAAGAATCAGATACCCGACTGGTACCCAAATTGAAAACAACAGGGCCACTGTAACCTTCCGAGCACGTCGTAAGAAGGCATTAAAGAGGGTTGCGTATGCGGCTAGCAACCTCATCATGTAGAATGACTTCTAAAGAAACTGCAATTGCTTATGTTGAAATTCACACTGTTTGTAGTTGTACAATGCTATTCGTTCTCAACGGAGAAAACTCTTAACGACGTTCCTTTTGTGGGGGTTACAGTCTATCTACTTACATCCCGAGGCGCAAATGAGGTGGATCAGAATCCTTCTGACTGTAGTGCAATGAGGTTTTTCAGTAATCTAAAAAGGCAAAGGCCGCCGTCCATGGCATAATTTATTTTGCTGGCGCTATTTTTAGTTAGGATTAACTGCGCTACTTTTTATCCTCAGTCTCGTCTCGAGTCGCCCGACCACAGTGGCAAGTCAAGGGCAAGACGACTAGTAATCTAATAACTATAGGAATTACAAGGTCGATCCCCACCTGGTTGGGCAGGAAGCTGTGACACATGTTTGCAGAAGGACGAGCGAGGACGTGATGTTGTGGTTTTAGTCCTCGGCCCCAGGCACCAAATAAAGGTGGACATATACAGGTGGACATGTGCCTCATTTGAAGATTAGTATAAATGGCTTCTTCATTCGATTCTGGAGTAAATGAACTATCCATTCGTTATTTACGTATTACGATAATGTCAGTAAGTAAGTCACTAACACCTTCTTCTACAGTACTTCGGCGTTCATTCTGAAAAGAACTATCTGTGGTAGTATACTGCGATATCTGCGACTTTCGACTCGACACATCCGATTTTAACTGGCTTTTGGGGGTGGGGGTGGTGGGGTGGGGGGGGGGGTGGGGGTGGGGTATCGGGTTTGCCTTCTCACTGTGATTCCTACTTGTTTAGCCAGACTACACTAGTGGAACCTGTTTCCAGGACCACCAATAGGAGTCGGAATAGGGTCGTGGTCAGTTGTGGTTCGCTGACCCTGCTGTAAGCAGCCAAGTATGACTCGCTGGTTGCTGTCAGATCATCCACTGCTGCATCTTTGGTCCCGGTCACTAACTGATATTGGATAGCAGAAACATGTAGTTGGCAGTTTCTAAAGGTAACATTAATTGGCACCAACATGCAGCTTTTTGATTACTGTAATTATTAGACGGTAGGTGTCGCATGTACGTGCGCAGCTCAGACATAATAATGGCGTCCGTGCTGACATAGTGTACAATCAAAGAACAGTGTGCAGTTGGCCGAATCTGTTATCGTGGGGAGGCGGAAAAGGGGGGGTGGGGGGGAATTATGGAGATATAAAATACGTTAAAAAATGTTTCCTATTTAGTGTAATAAGTGGGTGAATAAATTTTCTCAATGGCCCTAAACAGTTATTGATGGAGCCCGGCCTGATCGTTTTGTTCAGATTGCAAGAGAAGCATCTGTTTACCCAACCCTTGATAAAGACATTTACAAGACGACATGTCGGAACACATCTAAAAACTAGATGTATTTTGCTTGTTTCGCAGCCATCATTGTAACTCATAGGAAAGTAGAATAGAGCAGAAAAACGGGCGTGTGTGTATGTGTGTGTGTGGTGGGGGGGGGGGGGGGGGGAGAGAGGTAATGTGCATTTTGTTTTGATAAATATAACAAAACGAGGCATTCATATTTTTGTTCTTATCCTTATCTTACCATACCTTTTATATTTGTTCCTTCGTGTAAGTATTTTTCATTTGTTCATGTCTGTTTGATGTGTTAATCTCTTCTTTCGTGATGTGTTAGTTCTTATTGCACTGGGGCAATTATGCATGATGAAGGTCTTTTGGTCGTAACATAAGTTTCGCTCTTCTTTTTATGTTCTAGTGCGGTTCGTAAAATAAGTTTCGCTCTTCTTTTTATGTTCTAGTGCGGTTCGTAAAATAAGTTTCGCTCTTCTTTTTATGTTCTAGTGCGGTTTCATAACAATACATAACCGTGATTATATATATTCTATTGTAATACACAGTAGCATCGCATTGTAGCAGACCCCACTGTTTGCCCTGGCCGTTATTCTAACTTAGAACATTCTCACACTCATCCACATCATCATGACCATACTCAGTAAATGACATATCACACAACAGGTGGCATATTTATTATATCATACTCATATCATAGAATGAGTAGAGAAATTACAAACACAATATAATACATATCTTAACTAAACATTCTACTAAAACGGGAATTGTAAGCATTAGCTCTTGATGGAATTCCCAACTATCTAAAACCCCAGTTCTATTGCCTTGCAATTACATCACAAACATATCGCCTTAACTGCGTCTTCAACACACCTTATCAATAACTCTTCCTCACTGAAATCCCCTCAGGCGGGCGATCTCGACATAACTCGTTCACAATGTGTCCTTGCTTACAAACACACTTTCAGATTATCCATTAATGCAAAACTCACACACCTATTTGAGCGATCCTGTTCTATCACTAAACATTCGTCCAACCGTCTATCAATCGCTCCTCTATCTAAGTCGGTGAGTTAAACATACTATCCATATTCAGTCTCTCTCTCTAGCCTCTCTCCATCCCTCTATCCAGCCTCTCGAGCTAAACTTTGTCTGAGTTATATATCCTCAAGCAAGGCCAGAGCTTGACCAATCGATCTCAGGTGATGGCCATCTTCAGTCCCATTGGACGAAACACTTGGCACTCCTGTTACTCATTCTTTCGCAGCAAGCCCCGCTGCCAATTTCGTCTGTCAATCAATCTCCCCCTACCAAAATCGGAAGGCCAATGGTCAGTTTCTACCTGTCCACATTCCTTAACCCAACTCTGTTCTCCTTTGCTGAGACGGTGAGTGACATTGTCATGCATTCAGGTAGTTTTAAGCTTTAACATGTTCAGGCATCCT
Source organism: Ariolimax columbianus (assembly GCA_036924085.1). Lineage (NCBI taxonomy): Eukaryota > Metazoa > Mollusca > Gastropoda > Stylommatophora > Arionidae > Ariolimax > Ariolimax columbianus. Next base: position 20,500,371 of record JAVGWX010000007.1, read on the forward strand.
AAACTCCCCTTGCTCCGGCGGGAACTGTTACAGCATTATTGGTTATATTTTTCCCCTACCCATACATTTAAAAAGCTTTCTACGCAAATGGGTGCTGTAAGCTTTGGCAAATAAATAAAAAGCGTTGAACTCTAGACTTGTGGGAACGCGCCAGTAGTACTTGTATGTGGTAAACAAAAAATACAGGGAAGCACAAATGCAACAAGAACCTGCAGAATGTATACCCAAGCTAATCTCGCGATGCCCAGCCTACTGTAGACACGTATCTAAAGAAGGCTGTAGCTGATGACTGTAGCGGGACACTCAATTTCGGGTTAACAGTTCGATTTAATTCAATTTTAAACAAAAAAGTAAAAGTAAAAAATAGATGTGCATTAAAAATGGTTAAATTCAGTTTTGCCACCAATCGTCTGGAAGAATGTAGGGCCATTACAAAGGAGCAGAAGGAAATATGTATGTCCTTCGCATATGGGGAGCTTTACTGCTTCTGTTATTTCTGATATCCATCGTTTACGTGGTCGGCCCATGGCTCTGTATCCATTGTATTTGTATCTGTATAGCATTGCATGGGAATTGTCATTGCCATTAAATGTTTTGCACGACAGCGGTCTAAAAGGGTTCTCTTTTCGGTTTTTGAAGAGGTAAGAAAAAGAGCTGCACAGACGTTTTGTTCACTATGAGACAACAAAACGAAACAAATATCGAATACAGTCGAAAATTAAACGTTGCTTTTGTAGATCAAGAAAAGGCTTTCGATAGAGTAGACAAATAAACTGTGTGCTATTCTAGACGACTACGGAGTACAAGGTAGGCTATTAGAGAATATTATAGCACTATATAAAGGGTGCCAAAGTGTAGTAAGAACAGATGAACTGGCCGAAATAAGGGAGATAACAACAGGGGTGAGACAAGAGTATGTGTTGTCACCCCTACTCTTCAACACATTTATGGATAGAATAACGCTGGAGGTCAAACGGGGGCACCTACCAAGAAATACTGAGGAAGACAGGACATAGGCTGATCAGTTAAATCAACTTCTTTTTGCAGATTAGTAATGACTTACTGTTCGAGAATGAAAACGATCTGCAGCAACATCTGACTGCGCTCATCTCTGAGTGCGAAATATATATACGAATATTAAAACATCCAAAACAGAAACTGCGGATAAACAGGTTTGCCTGAAAACATGAACATTATGGTAAACGGGAACAAGATTAAATAAGTGCAGGAGTTCAAGTACGTGTGCAGTGTTTTCACACAGGATGGACGTTTAGATAGAGAAATGGAGATCAAGTGCCTAAAAGGAAATGCAATTACCTACCAGCTGTCACAATTTTAGAAACACTCTAACATAAACATGTTCACAAAATGACTACAGTATATGTATGCCAACTCTCTGCTACCATTGCCAAACATGGACATTTAACAAAAACTTTAGAAAGAAAGATCACGACATGTGAGATGAGATAGTCTCCGGAAACCAATACATGTAACTAGTAGAGACAGAATTCGCAACGCAGAAGTGCGAAACATCGTTGAAGCAAGACACTGCACTGAATATAGGAGACAATCAAGTGGTTCAGCCACCTAATGAGAATGCAACTGACCAACTACCCATGTGCACCATTAACGCACGGCGATCGTGTTTTTGCAACCGTGGCAGACTGGATGGACAGGAAATGTTGCTAATATTCTAAATCGTCATGAGATGAGGGGATCGGTGGTCTTGAGGTAAGGTGTCTGTATAAAGTGCCAAGGGTCGCGGGTTCAAATCATGGTGGAGACCCGGATTTTTTTTCACGTGGATCTTCTGGTAATAAATCCATTGATTTCTGGTCAGTGAGATCGGACTCCCGTGCTTAGTTTCGAGCACGTTAAAAATCTCTTGGCATTAAGAAATTTAAAAGAACGAAATTCACAAATCCTAGTTTAAAATATACCCAAGTTATGTGTACCTTCCCCAAGGCCAGTAAGCAGCAGGAAGTTGTCAAATATCTGCTACTAATAGCCGAAGCATTTCGGCTACCTGGCAACAGACATTAACACGTCTGTTTGAATATCAGGATTCCAAATATTTCAAGTTATGTGATGACGACTATTTCAGTGAAGCGTCTGGCCCTGGACAGAAAACTACATCTCCCCATGCCGCCTCACTGCACAAGTGGATAAGACTTGACACGGAAATCCAAGACAAGTGATTATATAACATGTATATGTTGTACACGTCACAACTGAGTTTATCGTCCGTTTCAGATAAGACCCTATCACCGATTTTGTGTCCATTCAGACCAGAGAAGGGTGGGAAGGAAGACTAACGTCTAGTCACGCACAACATACTGATCAGACATGTTAGTCAGGGTTAGGCAAAACATACTGATCAGACATGTTAGTCATGGTCAGGCAAAACATACTGATCAGACATGTTAGTCAGGGTCAGGCAAAACATAATGATCAGACATGTTAGTCAGGGTTAGGCAAAACATACTGATCAGACATGTTAGTCAGGGTCAGGCAAAACATACTGATCAGACATGTTAGTCAGGGTCAGGCAAAACATAATGATCAGACATGTTAGTCAGGGTCAGGCAAAACATACTGATCAGACATGTTAGTCAGGGTCAGGCAAAACATACTGATCAGACATGTTAGTCAGGGTCAGGCAAAACATACTGATCAGACATGTTAGTCAGGGTCAGGCAAAACATAATGATCAGACATGTTAGTCATGGTCAGGCAAAACATACTGATCAGACATGTTAGTCAGGGTCAGGCAAAACATAATGATCAGACATGTTAGTCAGGGTCAGGCAAAACATACTGATCAGACATGTTAGTCATGGTCAGGCAAAACATACTGATCAGACATGTTAGTCAGGGTTAGGCAAAATATACTGGACAAAACCCTCACCTCGGCTTCCTCGCAGCTCATCCTGGAAACGGGCTGTTATCATGACAGCCTAGCTAACGAGTTGAGGGATCGACGTGATGCCCGTATACTGAGCGACACGCAGATGAAACCATGCACATCACAACCGCCTTCACGGTCCAACTCCATCAGTACGCTCCTGATATTAATTAAGAAAGCTACGACACCCCGTCACTTAACGTCCTTCTCAGTGAGCACACAAGAGTAATCCTACTCATTGCAAGCATTCAACAACAACAACAACCAGATGACGCTTGTAATTTGCGAGATTCGAACACCTACCATTTCACAATTTTGCTCGTCGGTATCTTGAGAGGCGAATGCCTTACCTGTCAACTATAGTGACCCCCATATCAGATAGTCAAAATCCAAAAAAGGAAAAAGCATGTCCGAATGAAACACCATCAAGATAATGACTCGCATTTTACGAGACCGACAGCGGAAATCATGAAGACATGTTTACGCCCTGTTCAACCACATAAAGATTGACAGTTATGTCTGGACATATGAGCCATTGCAAAAATAGCGTGGCCATAGCTTAGTCAGTAATAGAGAAGGCAATATGAGCACACCACTCAGACTTGGAACAAATATGCGACTTCATATAGGAAGAAACTTGACACAATTAACACGCATGTTTGTCAACACGTCAAACTGCGTTTCTACACGGCCTTTTCGCTTATCAACAACAAGAAAACATGAGGTGTGTTACCAGCCATATTGGTTTTAAAACTGTTGTGATGGATAATACACAACATGCAAAGCAGAAAATGGAGTCAACGTACGATGATGTTCTGCTCCGTCTTCTTCGTTCCCAATCTCCCACTACAAAGCCCTCAACAAGGCTTTGCAAGCAGCAGGATGGAGTCCGGAGAACGGGTTGCGTTGTGTAGCTAGTTTATAGCGTGACTGCGATATGTGCACCTTTCGGTCCGACACATCCATCTCTGGCAGGAATTGTACTTGATATTAGTTGGTATAGTGGTATAGACAATGAAATAAATTATTGATAGCTACTGTCTTGAGGATAACTGGCTGGCAGTGCGGAAATAAATAAAAACATAGATAAATAACAGATCAAATATAGTAAACATTATGTGTATGTATATATATATATATGTATGTATGTATGTATGTATGTATGTATGTGTGCGTGTGTATATATATATATATATATATATATATATATATATATATATATATATATATATATATATATATATATAAGAGGCGTCTTCAGATGAAACCGGATCTAACTACACCTAGTGAACATACGTACGATGCGCATGATGACGTCACTTCTAATGTAAACAGCACATACCAACCGTCAAGTTTGCAAAATGTCTTTATGCGCCGACTCTTTCTTCAGCGGACAGTTGAAAACATGGCGGATGTTATACGGAATCCTTCCAGCGTTGATCAGCGAATGCTGATGGTGTATGATCAGTATGGTGACAAAAATGTGCCGAAGACAATAATGAAGAACTGGACAACGATGTTTAAAGAAGACCGTGAGTTAACAAAAGATCTTCCGAGACCAGGTCAGTCGCATATTGTTGCGACAAAGATGACATCGCCAAAATTGATGCAGCAATTCGGGTGGACCGTCGCCGTAGCTTACGTTCGCCACACTTTTGTCACGTTATACCGCCTGCATTTTGCGATGAATGTCAACTGGTCGACATTCTTCAGCTGTTAGAAACCGAATCACCGCTCGCTGATCAACTCTGGACGGGTTCCGTATCACACCTGCCATGTTTTTAACGGACTGCTGAGCAAACTATGTGTCGGAGGATAATAACATTTTCCAAATTTGAAGGTTGGTACGTGTTGTTACGTTATTGTACGTATCGTACGTTTGTTCACTTGGTGCAGTTATATCCGGTTTAATGTTAACACGCCTCGTGTGTGTGTGTGTGTGTGTGTGTATAAAATCAATATAGGTCAATAACCTATTTTCTGCACACACGATTGCAAGTATAAAACAATATTAAAACACCCCTTAACCTACTCAGAGACTCAGAGGTAGAGGAGGGGACACTAAATTATTCAAGCGTCTCCTGGTCTGAAAGATGGTGAGATTGGCGCCTAATCTTTTCGGAGAAGGACGAGTAATTCAGAGTTCCCGTGTAGACGCTCTGCACATTAATGAACCGTTTACAAAAGAAAATCAAAAGGTGCATGCTGTTAGTCGCTGTCCAGACCATTAATAATAAGGGTAAGCAAATTCCGACCAAATAGTGGACTGCTGAAAGAAACAATAGGTCAATCACCTGCTTGTCTGCACGCTCGATTGCAAGTGTATACAAACGGACAAGTGTATACACACAGACATGTGTATGTAAACAGAGAAGCGTATACAAACAGACAAGTGTATGCCAGAGAAGTGTATACAAACAGACAAGTGTATACAAGCAGACAAGTGTATACAAACAGACAAGTGTATACAAACAGACAAGTGTATGTAAACAGACAAGTGTATACTAACAGACAAGTGTATACTAACAGACAAGTGTATGCAAACAGACAAGTGTATGCAAACAGACAAGTGTATGCAAACAGACAAGTGTATACAAACAGACAAGTGTATGCGAACAGAGAAGTGTATACACACAGACAAGTGTATACAAACAGACAAGTGCATACAAACAGAGAAGTGTATACACACAGACAAGTGTATACAAACAGATAAGTGTATACACACAGACAAGTGGATACAAACATACACGTGTATACAAACAGACAAATATATACAAACATACAAGTGTATACAAACAGACAAATGTATACAAACAGACAAGTGTATACAAACAGACAAGTGTATACAAACAGAAAAGTGTATACAAACTTTACATAATTTACTTTTTTTTCACATGTTAATGACATTTATAACAATGGAATGTGGCCAAATATTGATTCCTTTGTCAAAGAAATCAAATGTAACAGAAACCGGTCAATTCCGAACGATGTTTGATAACACATGCATGTAAAATTGTAATGAAGATAATTAAGATGAGAATTGATGGAAAGATAGAGGAAGTACTGCAAGTTAACCAGTTTGAATTTCGCAAGGCCAGAGGTACACGGGATGCCATCGGAACATTGCGGATTCAGAAAGAATGATTGATCAATGACGACCACTGTTTATTTGCTTTATTGACTACGAGAAAGCAGTTGACCGAGTCCCCTGGAGCAAACTTGTTCAGATCCTACAACAAATAGGTATAGAAAGACCACTCATTAAGTGAATCCAGAACCTGTATGAATATCAAGAGGTGATTATTTCAAGTACGGAAGATCTCACTGATCCTGTTTCCATTAGAAAGGTGGTACGACAGGGTTGCTTGTTTTCACCGAGTTTCTATAACGCATATTCGGAGAGAATGATGGACAAGGTTATGCAGAGGTGTAATAGGGGTGTCAAAGTTAATGCCATCAAATTTGCCGATGAACAAGCGATAGTGAGAAGACCAGTAGCAAAACCTTAAAGAGTTTCAGGATAGAACTGAGGAAAAGAATAATCACCACTCATATATGACCAATTGCACTGTATGGGACTGAAACATGGACACTGGCAAAGAACGATGAAAAAAGATTGGAAGCGTTTGAAATGTGGTGCTACCGTAGAATGGAAAGTGAGTTGGACAGAAAGAAGATACAATGACAATGTCCTCACCGAGGTAGGCGCACAAAGACAAATATTGCATACGATACAAAAACGTCCGTTGAGTTAGGTGGGTCACTATATGTGACATGATAGTTTTCTGCAGAAGATACTAGAGGGAAAGATTCAAGGCAAGAGAGGCCCAGGACATCCAAGATTCAAGTTTACATCACAGGCATGCAGGGACATTAAAGTACGAACCTATGCTGAAATGAAGAGAGCTGCAGAGGATAGGGTCAAATTGAGAGACATACTCAAACAACCTTACAACCAGTCTCCGAGCTGAACAACCAAATGGTGATGATGATGACAAACAGACCTGTACATCCCAAAGAGTAGAAGAATAGTAACTAATTTAAGTTTTTTACACACGCGCGTGCACGCATACGCGCGCGCGCACGCACAAACACACACACATAGAGAGAGAAAGAGACATGTGTACAGAGTGGTCAGAAAAGGAGTGTGTTCACAGAACAGATCTGAGAACGAAACGAAAACACTTCTGTATTAATCTGAAAAGAGTAACTATCCAATCCAAGTTTTACCTTCACCCTACAAATGCTCGATGTGAGCCCGATGGTTACAGAGCAGATGTCTAGACTGTACAAGTTATCACCATACGTGTGCTATAGGTCTTTATGTTTGCTTTTCTAATCACCATATATATATATACACGCATACAGTTAAGCAGACCGGATATCACTACAGCCATAAGGAATGGTTCATATGTGTTCAGTACCATCCGGTAGATAACGATAGTTATATATTCTAATAATACATGTATCTACATGTAGTACACACTTCTAATCCGTCCTATCTTCAGCACTTCATTCAAAATGCAAATTAGTTAAACAGTATGCGGGAACTGAGGCGATTTCGTCATTCGCCGCCCCCCCCCCCCCCTCACCTCTTTCCATTTCAACCACACCCTCGCTTTTTATTTAACCATAATGCGAAGCGAGTTTTGTTTACTTTTGTATTGTTTGTATTATATATATATTTCACTAATATAATAAGCAATGCATGAGCTGTACTGGTCAGCGACCCATAGCTGACAGCTAGCGACAGGACCAGCGACCCATAGCTGACAGCTAGCGACAGGACCAGCGACCCAGAGCTGTCAAGACGCTTCTCATCCTCCCGCGGTGATCCTGGATAACAGACCTCAACTGAGCAGATTGGCTATGGAGAAGGGATCGAAGAGGGAAGGCTAACCGGTTACCAAACATGTCGTGCTGAAGTCGGATGTGTGGGATCGAAAGGTTCCGCAGTCAAGCTGTGAACTACGGCACAACGCATTCCGTTCTCCGGACTACATCCTGCTACTTGTAAATCACTTTTCACGGCTTGGTAACGGGAGATTGAGAACGTTCAGAGCTTGGTAGCGGGAGATTGAGTACGTTCAGAGCTTGGTAGCGGGAGATTGAGAACGTTCAGGGCTTGGTAGCGGGAGATTGAGTACGTTCAGAGCTTGGTAGCGGGAGATTGAGAACGTTCAGGGCTTGGTAGCGGGAGATTGAGTACGTTCAGAGCTTGGTAGCGGGATATTGAGAACGTTCAGGGCTTGGTAGCGGGAGATTGAGAACGTTCAGAGCTTGGTAGCGGGAGATTGAGAACGTTCAGGGCTTGGTAGCGGGAGATTAAGAACGTTTAGGACTTGGTAGAGGGAGATTAAGAACGCTTAGGGCTCCAAAGACGTAAATAGGGATGTGTTTTCTGTTAAATTTGTATCTGGTGACATGTATTTCAGCGTGTTGCCTGATTTCGTCATGCCACACACTCGCGAGATATTTGTAGATAGTGAGCACTTTTAATTATAGCTAGATATATATTGATGTACCATCTTCTTGAAGATGTGCGCACCTACTCACATATTGATGTACCATCTTTTTGAAGATTTGCGCACCTACTCACATATTGATGTACCATCTTCTTGAAGATGTGCGCACCTACTCACATATTGATGTACCATCTTTTTGAAGATTTGCGCACCTACTCACATATTGATGTACCATCGTTTTGAAGATTTGCGCACCTACTCACATATTGATGTACCATCTTCTTGAAGATGTGCGCACCTACTCACATATTGATGTACCATCTTTTTGAAGATTTGCGCACCTACTCACATATTGATGTACCATCTTTTTGAAGATTTGCGCACCTACTCACATATTGATGTAGCATCTTCTTGAAGATTTGCCGAACATATGAATTGGGCAAACTGGTAGAATTGAACAGACGCTGCACATATCCCTTCTTCACTCCACTCTTGATAGGAAAAGAGTTTGAAGAAGATCCATCATGTAATACTAAGTCTTTCATTGAGCTGTAGTGCTCAGCGAATCATAGCTGACTGCTAGCGTCAGGGCCAGCGAACCAGAGCTGCCAAGACCCTTCTACACCTCCACGCGGTGATCCTGGATAACAGGCTGCAGCAGGGCAGACTGGCTAAGGAGAAGGGATCGAAGAGGGAATGCTAACCCGATACTCAAAAAATGCTTCCTGAAGTCGGATGTGTTGGACCGAAAGGTGCAAATATCGCAGTCAAGCTGTAAACTACGACACAACGCATTCCGTTCTGTGGACTATATTCTGCTAGTTAAGCCCTTTCAGTGTTTGGTAGTTGGAGATTGAGAATGAACGAAGCCAAGCCATATCAGTGGTAAATGAAATTATCATGTTGCGCAGTTTTTGGGGAGCAGCGGAACATCATTAGGGGTTCGAAAATACCATTTCTACTTACCAAGTCGAAGGCTTGAGAATATATTGAGAATTGAGTGGCAAGAAAGTGTCGCATAATGTGATTTTCCAGCGAGCAGACAGTCCTAGCATGCACTTGCTGTTGAGTCAACGAGGTCTTCGATGGTTAGGGCATGTTTACCTCATGGAAGATGAAAGGCTGCCAAATTATAATCTCTATGGACAAATGTCCATTGGAGCTAGAAGAATCGTCGGTCAACACTGCGATTCAAGAAAGTATGCAAGATGGACATGAAGTTATGTGACATTCCATCCAAATGGTGGAAAACGATTGCTCAAGATCGAGCTATTTGGAGACAGTCATTTGGAAGGGGCAAAGTAGCTGCAGACGTTCTTATAGGCCTTCTGGCTGCAGCGAAAAGAAAGGATGTGTGCCATATTTAATGCAAGGTCAATATTTGATTATTTAATTCAATCAATTCAAGTGCCGTCTTCACAATAAAGGTTGACTGCAGTGAATATCCAGCATTCTCTATCTCTCGCCCTGACTGTACACACAGCCAGCCTGCTGCTTGTCCATAGCTTGCTGTTATATTTCCATGTGTAGCGTTGCCCCATTCGTGATCAACTGTCTTCAACATTTTTCTCCAGTATGGTTTTTACAAGACTTTCCTGTCTTTTAAAATTGCCAAAATGTATAAGTGGTGGCTCTTTATTTCTTTCAACAATTCTGTTTCTTCTTCTTCTTCTTCGTTCTCAATCTCCCACTACCAAACCCTCAAAGGGCTTAAGTAGCAGAATGTAGTCCAGAGAAGGGAATGCGTTGTGTCGTAGTTTACAGCTTGGCTGCTATATTTGCACCTTTCGGTCCAACACATCCGACTTCAGCAAGCATTTTTTTAGTACCGGGTTAGCATTCCCTCTTCGATCCCTTCTTCTTAGCCAGTCTGCCCTGTTGCAGCCTGTTATCCAGGATCACCGCGTGGAGGTGTAGAAGGGTCTTGGCAGCTATGGTTCGCTAGCTCTGACGCTTGCAGTCAGCTATGGGTTGCTGACCACTGCAGCTCATGCGCTGCCCCTGGAGGTTTGACGCTTAGTCTGTTAACGGCCTTCCACCCATGTCTTGCTGTTGTTGTTTAATGTCTACAATGAGAAAGTCTACTCTTCTGTGGGTCCTGAAAAGGACGTTACGTCGCGGGTTGTAGTAGTTTTCATCACATCCCGAGCGTGCTGATGAAGGTGGACCGTTGTCCTCAACGCTGTTGTACTATGCCTCACTTCATCTCCGTGACACTAACTACTATGGGAAATACGTCGATACGCATCTCGTCAGTCAGACTGTCTTGAAAACAACAGCCTGTTTCCAGGGAACGATACATGGAAGAGAGGTAGTGGTCTTGGTCAGTATATTGTGTCTGACCCTAACGCGACGTCCTAGTCAGTCTGTTGTGTTTAATCGATCTAACGTCTCAGATTTCCCCCCCCCCCTCCTCTTTATATCTTAACCAGCCATTCTGTAACTTCGGAAATAAAAATTGTGATTCTGACACGATGACTGCCCTTGTTATTAGGTGTCAGGTAGCAGCCACCCAAGTGCTGAGGTCACTACCTCAAGCTTCATTCTCATACTGGAGGTTATCGCCATGTATGTCCATCTCTGCTCAGAAACAAATTGACTACTCATTGAAACATAGAAACTTCAACCTGATTGCCCACTACATAGTATCAAGCCATCTGTATATATGACGGCATAACACTTCTGAGACCTGGCACGAATCAGCTTGTTTACCTCGAACTCTCCTTTCCTGTTGCACCACTTTCTACATTCCCGGCCTAGGATTACGATGACGCTGCGGAATCTGTCATTCTATCTGATAATGGAAAGGTTGTCCCGCCAAAAGACAATAAAGCACGAGATACACAAAAAGTGCTGAATTAGTGACGTATCAAGAATGTCTCAGCTATGGTTGTATTTATGACAAGCCTGTATATGCTATCTTCACTAGTATAGAAAGTAAAGATTCTCGCGGCACTTAACGCGGCGTATTTGGAATGTGGTGGGCTACGTTTCTTGACCAACAGTACACTTAGAGGTGATGTGGTCAGCATTTCCTCCAGATTTGCTCTGGTACTCTTTCAGGCGGGGTCGGCCGGGGAATTGAAAGCGGATCAAAAAATACCCCACACTCGAAAAAAGGCAAATGCCGCCGTCCATCGTAGACGATGATGGCACAATTAATGTTGCTAGCGGTATTTTTAGTAAGAATTAACTGCCCTACTTTTTATCCTCACTCTCTCGTCTCGAACCGCCCGACCCCAGTGGTAAGTCAAGGACAAAACGACTAGGGCGCGACTACATGATGCAGGGGACTCTGCATCAAGTACCCGTGAAAAAAGATGGCGGAGTCCCCCTGATCACGAGGCCGACGGCTTAATCACTTCGTCGCGGAATCCCCAACACTAATTGTGGATTAATAATAATGTCCGCTAAGGCGTCTGAGACCCGTTACGTCGGTCGGCCCCAGCTATGACCCACTGCTGCGGAGTGGTTCCAGGACCTCGTCCAGAGCGAGGTGGAGGCTGATATCTGCTGAATGCATACGGTGAGGGGACGGCCTCTTCAGCCGGTTAGGTGGAAGAGTTTTGGGGCTGAGAAACTCCTCTTGTAGTATCTTGTGGGTCGGGGTTTCCTGGTCCAGTCGTACAACATGACTGAACAAAGAAACTAGGCGACGGTCAAGTGTTTCTGGGATTGGGAGGAAGCCTGTTTTAGCAGAGACCTCCACGTTGTGGATGTAGTCATGCCGTCTGATGACTTAACTTAACGTCATTATGCTGGTTTAGAAGACTCTACATAGACTGTAAACGATGTGCGACTCCATCTTAATTGACTCAAACGTTAGAGCTAAGTAGACCAGCCCCAGTCAGGCACCATCTATAGCTGCTCTTAACAAACCACCTGGGGATAGGTACAAATAACTTAGGCAAATTTTTAACTTCAATCTTGTCCAAGCTACGATCGTCAATTCTGCTTTCTTTCATTTCCAACTGCCAAAGTATTGTTAACGTTCTCGACACTAAACACGGGAGTCCGATCTCATTACCCAGAAATCAGGAGAATTTTTACCAAAAATTCACGTGAAATAACTCGGTCTCCACCGTGATTCGAACCCGCGACCTCTGGCACCCGAGGCGTAGGATACGCCGCTGGCTGCGCATGTGGAAGGTCTCAAGTATCGACTTGTCATGGTTCAGCTATGTCCAGGTTTCAGAGCAGTAAAGCAGGACTGGGACCACGCAGGACTGGTCAGATCAGGTCATCCCGTAACCGGTGAGGTCGTTGGGGCACACATGAAGACATCCTCACAACCCCGCGCCACCCTTCTCTGTCAGTGGCCGCTGCCTGTACCTCTTCTTGTCGGATATTGGTCCATTCTTTTATGTTGTCCTCCCACCTCTTAGTGGGACGGCCTCTTCGTCGTCTGCCTTTCACCTTTCCGTGGAGGATCGTATTTGCAATGCCATTTGATCTCGATATGTGACCATACCAAGCGAGTTTCCTTCTTTTCACAGTTGCCAAGATGTCTTCAAAAGGCCCTATTGCTGTTGTAATTCTATCTTCAAAAGGCTCTATTGCTGTTGTAATTCTATCTTCAAAAGGCCCTATTGCTGTTGTAATTCTATCTTCAAAAGGCCCTATTGCTGTTGTAATTCTATCTCGTATTTCCTCATTTGTAACTCGATCTGGTAGATCTGGTAGGACTGGCAGATGCGGATTTTTTTACCTCAGGGAGATCTTGCCGTTACTCCACACACGTCGGAGGTCGTGCATTGCAAACACAGCTAGTACGATCCGCCTTGACATATTGAGACCGCTGCGCCCATCGGATGATATCATGCTACCGAGATAGATGAATTTGTTAATGCACTCTGAAATGTGACCTTGGGTTTAATTACCCGAGGATGTTGTGTCGAAAATGAAATTGTGGATTGAATGAGCCTATATCGGTTGGCCGGGCAGCCACTGCACCAAACACTAAGACACCACTTGCTTTCTTTGTTGTCCTATCCAATATATCAAAATGTCACGCAAGCTATCAGAAGATACACCATTCTCTACTAAATAATGTACTGGATCCTCTGCCATGAACACTGTATCGTCCACATATCTGATAGTATTGATACTTCATCTCCCTATATTCAATCCGGAAATTTCTTCCAACAAATTGAGCATTTTTTCTGTGTAGACATTAAACATATCAGATTATGGGGCACACCCTTGTCTAACTTCATTTTGTTATTTGTATACTTGGTGGGTCTCCTCTCTAGTTCTCAAACATACTGATTGGTCCCAATACAAGTTTGTGGTCAGTTGGTTATCCTTTCCATCCAGATTTATATCCTCCAGACTTTTCATTAGCTGTTCGTGCCTCACACTTTCAAATATTTTTTGTGTAATAAATGAATGTGGAGCGTGTGGCCCTAGTCGGCAGTGAGCTGGTTTGCTTAGACTGGGATTACAGCTCGCCAGGGTTCGAAAACACGGACGGACAGAAAAAAACATTAAAGCATGATTCGTTCCTGGTACGACCGCTCCTCCAGTCGACCCAGCTGTAAATGGGTTGTTTCGAATGTCCACAATGTGTCGGTTACTCTTATGCGTGCCCAGAAAATGGCGTTAAGTGACGTTTGAAGTAGCTTTCCTCACATCTTGAGCGTGCTGATGAAGGTGGATCGGGTCCTCCAGGCGGTTGTGTTATGCTTGGCTTCATCTACGTGTCGCTCCCTACTACGGAGATCACGTCGAACCTCACTTTGTTAGCCAGACTGTTGCTCTTGATAATAGCCCATTTCCAGGACGACCAACGAGGAGGTCAGGCGAGTGTCTTGGCCGGTATATTTCTCCTGACCTGGCTAGCATTCTATGATAAGTGTATTTTGCCTGACCAGGCGTTAGTCTCTCCCCTGTAAATAAGTAAAAGGTATAAACAGCAAGAAAGTTAACTGGTCACCCCACCTCACAAAGGCTGCGGATTAGTACATACAAATTTGTCTTCATCCCTGACGGCAATTGTTGTTATGGGACTGACTTTTATCTTTAATAAATGAAGCAGTCTTATACGTCCATTTGCACCACCGTGTATATTTCCACACGGACACAAAGTCCTCTTGTTCCGCTATTCTGCCTGAAACCAAACAGCCTCCTCGTTGACTTTGTGTCTAATCATACCATAACATGCGCTTTTTTAGCTGTAGTTTCTGTAGCAATTATTTTTACATGATGAGGTTGTCAACACAATACACAACATTCTTTAGTAGCTTTTAACGACATGTTACGAAGTGGGCTTAAGATTTCATCCCATGGAGGTTTCTGTATCAATTCGTTTCAGACGATAACGTCACCCAACCTTCATTAACCGGCCAGTATCACATGCTTTTAAAAAACTTTTTTAAATTAATAAATTAATTAAATAAAAATTTTAAAAAACTTGCCTCGGGTTTTTTCCCCATTTTAGCTCGGTCTCTCTCGGCAGATGCGTCGAGAGCAACGCACAAAGCACGAACTCCGTAACTTCAGCGATGAACCCAGGGATCTCCGGAAAAAAATTGACATGGACCGACCGTCGCAACTCGAAATCGAACCCCGACCGTCTGAACACGAGGCAAACGGCTTGACCACTTCGCTACAGAGACCCCCTGACATGCTTCTTATGTTACAATGGGAATCCCCTGAGCACAACAGTAAATAACACCGTCAAAAGACTTATGGGGTCAAGATGCTGACAGCTGTAGCCAGCGGCCAGCGACCCACAGCTGACGAGTAGCCTGTCTGTTCCATCGACCCAGAGTTATCAAGATCTTTCTTTCTATACCTTCACGTGGTGATCCTAAATAACATGCCTGAAACAAAGCAGCCCAGCTAAGGAGAAGGGATCGAAGAGAGAAGGCTAACATCGTGCAAAAAGATTCCTGCTGAAGTCTGATGTTTAGGAAGGTGCACCGAAAGGTGCAAATATCGCAGTCAAGCTGTAAATTACGACACAACGCAATCTGTTCCCCAGACTACTTGTAAATCTCTTTTCATGGCTTGGCAGCGGGAGATCGAGTTAAAACGAACACGAAGAAGAACTAAAACTACTACAATAACTACTACAACTACTACTACAGCAACTACTACTATAACTACTGCTATAACTAGAACTACAACTACAACTACTAGTATAACTATTACTACGACTACTACTACAACAACTACATATATAACTACAACTGCTACTACAACTACTACTACTACAACTGCTGAAAACAACAACGACTGAGACATATAGCACATAAACTAAGGTACACATCCCCACAACTACCGATAATACACATGAACAGATGTTATGATACCCCGTTGTAGATGCTGGTTTATGGTTTTGGGTTTTAAACGGAGCTCCACGTAATAAGGCAGATGTGTCGGACCGAATCGTGCAAATATCGCGGTCAAGCTGTAAACTGCGACACAACGCATTCCGTTCTCCGGACAAGATACTACTACTCGAGATGTCATTTTAATGTCTTAATGGCGGATGTTTGAGGACGAACGACGGCAAAAAAAGAAGAAATTACATATATATTAGCAATAACTCAAAATTTAATATACTCACATGTAGACTCGAGGTACCCTATGGTCTCGAGGTAAGGTGTCTGCCTCGGGTGGGTGGACCCAGTGGTCTCGAGGTAAGGTGTCCGCCTCGGGTGGGTGGACCTAGTGGTCTCGAGGTAAGGTGTCCGCCTCGGGTGGGTGGACCCAGTGGTCTCGAGGTAATGTGTCTGCCTCGGGTGGGTGGACCCAGTGGTCTCGAGATAAGGCTTCCGCCTCGGGTGGGTGGACTCACTGGTCTCAAGGTAAGGTGTCCGCCTTGGGAGGGTGGACTCACTGGTCTCGAGGTAAGGTGTCCGCCTCGGGTGGGTGGACTCACTGGTCTCGAGGTAAGGTGTCCGCCTTGGGTGGGTGGACTCAGTGGTCTCGAGGTAAGGTGTCCGCCTTGGGTGGGTGGACCCAGTCGTCTCGAGGTAAGGTGTCCACCTCGGGTGGGTGGACTCAGTGGTCTCGAGGTAAGGTGTCCGCATCGGATGCCGGAGGTCACAGGTTCGAATCACGGTGGAGACTTGGATTGCTACATCTACTTCCAACCAGAAATTCGAGGCGTGTTCAAAAGAAATTGGACCAAACTGCAATAAATGAACAGACGTACGATGCGCACGATGGCGTAAACTAATGTAAACAGTACATACCAACAGTCAAGTTTGCAAAATTTCATTATTCTCAGCAGACCGTTTAAAACATGGCGTGTGTGATACGGAATCCGCCCTGAGTTGATCAGCGAGCGGTGATTCGTTTTCTAACAGCTGAGGGATGTCATCCAGTTGACAATGATCACAGAATTCAGGAAATGTATAGTGACAAAAGTGTGTCGAAGACAACAGTGAAGAACTGGACAACGATGTTTAAAGAAGGAGGTGAGTTAACGAAAGATATCCTAGACCAGGTCAGGCGAAAATTGTGGCGTTAACTCACGTCCTTCTTTAAACATCGTTGTCCAGTTCTTTCTGTTGTCCTCGACACACTTTTGTCACCATACACTGCCTGCATCAAGCGATGAATATCAACTGGTCGACATCTTTCAGCTGTTAGAAACTGAATCACCGCTCGCTGATCAACTCTGGGCGGATTCTGTATCACAACTGCGATGTTTTAAACGGTCTGCTGAGGAAACTTATGAGTCGGAAGATAATGAAATTTTGCGAACTTGACGATTGGTATGTGCTGTTTATACCAGAAGTGACATCATGCACATCGTACGTTTGTTCATTTGTTGCAGCTTGGTCCGGTTATATTTGAACACGCCGCGCATACTGGTAACAGTGAGGCAATTATTAAACCTGGTATCACTCGTGTAGGCAGTGTTAGTTAATGCATTTTTTTTTAAAGTGGATGCTCAAGTTATTTTTAGTATTGGTGAAGTGGAATAAACTGGTTGTATACCGACTCTGTAGAGCCTTCTAAGCCAGTATAATGAAGTTAAGTATAAAAAAAGCACGGACTATCTCTTGATGAATTGTAATCGTTGATTTGTTACGGTACTGGACTACAACGATGAACAGATATGGGGTTATATATTATAACAATTATGAGCGCCTAAGCTGATATTAGTAAAGTGTAAACTGTGATAAAGAAAAACAAGCAAGGTCACAATGAAGTTTGAATTTGAAGTGTATCAAGCGAATCTGAATGTGCTTTTATATATGACGAATTATTGATACGTCTTTACATAGGTAGAATGATTGAAAGACGTTATACAGGTGGAATGATTGGTAGACTTTATATAGGTGGAAATATTGATAGACTTTATATAGGTGAAATTATTGATATTCCCTTATTAAGGTAGAATGCTTTGTAGACTTTACATAGGTGGAATGATTGATACGCCTTTGCATATGTGGAATGGTGTATGTCTTTATATATGTGGAATGGTGTATATGTCTTTATATATGTGGAATGGTGTATATGTCTTTATATAGGTGGAATGATCGAAACACCGTTTTATAGATGAAATGATTGGTTGACTTTATAAAGGTGAAATGATTGGCATACTTTATATAGGTGGAAAAATTGGTAGACTATATATAGGTGGGATGATTGGTAAACTTTTTATAGGTGGAATGAATAATACGCCTTTATAAAGGTGGGATGATTGAAATGCATTTATTACTAGCTGAATGATTTAAAAGCATTTTTATAGGTTGAGTGATCGGTACGAATTTTAAAAGGCTGAATGATTTACACGCATTTATATATGCTAAATGATTGATACGCCATTACTTAGGTTGAATCATTTTGAAGTATTTTCTATCCAAAGAAAGCAACTGCTACTACAACAACTGGGCCTCAATACAAGAAGAATGTGTCAGAGTTTTTGCAGTAGCTGGGTCAATATCAATGGTTTAACATGATGAGGTTGCTAATTAGGTACACAACAATCTTTACAGCATGCTTGAAAGTTAAATAGTTGTTATGCTTTTCAGCCCTCAAATGTATAGGTATAATAATACACATGAAGCAACACAGAAAACATAAAATTAACACTTTCCAGTCTAACCAACAATTTAAACTGCAGCCAGTACTGGAAAGGGTTAAACTGATGGTTGGACTTAAAAGGGTTAAACTGCTAGCTGGACTGGAAAGGGATAAACTGCTGACTGGACTAAAAAGGGTTAAACTGCTGACTGAATTGGGAAGAGTTAATGTAGTTGAACTGCAAAAGGTCGAACTGCTGGTTGGACTAGAAATGGTTAAACTGCCGGGTGATCTGAAAAGGGTTAAACTGTTGGTTGGACTGGAAATGGTTAAACTACTGCTTGGACTGAAAAGGGTTAAACTGCTGAATGGACTAAAAATGGTTAAACTGCTGAATGGACTGGAAAGGGTTAAGTTAACACCAACAAGTATTCAATCTAAAAGGAGTCGAACCAGATTGGAAAAACAAAGCAAGAAAGATCATGTTTACATGTCGCGTGGTATATTAGGAATATGGTGTTGTCTTTCTTTGCCTTGTCCAGTCCTCTTGTGGCGTAATGGATACGTGGGGAGCCGTAGTTTTCTGTCGAAGGCCAGACGCGACGTTGAAGTAGTCGTTATCCCATGACGATTCAGAATACCCGCAATATTTCATATCGGTGCAATTGCTAAAAGTCGTCGCATATATACATCTGAATGCTCCTGGTTTATGGTTCTAAACAATGTTGACATTTCTAGCTAGGTGTCACATGCACGTGCGCAGCTCAAATACAAAACGGCGTCCGTGTTCACAAAGTGTACAATAAAAGAACAGTGTGCTGTAGAGTGGTTTCTTTGCAGAGGGGCGGTGGAGGGACTTTTTGCAAATGACATTCAAAAAGAAATGGTTTCTTTTTACGGTGAGAAATGTTTGTGACATAAAACAGTGCATAACTGAGTCGATAAATTATCAAGAACTGAAAAAATGCTGTTGAAGTCCAACCCGGTCCTCCTGGTCAGATTCCAACAAATACATGTATGCTGCGGTTGGGAGAAGTGATTCGAGCTGACAGACGAGTAACGATAGAAAGTAACGCAACTTCAACAGGGTTTTCATGTAGTTTAGTCCACAGCATAATCGATTGAATTTTCAGAAATTGTGCTCACGGTGAGTACCCAGACAACTGACTGACAAACACAAAATGAACCGGATTGACATGTGTAACAGTTCCAGCCTGAGCATGAGCGTTTAGGGCAGGGGTGATGTGGTCGGCGACTCTGAGAAAAAAGGTATCTGAATGCGTGCCAAGGTCTCTCTCCGTCTGGACACTACGTCAAGGTCACTCGCCGTCTCAACAAAGGAAAACGGAGTTGGGAAAAAGAATGTGTACAGGTAGGAACTGACCACTGGCGTTCCGATTTGGGTATTGGGGGATGAGTGACAGACTGGGATGGCAGCGGAGCTTGCTGCGATATTTGAGTGACAGGTGTTCAGAGTAATTCGTTCCAATAACGACTGAATAGAGCCATCCACCAGAGATCTATTGGATAGCGCTGATACTGCTTGAGAGTATATAACACTAGACAAAGTTTAGATCAAGCAGGCTGGCCATGAAGACAGAATGAGTGAATGTAGATAGGAGTATGTTTAGCTCACTGACTTAGTAGAAGAGCGATTGATAGACTGTTTTACGAATGTTGGAGATAGAACAGGATCGCTCAAACAGCATACGCCATTGAGTCGGGGCCAGTCGCTAAAATAGGTTTGTGTGAGCGTTTTGTATCTAGAGGTAATCTGAACGTGTGTTGTACGCAGGACACCTTGTGAACGAGGTATGTCCTGACGAGTTAAGCGAGTGTGTAGATCGACTAGGTGAGATCTAGATGTGTGTGTGGTGTGTGTAGACACCGTGGAAACGAGGTATGTCATGACGAGCTAAGCGAGTGTCTAAATCGACTAGGTGAGATCTAGATGTGTGTGTGGTGTGTGTAGACACCGAGGGAACGAGGTATGTTCTAGAGTTGTATGTATACGCAGATCGACTGAGTTGAGAGACAATATGTGAGTATACGTGGAATATATTGAATGCATTATGCCCAGATCGCCCGCCTGAGGGGATTTGAGTGAGGAAGAGTTTTTGAGAGTGTGTTGAGGATGCAGTTAAGGAGATGTGTGTGTGATGTGAGTACGGCAACAGAACTGGGTTTTGATAGTTAGGAATTCCATCAATAGCTAATGCTTAAAATTTCCGCTTTAGTTAATATTTATATTTACATATATATAATATAGGAATATTTACTTAAGATGATATGTATTGTATTGTGTTTGTAATTTCACCACTCATTTTTCTGGTATGAGTATTATATAATAAATATGCCACCTGCTGTGTGCTATGTCATTTGCTGTGTGTGGTCATGAATGTTGTGGTTGAGTGTGGTAACGTTTAAGTTAGAATAACCCTAGGGCAAACAGTGGGATCTGCTACACATGTCCTTGCACTGATAAATATATGGGATAAGCGTATCGAAGAAGGTGGAAATTATGTTGAGAAATAAGACACAATGTAAGCGCAAATGGCTTGGCTTGGCTTCGTTCATTCTCAAACTCCCGCTACCAAGCCATAAAAGGGCTTAAGTAGCAGAATGTAGTCCAAAGAACGGAATGCGTTGTGTCGTAGTTTATAGCTTGACTGCGATATTTACACCTTTCGGTCCAACACATTCGACTTCAGCGAGCATTTTTTGAGTACCGGGTTAGCATTCCCTCTTCGATCCCTTCTACTTAGCCAGTCTGCCCTGCTGCAGCCTGTTATCCAGGATCACCGCATGGAGGTGTAGAAAATCTTGGCAGCTTTGGTTCTCTGGCCCTGACGCTAGCAGTCAGCTATGGGTCGCTGACCACTGCAGCTCATGCGCTGCTCCGCATCAATAAGTACAAATAATACATGGTTTTCAAGTTCCTATCTCATTTACTTGTTTGTTTTTCTTTAATAACCATGTGTGGCCAATTTACTGCCTTGACATTATATTGCAATAATTTCTTAATGGAGATCCACTTCCCTAATTGTCGTTTAATCGTTTGCAATGCCACAATTTTGGTATTTGTTATCGGTGTTTTTTTCAAATCCATTGCCTATAATTTCACACAAATTTTCTAACACGTTGCAGGATAATCGCAACTTGGTCTGTAATTCAACACCAATACTTAGGTATCCGCAGTTGGAACGATCTACGTACCAATGTATGTATCCAACAGGAAATCAGTAACTTCGCGCATGTGCTGCATGGAAGCCTATAAGTGGAGGTGACCTTGTAGTCACCGTTACCAGTTCCGCGGTTTTCCCGCCCAATTGGGCCTCTTTTTTCAGAGTTGCGGGAAATTTAGGTCGGTTGCGGTATTTTCGGCTACTTTCATTTTTAACCACTATATCTTGTAGTAAACGATGTTACAAATGTGCTTGCAGTGTAACTCGTTATATACAGTAATGCGTCATGAGACCAACAACAGTCGATACATTGACTTCAACTTTGAAGAATGACATTGACGACCATTCAAACCACCTTCCCCTGGCAGCTGTTAATTTATAAATAACATACCAAGTTATTCAAGCGGGATCTAACATTGGCCACACCCAGCTGGCAGAAGATATAACGATCCATTGCCGAAAATATTTGATGGAAGTTTTAAAAGAAATGAGACAGAGATGGACAACAAACGTGGAAAAGCTCAGTATATACATTTAGCCCATTAATAGTTTTGGGCAAACAGAAGCCACATCTAGCAACATCATTATCGTTTCTAACTTTATTTCAAGGAAATCTTGGACAACTGAAACAACAGTGGAATCGGCTCAGCTAATTTCTTGACCAAATACTGATAATGCTGATGTTGAAAGTTATGGGTGGACATTGCTAACCATAAAATACAGATGCATCAAGCAAACACGATTTTCATGATCTAGGCTAGGAAATTTTACTTTGTCTCCATTGGCGTTACCATTCAGCAATGCATCTGTTGAGAAAGCATTTTCACAAATGAATCTCATTAAAACAAAACTCAGGAACAAGATGCATCAAAGTCTTCATGAAAATTCCCTGCATATTCGCGGCTCATAATTACATCTGTTGTAACCATTTTCAGCCAACCATTACAATGTTGTCCATCTTGGCATCCGATATGTATGAACATAGTTAAACAGAAAATATGCCTGAAGATTTGTATTTCTAGTTGTTGTTTTTTTTTTTTTACGTGGCAGAAAAGTAGCACTATATGTTGATATGTCAGTTTTTATAGAATATGTTTTTCCGTTTATAACATTGTTACTGACATCTATTGCTTATATATGTTGTTATATAACGTTGTCCCGCTAAATTTCAAAATTTACCAGTTTTTGCGTGGCCAGAATACGTTTTGTTTCTAAAATTAGAAATCTGAGTATAATTATGTTTAACAATATTTTAATAACGTTTATTGATAGATATCATGAGATGAACTGGAAAAAGCATGCAAGATTGCACCATTACGACAAGAAATAGAGTACACTCGAGAACCATTGCAGCCGACTTTCGATGCGAGATGGCACATGAACTGAACTTAATAAAGTTTCACTCAATTCGTCATTTATTATTGGGCTACTTTTGCTGTTCTCGAGATGTTATTGAGCGGTTTTTTTTTAAATTATCTGGCAACCCTGCTTGTAGTGCTCGTCTCATTTAAAAACTGGACGTTAACATTCAACAACGTGTGTGCATTTATTTCTGCTTTCGTCTTGCAAAAACTGATTCCGGAATTTCCGAAATGTTGCAACCAGCTTTCGGAGAGTTCTAAGTCGATCCAAAACATTTCAGTGGTATTTCCGTTTCAAAAGTGAACGTCGATCTTTTGAAGATGGCCCCCGTCAAGGCAGACCACACACCTTCCACACTGGCAAGATCGTGGCACGTGTTAAAACAAAAATCATACGCGCTGACCGACGTCTGACTATCAGAGAGGTTGCTGAGGATATTGGAATATCAATCTGTAAGTGCCATAAAATCGAAACTGAAGATTTGCACATGAGACGGGTGACAGCAAAACTCTTGACCCTCATCCTGACTGTGGACCAGAAGGACGATCGGTTGTTCATTTGCACTGACCTTTGTGAGCAAGCGAAAAACAACGCAAATTTCAGGTCATCCATAATGGCTGGTGATGAATAGTTGGGTGTACGGATATGGCCCGGAAACAAAGCAAATGTCGTCTCAGTGGCAAACGGTAGCATCTCTTGGACCGAAGAAGGCACAACAGGTCAAGTCCAATGTCAAGACTATGTTGATTGTGTTCTTCGAGATGACAAAATGCCAATGCTGAATTCTACAAAACAGTCCTACAACACCACAGCGACGCTGTACGTCGCCCTGAGAGGTAGTGCAGACATAGTCCAGAGAAGTGGAGCAGATATCGCCCTGAGAGGTGGTGTAGACATCACCCTGAGAAGTGGTGCAGACATAGCCCTGAGAGGTGATGTAGACATAGTCCAGAGAAGTGGCGCAAATTTCGCCCTGAGAGGTGGTGCAGACATCACCCTGAGAGGTGGTGTAGATGTCGCCCTGAGAAGTGGTGCAGACATAGTCCAGAGAAGTGGCGCAGATGTCGCCCTGAGAGGTGGTGCAGACATAGTCCAGAGAAGTGGCGCAGATGTCGCCCTGAGAGGTGGTGCAGACATCACCCTGAGAAGTGGTGCAGACATAGCCCTGAGAGGTGGTGTAGACATAGTCCAGAGAAGTGGCGCAGATGTCGCCCTGAGAGGTGGTGCAGACATCACCATGAGAGGTGGTACAGACATCGCCATGAGAGGTGGTGAAGACATCACCCTGAGAAGTGGTGCAGACATCACCCTGAGAAGTGGTGTAGACATAGCCCTGAAAAGTGGTGTAGACATAGTCCAGAGAAGTGGTGCAGACATCACCCTTAGATGTGGTGTAGACATCAGCCTGAGAAATGGCGCAGACATCAACCTGAGAAGTTCTGCAGACATCAACCTGAGAAATGGTGCAGACATCAACCTGAGAAATGGTGCAGACATCAACCTGAGAAATGGCGCAGACAACGCCATTAGACGTGGCGCAGACAACGCCATTAGACGTGGCGCAGACAACGCCATTAGACGTGGCGCAGACAACACCATTAGACGTGGCGCAGACAACGCCATTAGACGTGGCGCAAAGACATTTAGATTTTGCATCTAAACAATGCCCCTGAAAATAGTTCTGTCACAACAAACGCATTTTTGACAAAACACAACATTCTATTGCTCCCACAACCTCCACACTCACCCGATCTTGTTCAGTGTGAATGTGTCTTGTTCCTGAAACGTAACGAAATAATGAAAGGTTGCCTATTCTATTACAGTGAGACGATTCAATCCAATGCGACGAGAAAAATGAAGTCTATTCCTAAAAGTGCCTACCATACGTCC
Organism: Ariolimax columbianus; assembly: GCA_036924085.1. Taxonomy (NCBI): domain Eukaryota; kingdom Metazoa; phylum Mollusca; class Gastropoda; order Stylommatophora; family Arionidae; genus Ariolimax; species Ariolimax columbianus. The sequence continues at coordinate 20,525,165 of JAVGWX010000007.1, forward strand.
TTCCATCAGTGGCAGGAAGACTAGATTAAGTGTATACAATCACAATAGAACTAATTTCAACGAGATAGAACCAACCAGTCTGAAGGTCTACTTATCCACTCTCCAAAAAAATTAGTCCCGGAACTTAGTGAACAGCGGAGTATATCTTAAGTGTTTTTATCTTAACCTGACGCTAGGCTGACTGAATGGATATTTGTTCAACCTGAACTTGACTACATACATAGTAAACATTCAAGATATGACAAGTATAAATAGAAGTCCATTTGTCATATTTACATAATACGTATATATATATATATATATATATATATATATATATGCATACGAGGTGTGTTCAAATTAAATCGGACCTAACTGCACTAAGTGAATATAAGTACGATGCGCATGATGCGGTCCCTTCAGGTGTATACAGCACATACCAACCGTTAAGTTTGCAAAACTTCATTTTCCCCCGATTAATAGTTTCCTCCGTAAATGCGTTGAAAACATGGCAGGTGTGATATGGAATCCGACCAGATTTGATCAGTGAGCGGTAATTTGGTTTCTAACAGCTGAAGGATGTCGACCAGTTGACATTCATCGCAGAATGCAGGCAGTGTATGGTGACAAAAGTGTGTTGAAGACAACAGTGAAGAACTGGACAACGATGTTTAAAGAAGGACGTGAGTTAACGAAAGATCTTTCGAGACTAGGTCAGGCGCATATTGTTGCATCAGAAGATGCCATCGCAGAAATTGATGTAGCAATTCGGGTGGACCGTCGCCGGAGCTTATGTACGCTAGCAGAGGAATTCGATGTGTCGCTAGGGACAGTTCAAATGATGGTTAGCAAGAAACTGAAGTATCGGGAAGTGTGTTCACAATGGATATCTCGGGTTGCTGACCAACCACCATAAGAGTAGGCGTAACATCCACTCCCTGGGCGAAATTTAAAATTATGTTTAAAATCTACGCAATCCTCGCCGCTGTTACGGAGTTCCCAAATTGCGCTGAGATTCTCCAAAAATATGGTGAAGAACAGAGCACTTATTGGTTAAACCATGGCTAACTGTAATAGAATCTAAAGTAGGGCATGGTTAAACTGTGTGCAATGACGTTGATTCTTCGACTAAACTTAAGTAAGAGGTATCCTCTCTGGCAATTTGTTTTACACGAGGTCGATAGTCCATGTACAACTCTCTATCAGTCTCCTTTTACAACATGCAAATTGTGCAGTTCTTTCCACATCAGTAACAACTCCCGGAAACGTGGTATGGTTATCTAGAAAAGCATATAATTGTCATATCGCGTGGTTATTCGTATTATCTTACCTGTCTACCACAGAAATCGAACCGGAGCTGGATATACGAGGGCAGACCAAACAGAAACCGGACTTATGAAATCACACAAGCAACTAAGTGGGACACCGAGGTAGTTATTGCCTGCCAGCGATATTAACCTTCAGTTTAATTATAACCGCGTCACCCCGTGACCGTTAGCCGTCGATGTGCACCTAGTTAAAAAAGAATACGTCTTCTATGGCGATTTTAAAAAAATTATTGAATAATGAAGGAGCAACTCGTTTGCGTGAAGTTCTGATTCAAATTTGGTAACACTTTTGAAGGCGAATGTTTCGGATCGATAGGTGCAAATATCGCGATCGAGCTGTAAACTACGACACAACGCATTCCGTTCTCCGTACTACATCGTGTTGGGGGCTTTGTAGAGGGAGATTGAGAACAAACGAAGAAAAAGAAGATGAAACCCACCCTTTAACGTCGCCGATTTCAGACCATAGAAAAGAAAAAAGAAAATTCGCTACAAGACATGCATGAAATCCAAGAAAAAGAGTTCCAGGAAGCATTTCAGAATTGGAAAATGCGTTGGAAGTGGCGTATCAACAGAAGAGGAAACTGTTTCGAGGGAGAGAAGTTTGAATAAATTGTAAGTAAAGATGGATAAACATCATATTTTTTTTTTTTTTTTTTTTTTGCGTTCGCCTTATTTATCTATTCCCCAAGGCGTGTGTGCGTTACACTGTGGTTTTTATTTTGCGCCTGTTGGCCCAGTGCATCCGACTTCAGCATGCATTTTATGTAAGGGTCTGCTTCCTCCTGCATTTTCTAAGGGTTTGCTTCCCCGGGTAACGGCCGGTGCTGTGATGGGGATCGAACCCAGCACCTTCTGGTTGTGAGCCTTGCCACTTAACCACTAGGCCACGCCGTCCCCCAAACATAATATAAGTAGCATATTCTTTCCAGAACGTCGCTTCTTACAGTCGCCAACCTGTCTATTTTATACGTTTCTTGGCAATACAGTAGATGGCCATTACTTTCGGTACGCGGAGGAGCGATAGCACCAAGAATAACACAGTTCGGTTTCTTTTTGAACTGCTCTCGTAGAATACATTTGACTATATAGTAACGAACAATATGTATTGAAAACTATAACATTTTTGACCACATCATCGACCACAATGGTCTATACAAAAACGGCACAGGTAGTTATGATACCTGACAAGCGAGGCAGAGGCAGATCGGGGAGAAAATCGATACAGATAACCGGTCAAAGGTCAGGCTAACGACGATGTGCAAGTGAGACGCTACATGATGATGATGATGTCTGATAAAGTCCTCCCCCTTTCTCGCCGGCTATCAGAAAAGTCAAAAGACTAACAACGGTAGTAGTCAGTTCAATTCACCGGACATTGTAGCATATTTTCTCATGATAGTATTCACCATGTGGCCACATGGCTCTTCTTTGACAAGTGTTCGTTAGGCAGTTCTGCTGCCATGAGGCCCGTGTCACAATTTGCACATATCCGGTATGTCAATCCCAAATATTGTACACATTTTAATGTCAATTAGGCCGTTCAAGTCAAACCGGAATATTTGGGGGAAATGAAAAAAAAAATTGGCAAGTAGTCAAATATGTTTCGATATAATCTCATGCAACGTTTATGCACTTATCCCAGCGTTTTAGTAATGCTTGAAAAGCTTCAGCGTATAAATAATTGAGCATCTCTGAACCAATCCAGGACAGATTATTTCACTTTGTCGTCAGTGCTCATATGCAGATCTCCAGGAATTATTTTAGGGGTCCAATCAGGTGGAAATCGCTTGGAGCAAAGTCGGGGTTATAAGTCGGATGTGGCCATAGCTCCCAGCCGAGTTGCTGAGATGGCACATAATGCGGTGACCCCTATGATGTCGAGAGTTATCTTGCAGGAGTAGAACGCCCTGTGTGATCAAACCAAGCCGTTTTTTTTATCCGCAGACGGTTATGCACATCACTCAAAATGCGTATGTACTATTCACTGTTGATAGTAGCACCACGGGGCAGAATCAGCATTCGGGATAAAGCGTTCAACAATTTGGATATTCACATGGATGACTGTGGTGAGTTGAGAGCCACCACTTCCGGGACCATTACTCAGGGATGTACGGCTTTCTCTAAAACGTTTACACCGTTCAAATGTCTTATTGCGGCTGAGTGTCTCATCACTGCATTGTGATTAGTTTTCTGTAAATTTTCGCAGGTTTCATGCCTTCTTTCACAAGAAACTTCATCATAACATGCTGTTCCATGCAAGCACTAACAGTGTTGCCCGCGATTTGTATCTATCTGTCACGTGACTGGCCCATGGCAAGTGGGCCCCCTAGCAGTAATAGGATACAAATGCCCCTAACTAATGAAAGTAGTTTCAGCACGCTATAACCCATTCAGGTAGAACTAGAACAAAAAGTCCCGGTTTGATTTGAACACCCCTCATATAAACTTAATTAAGACTACTACATCATTGATAATGTAATTATGTGACTGCGTTTATATTGTTATTGTAGCTCAAACCTACTGGCGCGCTAGTGTCATCGAAGATGCTCAGATCACATAAAGTATAGCCCTCGCCGAGGCTCGACAAAAGCGTGCTGCCCGAACATATAAAACGTACGACCATTCCACAGCCGGCTCACCACATGTGTGCCAAGAACGTGGGAAGATATCCCGTTCCAGGATTGGTCTTTACAGCCATAGTCCACAATTCGCAGCAATAGTTTGATGATGTCGCCATCTTCGCTAGCAATGGGCAACTATTAACTAGCTCAATTTGTTGAATATTAAGTTATTTTATTTTGAATAAAAGTGTGAACGACAATATTACAAATCTGCAATCAATGAACGATAGAAGAGATAGCAGAGTCCAGCAGCAAGC